>CM076905.1:10855445-11517445 GCA_039519145.1 Kokia cookei
CTTGATCAATGGAGGAACAATATCACCATTTTTGGTCAATAAGATACCAAAGTGGATGATTGACTCATTCCATACTAGAAATAATCGCAGGAAATCTTTTGATAACATGGATTCCTATTTCTCAATGATATCCCACGATCAAGACAATTGGCTGAATCCCGTGAAACCATTTCATAGAAGTTCATTGATATCTTCTTTTTATAAAGCAAATCGACTTCGATTCTTGAATAATCCACATCACTTCTGCTTCTATTGTAACAAAAGATTCCCTTTTTATGTGGAAAAGGCCCGTATCAATAATTATGATTTTACGTATGGACAATTCCTCAATATCTTGTTCATTCGCAACAAAATATTTTCTTTGTGCGGTGGTAAAAAAAAACATGCTTTTTGGGGGAGAGATACTATTTCACCTTCACCAATCGAGTCGCAGGTATCTAACATATTCATATCTAATGATTTTCCACAAAGTGGTGACGAAAGGTATAACTTGTACAAATCTTTCCAGTTTGCAATTCGATCCGATCCATTAGTTCGTAGAGCTATTTACTCGATTGCAGACATTTCTGGAACACCTCTAACAGAGGGACAAATAGTCAATTTTGAAAGAACTATTATTTGTTGTATGAATATTTATATTTGGTGGATTCGACACCCATCAAATTTTTGCGCCGTTATCGGGGATAGTTAACATTTTTCTAACTTTCATTTGTTTTCTTTATGACAAGGTCTGAGCAGACAACTCTTAATGATTGTGAACCGAAGATAGAGAAATTAGCCCGAAGGTTGAGAAAAGAAGCTCATGGAAAATGCCTACAGACAAAGTTTGAAGAAGAAGCTTTCACTAAATAAATATTCGGAGACGAGGAAGCAAAGAAAATGGAAGATTAGAATCAGACTATTCGACAACTTGCAGCGGTACCAAACGAACAACAGCTGTTGTGTATAACTTAGGAACACCGTTCGAGTTAAAGTCGGGCTTGATCCATCTATTGCCCACTTTTCATGGGGTTCAAAACAAGAACCCACACAAGCACTTGAAGGAATTCCACATGGTGTGCACTAGCATGAAACCTCAGGGAGTAACAGAAGACCAAATTAAACTTCATGCATTTTCTTTTTCATTAGTTGACTCTGCTAGAGAATGGTTGTTTTATTTACCATCGGGATCGATTAATACATAGGCTGGTATGTCTCATTTATTTCTTAACAGGTTCTTTCCAGCAGCACGAGTAGTTGAGCTGAGACGAGACATAGTAGGTATTCGGCAAAAGGAGACCGAAACACTCTACGACTACTGAGAGCGGTATAAAAAGTTGTACGCAAGCTACCCACAACATGAACTTTCTGAGCAGTCACTGCTGCAGTATTTCTACGAAGGACTACTCCCCATGGAGATGAAGATGATCGACGCAACTAGTAGAGGAGTACTTGTCAACATGACGCCTCAAAGAGCTAGGGAGTTGATTTCAACGATGGATGCAAACTCTCAATAGTTCCGACCAGCTATGGAACCCACGAGACGAGTTCATGGGTTAAGTACTCTGACTTTAGAAAATAAAAATAGATAAACTCACTAATATCGTGTAAAATTTGCTTGCAGATAAGTCAAACCCAACGAAGCTGTGCGGAATTTGTACCATGTCAGATCACCTGAGGGATTCATGTCCAATCTTACACGAGGATTCGGTAGAACAAGCAAATGCTTTTGAAAACTTTTCAGGTCCACTCTGAAGACGGTACGATCCTTATTCTAACACATACAATGCGAGGTGAAGAGACCATTCGAATCTAAGCTATGGATCGAATCCTCAATTCAATCAGCTGTATCAACAAACGTCACCTCTAAATCAACAACTACCACCTCAAAAGACATCTTTGGAAGCTATTGTCAAAAGGTTAGCCACTAGCACTGAAAATTTCAAGAAAAGACTAACATCCATTTGCAGGAGTTAGACAAACAAATGAGCAAGCTGACACTCACAGTTAGCCGACTGGAGTCTTAAGGAAGGTTACTATCCCAAACGGAACCCAACCCTCGACATAATGTAAGTGCTACGACGTTAAGAAGTGGTACGATTTTGAAAACTGTGACTGGCATGAGTTGTGCCCACGACGCTGAACGCAAAAAGAAGGAACCCAATTCAAAGAATCCAACCGAATCAACACCACAGAAATCATTTACAGTGCCACCTCCATTTCCTGGAAGGTTCGTTAACCATAAGAAGGAGTGAGAAGAGAAGGAGATTCTGGACACTTTCCAAAAAGTAGAGATAAACATTCCCCTTCTCAATGCGATCAAACAGATACCACGCTACGCAAAATTATTAAAGGAATTATGCACAAGTAAGAAGAAGCTCCTCGGTAATGAGAAGGTAAGCATTGGAGAAAATGTTTCCGCTTTGTTGCAAAAAAAGATACCTCCAAAATGAAAGGACCAAGGTATGTTTTTCATATCATGCAAAATAGGTAGTGTAGGTATTAAAAAGGCCATGTACGACTTAGGTGCGTTAATTAACGTTATGCCTTTGTCTATTTACAAACTATTTAATGCGGGTCCTTTGAAAGAAACAAGTGTAATTATTCAGCTTCTAGATCAATCCGTGGTGTATCCGAAAGGAGTACTGGAAGATGTTCTTTTCAAGGTAAACGAGTTAATTTTTCTTGGAGATTTTTATATCATTGACATGGAGGATGATAACTCGAAAAACTCTTCTGATATTTTACTTGGAAGACCGTTCCTCAGCACTACGTGTACAAAGATTGATGTTCATAGTGGGACACTCACTATGGAATTCAACGATGAGGTTGTAAAATTTAATATTTATGAAACAATGGGCCGACCTAGTACAATGTTGAATGTTTCTTATGTTAATTTTGTTGAACCACGGACGAAATTGCATTTTCAATATTGTGAGGTAGATGGGTTACAAACTGTCTTATGCAAGAGTTTAGACCTCGAAACTATGAAAAAACTAGAAGAACTCAGGAAGGGCTTCGAGAACAATGGGCAAAAGTGAAAACCTTTCTACGAGAACTTCCAAGTGCACGTAATGGCAGAATTGACCCGTAATACGCAAAACGGATAACATTTAAGTTTGTCGAGCTAACGACGTTAAACAAAAGCGTTGTTCGGGAGACAACCCAAATTCATTTTTATTTTTAATTTTTAATTTTCAAGTTTAATTTCAGTTGAATATATATTGTCGTTTAATCCATTTCATGTGTCATTTTCAGGGTGCATCGTGGCATTTTACGAAAATCCAATATCAATCGTGGCGTGGGCATGCCTTGTCAAATTTCAGTGTTGCCATGTGTTGAAGCATACGCCTAAGATTGAACCAATCAGAACCAACCCGAACTGCCTACACCATCCTCCGCCTCATAAAAAAACATAGGGAGTACACTTTGCCCAATCTTTTTCCATTATTTACATTTACACATTGAGGGCAATGTGGGATTAAGTAGGGGGGATTCATTATGCATGCCATGATTTTTCTCTTTGCATATTGCTTATGATATTAATATTATTTGATAATTATTTTCACGATTGAATTTTTTCTTATGCTTGGTTCATTTGGATAATTAGAAGCTCATGAATATAATTGCTTGTTTTTTTTTCTATCAATACACATTTTGTAGAGTTGAAATTACTATGAGAAAAGTCGAACACTTCATTAAATTAGAAACTTTTTTTTAGACTTGCTTAATAAGTACTCAATTTTGTAAATAAATAAAGTGTGAATGTGAATAAATATATTGTGCCTTGGTTATGAGTGAAGATTCGAAAATGTGATCAAATTGAGTAACCGGGTTGAGGTCCTTGTCTTGTCATCTCAATTCGCATAAAAAGATTCGAGTGACGAACCGAAGCTTGTAACACTCCGCTAATCGAGTTACCTTGTGTCTTAAAAAAATTCAAAAAAAAAAGAATATATATATATGTAAATTTGGGTACAATTAGCAAATTTAATTAAGCTTAAATTTTTGTGAAGTGGTTGATTTTGTTCATAATGGTTGAAAGTTTATAAAATGTGTGTTGATTAGACATGAGTGATTATCTATTTTTGATCTTCTAATTGTTTGCATAAAACTTGGTTTAAGAATGAAGTTCGATTTTGAAAAAAAAAATTATCGAATAACATTAATATAGACTGAACATTATGCTTGAGGACAAGCATAGGCTAAGTAGGGGGGATTTTGATAAGTGAATTATTTAAACAATTTATTTGTGTATTTTGGATTAATTATGAGGAAAGTACTTCTAATTTCCTACAATTTCTTTTCAGGTATACAAATTGATGTTTCTCTACCTAAAAGAAAGCAAAAGTGGATTAAATTGAAGACATGTGTGAAGAAATGGGCTATATTCGAATTTGAGGGACATTGAGGGCTGAATTGCAAAAGAAATTTCTGGTTGAAATGGTCAAATAAGACTTAGTCAAAAAATGTTATTTTCTTATTTTTGTTTTTATTTTTATTTTTTATTTTATAAGTTGTTTTTTTTTTTTACTAAATTATTTATTTTAGCCAAAGGGTAATTTAGTTTAATAGGACTTAGGCTATATTTAGTAATTCAATTGTATATAAATAGGGATTACTTAGGATTCAATTGAATGTACTTGAATATCCTTTGAAGCAATTAAGAAATTATCCCTTTTCTATTCTTCTTGTCTTTTTGCGTCAAACTAGTCTGTCATTTTCATCTCCATTTCATTCCATTTTATAAATGTGTCCAATTCCTATATTAACCCCTCCCCTTTCCATCTTTCATATTCACAAGCAATCCATCACCATTTCCATCCACCAAGCATGCGTAAAATCATACGTCACTAAATCCTTTTTAGCCTTAGTCCTGGTTATCACTCCATGAAGAAATAATCGTGAGTTATGAAACCGGGATAAATATCTTTTTATCGGTACTCGCTATCACTCCGGTTTATGGGGTAGTACAAATTCGCCCCTTAAAGTTAATTCGACTTCAATTCAAAAAGCGCGCGTTGAGTTGAGGAAGGTTGGCGTATAGTTGGGAAGTAAAATCGATCGTGCTGTATTCAAGTTCCCGCGAACAAATTGGCGTGTCCAAGTGGGAAAAGCTAGTTGGATTCCGTCAAGGATGGTAGAGGCCAGATTTAAATGACCCACGCGGTTGAGGTTGTTAATCCGAGTTGGGCTTTTCAGAGTGCAAATCTGTTGAAATCTTAAATCGCGAGCACGTAAGACATGGTTCGACATTCGGCAAGGGTCAGTTTGCAGGTCGTATCCGGAACCGGCTACTAGAGGAAAAGTTGGCGGTTGGGACATTCTCGAGCGCCATAACCAGCTTATCGATTAAAAAGGGAAGATTAATTTTCAAGGATCAATTCAAGATCGGAGGAAACCGAGGCTGAGGCTAAGCTTATTAAATATAATTTTCCTTATTTATTTATCTCGATTAATTACTTTGCAGCAATATTTATTTCACTTACTTATTTTATTTTTGTGTTATTTTAGTTTGACGTTTCATCTCTAACCCCTCACTCTTTTATTTTTATTTTTTAGGAGACAGCCACGAGTCGTGGGCACGCCCTTTGACACGACGTTTAAGAGGAAGACACGAGAGTGGATTACAACAACCAGTCCCTATGGAATCGACCCTACTGCCTTATACTACTATTTTGTATTATTTGTTGTATGAATATTTATATTTGGTGGATTCGACACCTATCAGTGGAGAAATTCTCTCTTGAGATCTTTAGAACAAATAAACTGAACTTATCAAGGCTTATTGCTTTGTGGAGTTCTTGTTTCTTTTCTATACCTTCGGTTCTTGTTTCTTTCATAAAAAATGGGTCGGGGACTTTTCGATTCTATTATTGTTTTCAATTTTTTGTCATATAGAAAGTGGGGCAAATTCCAATAGCGCTGGTTCTTTTCTCGTACAAGTCGTTGATTCAAGATTCCTATCATATTTCTTTAGTTATCAAGTACCTGTTTAGAAACGATCGGGCAATCTAGTAACTTGTAACTCTAAACTAATTACGAGCTCATATCATACTTGTTGTCACCTATTTCCACTTGCGCGGAGAATTTATCGTCTAACGCAATAAAATATTCTTAATATTCAATCATGTGATTACTGCATCCGCTATCTAAATACCACGTCTTCTTGGCACTATGCTCAACATCAATAGATGAATAAAATAGCTTCTCGACATCATTTTTTCGTAAAATTCACCGTAGATTCTACAACTTCACCTTTATTTCTTTAAACTAACGGTCCTCTTAGAATGATTGGGAACTTTGCACCGAGTACAACGATACCAATAATGTCTTGATTCATGATCGAGCTTTCTACAAATACGACACTATGAGTCCAACTTATGCTCACTCGAAGATGACTTTCTTCCATGTCCCCGATCATGACCTTGACCCAAGCCTCCTCGTTCTCTACTCGATAATCCTTTATTGGATGATGGACCCCTTTTTTGTTCTTGTTTCCCATCAGATTTCTTTTTCCCAAGGTTACCCTTTAATTGAAAAGCTTGCTTTAGTGGCTAATTTGTATAGCCATTGGCTCTAACTTCATGTGCCTCCAGAGAACTAAATAACTCTTAGCGAGTTAGCTGTAATAAATCTTTCGTCTCTTCTATTGCAAGAAAAAAAATGCTCAAACTTTTGTAGAAAAGACTTGAGAATATTTTTCCACTACTTTCTTCTTAAGAATAGTATCACCGCATCCCTTGATTTGGTTTACAATCTTGGCCACCCTCGAAGAAAAATCTTTAACAGATTTGTTTTCCTTCATTGTTAAATTGTCAAAACTTCTCCAATAATTCTACAACTTTATGGAGAATACTTTATCAACCCCCTTAATCTCCTTCTTCAAAACGTCCCATGCTTCTTTGGCACTCTTAATGCAAAAAATCCTATGGTAGATGGATTTACTCACCCCCTGTTGAATAATTTGCAAAGCTGCTGCATTTTTCTTTTTATTTTCCTTCAATTACTTCTCTTATTCTTCTTCCGCATCTTATTCGGATTTGACATCATATCCTTACTCCACTACATCTCATAGATCTTAAGAAGAGAAAATGGTTTCCATTTGGGAGCTCTAATACTTCATAGTGTTCTCCTTCGAATATTGGTATTTAACTAGGGGAATAGATGAAGAATGTTAAAGAGTTTGAAGGGGCCATATTAGCCCTTGATACTGATAAAGTAATCTCCATAAAGTTGTAGAATTATTAAAGAAGTTTCGACAATTTATCAAAGAAGGAAAACAAATCCATTAAAGATTTTTCCTCAAGGTTGGTTGAGATTCTAAACCAAATCAAGGGATGCAGTGATACTATTCCTGAGAAGAAAGTAGTGGAAAGAATTTTCTGGTCTTTTTCGTAAAAGTTTGAGCATATTGTTGCTGTGATAGAGGAGACGAAAAATTTATCGCAACTAACTCGCTACGAGTTGTTTAGCTCTCTGGAGGCATATGAAGTCAAAGCAAATGGCTATACAAATTAGCCACTGGAGCAAGTTTTTCAATTAAAGGTCAACCTTAAGGAAAATAAATTTGATGAGAAACAAGAACAAAAAGGGGGTCCATCATCCAATAAAAGATTATCGAGTAGAGGACGAGGAGGCTCGGGTCAAGGTCGCGATCGAGGACATGAAAGGAAGTCATCTTCGAGTGAGCATAAGTCGAACTCATAGTGTCATATCTTTAAAAAGCCTAATCATTAATCAAGAGATTGCTTGCACCGTTGTACTCGGTGTAAAGTTCCCAATCATTCTAAGAGGAACTACTGGTTTAAAAAGAAAGGTGAAGCTGCTGAATCTAAGGCGAATTTTACGAAAGAAAATGATGTCGTGAAGTTATTTTATTCATCTACTAATGTCTAGCATAGTGCTAAGGTGACATGGTATTTAGACAGCGGGTACGATCATCACATAACCGGAGATCAAGAATCTTTTGTTATGATAGACGAGAAATTCTCCTTGCAAGTGGAACTCGGTGACAGCAAGCATGTGAATATCGAAGGGCAAGGAGTTGTTGCTGTCTTTACAGATTAAGGTAAAAAAAGCATATTCATGATGTCTATTATTTTCCGAAGATTGTGCATAACTTGTTAAGTGTTTGGCAAATGAGGAAAAATGGTTATAAGCTAATCTTTGGTAATGATCGATGTGATATTATCGAAAAAAAAAATAATATAAGAATGGCTACTGTGATTATGAATGCAAATTATTTGTTTCCATTCAATACGGTGAAGTTGTAAAGTTATGCTCTCAAATGTGGGGACATTAATGAATCCTACCTATGGAATTTGAGATATGGACACTTGAACTGTAAGAGTTTGCAATTTTTGAATAAAAAAGAGATGGTGGTTGGACTTCTTGTGATTTATCCAAAAGAAAGAGTTTGTGAGGGTTGTGTGTATGGGAAGATACACCGGTTTCCATTTTCGAAGACATCTTGAAGAGCTCGAAGCCTCTTAGAGCATGTCCATGCTGATATATGTGGTTTAACTCAAAGTTCTTCTCTTGGTAACAAACAATACTTTATTCTCTTTGTTATGATTTTACAAGTATGATATGAGTCTATTTTCTCGACAAAAAGTCTTATGCTTTTAGAACCTTCCTACACTTCAAAGCTCATGTTGAGAAGCAAAGTGGATGTTCGATAAAGACTCTCTGAACTGATTTAGGAGGAGAGTTTATATACAAGCCTTTCCTTCAGTACTACAATTAGAATAAGATTCAACGAAAACTCACCGTGAGGCACACTCCTCAGCAAAATGGAGTTGCTGAGAGAAAGAATCGAATGATTGAAGAAATGGCTCATAGCATACTTTAGGGGTAAGGTCTTTTGAACAAATTTTGGGTCGAAGCTATCAATACGATAGCATATTTTTTGAATCGCCCTCCAACAAAGGCGGTTCCGGATAGGGCTCTGTTTGAGGCAAGGTATGATAGGAAGCCAGCTGTAAGTTAACTCAAAGTTTTTGGGTGCATTGCCTATGCACATGTTCTGTCTCAAAATCAAGAAAATTTTGATGAAAAGGGAGAAATTTTTATTTTTATCGGCTAAAGTGATGAGTCCAAAAGGTATCGTTTTTAAAACCCGAAAACTAGTCAACTAATTTTTTCAAGGGATGTAATTTTCTACGAATAGGCAGCTTGGAATTGGGACAATAATGAATCACAAGTTCTAGTAGTACCTGACAGATTCAGGATAATTCCACCAACTGATGCCCCTCTCCCAAATCCGAGAACACAAAACAAGACGGAAGGTAAAAGTTCCAGACCTATTTTGTCAAGTGACAAATCAGACTTAGATACTCCTCAGAGGTATCACTCCTTATCTGACATATATGATGCAAGTAATTTTGTTTTGCTTGCTGGAGAATTACAAAATTATGATGAAGTTGTAAAGCAAGAAGTGGGGAAAGAAGTCGTGAATGAAAAGAATAGGATCCTCGAGAAAAATTAGACATGAGAATTTATCGATTTACCGAGAGGAAAGCATGCAATCGGATTGAAGTGGCTATTCAAAACAAAGTATAACAAAGATGAAAGCATTCAAAAGTACAATGCCAGAGTGGTCGTAAAAGGCTATTCGCAACAGCCAGGGGTTGACTTCAACAAGACCTTTGCACCGGTTGCTTGGATAGAGACGATAAGAACTGTTCTCGCTTTAGCACCTCAATTAGAGATGAAAGTTCACAAACTCGACATCAAGTCCTCCTTCTTGAATGGAGAGTTGGAAAAAGAAGTATATGTATGCCAGCCTGAAGGATTTGTAAAGGGGAAGGAAGAAAAAGTGTATTAGCTTAAAAAGGCTCTTTACTGCTTAAAACAAGCCCTTCGAGCATGGAACAACAAGATTGATTCCTACTTTTAGCACTTTGGTCTTCTACGAAGCCCGAGCGAGCCAACCCTCTATGTGAAGGTTGAAGTAAACGGGAACTTTCTAATATTTTGTCTATACGTTGATGATGTGATATAGAAGGAATCGATATGAAGATGACTGAAGATTTTAAAAGCGCCATGATGAAAGTGTTCGAGATGTCAAATCACGACCTTATGAAGTATTTTCTCAGTTTTTAAGTCAAGTAATCTAGTGATTGAAATTTTTATTTTGCAAGAAAAATATGTGGAGGACCTATTGAAGAAGTTTCAAATGTCGACTTGTAAACCGGTGCCTACGCCAATGGCACTTAAAGAGAAGTTGCAGCAAGAAGATGGCGGAGAAATGGCTGATGAGGAAGTTTACCTAAGCTTAGTGGGATCCCTGATTTATCTCACTCATACAATGCCCAAAATTTTTCAGCCCATACGTGTTCTTTCGAGGTTCTTGAGCAAGCCGAGCAAGATTCATTATGTTGCTACAAAGAGAGTACTCAGGTACTTGCAAGGAACGAAAAAGCATGTGCTGAGATATGTGAATGAATCAAGCAAAGAATCTGGTCGGTTTTACAAATAGCGATTAGGCAGGTTCCTTGAAGATAGGAGGAGTATTTCAAGATATCTTTTCTACTTGGGATTGAAGTTGATTTCCTAGAGCTCAAGGAAGCAAAGCACAATGGCTTTATCATCAACAGAAGCTGAATATACAACAGCTACAAATGTAACTTGTGAAGCAGATTGGCTTAGGCGAATTTTGCCTGATCTGCAGCAAAAAGAAGAGGTTCCAACTACCATTTTCTGTGATGATATGTTGGCGATCGCGATGACAAAGAATTCGGTGTTTCATGCTCGAAGTAAGCACATTGAGCTCGGTCATCAATTCATTCAAGATTTGGTGAATAAGGGAGAAATTTGCTTGAAGTTCGTCAGGACCAATGAGAAACCTGCTAAAGTTCTTACAAAGCCTATGTCGTTGGAGAAGCTCAAGAAGTTTATAGATTCAATGAAAATTACAAAATAAGGGGGCGTGTTAAAAGTTAATTTACAATTTCCATTCATGAACTTAAACCATTCATGAATCTAAAGAATTTAAATAATTTTGTTAACTGAATTAAGTAAGTTCATTTATGATATTTCTACAGAATTTAAATAGTTAATTGAGTGAATTTAAGTTATTGTAAACTATATAAGTGTGTTAAAAGAAAGTTGTGGAGGTAAGGCAACATAAAGCAAATTGCCTCCTTAATATCAAAACCTGTTATTGTTTTTTTATGGTTTTTTCCAACATTGACAACATCTATTGGCATTATAAACGAGACTTCACAATAGTTGTGGATCCTCTCCTTGGTCCGTTTAATCCACTTTAACCTATAATGATTCATCATACTATTTCGGTGATAATATGATTTTTCAACTTAACCTATACTTAGTCCCATTCCTGATTAAGGTCTCTTTCTAATATCCTCATTCGCAAGTTTGAACGTGATACTTGGCCAATTGAATTAACACTCCTCTTATCTTCTCGAGCGGACTCGACCCGCAATGTAACCTTAAAGTACTCGTTCACCTTATTCCAATATTTTAAGATACCCTAGTTAATAGGTAGTTCCCAACGGACTATCTCCTGCTAGGTATCCCATATTCTTGATTTTTTTACATATTTGATTTTTTTACTTTTATAATGTCATTATTAGTCTAAATATTTAATAGTCATTTCAATCAAAATGCTTACACTAATTTTTCAGGAACAATATTCCAACAAAAAAATTTATTTATCATGACAAGTTCGACTGAATGCTTTTATGAAAAAAAATCCATGTCAATATTTTGAATATTATTTTAATTGTTACATGATCACCAAGTGATTTTTTTTAATTTCAAAATGTCATATTAGTGAATTTAATAGAAGAATTTTAACTATGGTAACAATTGGACCTAAATTTTTAAATCCAAAATGTAGAGGATATAAATTCCTGAAACTAAAAGTAGGATAAGAATAAATTTGAACATTCAAATTTGTACTCCATAATTTGACACAAACAAATAATCAACTCAATGCGAAGTGAGAGAATCTTACTTGTTAGTGTTGTTGGAATGTTACAAAATTTAGTTGATACATACAACCAAACCCGTGCATCGCACGATATGAAAAACTAGTTACATATATGGGAGTGAATGGTGACACATTAGAGTTGGAAGGAATAAATGAAGCTAAGCATGATTTAAACAAATACTCATATATATAATTAAAATAATTAATTTTTATAAAATAAAATATTTATTATTGCATATATATAAAGTGTAATATATATTTATTATTAAAATGTTAATTTAAATATTTTCAATAATATATAATAATATTATTTAAAATTAATTTTATTATTTTTAAGTTTATTGTCAAAACTAAATAATAATACTCAATAAATTTTTAAATAATAAATTATATTAATTATATTAATCATATTATTAAGTATAAATAATTAAACATGTATATTTAATAATATTGAACATTATAATATTTTATATTAATATTTTAAATATTTTTAAAAATTAAAATTAAAATTATTTTTAAAATAATAATATTAAATTTGTTTCAAGTTAATTTTTACATAAAAATAAATTTAAATCTTTTTTTTTTTGGAAAAAAACTTAAGATAAGTCAATTTACAAAAAAATGGACTTATTTTCCGTTGATATGTAAATCACTTTTAGTTGATCAAATTATTTTCCATGAAATAATACAAGAAAATGCAAAAAAAAAAAAAAAATCGTAAAACAAACACACCCTTATTTACATTTGATTAAATTAAAATACCACCTTGTAATACCCGCAGCCCGTCAAAAAGACATGGTGTGTATCATTGAGCTAGACAAATTGCCTGACGAACTAGGGAATTACTAACGGATTCAAATCATTCAACTTAATTTAAAAGTTTTAGGAAAACAATTATGAAGATTTTCCTTAGCGTAAAAGTCACTTTTCTTCTTCCATTAGATAATGCATCTTTAGAGAAAACAGTCTATTTTCAACTACTGCCTAGTTATGACATTTATATCGAAATCATAAAATTTATGATCAGCAAATCAAAAGGGTTCAATGTACACCTTCAAAGAAGGAACAATTCTCTTTTGAAAAAAAACGAAACAAACAACTTAGTATTGCAAAAGTTAGTTACAACCATATGGATACGCCATCTGCCACATAGCCATGCATGATAAAAAAAAGTAGACAAACGACTCACTCACAGATGCAATTCTGGCATAGTCCCTTTCTATTGATCTTCTTCTACTAATCAAAAGCCTGAGAAAGAAAAGTAACAAAGTATGTTCAATTGAACTTAGTGACTTCCAAATAGACACAAAACATTTATCAAGTTACCGACAATCAACCTAGAAATAGAGACATTTTTTAGACTCAGTCATACAAACACATTACGCCAAGTTGTCAGCATAGTTCTCTAACGACAACAGTTCACCAAGATAACACACCCAATATCCCCGGTGGACACATACCGCCAACTCATGCATTCTTTTCTCAATCATGTATGCTTACCTATGACCCAACCTTATGTCAGGCTCGAACCCATATTTCAGAATTCAGAATCGTATATCCACCATAAACGTATTTATATTCATATTCCTTGTTAAATTGAACACGTGTTCTCCCGCAAGGTCGGACCGTGATCTGCCAGTCCGATTTGCAATAAAGTTGTACTACCGGAGGCATCACAAATAAAGCTTCTTTCCACTTTCCCACATGTCACAAAAGGTTTGGTACTAGGCTCACACACAAGGTGGGTATATTCACCTCGACCATGGTCATGCTCACACATACAACACTATTTTATTTTACACACGTCAATTCACAACACATCAATAAATTTTCAACAGAGACAACTTACCTTACTCAACCCACATATCATACAATTTTCATAACTCAAAGGAAGTAAGAAGGAACTCACTAGAAAACTGCATAACATAATCTACTCTATCGGTCTATTTCCTTGATTGCTCGGACCTTCACTAGCTTCTTGAGCTAAATAAGAAACAATTATAATCATCAGACCTTTTCCTATTAAAATTTAATCATGAATGCACTAAAGCAAAAACGTAAATCCCCTCAATAACCACCAAAGGTGTAATATCCGCGTTTTTGAACCGGAGTTGGAATAGTATTAGAATTGAATTAAGAATTAGAATGTGTAGTCTAAATAAGAAAGGTTTAGAAAATTCAAGGATTAATTAGTAATTGTGTGAAAGCATAAGGGACTAAATAGCAATTTAGCCAAAATGAATTATGAATCATCATGGGAATTATAGTGATTAAGTAGGGGCAAAAGAGTAATTTGATGGAAGATATTTTTGGAGGCAAGGTTTTGGGCCAAAGTGTAATGTTGGATGGCCTAGGGATTAAAAGAGAAATTTTACCATTTTTATTACGTGAGAAATTTTAAGGGAAAATTCTTGAGAATTTGAGAGAGGGAAAAATAAATTAAAAAGCAAAAATATCAGCTCTCTCCATAAGCTAGCCATCCAAGTCTTCATCTCTCATTTCAAACTTTTGTTTTTATTACAATTTAGTCCCTTCACCATTGTTAAGCCCTCCAAGCTTCAAAATCCTCCATTTCCTTTGAAATTTCCTTAAGAAAGACATAGAGGAAGCTAGTAGACGCCTTAATTTCATTATAGATTCCACTTTGAAGTGTTAAAGTGGATAGGGATTGAACTAAAATTTTGAAAATTCAAGAACAAAGGTAAGAGATGATTCAATTTTCATGACATACATGTATATTTACATAATAACATTAAAAAGTATTGAATTTTAGTCTTAAGCTTTTATGTGTTTGTATGAAATTGAAGAAAGAGGGAAGAAGGGGAATGACCAAATTGAAGAAAAAGGAAAGGAGAAACAAAAGGTGTGACAAAAAAAATTATCTACAAGTGACGTAAGTACTACAAGTATTAAAAGGTTTAGAATTAATTAAGTTAAAGTGTTTATAATTTTAACAAATACGGTTAATTATGATAAAAACGATATGTGTAATTATAAATGTTAATTATCTATGATTGAATGAAATTTAGTATAAAGAAACATGAGAAAGGAATTATTCTCATTAAAATAGATTGAACAGAATCAGAGGACTAACTTCAAAAATTCACCAAAAATTGTATAAAAAGAGTTAAGAGTTGAATTAAATATGTAATTAAATCATATTGAGTGTAGTTTCATATGGAAGAAACAGTGAAAGAAAAGGAATTTAAATTCTGAGCTATACTAGTTTTTGTATAACAAGGTTAGTGTAGGTTCGAGTTCCCCTGTTCTGATTTTGAAAAATCATGGAAAAATATAGAAAAATTATTAGAGACTGAATTTATATGGTTAATTCTCTAATAAGTATATTTTCAAAAGAAACATACAGGAACATTATTGGATTCCTGTACTAAAAGATAAATAATTTTTAGTAAAGAAAGATTGAAACTGTTAGGTAGCAGAGAAGGGGTAAATTGAAAGAATTTACTGTACAAATTGGCTAAAGTAAAGATTATGAAATTTTTATGGTAAAAAGATATTTGAGTCTAATTTCAAAATCATCAAGCAGATTATAATTTCGGATTCTGTAGCTCAAGATATTAATAATTTAGTGACTATGACTCAAATGTACAGCTTTGAAAATTAATGTAAAAAAGAAAATGAAAATTTGAATAGAAATGAAAAATTGATGCATATAAAGTGATATGTGATGAAATTGAGAAATGAGAATGAAAATGAAATGGATAAATCAAAGGTTTCCAAAGTTATTAGTACCTAATTGTTTATGATATTTGGTTGTTATTTGGTTAAATTGATTTGTTATTAATTTGTATTACTATAATCTGAATTATTCATTATTTAATGTTTATTTTTGTATTTAAGTGGTGGCTAGGTTTGTAATAATATTTAGTTGTATTTGTAGGATCTAATTCCGTTAGACCGGGAACTCGTACAGTGCATGGCGGACGACCTCCTTGTCGTTAGAGTTCTATTTGCTTGAAGTGTGTTTCTAACTGTACTTAGTTTATTGTTTGGGGTTTTGTGTTATACGTGATTGTGTGATGTATCATGGTACATTGAAATTGTGTCTTTTATGTTGTGATGTGGAAATGGTATGTTCTGGATGAGCTGTGTAAAGCATGTTGATGTTGTCATGCATATTTACAGAGTATGTGACTGATCAAACTAAATGCAATTATTCTACTGTGCATTGAGATTTATATATTTATATATGAGAAATATTATGATATTGAGATTGAGATTTAATTGAGATAATTATATAATTATACCATTGCGTGACCATGGGGAGGGATTGTATGGTAGAAGAAGTGGTTATCATTCCTTTTAAGGTTGATACTAAAACCACACTACAATTGGTGACGTTGGTTGGGAAAGGGTTCTGGGGAACCTTTTCACTGTGTAGGTGTGATGGAGTATGGGAGCATTACATTATGCTTGTGTATGAAATATAATTTGTGGTTACCCTTTTTGATATAATTCGTTATACTTTTTTTTTAAAAAAAATACATTAGGTTATATGTACTTTAGAGACACACTGGCTTTATACCTCCACAATTCTTTACAAGTAATCAAGAATTAAGTGACTTGGTATCCGGCGGCTTAGTTACAAATTTATATTATTTTATTATTATTATTATTTTGATTTTGGATTATTAATATTCTTTGTTAGTAACTATTTGTTTTGGGTTGTAAATACAATTTATTTTGGGACTTTTGTTATTTTAAATTTTTGGGAGTTTAATTAACTTATTTTATTTTTAATTATTGATTTAAAATTTTATATATGTATATTTATTTTTGTCTTTGGGAATGAATGTGAATGATTTTAGATTGTCGAGTTGGGTGTGGGTAATTAGTTAAATAATCCTCTAGATCCGGTTGTATCTTTTGGGTCGGGTATAGGGGGTTACACCTATCATTTTTCTTAAATGGTATAAATGAAAATAGTGATGGAAGAAGTCTAATAAGTAAAAGGGGAGTGTCCTTTAAGAATGAAAGGTTATGGGATAATGATAAGGTTTATGGTACAAGTGAGAAGCAAAAAAAAAATTATATGTTAGTAATTAATCTAGTATAGAGATTCGAGAGATAATTAGTCGCTTTCGAGTTATGAAAGAAATAGTAGAAAAAGGATAGAATTTGAATGCATGGAAGAATTACGAGAATGAAAATAGAGTCATATTTATGTTATAAAAGGATGAAAGAGAATATAAGGAGTTCTTTAAGTATTGATATAAGAAGATGAAAAACAATTGTATAATTTTAATGGTAATCAATGAGTTATGATGTTATATGTTTGAAGCTATGAAATAACATAGTAAGATATATGTTAGTGAAGTAATGTGAAACAAAGAAAGTGTGAAATTTTATGATCAGTTAACTAAGTTTACTCACTTTCATTTGGTCAGAATCGATTTTTCCTTGGATAAGTATACTTAGTTGTATGTAGATGAAAGAGTAAGACTTCATGATATGCATATATCCCTTATTTCTGATCGAGATCCAGAATTTATATCAAAGTTTTGGAGAAAATGTAGGACTTTAGTATGTTGAATGGAGTTAAGTGAGAATAAATTAGCAGGTCTTGACTTGATTTAGGAAAATAGAAGAGAAAGTAAAGTTGATAAAAATGTGTTTGAAGGCTATTTCGGAAAGACTAAGTCCTATGCTGATTTGACAAGAAAAGATAATGAATTTAATATGGGTGAAAAAGTTTTCTTGAAGGTATCTCAATGAAGAAAGATTCTTTAATTTAAGAAAAAGAATAAGTTGAGTCCAAGAGTCATTGGACCATATGAGATATTAAAATCAACTGCATATCGATTAACACTCCCTTCAAAGTTAGACAAGATTCATAGTGTTTTCTAGGTATCTATGTTACGAAGATATTAGTTCGATGTATCTCATGTGATTATTTCGAAAGTTATTGAAATACAATCGGATTTGATTCATGAAGAAGAACCGATTAAGATACTTGCATGAGAAGTAAAACAATTGAGAAACAAAAGTGTTCCTTTGATAAAGGTTTTATGGAGGCATCATAATTCAGAAGAAGCAACATGAGAAAAAGAGGAAACTATGATACAACAATATTCGCAATTATTCATTACAGGTATATTTCGAGGATGATTTTTTTTAGTGGGGAAGAATTGTAACATCCGCGTTTTTGAACCGGAGCTGGAATAGTATTAGAGTTGAATTAAGAATTAGAATGTGTAGTCTAAATAAGAAAGGTTAAGAAAATTCAAGGATTAATTAGTAATTGTGTAAAAGCATAAGGGACTAAATAGAAATTTAGCCAAAATGAATTATGAGTCATTATGGGAATTGTAGTGATTAAGCAAGGGAAAAAGAGTAATTTGGTGGAAGATATTTTTGGAGATAATGTTTTGGGCCAAAGTGTAATATTGGATGGCCTAGAGATTAAAAGAGCAATTTAACATTTTTATTAATTGAGATATTTTAAGAGAAAATTCTAGAGAATTTGAGAGAAGGAAAAATCAATTAAAAAGAAAAAATATCAGCTCTCTCCATAAGCTAGTCGTCCAAGTCTTCATCTCTCATTTCTAACTTTTGTTTTTATTCCAATTTAGTCCCTTCACCATTGTTAAGCCCTCCAAGCTTCAAAATCCTCCATTTTCTTTGAAATTTCCTTAAGAAAGGCATAGAGGGAAGCTAGTAGACGCCTTAATTTCCTTATAGAGTCCACTTTGAAGTGTTAAAGTGGATAGGGATTGAATTAGAATTTTGGAAATTCAAGAACAAAGGTAAGAGATGATTCAATATTCATGACATAATGTATATTTACATAATCTAGCATGAAAAAGTATTGAATTTTAGTCTTAAGCTTATATGTGTTTGTATGAAATTTAAGAAAGAGGGAAGAAGGAGAATGACCAAATTGAAGAACAATGAAAGGAGAAAGCTAAGGTGTAAGAAAAAAAAATTATTTACAAGTGAGGTACGTACTACAAGTATTAAAAGGTTTAGAATTAATTAAGTTAAAGTGTTTATAATTTTAACATATATGGTTAATTATGATAAAAATGATATGTTTAATTATAAGTGTTAATTATCTATGATTGAATGAAATTTAGTACAAAGAAATATGAGAAAGAAATTATTCTCATTAAAACAGATTGAACAGAATCAGAGGACTAACTTCAAAAATTTACCAAAAATTGTATAAAAAGAGTTAAGAGTTGAATTAAATATGTAATTAAAGCTTATTGAGTGTAGTTTCATATGAAAGAAACAGTGTAAGAAAAGGAATTTACATTCTGAGATATACTAGTTTTTGTATAACAAGGTCAGAGTAGGTTCGAGTTCCCCTGTTCTGACTTTGAAAAATCATAGAAAAATATAGAAAAATTATTAGAGACTGAATTTATATGGTTAATTCTCTAATAAGTATATTTTCAAAAGAAACATACGGGAACATTATTGGATTCCTGTACTAAAAGATAAATAATTTAGTAAAGAAAGATAGAATCTGTTAGGTAGCAGAGAAGGGGTAAATTGAAAAAATTTACTATAAAAACTGGCTAAAGTACAAATTATGAAATTTTTATGGTAAAAAGATATTTGAGTCTAATTTCAGAATCATCAACCAGATTATAATTTCGGATTCTGTAGCTCAAGATATTAATAATTTAGTGACTATGACTCAAATGTACAGCTTTAAAAATTAATGTAAAAAGAAAAAGAAAAATTGAATAGAAATGAAAAATTGATGCATATAAAGTGATATGTGATGAAATTGAGAAATGAGAATGAAATGGATAAATCAAAGGTTTCCAAAGTTATTAGTACCTAATTGTTTATGATATTTGGTTGTTATTTGGTTAAATTGATTTGTTATTAATTTGTATTACTATAATCTAAATTATTCATTATTTAATGTTTATTTCGTTATTTAAATTTAAAGTGAATATAAGGTAAGCGTTAATATTCAGATGAATGAAAATTTATATTGAATTAATAGTATATTTGAATTGAATTTGAATGATTTGTGATCAAAATTGAAATTGAAAGTGAAAGTGATATGAATTGTAAATTGAAAATCCCTATTAACTAGTCGGGCTGAGTCGGATATAATTGGCATGTCATAGGATTGGAAGAGTTCAAGGATACTTCAACCTTAAGTCAACGAGACACTGGATGTCATTATTTTACTTCGGATGGATTCGATGAGGTACTGGGTACCACTTTACTTCGGTTAGGGTGATGAGACACTGGTGTCACTTTATTGCTTCGAACTATCTGATGAGGCACTGGGTGCCATTCTGGTGTGTTTGGTTGGATCCATGTATCCGTCAAGGTCCGAGTCTTGTTAATAGGGTAAACAATGTGAAATAGAAAGAATGTGCAAATTGTGACATTAAGGTAAGTGAAATGATAATCACATGAAAGGTAAGTACAACATATGTATAAGAAATCAAAGAATGATAAAACTAAGTAAGCTAAGAGATTGGAATGGCTAAAATGTGAAATGAGGAAGAATATGTGAATTCATAACACTACTGTAAATTAAATGTTATACACATAAAAGGTATGTATTTTACATGAATAAATAATTATATGAATGAGTTTGAAATGTGTGATTAAAAGATGAATGATTAATAACTCTTGTAGTACTTACTAAGCCTTCACCGGCTTAACGCGTTTAATTCAACGCATAGGTACAAGATCTCTGAGAAGCTAAGGTTGGATTAGGTGCCTCTCATCGAATCACATCAACATTGGAAGATTACAAGACAAGGTAAACTTATTTTGAGGTAAAATGGCATGTACAAATGGTACTTATATGTCCTCAATGAATGAGTTATAAATGTTATTTTGGAATACTATGAACTTATGAAATGAGATGATGAATTTTGAATGGAATTGTGTTTTAGATTGAATTGATTTATTGGTAAAGTTTTTATATAATTTCAGGCGGTTAGTTTGAAGTTTCTAGCTATATTTCTTGATTTTAGAATAGAGTTATCAATATTTTTATAATAGTATCATATTTGCCCTGTTTTGAGTAAATATTACATTTTCATTATTTTCAAACTGGTTTTAAGTCTCGATTTTTATTATACTTGATTAAATTGCGATATTTTGAGTAAAACGATTCAATTACACAGTATTTGAAAGAAAATTTTGTTATACTCATTTTTAATTCTCTGACACTATATGTAATACTCTTATACCGAGTTTATACGTGTGAACATGGTGTATGGGTGTTACATTTGGTGGTATCATAGCAAAGGTTTTCTGATGTCTGGGATCGGGAATGAGTCTACGTGTACATGTCATCTTACATGTTGATGTGATGAAAGGATGTTTAATTATTTAATTGTTAAAATTGTGAATATTGTAGAAAGAAGAATGTCGAATAGGGCTCGTGATGAGTCCGGAGATGAAGTAGAAAGTAGGGCTCCAAACCCTATTAGATAATCAATATACTTGGATGATCATAGGGAGCATATGTTAGAAGAAAGAACTCAACCCCCTAATGAGTTGATATCATCTCGAGAAGAAATCTCGATTGTGATTCTATTACAAACGAAGAATCAATTGTTACAACAAGTTGTGAGGACTAATAATGTCTCAAATGTTTCCTTACCTGGTGCTCCTCAACCATAACTGTCTACTTTTAGCTATCAATTTTCTCTGAAAAAATTGAGAAAAATATGGTGCCGAAAAGTTTAAAGGTAAAAAGGATGATGATCCAGCTGAGGCTGAGGAATGGTTAGAAAATAGTTAAAGGGTGATAGAAGAGCTACAGCGTACTGAGAGGAAAAATTAAAATATGTGGTATCGTTGTTAAAAGGTGAAGCGTATCTGTAGTGGATTACAGTTTTGAATATCCACTCCATTGAGAAGATTTCATTAGAGAAAATGTGATTTGAATAGTAGAGCTTGTTTTAAATACGAGTCAAAGGACCATTTGATCCGAAATTGCCTGCGAAGAGGTAAATTACATGAAAACACTGGTGACACTGGTGCAAGATCGACAAGAGAGGTAGTCGATGGATAGAAGTCCGTAGACCTCGAATTTTTATTATTAGAACAAATAGAAGAAGAGGACGTTCCAGATGAGAATACCGGTAAATCTTCTTTTTGTGATTTTTCTATAAATTGTGTTAATTGACACATTCGTATATATATATGCATGTCAAAAGTGAACAAGAGAGGGAATTAGTGGTAGAACCTACTAAGTACGAGATAGTTATTACTAATCCTTTAGGACAAAGTGAAAGAATTAATAAAGTATGCAAGAGGTGCACCTTAAAGATTCAAGGTTATGAGTTTCTAATAGATCTTATGACCTTTATATTTTACGAGTTAGATGTGACAGTGAGAATAGATTAGTTGTCAGAAACGTGGGGTCATAGTTGAGTGTAGAAGAAAAAGAATTTCTTTAAGAATTTCGGATAGCAAAGAAATTATTATAATTGACGAAGATAAGTGAATAATATACTGATAAAAAGTTTAAGTTTTAAAATGAAATGTGAGAACTATATTATTTTAATAAGAGAAATAATATGAAATGTGAATAAGTTTTAAATTCATAGAATAACTAAAGCGAAGTTTAAAAAACTAGAGTTGTGACTAATTAGTTTGTTCAATGAAAGAATGGTAAAATCTAGGGTCGTGAATGTTTGAAGGAAGATGAACTCTGATCGCTAATAGTTACCTCAAGATTTTATTGACGCTACAGAGTCAATAAAACTCGAGGGAAGGACTAGGAGACGTCACTCCTGTTTGAACTATACCGGGATCCAAGGATTCTTCTAAAACATTCATTGATCCTATTGTAACACTCTAGAAATTATAGGGATTAAAGTGAGATAATTACAAAATTTAAGGGTCTATTGGGTTAAATTTTGTTAATTGATGAAGTTGGATTTATTTGTGATAAGTGTGAAAGTTTTGGGTCAACTTAAAAACCCTAGTATACTTTAAGGACCCATATGAAAATAACCCAAGTTGCTTGGGTATTTAAACACCCTTAATTTTTCTTTTGGCCATTTTTATTCCTCTATTCCATTACCTGTCGTTTCTCACCTTCTTTTCTCTTTAGTTTTTCTTTCTTTCTTTTATTTTCAAGAGCAATCACCCTCCGTTCAAGGTCGTTTCACTGTCCGTGCTAGTCAACGCCACCATCGTTCTTCTCCTCACACTCGTGCGAACTAAACCCTTCAAACTCAAACCTCTTAAACCATCATTGTTGTGTGTGTTGACAAGGGGGGCTTTTGGTTTTGTCACTTCCTTTTGGCTTCATTACTTGGTTGTTTTGAAATTGGTAAGTGGTTAATTGTGTTGTGGGACTTTATTTTTGGAGTGGTTGCTTGTTATTTTTAGGGTGGTCGAACGTCGGTGTGGGAGGTTGTCGTTGTCGGTGTCGTTTGGGGAGAGGAGAGCAAACTTTGGTTTTTCCTTGGTGCATCATGGTTGTGATTTGGGTAAAAAATAACCAACCCAAATCTGATGGCCCAAATAAAAGTATTAAAGCATAATCCATTAAGCTTTTGGACCCAAATCTTTAATATCCAAAACCAACCTAATAACTTTTTAAACCCAAACCATATAAACCCTTTAAAAATCATTAAGACCAAACCCAATTAAACCAAATCCAAACCCAAACCAAGTCAAACCATTGACCAGCCATTGATCGTTGACTGTTGACCGTTGACCGTTGACTTGACCATTGATTTTTTTTCAAAAAACCTTACCCTGCCATTTTTCGACATCCTGAGTCCAATTCTGCTATCCCTTTTGCCAAATTCTAACTCGAAAGTCTCGTTTTGATAGTTTTATCTTAAATTGTGTACTTTAAGTTATTTTGGAGTTTTAATTTGTGGTTTACTAATATAAAATATTCGTGTTTAGGTGATCATGATTTCAAGGCGGACGATTTACCTCCTCCACCTGTTCAACCTGTTGCTGCATCAATTTCGAGAGCTACTCGTAAGTTACCTTAGTTTAGTTTTGTGTTTAAGTGGTGGCTAGGTTTGTAATAATATTTAGTTGTATTTGTAAGATCTAATTCCGTTAGACCGAGAACTTGTACAGTGCGTGGCGGATGACCTCCATGTCCCTAGAGTTCTATTTGCTTGAGGTGTGTTTCTAATTGTATTTAGTCTATTGTTTGGGGTTTTGTGTTATACGTGATTACATGATGTATCGTGGTACATTGAAATTGTGTCATTTATGTTGTGATGTGGAAATGGTATGTTTTGGATGAGCTGTGTAAAGCATGTTGATGTTGTCATGCATATTTACAGAGTATGTGACTGATCAAAATTAATGTGATTATTCTACTGTGCATTGAGATTTATATATTTATATATGAGAAATATTATGATATTGAGATTGAGATTTAATTGAGATAATTATATAATCATACCATTACGTGACCATTAGGTGGGATTGTATGGTGGAAGAAGTGGTTATCATTTCTTTTAAGGTTGATACTAAAACCACACTGCGATTGGTGACGTTGGGTGGGAAAAGGTTCTAGGGAACCTTTTCACTGTGTAGGTGTAATGGAGTATGGGTGCATTACATTATGCTTGTGTATGAAATATAATTTGTGGTTACCCTTTTTTGATATAATTTGTTATACTTTTTTTTTTAAATTCATTAGGTTATATGTACTTTAAAGACACACTGAGCTTTATAGCTCATACCTCCACAGTTCTTTACAGGTAATCAAGAATTAAGTGACTTGGTACCCGAAGGCTTAGTTACAAATTTATGTTATTTTATTTTATTATTATTATTTTGATTTTGGATTATTAATATTCTTTTTTAGTAACTATTCGTTTTGGGTTGTAAATACAATTTATTTTGGGACTTTTGTTATTTTAAATTTTTGGGAGTTTAATTAAATTATTTTATTTTTAATTATTGATTTAAAATTTTATATATGTATTTATGTTTGTATTTGGGAATGAATGTGAATGATTTTGGATTGTCGAGTTGGGTGTGGGTAATTACTTAAATAATCCTCTAGATCTGGATGTGTCTTTTAGGCCGGGTATAGGGGATTACATTTAGTGGTATCAGAGTCGAGTTCAACCAACAGACTGTGAAGCTCTCCAGGCTTGGTTTTTAAAATTTTCGGGGTTAAATGGAGATTTTGAATAAACTGATGAGTTATAATAATTTATGTTATATATAGTTATATATATATATATATATATATGATTTATTCTAAACTTTCGGTACTGATTCTTACTTTAGTTCTCTCTGTTGATTTAGATAGATAGTATGCCACCACGTAGGAGTTGTAAACTTACGACTGGTCGCGACCAAGGCCGAGGCCGGGGCCGTACTACTAGGGCCGTTAGTGACCTTACTCCTGTGTTCGAGCCTGAGGCGAATGTGGACAAGTTGCCTTATATTACTAAGGATTGGCTGCTCATGGGTGCTGAAGGTCAGCCAGCTGATGGGGGAGACTTACCTGCTGAGGAGGCTCCTGTTGAGGATGTGTCCGATATAGGGGATAGTGAGACCGCGAAGTTGAACAGTGCGACGGTTAATCGAGAGTTACTGAGATTGCTTCGTGGATCCACTGGGGTTCAGTCTGAGGGTCTGAGGAGGCCCATTTCTGCTGATTTTATTACTGTTGGGATGAAAGTGTTTGAGGGTAGGACTGGTACAGATCCTTCAGTTGCTGAGTACAGGCTGAAGGATTTGCAGAGATTGTCTGTCGAGATGAACTACACTGCTAGGCAGAAGGTTAGAGCTGATGTTTCTTTACTGAGGGGTGAGGCCCAAAATTGGTAGGACATTGTGGAGGAGTCTACTCCTACGGATCAAATTACATGGGATTATTTCAGAGAGGCTTTCCAAGATCGTTATGTGGGTGAGGAGTTTCTAGACAAGTGCAGGGATGACTTTATGAACTTGAGACAGAGAGACATGTTTGTTAATGATTATGAGATAGAGTTCTTGAGATTGGTTCGTTATGCATAAGGGCTGGTGACAAATGAGAAAGAGAAATGTGACTGGTTTAGAAAGGGACTACGACTTTCATTACAGGCTGGGGTCAACATGCATCACGATAGAGTATTCAGTGACCTGGTTAGTCGAGCTAGATCTGCTGAGAGTTTGGAGGCACGTACAAAGGCCCATAGAGTTCAGGATAGGGAACGTAATAAGAAGCCAGTGGGTCCATCAGCTTAGCCTGTTACGGGTGGTCTTTCTGTTAAAAGGCCTAGGGAGGAGACAGCTCAACCTAGTTATCTGAGAGTGAGGCCTATGGTTTTGACAGCTTCAGTGGGTAGTGTTGGTGGTTCTACTGGACCTCGTCCTATACATCTCTGTTCTTACTGTAATAAAAGACATGGGGGCAAGTGTTGGAGAAAGATCAAGGCTTGTTTTAGGTGCGATTCACAGGAGCACTTCTTTAGAGATTGTCCCCATCCTCCTACTGGATTGTTTATGCAGAGTCAGTCTCAGGCCTCGGTTCAAGCTCCTTCTAAGTGTAAACGACAGGTTAGACCGGTTGCTTCGGGTACAGCTACTAGAGGTAGGTCGGTTCAGAGTAGAGGCGCTTTTCGATTTGAGGCGAGACAACCTGGGTTGGTATATGCTACTAGGAGGCATGAGGATCGTGATGAGCCTGACGTCATAGTAGGTATTTTTTCTGTTCATTCCATTACTTATTTTGCTTTGCTCGATAATGGTTCGACACATTTCTATGTGGCTAGGGCTATATCTTGGGGTCTTAAGATTACTGCTAAAAATGTCGAGTTTGCGATAACTGTTCAAAGTTCGGTGGGTAACTCTGTGGAGGTTACTAGAATATATCGCAACTATCCTTTGGAGATTCAAGGAGAAATTTTTTCTGCTGATTTATTGGAGTTGTCATTCAATGAATTTGACCTTATACTGGGTATGGATTGACTTTCAAAGCATCGAGTTGATTTGGATTGTGAGAAGAAAAAGGCAACTTTGAGAACTACTGATGACTGATAGATAACTCTATTTAGTGAACGTAAAGGGTTTCTATCCAATGTGATCTCAGCCCTTAAAGCCGAGAAGTTTATTAGAAAGGGATCCATGGCTTATTTGGCTTACAATCTTGATCCAAGGCAATCTGATTCCGGGACTGACAAGATTCGAGTGGTAAAGGACTTTCCCGATGTGTTTCTAGAAGAATTGCTTGGGGTGCCACCTAAGCGTAATGAGGTTGAGTTTGGCATAGAAGTCTATCGTGGCATGACTCTTGTATCTATGGCACCTTGTAGAATGGCACCTAAGGAACTCAAAGAGTTGAAGGTGCAGTTGCAAGAGTTGTTGGATAGGTGTTTTATTTGACCAAGTGTTTCACCTTAGGGAGCTCTAGCTTTGTTTGTGAAGAAGAAGGATGGAACACTTCGGTTGTGCATTGACTATCAAAAGCTGAATAAGCTAACGATTAAGAATAAGTACCCCTTGCCTCGTATTGTTGACCTATTCGATCAGTTTCGAGGAGCTATCGTGTTTTTTAAGATTGACTTGAGGTTTGAATATTATCAGTTTAGGGTGAAAGATTCCAATGTGTTCAAGACAGCTTTTTGAACTCGCTATGGGCACTATGAGTTCTTGGTAATGCCTTTTAGGTTAACTAATGCCCCTACTGCTTTTATGGACATGATGAATAGGGTGTTTCAACCTACTTGGATCAATTTGTGGTGATGTTTATAGATGACATTCTGGTATACTTTAAGTCTGAGGCTGAGCATGAGGAACATCTGAGAGTTGTGCTGCAAACTTTGAGAGAGAAGCAACTTTATGCTAAGTTCAGCAAGTACGATTTTTGGCTATTTGAGGTGATGTTTTTGGGTCATATAGTTTCTGTTGAGGGTATTCATGTGGATCCGAAAAGATTTGGGCTATTATGGGCTGCAAGCAACCCAAAAATGTTTCTGAAATTTGTAGCTTTTTGGGTTTAACTGGCTATTATCGAAGGTTTGTTAAGGCTTTCTCGATTATTGCAGCTCCATTGACTAAGCTACTGAGGATGAATGTTCCATTTGTTTGGACCGAGGTCCAAGAGGCTAGTTTCAAGAAACTGAAGTCTGTGTTGACTTAAGCACCAGTTCTGATCCAACTTGAGCCTGGGAAAGCTTACACTGTCTACAGTGATGCTTCTCACACTAGATTGGGATGTATGCTAATGCAAGAAGGAAAGGTCGTGGTTTATGCTTCTCGGCAATTGAAATCACATGAGATTAATTACCCTACTCATGATATTGAGCTTGCTGCGGTAATCTTAGCTCTTAGATTTTGGATACACTATCTCTATGGGGAGAAGTGTTATATCTTCATTAATCATAAGAGCTTGAAGTACTTGCTTACTCAGAAGGAGCTTAACTTGAGGCAACGTCGTTGGTTGGAGCTATTTAAAGATTATGACTGTGAGATTGAGTATCATCCTGGTAAGGCTAATGTGGTTGCCGACGCCTTAAGTTGTAGTGTTGTGGTTGAGTTGAAGGCATTGTTTGCTGGAATGAGTTTGTTTGAGGATGGTAGTCTTTTGGCTGAACTCCGAGTTATTCCCACTCTACTCTCGGAGATTAAGGCTGAGCAAGCTAATGATCCTTATCTAGAGCACTATATGAGGGAGGTAGAAGAGGGTACATCTGCGGACTTCTTTGTGGATCAGAATGGTTTATTATGCTTTCGTGGTCGATACTGTGTTTCGAGGAATTCTAAGATTAAGTAAACTATTCTTCGTGAGGCTCATGATAGCCCTTATTCCATGCATCTTGGGGAAGATAAGATGTATAAGAACCTTCGTGACAGGTATTGGTGGAAGGGTTTGAAGAGGGATGTTGTGGATTTTGTGTTGAAGTGTCTGACTTGCCAGAAAATTAAAGCCGAGCATCAGTGTCCTTCGGGGTTAATGCAAACGATTGAGATTCCTCACTGGAAATGGGAAAGGGTGACTATGGACTTTGTAAGTGGTTTGCCCTTAACACCGTCCAAGAAAGACTCTGTGTGGGTGGTTGTGGACCGACTCTCTAAGTCTGCACATTTCATTCTTGTGAGGGTTGATTACTCTTTGAGTAAGTTACCTCGACTCTACATCTCAGAGATAGTTCGTCTTTATGGAGTACCGTTACCTATCATCTCTTATCGAGATCCGAGGTTTTCTTCGAGATTTTGGGAATCCCTGTACCGTGCTTTGGATACTCAATTAAACTTCAGTACTGCTTACCATCCGCAGACTGATGGTCAATCTGAGCGGGTGATCCAGGTCTTAGAGGACATATTGAGGGGTTGTGTGATTGAGTATCAAGGAAGTTGGGAGGATTTCTTACCACTGGCTAAATTCGCGTACAATAACAGTTATCAAGCCAGTATTAATATGGCTCCTTATGAGGCTTTGTATGAGGGCAACTATCGTACCCCTATGGGTTGGATTGAGTTGACGAAGAATCGATTGTTGGGACCAGATCTTGTTCGCGAGTTTGAGGAAACTGTTAAATTGATTCGTGAGAGGCTTAAGGTAGCTTTTGACAGACAGAAGTCTTATGCCGACCTGAAGCGTCGGGATATTGAGTTCAGTGTAGGAGATGAGGTTTTCTTAAAAGTGTCTCCTTGAAAGAAGGTGCTTAGGTTTGGACGGAAAGGCAAGTTGAGTCCTCGTTTCATCAGTCCATATCAGGTACTCCGTCGTGTGGAACCGGTTGCTTATCAGCTTGAGTTACCACTTGAGCTTGAGCGGATTCATGATGTTTTCCATGTTTCCATGTTGAGACGTTATCGATCAGACCCATCTCACGTTGTGCCTATTGAGGAGATCGAGGTTTGTCCAGACTTGAGTTTTGAGGAGGAATCGATTGAGATCATTGCTCAGGATGAAAAGGTTCTTAGGAGGAAGACCATTAAGATAGTTAAGGTCTTGTGGTGCAACCATGGTTATGAGGAGGCTACATGGGAGCCCAAATCCATCATCAAGGCCTAGTATCCACATCTTTTTGGTCCAAGTAAATTTTAAGGACAAAATTCTCTTTTAAGAGGGGAGAGTTGTAACACTCTAGAAATTATAGGGATTAAAGTGAGGAAATTACAAAATTTAAGGGTCTATTGGGTTAAAATTAGTCAATAGAGGAAGTTGGACTTATTTGTGATGAGTGTGAAAGTTTTGGGTCAACTTAAAAACCCTAGTATACTTTAAGGACCCCTATGAAAATAACCCAAGTCGCTTGGGTATTTAAACACCCTTAATTTTGCTTTTGGCCATTTTTATTTCTTTATTCCCTTGCCTACCATTTCTCACCTTCTTTTCTCTTTAGTTTTTCCTTCTTTCTTTTATTTTCAAAAGCAATAACCCTCCGTTCAAGATCGTTTCGCCATCCGTGCTAGTCACTGCCACCATCGATCTTCTCCTCACACTCGTGCGAACTAAACCCCTCAAACTCAAACCTCCTAAACCATCACTGTTATGTGTGTTGACAAGGGGGGGCTTATGGCTTTGTCACTTCCTTTTGGCTTCATTACTTGGTTGTTTTTAAGTTGGTAAGTGGTTGATTGTGTTGTGCGACTTTATTTTTGGAGTGGTTGCTTGTTCTTTTTGGGGTGGTCGGATGCCGGTGTGGGAGGTTACCGTTGTCGGTGTCGTTTGGGGAGAGGAGAGCAAACTTTGGTTTTTCCTTGGTGCATCATGGTTGTGATTTGGGTAAAAAATAACCAACCCAAATATGATGGCCCAAATAGGAGTATTGATGCATAATCCATTATGCTTTTGGACCCAAACCTTTAATATCCAAAACCAACCCAATAACTTTTTAAACCCAAACCATATAAACCCTTTAAAAACCATTAACCCAAACCCAATTGAACCAAATCCAAACCCAAACCACGTCAAGTCGTTGACCAGTCGTTGATCGACCATTGACTGACCATTGATCGTTGACCGACCGTTGACCATTTATCGTTGACCGTTGACTTTAACCGTTGACTTTTTTTCAAAAAACCTTACCTTGCCATTTTTTGACATCCTGAGTCTGATTTCGTTGTTCGTTTTGCCAAATTCTATCCCGAAAGTCTCATTTTGATAGTTTTATCTTAAATTGTGTACATTAAGTTATTTTGGAGTTTTAATTTGGGGTTTACTAATATAAAATATTCGTGTTCAGGTGATCACGATTCCGAGGCGGACGATTTACCTCCTCCACCTGTTCAACTTGTTCCTACATCGATTCTGAGAGCTTTTCGTAAGTTAGCTTAGTTTAGTTTTGTGTTTAAGTGGTGGTTAGGTTTGTAATAATATTTAGTTGTATTTGTAGGATATAATTTCGTTAGACCGGGAACTCGTACAGTACGTGGTGGATGACCTCCTTATCGCTAGAGTTCTATTTTCTTGAGGTGTGTTTCTAACTGTACTTAGTTTATTGTTTGGGGTTTTGTGTTATACGTGATTGCGTGATGTATCGTGGTACATTGAAATTGTGTCATTTATGTTGTGATGTGGAAATGGTATGTTTTGGATGAGCTGTGTAAAGCATGTTTATGTTGTCATGCATATTTACAAAGTATGTGACTGGTCAAAATTAATGCGATTATTCTACTATGCATTGAGATTTATATATGATAAATATTATGATATTGAGATTGAGATTTAATTGAGATAATTATATAATCATACCATTGCGTGACCATGGGGTGGGATTGTATGGTGGAAGAAGTGGTTATCATTCCTTTTAAGGTTGATACTAAAACCACACTGCAATTGGTGACGTTGGTTGGGAAAGGTTATGGGGAACCTTTTCACTGTGTAGGTGTGATGGAGTACGGGTGCATTACATTATGCTTGTGTATGAAATATAATTTGTGGTTACCCTTTTTTTATATAATTCGTTATACTGTTTTTTTTTTTTAAATACATTAGGTTATATGTACTTTAGAAACACACTGGCTTTATAGCTCATACCTCCACAATTCTTTACAGGTAATCAGGAATTAAGTGACTTGGTATCCGGAGGCTTAGTTACAAATTTATATTATTTTATTTTTTTATTATTATTTTTATTTTGGATTATTAATATTCTTTGTTAGTAACTATTCGTTTCGGGTTGTAAATACAATTTATTTTGAGACTTTTGTTATTTTAATTTTTTGGAAGTTTAATTAACTTATTTTATTTTTAATTATTGATTTAAAATTTTATATATGTATATTTATGTTTGTCTTTGGGAATGAATGTGAATGATTTTAGATTGTCAAGTTTGGTGTGGGTAATTAGTTAAATAATCCTCTAGATCCGATTGTATCTTTTGGGCCGGGTATAGGGGGTTACACCTATCATTTTTCCTAAATGGTATACATGAAAATAATGATGGAAGAAGTCTAATAAGTAAAAGGGGAGTGTCCTTTAAGAATGAAAGGTTATGGGATAATGATAAGGTTTATGATAAAAGTGAGAAGCAAAAAAAAAAATTATATGTTAGTAATTAATCTAGTATAGAGATTCGAGAGATAATTAGTCACTTTCGAGTTATGAAAGAAATAATAGAAGAAGGATAGAATTTGAATGCATGGAAGAATTACGAGAATGAAAATAGAGGAAGAATTACGAGAATGAAAATAGAGTCATATTTATGTTATAAAAGGATGAAAGAAAATACAAGTGAGAAAAAATTAATAGGTCTTGACTTGATTCAGGAAAATAGAAGAGAAAGTAAAGTTGATAAAAAGGTTTTTGGAGGCTGTTTCGAAAAGACTAAGTCCTATGCTGATTTGAAAAGAAAAGATAATAAATTAAATATGGGTGAAAAAGTTTTCTTGAAGGTATCTCATTGAAGAAAGATTCTTTAATTTAAGAAAAAGAAGAAGTTGAGTCCAAGAGTCATTGGACCATATGAGATATTGAAATCAATTGCATATCGATTAACACTCCCTTCAAAGTTGGACAAGATTCATAGTGTTTTCTAGGTATCTATGTTACGAAGATATTAGTCCGATGTATCTCATGTGATTCTTTCGAAAGTTATTGAAATACAATCGGATTTGATTCATGAAGAAGAACCGATTAAGATACTTGCATGAGAAGTAAAACAATTGAGAAACAAAAGTGTTCCTTTTATAAAGGTTTTATGGAGGCATCATAATTCAGAAGAAGCAACATGAGAAAAAGAGGAAACTATCATACAACAATATTCGCAATTATTCGTTACAGGTAATTTTCGAGGACGAAATTTTTTTAGGGGGGAAGAATTGTAACATCCGCATTTTTGAACCGGAGTTGGAATAGTATTAGAGTTTAATTAAGAATTAGAATGTGTAGTCTAAATAAGAAAGGTTAAGAAAATTCAAGGATTAATTAGTAATTGTGTGAAAGTATAAGGGACTAAATAGCAATTTAGCCAAAATGAATTATGAGTCATTATGGGAATTATAGTGATTAAGCAAGGGAAAAAGAGTAATTTGGTGGAAGATATTTTTGGAGATAATGTTTTGGGCCAAAGTGTAATGTTGGATGGCCTAGGGATTAAAAGAGCAATTTTACCATTTTTATTAAGTGAGATATTTTAAGAGAAAATTCTAGAGAATTTGAGAGAGGGAAAAATCAATTAAAAAGCAAAAATATCAGCTCTCTCCATAAGCTAGCCGTCCAAGTCTTCATCTCTCATTTCTAACTTTTGCTTTTATTCCAATTTAGTCCCTTCACCATTGTTAAGCCCTCCAAGCTTCAAAATCCTCCATTTTCTTTGAAATTTCCTTAAGAAAGGCGTAGAGGGAAGCTAGTAGATGCCTTAATTTCCTTATAGATTCCACTTTGAAGTGTTAAAGTGGATAGGGATTGAATTAGAATTATGGAAATTCAAGAACAAATGTAAGAGATGATTGAATTTTCATGACATAATGTATATTTACATAATCTAGCATGAAAAAGTATTGAATTTTTGTCTTAAGCTTATATGTGTTTGTATGAAATTGAAGAAAGAGGGAAGAAGGAGAATGACCAAATTGAAGAAAAAGGAAAGGAGAAAGCTAAGGTGTGAGAAAAATATTATCTACAAGTGAGGTAAGTACTACAAGTATTAAAAGGTTTAGAATTAATTAAGTTAAAGTGTTTATAATTTTAACATATATGGTTAATTATGATAAAAATGATATGTTTAATTATAATTGTTAATTATCTATGATTGAATGAAATTTAGTATAAAGAAACATGAGAAAAGAATTATTCTCATTAAAACAGATTGAACAGAATCAGAGGACTAACTTCAAAAATTCACCAAAAAATTGTATAAAAAGAGTTAAGAGTTGAATTAAATATGCAATTAAATCTTATTGAGTTTTGTTTCATATGGAAGAAACAGTGAAAGAAAAGGAAATGTACATTCTGAGATATACTAGTTTTTGTATAACAAGGTCAGAGTAGGTTCGAGTTCCCCTGTTCTGATTTTGAAAAATCATAGAAAAATATAGAAAAATTATTAGAGACTGAAATTTATATGGTTAATTCTATAATGAGACAATTTTCAAAAGAAATAGATGGGAACATTATTGGATTCTTGTACTAAAAGATAAGTAATTTTTAGTAAAGAAAGGTCGAAACTGTTAGGCAGTAGAGAATGGGTAAATTGAAAGAATTTACTGTAAAAATTGGCAAAAGTAAAAATTCTGAAATTTTTATGGTAAAAAGATATTTGAATCTAATTTTATAATCATCAAGCGGATTATAATTTCAAATTCTGTAGCTTAAGATATAAATAATTTAGTGACTGTGACTCAAATGTACAGCTTTGAAAATTAATGAAAAAAGAAAGAAAAATTGAATATAAATGAAAAATTGATGCATAAAAAGTGATATGTAATGAAATTGAGAAATGAGAATGAAATGGATAAATCAAAGGTTTCCAAAGTTATTAGTACCTAATTGTTTATGATATTTTGTTGTTATTTGGTAAAAATTGATTTGTTATTGATTTGTATTACTATAATCTGAATTTTTCATTATTTAATGTTTATTTTGATTTTTATATTTAAAGTGAATATAAGGTAAGCGTTAATATTGAGATGAATGAAAATTTATATTGAATTAATAGTATATTTGAATTGAATTTGAATGATTTGTGATCAAAATTGAAAGTGAAAGTGAAAGTGAAATTGGAATTGAAAGTGATATGAATTGTAAATTGAAAATCCCTATTAACTAGTTGAGCTGAATCGGATATAGTTGGCATGCCATAGGATTGGAAGAGTTTAGGGATACTTTGACCTTGAGTCGATGAGACACTAGGTGTCATTATTTTACTTTGGATGGATTCAATGAGGTAATGGGTACCACTTTACTTCGGCTAGGCCAATAAGACATTGGGTGTCACTTTATTGCTTCGAACTATCCGATGAGGCACTAGGTGTCATTCTGGTGTGTTTGGTTGAATCCGTGTATCCATTAAGGTCCGAGTCCTATTAATAGGGTAAACAATGTGGAAATTGTGACATTGAGGTAAGTGAAATGATAATCACATGAAAGGTAAGTGCAACATATGTATAAGAAGTCAAAGAATGATAAAACTAAGTAAGCTAAGAGATTGGAATGGCTAAAATGTGAAATGAGGAAGAACATGTGAATTCATAACACTACTGTAAGTTAAATGCTATACACATAAAAGGTATGTATTTTACATGAATAAATAATTATATGAATGAGTTTGAAATGTGTGATTAAAAGATGAATGATTAATAACTCTTGTAGTACTTACTAAGCCTTCATCGGCTTATCGCGTTTAATTCAACGCGTAGGTACAAGATCTCTGAGAAGCTAAGGTTGGATTAGATACCTCTCATCAAATCACATCAACATTGGAAGATTACAAGACAAGGTATACTTATTTTGAGGTAAAATGACATGTACAAATGGTACTTATATGTCCTCAATGAATGAGTTATAAATGTTATTTTGGAATACTATGAACTTATGAAATGAGATGATGAATTTTGAATGGAATTGTGTTTTAGACTGAATTGATTTATTGGTAAAGTTTTCATATAATTTCAGGGGGTTAGTTTGAAGTTTCTAGCTATATTTCTTGATTTTAGAATAGAGGTATCAATATTTTATGGTGGTATCGATATTTGCCCTGTTTTGAGTAAAAATTACATTTTCATTATTTTCAAATTGGTTTTAAGTCTCGATTTTGATTATACTTGATTAAATTGTGATATTTTGAGTAAAACGATTCAATTACACAATATTTGAAAGAAAATTTTGCTATACTCATTTTTAATTCTCTGACACTGTATGTAATACTCTTATACTGGGTTTATACTTGTGAACCCGGTGTAGGGGTGTTACATAAGGGCTTTCCAGAAATTGCCAGTAAGTTGGTGCGTATCAATGGCATTTACTAGCCATGAATTCCTTCCTCGTCTTCTCTAGCGAAGATAACTTAAAAATTTCAGGAGACTTAAGGAAGAGCTCAGAGAAAAACAAAGGTGAAACATACTGGTTATTGACATCCTTATATAGTACAGATATCAGGAACAAAGCTTAGTGGAAGGGTCAGAAAATCCCACTATAGCCCTGTAACTTAAGAATAGGCTTGTCTAATCATCTACCAAACCTAACCACTACCACTAATCAACTTAGTAAGTAGTAAACATTGTGTGTACACTAAAACAAGTCAACTAAATCAGTCATTCAACTACCTAAACACATCAAACTGTCATCTACAGTACTCTAGTTTGATTCCAACTAGGTCTCAACTACATTCTAATGATGCTCACCGAGCCATCGTTTTCTCGCTAAAGCATGGAAAACAATTCTATCACGCCGTGAACTAACAAGTTCGCCCAAAGTATTTGGGGTTGGCGGATTATCTCACAAAAGAGTCTGTCGAATCCTTAGAGTTCATCAAATGGTGAATTCCGACGAGGCGTTCCTTACAAAGGAATTCTCGCAACATGCCATCCAAACATTTAACGGATCAGTCACTAGTGTAATCCTTTTACTACCATTAGCTTGTATGACTTCATGCCAATCAATATTTATACAGTCTACACCGAACGGGCTGATACACTCCTATACACAACTTTTTCAGTTAATTAAATTAACATACCTTCTTTTAACCGTACATTACACATAAATGGAAATTAATTTTATTACGATTTAAAAAATTACTATTTAAAAAATAACAAAATGCATATTTAATCAAATTGATTTGATATTAATTTATTTGTAAAAGCTAGTTAGAGTGCAAGCCCTTGACGAGCAATCATGAAAACTTGAGCTTGGCTTCATCTAAAAAGTGGTGATTGTAGATTTTCATGCGAAATAAGATGAATTTAGTTTATGAATGAAGCAAAGTGGGTTTAAGTACGTAGTAGTGCTCCATCTACTTATGTTGTTCACAATCATAATGCCCGCAATCATAATCTTTCTTAATTGAAGAAAAAAACAAAGAAATTTGCTTATTTAGGTGACATAAGCCCTATAATTTTTATGAAAGCATTTTAAATATATTCAAGTTGAAACTCAATCAGTTACGCACAATTTATATAAATAACTACATGATGAGCAGTAGTACACACAACGGTATACTTTTGTGTTATTTTCATTGTTTTAATAATCAGATCATGGTTAAATATTTCAATCAGTTCTATCGGTTCAACTGTAAAACTAACAATAATTAAATAAATAATTAAAAATTCATAAAAAATTAAAAATATTTTGAAAAAAAAAATTATTAAACCAATTCAACCTGTTCAATTAAAGATTTTGTCTAGATTTTCAATTTTTACTAATTTCAAGCAGTTTTCAAATCAATCATTTAACCCTTTTGTTCAGACCATTATATCAATCAATTCTCGATTCGTCCAATTAGGTCTCATTTTAGTAACATTGGTCATATCATTAAATCATAATAGAATTCAAGATCAAGGACCAAAATATATCTAAATGTCAAATTTAAAAATTAAATGAACAAAAAAAAATATAAATACAAAAATAAATATAATTATCAAATTCAGGAAATAAAAATTATATTATCTCTCTAATTGTATTAAGATTTAATAGTACTAAAAAATGACATAACTTAAAGAAGTAGATGCTACTAAAGGAAATTGGCAAAATTAAATTCCACACTTTTAACTGTAGTTTTTTTCTTCCCTGTATTTTGTTGTGGTTAATGATTATTTAAGTGAATAGACATTTGGAGTATAATAAACAGACTTAAGAGACAAGCAAAGCCTATCATTGATGTTGTTGATGATTGAAGTTGAAATTCGAGAATCATCATCCCACTCCCACCCCTAAAACCACAACACTTCATCCAGAGACTAAGATTTAGTGTTGAATGAATCAGGCCCGGCATAAATCATTTGGAAGTGTGGCCGTTTAAGTCTTAAAATTAAAAGGAATCTAAATTTTTTTTTCAATTTTTAAGGGTTCAAAAAAATTTTTATCAACTTTTGAAGGATTTAAAATCTTAATTTATTATTTCGTCTATAACTTTAAAAATATATATATATAAAAAGCTTGAAATGAATTATGTTACTCAACTTGTTGTTGACAAGTTAAACTATAAAAACCCTCAAAATTAATCTAAGCTATCAATTCAATTAGCTCAACAATAACATATTTTACATATTCTCAAAAATGTTGTTAATGATTAGATTATTAACTTTATTTAATCTATAAATGGATATTTTTTAAATTTTTAATTTTAATTGGTACTTTAATTTTAAAATATTGAGTTTTTTAAAATTTTAATTTAATTGAAAATTTTTACCAATTAATTTACTTGACATTTTTAAAAAAAAAAAGTGAGATAAGTTTTTAGTTATTATATTTAAAATATTTTTTACATGAGTGTAGAACCATTATTTTTTATCTTTGTTTTTTTTATACAATATGTAGAAATATTCATAATTTTTCCTTAATTTTCAAATAAAAAGATAATGCACTTTAATGTACTCGAACATATGTTATTTTATATTGACAATAAATTTGATGTCAACTGAACAATCAATCAAATATAGAAACTTTTAAACTTCTTTATTTATATTTTTTTTCTTATAAACGATTGTTTGTTGTCTTTAGCAACACTAATACAAATTTTAGGAGTTATCAATTGGGATGAGCAAAACTCGATTCGACTTGAAAAAATCGAAAAAAATTTGAATTTCAAATTAAACGAAACGAGTTTTTCGAGTCAATTCAAATTCTTTTTCAAATTTCAAGTTTGAATCGAGTTAAGTTTTCAAATTCGAATAATTCGAATATTAAATTATAATATTTTACATTTTTACCCCAAACTCCCAATTTTTTTTTACTTTTTCTCAAAACTTTTACTCCTTCCTATTTTTCCTCCAAAACTTTTACCCCCCTCTCCCATCTCACTCTCCATCTACCCCAAACTCATTTCCCCCCAATTTTTTTAACAATTTTCCTTTAAATTTTTACTCTCCTATTTATTTTTCCCAAAAAACTTCAAAACTTTTATTTCCTCTCACTTTCCTCCTAAAACTTTTACTCACCTCCCATCCTATCCCCATCTACCCCAAACTCGTTCCCCCAATAATTTCCATATAAAATTTTACTTCCCTATTTACTTTACTTCAAAATTTTGCTCCCAAAACCTTCAAAATTTTTTATTTTCCCCCTAAAATTTTACTTTTCACGATTTACCCCCAAATAAAAAATCAAAATCATCCAAAAAAATCCTCAAACCGAAATGTAATAATTTTATTATATCTATTATTTATATTATTAAATTAAAATTCACATTTTGTATTATTTATATTATTGAACATTTTAATCATATTGAATATTTATATTAAAATTGAATTATTAATGATACCATAAAATATTCGTGTTAAAGATTAATAAATTTTTATTAAAATAACTTTTATTAAAAAAATCATATTTTTACATTTAATATATTTTTTAAAATTCAAAATACATAAACAAATATTATAAAATTTATTAAAATTTTAAAGAATAGAAAAATATATTATATATATTTAAACCTAAAAATAACAAAATTCCACTTACTTTTCTCCCTATTTAGATTTCCTTTTGACGTGTGTGTGTGTGTGTATATATATATATATGTTCTCCTCCTTAGAGCATCACATTTTTCCTTGCATGGAAACTTCTCTTCCTGTTACCTTTTCCAACTTTCTCTCATTTCCTATTTCCCCAACACAAAGAACAATGGGAGAAAACACTGCTCATATTCATCGTCATCAAAACCAAGCCGAAGAGGAAGACGAAGAAGCACTTTCTCTTTGCAACTTTCCTTTAGATTTAGTTACGAAATCCAACCCAGAAAATTATCACTTGGGCAAAGTGTCTGCCCTGCAGGGCTTATCTCGAAGATCATCATCTGATGCTGGCCCTGAACTCTTCGAGTTTTTCAGCGATCTTAGCTCCGATATGTGCCCAGCTGACGACTTAATCTTTTGCGGCAAACTCATTCCTTTGAATGAGCAATCCATTCCCTTGCAAACACGGAAAGATTGCTCTTTCGAAGAAGATAGAGAAAACCATGTTTTACGCAAACGATCCGAGTCACTCTCCGAGTTACGTAGCGACTCCATAACTCGATCCGGCAGCACCAGAGAGTACACTAAGCTTCTTAGGAACAGTCGTTCCTTGGATTATAAAAAGCTTCGCCGTTATGACATTGATAGAAATCCTTCAACAAGAAGTACAGGAAAATCTGAAGTTTCTACGAAAAAACTTATTAAGCGGAAGTGGTATGTTTTCATGTTTGGAATGGTTAAGTTTCCGCCGGAAATGGAGCTTAAAGATATCAAAATCCGACAGTACCGTCGGAATCCATCGATTATGTTTCCAACAGTGGAAGATGACGGCAAAAAACAATCTGGTAACCGGAGCTCAGGCAAGGGTTCTTGGAGTTTGTTAAAAGCGTTGAGTTGCAGAGATCATAGTAGTGTCGCAGTAGCGGCATCATTGTGGATGCCTCAAGCCTAATTGTTTTTCTTTTTCGGCTTTCTTGGAGTTTTTATTTTGTGAGTTGTATGAATTTGATTGTATGTATTAATTAAAATATATTTTATTTATTTATTATAAAGTTTATTGATAAATTAAAAATAATATAGTACAAATTTTTTATTTTTAAAATATGATAATTTGTAGTATAATCAACATAAAGAACAATAAAATATATTGATATTAATTACACTATTTATTTATTGATAGTAAAAGAAATATCTTTCAAAGATAAATTTCATAAATGAATATATAGTGGTGGAAATGGAAGGTTCTCTGTCTTCTCAGCCTTGCCTGGAGCAGCCTGGTTCTCCAATCCCAGCGGAACGTGCGAGGGCCACGAAGAAGGTTAGAAATAAAGTTCCTTCTGAATCTGATCCTGGTGTCCAGATAACTGGAGGGGAGGAGAGTGTTAAGGAGTCTTTTAAGGAGAAGTTAATGACCAATTATGGACAGGGGAATGGGAAGGATGTACTGCTGCTAAATGATGATGACTTTGAACTCCTTGAAGGAGACATCTCAGTGTCGAAGGAGGGGCCTTATCCAGAGAGTTCCTTCTCGGATCGGGTGCAGGTTTTCATTGAGAAGAACATGGAATTGTGTGTCATTGTGCGGCTGCTAGGGCCCGGCCGGGCCTGCACCTTTGAAGAGCGTTGGTGAATAAAATATACTTGCTTTGGAAGCCAACTGGTGATTTTTCAGATTGTGGATTTGGAAAATCAGCATTTCTTGATTAAATTTTCAAAGGTGCAGGACTATAACAAACCACTGATGAAGGGGCCAGTAGTAGTATTTGGGCACTATCCAATGGTCTACCCTTAGAGTCGGAATTTCTCTACCAAAGAGAAGTACTTGTTGAAGGTAGTGGTCTGGTTACGGCTCCGGAGTTGTCGTATAGATACTATATTAAGGTGCTACTCAGAGCCATTGAAGGGATGATTGGGACAATAGTAAAGATTGACTATAATACAACAGCTGTTAAGAGGGGTAAGTTTGCGAGGTTTGCAGTTGTTATTGATTTGAATAAGCCATTACTTAGCCAGATCAACATTGACGGATCGCAACATAATATTAAGGACGAGGGCCTCCCAAAAATATGCTATGTATGTGGTTGTTTTGGTCATTTGAAGGAGAACTGTGTTAAGCAGGCAGTGGAGGCAATAAAGAATCTGGAAGCACAATTCGAGAATGGAAAGGAAGTGGTGGAGACTAGCTCGAAATATTGACCGTGGATGCAAGTTAGTCGTCGATGACGGCAGGAGAAACCAACAAAGGAGACCATAAGAGACAAGATTGTAGGAGTGGATAAGGCAAGTCACCTAAAATCTCCGTATGATATATTAGTTGAGTTGGACAATGAGATTTTACAGGAGACGGTTGTCAAGGAAGTTAATAATGATCAAAGGATGGATATCAGGGTGGTGGAGAATATCCGAAGAAGGAAAAAAGGGAAGGGTAAAATTCCACAAGGTTTTGGGCCGATAGGTGCAGTTACTAAAGATAGACCTGAGGTACAGGGCCAGGGAAGTGTATTTGTCGTGAACAGTGGATCAAAGTCCGCGATGATTGCACACAGAACGTTCCATGAAAGTTAATTGATTAAATGTGATTCATTTAATTCATTTGAACTGACCCGATTTATGAAAATTATAAAAAAAATTATTTACTTGAAACCTTTGTGACCTAGTAAAACACTCTAATAAAATTAAAGTTACTATAGTGAATATTGTAAATTGTAAGAAATAAGATTATATAAAGTTTAAATTTTTTTAACACTCTCATATTGTAGATAAATTTTAATATTAACTAATAAAATAATTTAAACTGTACTGTTGAATCTGAAACAACTCAATTAAATCTCAATCAAATTATTGTTACTTTACATTCTAAACCACTTTGATAGCAATACTTAATTTCATTGGGGTGACTCAGAGAGAATTTTGACAAACCTAACAAACATTATCATTTTTACAAATAAGACAATGGCTCTTTTGGAAAGAGGGTTAATACATGTGAAGCGTGGGACAGTGTTGAGTAAAAGAATAATATCAACTGTTAAGTGGCAAGGAGAAAGAGATGATGAAGGGACTAGGCATAGGATATGAATATGATAAAGACACTAATTAAGTAACACATATAAGTGTCTTATCTAAGTCTTTCACTACTACTTTAACTAAATTACCATTATTTTCTTTTTACTTTATTTGATTTATTCAAAGCCATAAAATTAACATTTACTTAATTAAAAAATGCAGACATATTATTATTATTATTTTACAAAAAATAGATTTAATAAAAAATATACGTAAAAATTTAAATTTTAATTTATTTAATAAAAATATTATATAAATAGATATACTTAAATTCAAATTGATTTGATATTAATTTATTTGTAAAAGCTAGTTAGAGTGCAAGCCCTTGACGAGCAATCATGAAAACTTGAGCTTGGCTTCATCTAAAAAGTGGTGATTGTAGATTTTCATGCGAAATAAGATGAATTTAGTTTATGAATGAAGCAAAGTGGGTTTAAGTACGTAGTAGTGCTCCATCTACTTATGTTGTTCACAATCATAATGCCCGCAATCATAATCTTTCTTAATTAATTCTTTCAATTATATTATTTTTTCAATTCAATTTTAATTTCGTTAAAGTCGTAATAATTTTATTGTATTAGGATCTATAAGTAAATAAATTTAATTTTTCTCATTCCGTAAAACTCCAATGATTACTTAATTTAATTTTCACATTGAACTTGTAACACCTCATATTCGAACCGATCATCTGGTCCAAGTTACAAAATACCACATTCATTGTTACAAAATGTCACATTCGTTGTTGGAGCAATTACAATCTGAATTCATTTTAATTCCACAGTTTATACATGTTGTTATGTTCAATACAGTTTATACAATCATATTTTAGATTTATACGATCTTAAGAATGCTCTTTCGATAACCTGAGATCATTTAAGGACTAAATGTAACATTTTTAGAATTTTCGAGTTGGTGTCATGACGTTGAGGTATCACATTGTGACCTCGAACAAACAGTGAGTGTCGTTGCAGCATTGGGGCCTGAGGTCATGATGTCACCTATTTCCAAAGTATCCATATGATACCATTTCATATCAGCCTAACGAAATAACCAATTGCATATTTGAACCATTTAAGCATAATACATACTTCAACACTTCATATACTACCATTGAAACAACAATACAATCCAAAATTACTTAATTGACAATTCAAACTTAAAATCCAATTCAACATAGGTTACCATTTGCACATTTTAGCCATTTAAACTACTTATACCAATCCCATGTATGCATTTAACAATTCATGTACATTAAACTCAAACTAGCATTTTCAATTCAAGATTTCAAAATGACCATTACGTTACAAAACTGACTCAATCCTTAGGTACATATCATCTATCAAAACATAAAGGAACTATACAAACATTGTTGAGTCGATAGTTGCAGTTTGGATGTTGGATCACTCCACGAGTCTTCGAGATGTACTATTACTTGTTCATGAAATAAACAAATTGTACGTTGAGCGATGAAGCTCAATGGTACTTTCATGATTCAAGACAATACAATATTAACTTATCATTAGTTCCAACCATTCAATCCTATGTATCAAGTTTAGGCATTAGTCCATTTAACCAATTTCATATAACATATCATTACCATGGTTTATAACCGCACAACACATTCATTTCATTTCATACTATCTATCCATTTTATTATCTTGTTCTTTCTTGAATTTATTGATTCGTTTCATTACCATGTCGCCCCATAGGGCTCGTTTAAATTTGTTCGCATGATCTTTCACATACTATCATTTGATATATTTCATATATATACACATATAGTACTGTTTCATATCATCATTTCAATTCAAATATCATTTATGAAGTTCATGTTTATAATCCCTATTAACCAGACTTGGACTCAAGGCAGATACATAGATCTTCCAACCGACACACCAATCTGGCCCCTCAATGCATCATCGAAAAGTCTGAAGTAATATGCGTTCAATGTTATCAAATCATACTAGCACAAAGTGCATTATTAGAAAGACCAAAGTAATCTACAGTCAACATTATCACAACATATTGGCACATAATGTGTCATCGGAATATAACCTAAATATAAACATGTACACAATCTAAACATATGGCATGCCAACTTTATCCGACTCTAGCCCAATAGTTAATAGGGCAACCAATGTCCAATTACATATCATTATATGTTCAATACCATAGTTCCATATGATTTTCATCATCAATTCATAATACAAATCATTTAACAAGTTCATATCATGCTTGTTTCAACTATACTCAGAACAATTCAATTTTCAACATTTAATATCGTCACACATAATTTAATTCATTTGACAAGTAATAATCTCACCTCAATAAACAATATGCAACAATCATGTATATATGTGTGTGTGTATATTGAACTCGAATCATAAAAGTATAAACCGCAGTTTTTGTTACTTATCTACGACTCTCGTCTTTCCTTTCTCTTGCGACGGCCCAACGTTGTATTTAGCTACGTTCGATAATTCAATTATAAAAACAATATCACTTTATATCCAATTCACATTCAAATATATAGACAACATATTTTGCATTTTATTCATTTTAGTCCCTGTAATTCTAGATACTCATATTTTTCAATATTTAGCACCAAATTTGATCTCACATTCTTTCATTAAGGATCATATACATCTTATCTATAACATAATTTTATGATATTTTTTAATTTATTCAATTTGGTCCCTATTTTTACAAAGTTATTTAACAAGCTTAACTTAGTTTCTAATTTAGTCCTTATCCCAATCTAAACTTATTAACTATCAATTTCTTCATATTAAGCTCCAAATCATCAATTTCACTATAATTGAAACTTACTAAACGTCAACTAGTTGAACAAATTGATACATGGGCTAGTTAATTCAAGCTCACATGATCAAGAACCTAAAAAATTTTCTAAGAAATTACTGGGTTACCTTGTATAATTCTATGGCGGAATGTTAAAGGTTGAGCAAGGTTTTTCCTTTCTTTTCTTTCTCAATTTTGGATGGTGAAGACTTAAAGAAGATGATGCTATGTTGTCATCCCACTTAGATTATGATTTCATTAATCTTGTTTAATTAGTTTAATTAAGGCATTAATATACTAATCTAATTATAAATTAAACTAAGTGGAAAATATTGTCATCTTTCACTATTTCATGTTAAACAATGGTTAACTAACCATTTTGGTCTTTTAGATAATTGCTAATAGGTCCTTAAGCTTTTTCTAAATTAAAACTCAATAGTGATTGGACTTTTACAATTTAGTCCATAAGCTTTAATTAACAATGTTCCCGGTTAAATTACTTAATTGATCTTTAATATAAATTTACATTAACTTTCATTAATCTTTATATTTCATCCTTATGGACTCGGTTTACAAAATGAGGTTCCAAAAATGTAATTTTTTACACCACTTAAATAGATCTCCAATTATTTAAAGAAATTAAATTAACCACTAAGTCATATCTTAACTTTTCTAGAAATTGCATTTACTATTGATAGTAATACATGCAACCTATCTCTTTTCATCATTTTCATTCCTTCAATGTATCGGTTCAAATGCAATCCGTAAGGGTTGTGTCGAGCTAACTGAGGGATTGATTAGACATATATAATTAGGACTCAAATAATTTGTAATTGAGTTTCAACTCTTCATCTTTTAATTACGACATTATTTAGTCATGGAGTTAGTCCACTGAAAGTACCATGATTAAACTCTCCCTTATTATATATCATTACGAAAGCAACTTACACTTTTGCTCATCTAATGACATTGTCATATGTTTGTTACCCTCATAGGATATTCTTTCTCTCTTTGGGTTAAATTCGTTCACCTAATATGATCCTATTTTATCTCATGGTAACCCTTGCATCTTCCTTAATGAAAAAGTCTATTACTAATACATAGTAATAAAATATATCCTAGACAAATTACCCATGTTCATGTTTTTTTATCAACCATTCAATGCCAAAGAGAGAATACCTTTTACTCTTATTATGTTATGAATTCCACTTTTTTAAGTAAATTTATGTCATACATAAGTTGTATACCTAACATATCGGCTTATGGCTCTATTACCAAATGAATTTAAGCTTTTAATATATCAAAATATAAGAGTTACATACTCAAGATTGAGGTAAGTCACACCCTAAACATCACAAGTGAATATATCCATAAATGAATTTAGGATAAATTCAACTTAGGTTTAAGTCCAATATATTGTTAGTCCAGACAATCACACCTATATCTTTATCTTTTGGAAGTCCTCCACTTCAATACCCAATAATCCCTTGAATCAATTTGCTCAATTTTGATTCTTCAAACTATGGACTATTTAGATTACCTACTAATACAAGTTGTCTTCTCGCATCATGATTCGACCAACTTAATATTAGTTAGACTTTAGGTGATCAATGAGCCAATATTTGCTTATACATTTTGGTTTCATGCAAAAACCATAGAGGACAAATACAAAAGATAATAATTTAAACATTTAAATTTTATTAACCACTTTGTTAGAAAAATTACAAGCATTCATGATGAAATAACTACACTAAGAGCACTATATCCCAACATATATATACACATATATCAAGATTATCATATATAAGCACATTCACTTTTCAGTGTTGATTTAGCAATGCACTATCACTTTATAAACACCTCACATGTTCACTTTCACTTAGGTGCATTATATCACCAAACTATCATTCATGCGTGTATATAATTTCAATAACTCTTTTTTCACAATCTTTATAATCGTTATTATATTTCACATTGAAGGTTCACTTCTTCACATATAGGATTTAAAAACACATTTTTCATCATCATCATCGTTATTATTGCTATTATTATTCCTACCATTAATAAGGTTTCTTAAAAATGTTCTTAAATCCATTTATGATCACATCGTGCATTTTTTACTAGTTCACTTCTATAATTAATTCTTGCACATCATGCTTACTATTCACTTTTTCTATTATTTCACTTTGTAGTATGAAATTACTATATTTTTCTCAATCTTGGCACATAATCGCATTTCATTTTGTTATGGCATTTTTTATAATATTGCATTTAGAGCCACCTATCACTTTCATAGTACATTTACACTTTTATTGACAAAAATTCATTTATTAACATCACTATCAAATTTATTAACCACGTCCATAATTTAAGTCAAGGTTTCAAGTCTCAACACATTTAAATATTTCTTTACAACAATTTGTTACATTAATCATTCAACTTAAATCACATATTTATTAATGTATGGTTTGTAAAATTCCAGGGTACTTACCTCTTTGAATAAAAAAAATTAAAACAAAACTTCTCTTAGCTTTTCCAACACTTAAATCCCCTCAATCATTCACTCAACACCATCTTCTCCATCAATTCAACATAACTCAACGTAAAAGTATAAACAAAAAAAATTAATATACATCATTCATCAATTTCTTATACTAATTACCACAAATAACTAAGGTGGAGATGAAAAAAACATACTTCTTTACCTTGATTTGGAGCTTTCTCTCACTACCCAAGCTTTCCCTCACTAAACCACAAAACTCTAGATCTTGAATGAAGATGATGATGGTGGTGGAAACCAATTAAAAGAGTATTTTCAGCAAGGTTTAATGGTGGAAGTTTGGGTTTTTAGATGGGGATTATTTAGAAATAAAAAAGAAGAATGACCATGGAAGGAGATCCTCTCCTCTCCCCCTCCCCCTCCACCTTCTTCTTGATGTTGCTTGAGAATAAGAAACTGAGAAAAAAAATCTCACTCTAATTTTATTCACCACTAAGAAAAATGAAAATTATTTCATACACCGCTTGCGGAGTTTTTTTAGACTCTACAATATGGGCATAGCTAAGGGGGTTGGCAGGGCCCTAGCCGCCGCCCCCCTTTAAATGGAAAATTGTCCATTTAGGTCTTTTAGAAATTTTAAAATTTTAAACTAGTAAAGGTAAAATTACACTTTGACCCTTCCTAAAAATGATAAAATTTTGATTTAATCCTTTAAAAATTATAAAGATATAGACTATTAAAAATTACAATTTAATTTCAACCCCCTAAAATATTTTCTGGCTTCGCCCCTGCTCCATAAGCATGTTGAGGGTTTGAGACAAGTGTATTATAGTGTGTAGTAAAAATTAAATATATAAATAAATGTGACACTTATCACACTATCAACCCGCTTGTGGAGTTTAAGAGACTTCACTAGGATGTATCAAATAATTACTCTAAAAATGGATAAAAGTAAAAATAAAAATAAAAAGAGTCAAAGGCACTTTAAATGTGTGGTCTACATATAATTCACATGTTAAAAATTCAATACAATGGCTCAAAATCATTCCCAAAAACTTTAATATCTCAAAATATGATATTTCCAATATAATTTCCATGTGAAATAACCAAAATGCCCTTTTACGAAAAATCCACTTTAGCCCATTTTTCACATACTACCTTTCTTCATTCCATTCACAGTACAAGATACCTCAAAATTTTCATGGTTAACACTTTTGATCCATGATTACTGACTATTCATACAAAAATTTTCATTTGTGACATTTCTCATAAAATGGAAAACTATGATTTAGTCCCTAAACTTTTATTTGCATTCAATTTTGTCCTAAAAGTGGTATTCATCATACTAATATATGTTCCAACTCATTCTCATTCCAAAAAATCATTACTTACTCATATTGTCTCAATTTTGTCAAATTCCATTTTAGCCCTTGAACTTTTTAAAATTTATGATTTGGTCATTTTCCACATTTTCACATTCACAAATTTCTACATTGATTTCCAACTATAGTATAAATTTAATTCCTTATAAGTTCCCTCTATATGACTCATTTTTAATGTTAAACTAAGCTTTATTTGATAAAATATTTTGATATAACAAATTAAAATGTTTTTGAATATAAGCTAAAATTGAAAAAATTATTTATCAATTTTAAAATCTAAGAGGTAACATTTAAACTCCTATCTTAAACTCTTAGAAAATGTTTGAAACAAATTTCAAATCAAGTTAAAATGATTTTAAACATGTCAAAATACTTGTACTAAGTCAAAATCATTTTAACACTTAAAAATGATTTTCAAACATGTCAAAATAGCTCCAGGCCAAAAAGTATTAATACTTTTTGGCTCAGTATCGATAATTTCTAAAATATCGACATCCTTGTAAAATCGAGATCAAACTTGCATTTTGTTTTGACAACAACCAAAAAAATCAACACCAAATTATAGGTATCGATAATTTCTGAAAAGCATTGATAGCCTTGCTCAAAAACGATACCAAAAGGGCATTCTGTTTTTCACAAACCCTATAGGTATCGATCCGATATCGATACCTTTTGGAAGAGGTACCGATAATTTTGTTAAGGTATTGATTTTTAGGGGTGCCAACGATCACTGAATTTGCATTAAATGTAAAAAAATATCGATACCCTTTTGTATGATATTGATACTTGAAGTTGTAGGTCACTTAAATGCTCTAGTTTTTCATCCCCCAACAGCTCTATTTATGACACCAATAACCACAACGGTTAGAAATCAATTAGAGGGCTTAAATACCATCTCCTAATGACCTACAACAACTAATAAAACAATTACAAGCAAATATCTTCAATCAAACATCCCAAGAGCTTAAATTTTCATATCTTTCTTTCATACACTTGTGAATCTTACTTTCATTTCTTTACTCAAGTGTATTTTCATTGTATTGTGAGCTTAATTTGCAAACAATTTGATCTTGTTAGGATTGTCTCTTGTTTGCTAATTTATATTTCTTTGAGAGAATTTGAGACTCAAGATTTAGGTAGAAATCTTAAGTGATTGAAAGGTTAAACCGTGTCCTCAAAGGTTCTACAAATCTAATGGATTTGGGAAAATCCTTTGTGGTGGAAAGCTAAGGTAGTGGAGTAGGCATTTGGGGTTGAACCACTCTAAATTCTTATGTCAAATTGTTTATATTTTCTCTACTCCTTTCCAACAATTTTAAAAGGCTAATTCACCCCTCTATTGGTAATTTCGGTTCAATCCATCAAGTTAACAATTGGCATCAGAGCTAGATCTCTAAAAACGGTCTTACAACCAAAAGAAAATATCCTAACGTTATCTAAGATGAAGATTACAAGTCAAGAGATATGCTTCATGGCATCGGAGAAAAATTCCATCATGATGGGAGAAGGGCACTCTACCGTGAGGCCTCCTCTATTCAATGGCACTAACTACCCTTATTGGAGAACAAGAATGAAGTTATTCATCCAAACCAACGACTATGAAGTTTGGAGAATAATCACAAATGGGTCATCCATTCTAATGAAAAGGGTCAAAGGTGTCATTATTCCAAAAGAAGAGAATGAATTGGATGATCACGATATCAAGTTGGTGCAATTGAATGCAAAGGTTATGCACACTCTATTTTGTGCTCTTAGTTAAATGAGTACAATAGAGTCTCCTTGTGCAACAATGCCAAAGAAATATAGGACAAGCTTGAGGTCACCCATGAAGGAACAAGTAGAGTCAAGGAATCAAAGATAAGTCTTCTCACCCTTGATTATGAATTATTTAAGGCAAAACCAGAGGAACAATTCAATGAGATGTCCGATTTCTTCACCAACATTATCAATGGTCTTAAAGCCCTTAGGAAGATCTATCCAAATAAAGAGATGGTGAAGAAGATGTTAAATAGTCTACCAATATCTTAGGAGCCAAAAGTGACAACAATAGAAGAGTCAAAGGATCTCAGTGAATTCTCCCTTGATGAGCTCATTAGTTCCTTGTTGACATACGAGATGAAGATCAACCACCATACAAAAGTAACCAAGGAAGTGCCAAAGAAAGTGGGAGTTGCCTTCAAATCGACATCTAGTGAGAAGGATGAAGATTCGAATAATGATGATGATGACATGGCTATGTTGGCAAGCAAATTCAAAAGATTTATGAAATTCAACAAAGCCAAAAGATTTCCAAGAAAAGACATCATCAAGGGTGAATCATGCAACAAGGAAAAGGATCTAATCATTTGCTATGAGTGTAAAAAGTCGGGTCACATCAAATTTGACTGCCCACAATTGAAGAAGAAAGGGGCATCAAAACAAAAGAAGAAAGCTATGATGGTGGTTTGGACTGATAGTGATTCATCCAATGATGATGAAGACAATAAAGTTGCCCAACTATGTCTTATGGCTATTGAAGAGCAAAAGGTAACTCTAAACTCTAGTCAATTAAATGAAAATCATTTGAAGAGTTGTGCATTTGATGAATTAACTATAAATTTTGAGACTATGAACTCCAAACATAAGAAAATGATTTCAAAACTAAAGGAGGAAAATAAGTCTCTGATCTTAGTTAAGGAGGAAATGGAAAAGAAATTTAGTGATATGTAAGCTCAAATCGATGATTTGATTTTAAAGAATGAAAACTTGCATAATTCCTTTTCCATGTGTCAAATGGGGAAACAAAAGTTAAATGATATGCTTGAATCTCAAAAAGCCTTCTTTAACAAGAGTGACTTAGGTTTTGTAAAATTTACAAAAAGAAAGCAAATTAAAAAATTTCTTTGAGAAACCAAGCTACATTTATGATGCCTCACTCATAATATGCACTCATTGTCATAAAAAGGGGCATGATAGGCAAGTTTGTTCTTTATGGAAGCTCACATCTAGAAACAAAACTCACTAAGAGTGTGTGGATTCCAAAAGGATTAAACACACCTCAAAATGAGGAAACTTTAAAGAAGTGGATTCCTAAGGGAACAAAGATTGTTAAAACTAATGCTAATGGACCCAAGAAAGTTTGGGTACCAAAATCCAAGATTTAACTTTGTGTTTGTAGGAGGAAGAGCATTGCTTCAAGGTAAGCAACTCTAAGAAGAACTCATGGTACCTTGACAGTGAATGCTCTAGACACATGACCGGTGACAAAAGCTATTTTTAAAGAACTAATGCCAAATTATAAAGGAGAAGTCTCATTTGGTGATAACTCCAAAAGGCTTATTGAATGTATTGGTTCTATAGGTATAAATTTTTCCACTCTTATTAAAAATGTGCTTTATGTCAACGGTCTCAAGCATAACCTCCTTAACATTAGTCAACTTTGTGACAAAGGATTCAAAGTAATATTTGAGTCTGATGGGTGTAAAGTTATAGATATTGTAAATAATATAATTCTGTTTGTAGGACATAGGGTAGGTAATATTTTGATGGTAAATTTTGATGATATATCGTCTAATATTTTTTTGTGACTAATAATGAAAATATATGTTGGCTATGACATAGAAGATTAAGACATGCAAGCATGAGTGTTATTTCAAAGCTTATTAAAAAGGAACTTGTTGTTGATGTTGATAAAGTACATGTGATGCATGTGATAAAGATAAACATAGAATAGCATCTTTTAAATCTAAAGATATAGTTTTTACATCTAAAGTAGTCCAACTTATTCATATTGACCTTTTTGGACCCACTAGAACTATGAGTTTAAGAGGTAAACAATATGGATTTGTGATTGTTGATGACTATTCTAGATATACATGGGTTTTCTTTTTATTTTCAAAATATGAAGCTTTAGAAAAATTTATTACCTTAAAATGATTCAAAATCAAGTGAGATATACTATTTCTAGTGTAAGAAGTGACCATGGAAAATAATTTGAAAAATCTTGGTTTTAATAGTTTTTGTAATGAACATGACATTAGTCACAACTTTTCAGCACCTAGAACCCCTCAACAAAATGAAGTTGTTGAGAGGAAAAAAAGGACCTAAGAGAAAATGGCTAGAACTATGTTATGTGAAAATAATTTACCAATATATTTTTGGACGGAAGCTATAAATACTTCTTGCTATATTATAAATAGAGCTATGGTTAGGCCTATTTTGAAGAAAACTCTTTATGAACTTTTTAAAGGAAGAAAGCCTAACATAAGCCATTTTCATCCTTTTGGTTGCAAATGTTTTGTTTTAAATAATAGAAAAGAAAATTTAGGAAAATTTGATACCAAAAGTGATGAAGGTATTTTTCTTAGATATTCCATTAATTCTAAAGCATATAAAATCTTTAGCAAAAGAACCCTTATTATGGAAGAATCTATACATGTCATTTTTTATGAATCTAACTCTCCTTCTAGAAAGGAATCTATTGATCTTAATGATGTAGAAATATATGAACTTGAGCAAAATCAAGCATCACATGAAGATCAAGGCATAAGTGAATTGGTTCAAGAACCAATTGATATTGAAAGAGAATCTAGCCACTCAAGAGAGCTTTCATATGTCAATTATGGACAAATCATTAGTGATCCATCAAAAGGGGTAAGTACTAGATCTTCTCTTAGAAATACTTGAAATTATGTTGCATTTATCTCATGCATCGAGCCAAAAAATATCAAAGAAACATTAAATGACGAATATTGGATGTTGGCCATGCAAGATGAGTTAGAGAAGTAAAGTATGAACCTTAGTTGATAGACCTAGAGATAAATCCACCATAGGGACAAAATGAGTATTTAGAAATAAGCTAAATAAGAGTGGTAACATAGTGAGAAACAAGGCTAAACTTGTTGCTCAAGGTTACACTCAAGAAGGAGGAATTAACTATGATGAAACTTATGATCCCCTAGTTAGGATGGAAGCCATTAGAATGCTTTTAGCTTTTGCATGCTTTCATAATTTCAAATTATATCAAATGGATGCAAAAAGTGCCTTTTTAAATGATTTTATAAATAAAGAAGTGTATGTTGAACAACTACCTAGTTTTAAAGATCCAAAATTTCCAAACCATGTTTATAAACTTTCGAAAACTTATATGGTTTGAAACAAGCTCCTAAAGCTTGGTATGAAAGATTATCTAATTTTCTTTTTGAAAAAGGTTTTTGAAAAAAGAAGGATGACACAATACTTTTTATTAAAAGAAAAGATCATTATTTATTAGTAGTTCAAATCTGTGTGGATGATATAATTTTTGATTCTACTAATGATCTTCTTTGTCAAGAATTTTCTAAGCTAATGCAAGGTGAATTTGAGATGAGCATGATGGGAGAACTAAATTTCTTTTTGAGACTCCAAATCAAGTAAAGGAAAGATGGCATCTTCATTAATCAAGCTAAGTACATAAAGGAAATGCTCAAGAAGTTTGGGATGGATAATCTCAAACCACAAGCTACTCCAATGACCCCTTCTACAAAGCTTGATAAGAGGAGGAAGGTAAATGTGTTGATTTAAAAATTATATAGGCCAATGATTGGTTGTTGTTTTATCTTACCACAAGTAGACCTGACATTATGTTTAGTGTATGTTTATGTGCTAGATATCAATTTTGTCCTAAGGAAACACATATACAAGCCTTTAAGAGAATTTTTAGATACCTTAAAGACACTTCAAACTTAGGCCTTTGGTATTCTAGGTATTCATACTTTTTCTTACATGCTTACTCGGATGCGGATTTTAGAGGTTGTAAATTAGATAGGAAAGCACCTTTGGTACTTGTCAATTCTTAGGCAACATGCTAATTTCATAGTCTTAAAAGAAACAAAATAGTGTTGCTTTGTCCGCCACCGAAGCGGAATATATTTCTGCCGGTAGTTGTTGTGCTCAAATTTTGTGGATGAAACAACAACTTATGGACTATGAAATTAATGTAGTCATCATTCCTATTATGTGTGACAATACTAGTTCTATTTGTCTCACTAAAAATCCCATCCACCATTCCAAGACTAGACATATTGAGATTAGACATCATTTCATTAGAGATCATGTCGAAAAAGGAGATATAGTTCTAGAATATATTGACACCTTACATCAATTAGCTAACATTTTCACAAAACCATTAGATAAAGAAAGATTTTGGACACTTAGAAGAGAATTGGGTCTAACCACCTTACCTTGACTATGTGTTAATTTTTTTGTGCAAAAGCATGGTAAGTACGATTTTCTTGGCTTTCATATGCAAAAATATAGGGGGAGCTTTATATGATTGGTTATCTATTCCTTCTAGTATGCCTTCATTTTTTTTTTTGTTGCTCTCACACCTTTGACTTTACCTAAATTATTTATTTATTTATTTATTTTCATGCATCTTAGTCCTATCAACACATTCTAAATCATTAGGAATAATTTTGGAGTCATTTTAGGACCCTTAGAAAACAATAGGGCTTAAAAATATTGTTTTTGTGATATCACTGCACTTGGAAAATAGAACTGCAATTTGGTATCGATACAGATTTAAAATTATCGATACTTTTATAAAAATATCGATAGTCAAGGAAAAATATCGATACCACTGGGCTTATAAGGGCACCTACTACATATTCTCAAAACACTTTAAGCCAAAAACACCCCAAAACCCCTCTTTTCTCCGAAAAAAACACAAACCCATACCAAAATCTTTCAACACTTTTGCATTTTCTCAACAAATATTGGCTTCTAAACACCTTCAAACCTGTTTTCATCAATATTTGCTCACTCTTACTTGGGATTTTGGGCTGTTCAACACATTTGAGGTAAAACCCCTAAATTTTCAACTTGTTGATTTTAAACAATATAGGTTGAAAAAGTATGTTTTAATGGTTTATTGAGTTGATTTGGACTGTATATATGTTGTTTTATTGCAGGAGGTTATCAATCTTTAAGGATTTTTCTTAAAATTTTTACCCAAAACCCTTGCCCACCAAGTGTTTGACAAAATTCCTTAAAGAATTTTTTCTTAGCCTTATTGTCACCTAAGTTACCATATAGCATTATGGCTACTAAGAAATGCTCTAGGACTAGTACCTTTACTTCTAGTGATGTCGAGTCCTCTTTCAATGACTGTTTTCAAACTTTAAATTCGCTTCAACGCTTTAACATCCACTTTGCCTCTAAACGTGTTTGGGAGGCTAGGAAAATTGACATGGCAATGTTGGATGCCATTAGCTTTTCTTATCCTCCCATCCTACAAAATTTGGGTTGGATGAATTTTTTAATATTTCTTCCCCGATTTTTCATACTCAAACATGATGAGTTCAAAGAAATCATCGTTGTCATCTCCTCTGGGCACATCCATTCGCCTAACTCTTGAAAAGTTTGGTGACTATTTTCACTTACCTTCCGGAGGTCTCTCCGATGAGAAGGGACGTTACGATCCCTTACTTTTTGTACCTTCTGGTTCGGTATCCGAACTTAACATACATGATCGTGTCCTTCACCTAATCCTCACTTGAAATATAAAGCCTATTAAAAAACATGTTAACATTCGAAACACCAACTATTGGTGGATCGATTATTTTAGAACTAATAGGCATCTCGATCTTGCACTCATCATTTTTAATGACATTACGAAAGCTATTGGGAGGGGACTTAATACAAATATCACTCTTCCCCATGGCACGTATTTGTCATACACTTTTACGAGGTTAGGTATTAGTACTCGTGGTGACACCCCCATTTCCTCCACTCAACCTTTAGCTATGGGGCTCTCCATCATGCAGGTTATCACATCAATGCTACCACCGACAATTGGGTTAAAGGTGATGCTCTCGCGGACCATGACAACGATGAGCTTGATATGGACTTTGATGATATTCCAGCCCCTAATCATGCTCCTCCTCTGTCCTCATCTTATCATGTTCCACCATCATCGGAGGTGACCACCACCTTGCTTGATGCAATCCACTCATTGAACAACAATGTTCGAGGTCTTCGAGAATATATGAACATGAGGTTCTTGACACTAGAAGCACAAGTGGCCCCTCTACTTGCCCGTTTTCCTTCCATGCCTACCACGCCTCCATATTAATCTCCTCATAACGATGAGTAGAGTAGTCTCTTAGGCCATGCATTTTCATTACATTTGCATTCTCTTTTTTTTTTTCTATTTTTAACTTTGTTTTTTAAATTATTGAACTTTGTTTGTTCTTTTTTTCTTGACATTTTTCAATTCAATGGAACTTAATGGTTTATTAGTATGTTTTAGATACAAAATTTATGTTTTTGGTTCATTGCTTATCCTCTTTCTTTTTCTATATATTGTGATGAACTAACTCTATTTTTTCCTCGAGCTTTATTTGGTTTCTTTTGATATAACAAAAAGGGGGAGAAGGAAAGGTAAAATGTTTGATTATTTGCTTTATTTTAAAATGCTAAAATGTAAGATTTTGTGACCAATTTATTTTAAACAAAAATGAATGCAAACTTGATTGACAATATCTAATTTGATCTTACATTCAAAATATTTTTTATTAAGGGGGAGCATTTATTAAAAAAAAAAAATTTCACAATGTTTTGTTATATTAAAAAAGGGGTGATTGTTAAACTAAGCTTTATTTGATAAAATATTTTGATATAACAAATTAAAATGTTTTTGAATATAAGTAAAATTTGACAAAATTATTTATCAACTTTAAAATTTAAGAGGCAAAATTTAAACTCGTATCTTAAACTCTTAGAAAAAGTTCAAAATAATTTTCAAATCAAGTTAAAATGATTTTAAACATGTCAAAATACTTGTACTAAGTCAAAAAATCATTTTAACACTTAAAAATATTTTTCAAACAAGTCAAAATAGCTCCAGGCCAAAAAGTATTGATACTTTTTGGCTCAGTATCGATAATTTCAAAAATATCGATACCCCTTGTAAAATCAAGACCAAGCTTGCATTCTATTTTGACAACAACCAAAAAATATTGATACCAAATTATAGGTATCGATAATTTCTGAAAAGCATTGATACCCTTGCTCAAAAACGATACCATAAGTGTATTTTGTTTTTCACAAACCCTAGTAGGTATCGATCCGGTATCGATACCTTTTGGAAGAGGTACCGATAATTTTGTTGAGGTATCGATTTTTAACAGTACCAATGGTCACTAACTTTGCATTAAATGCAAAAAATATCAATACAATTTCATACTGTATCGATACTCAAAGTTACATGTCACTTAAATGCTCTGGTTTTTCATCCCCAACGGCTCTATTTATGACACCAACAACCACAACGGTTAGAAATCAATTAGAGGGCTTAAATACCATCTTCCAATGACCTACAACAACAACTAACAAAGCAATTACAAGCAAATATCTTCAATCAAACATCCCAAGAGCTTAAATTTTCATATCTTTCTTTCATACACTTGTGAGTCTTACTTTCATTTCTTTACTCAAGTGTACTTTCATTGTATTGTGAGCTTAATTTGCAAACAATTGAATCTTGTTAGGATTGTCTCTTGTTTACTAATTTGTATTTCTTTGAGAGAATTTGAGACTTAAGATTTAGGTAGAAATCTTAAGTGATTGTAAGGTTAAACCTTATCCTCAAAGGTTCTACAAATCTAGTGGATTTGGGAAAATCCTTAGTGGTAAAAAGCTAAGATAGTGGAGTAGGCATTTAGGGCTGAACCACTCTAAATTCTTGTGTCAAATTGTTTCTATTTTCTCTACTCTTTTCCAACAATTTTAAAAGGCCAATTCACTCTCCCTCTTAGCAATTTCGATTCAATCCATCAAGTTAACATTTAATTTTCTCAAAATTCACTAAAGATGATCTTGGAACAGTACCAAATGTTGCACAAAAAATTTTAGGCCATTACAAATAGCAAATGTTAAAGTGACTTAGCTAATATGTGACTTAAATGAGTAATTAGTTATAAGTGGGACCATATGTGAATAAATATGATAATAACAAGTTAGTGAAATGAGAATTTGATGTTGAGATACCATTTGTATAATAAGAAAAGAAAAATTAAGTATGAGAATTGTAAGCATCCGAAATAAGAGAAACTTGTGTAGTTATTGATGAAAAATGGACATAATTCAAAAATAGAATGAAACATTGTGTGGCTAAGTGGATGCTCTACAAATGAGCAAAAAGGGTTAACAAATGGTAATCACCTTAAATAAGAGAAATGAATAAATAAAACGAATCATACTTGAGTGCTTTGAGTCGTAATAAAGAACCAATAAGTTAGAGGAATTAAATCTTCACTAGTAAGTGACATTTGAATTTATACTCCATATTTATAAAAGACTCAACACCAAAATGAGATAAGGTTAAGTAGGAAATTTCGTACTTTCTAAGCTCTTGAGCTTACTGTGTTAGTTGCTTAAACGCATATGTTAAAGACTTTTATGAGAAGCTTGAGATCGTATCTTGGGAGGATTGCATCACCATATGAGGTTTAATGGGTGTAAATTAGTTGATTTTTTATTAACCTATAATAATGTAATGGCATGTACACAAATTCTTAGGCTAATTTAAGTGGCTAATTTATGTGTCCTTAATTACATTAGTGTATGTTGATATGTGTTATTTGAAATAATGTTGGTATTTTTAAGTTAATTTTTTGTTCCTAAACTAACTTAAAAATGTTTATCTGACGAGTTTGTGTTAAAATGATCTTTGATAAGGTTTTTAAATGATTTGAAACTTATCAATATGTTTTGATGATGTTTAAGGATAATTTGAAGTGTTTTTGAACCAATTTTGAAGTTTCTTACACCTTAATTTCGAAACTTGGGGTTTGGTATCGATACTTGCAAGTTAGTATTAAAAAAACTACAATAGACATGCCAAGTATCTATACTTGTAGTGAAAGTATCGATACTTTTCTTTCAAGTATCGAGACTTAGCCTACTACATCTTCAAGGCTTGTATTTTATAGTCGTTTGAACTATGAGAGCCCCGATTTTATGTTTTGGACATGTCTAAACAGCCTAAATTTATTCAAAATGATTTTAAAATGTGTCTAAAGCTTTATAAATTTTTTAAAAAAAATTTAATGGATTTTAATAAGTGTTGCAAATGAAGTTTTTGCTAAAGGGGAAATTATGCAAAAGCAAATGAAGTGTTACTATAATATCACTTATTTGTGTTAGTTGTCGGACCAGGTAAGGAGTGTTACAAAAATATTGTAGTTTCTTAGCAATGTCTCAAGACAAAAAAGATCGAATGCAAAACTTTTCTTTAGGGGAGAAAACTCTTGAAACTTACCCTAAAAGTATTGAGACATTTAGCCATGTCTCGAGACATGCAAATTCGAAACCAAAGTTTTGCTCCAAGGATGCAATATCTTGAGACGTCCTTTCAAATTCTCAATACTTGTTCTTGATGTCTAATGATATCCTTTCAAAGTCTCAAGACAAGTTGTCTTTTAACAGTTATATTTTTCAGCAGTGTCTCAAAACATCACTTCAAAGTCTTAAGACTCATTCTTGATGTCTCGAGACATCTCTTCAAAGTCTTTGGACATTTTATCTTCTAACATTTATATTTTTTAGTGATGTCTTGAGACATCCCTTATATGTCTTGAGACATAAACTTGCAGAGTGCATGAATGTGCAAAAGTAATGCTCTCAATGGTTAGAAACTCCCTCAGACAACCCCAAATGTCTCTAAAATAATGAGAAGGTATAAATATGATCCAATGACACTCAAATGAAGACAATAAATAATGTTACAAAGTTTGTTGAGCAAAAATCCAATCTTTTCATTTGATTTACTCATTTTCACCTGTAAGCACTTGTGGTCTTATTTGTCATTCATTCTATCAAGTGTTTGTTTGTACTTGAGAGAGCTAAATTATTGTATATTTACCTTTTTGAGAGGTTTCATTCTTAATTTTATTTATCAACTTGTGAGGGTTTACTTAAGGTTTTTTACCTAAAACCTTAAAGGGAAGTGGTCTTATCTTACCTATTCAAAAGATAGTGTATTGTAAAGGTTATAGCTTGTCGTCAAAAGGTATCAATTAGTTGATTGGAAAAAAATTTTAATTGTGGTAAGTTAAGGTAGTGAAAGTGGGTAATTAAGATGAAACCACCATAAATTCTTGTGTCTTTGATTTGTGCCTTCATATTCTAATTTTTTGTAAACACCTATTCACCCCCTCCCCCTCTTGATGTAAATTGAGCTTACCAACTAAAAAATTAGATTACACAAAATAATGCTAGGAGGATGGTGATATTTTCAATTAGTTGACAATAAAAATAGTAGTTGTTTTGTTATTCCATGGATCTATGATTTTGATACCAAGTGATAGATAATGTGTTATTCTCTAGTGAGTCTGAAAGGATCTTATTATATTTAAAAATATTGTTCATAACAAATATCATATTGAGATTATGAATAAGGAGAACATTGAACTTTTATATATTATATCTATTATATCAACAAAAAATATTCATTGGAAAATTATCCACCTTTTTTTCCTCTAGTTTATACTATACATATATTGGTATGTTTGAATCACATGATATAGACTAAAAGTTTAGCGGTTCAAATACTTTAATTAATTCGACACGATTAGTTAGGTCCTCCCAATATTTAATGATGCAAAAAAAATTGAAAATTTACAAGGAAATAAGTAAAGAACTAGAAGGTTCTTCAATTTAAAAGATTCGTATGTGTTGTCTGTTCTCAAAGCAAATTAATAATTAAATTATCATCAATTAAATTTGATAAAAATCTACTCAAATTCTAAAATGTATTCAAGGTGATATGCGTAGCCTATTCAACACCATTGATAGATACATCTATAAGATTGGAACATATGTATTTATTATCAACTTGCAATGAAACGATTATGACGTTGCTTAATCAATTAAACTAAAAGCACAATTTTCAAATTATGCGATTAAGAAAAATCATCTTGGAAATGCTAGTGAATTTATTTTTTAAAATTTTAATGATTATTATATGTCAATTGGAATAAGCTTTGAAAAGCCTGTTGTAGATGTTTATATACAAAATGGCTTAAGAAACCATTCATTGAACGCCTTTGATTAACAGCTTAGTCATTACTTATAACAACAAAACTTCTCATGTTTACATAGAAATATGTTATTTTACATGTAGCAACACTTAAACCCATTAGACTATTAAGCTATTATAAATACTTTCCGTTACACAAAAATGTGTAAATTACTCTTAATACTTTTGGTTAAGAGTGGTTAAGAGACAAATATTTCTTGCCTTAGAATTTTCAAATATGTGGTTTATGTTCTAATTACTCTACCATAACACAAAAATGGATATTTAAGATATTTAAAGAAGGTTGAGAATATATATTGCATATTTAGGGTTTATTACCAAAAAAAAAACTCTTTTTAAATTTTATTTACGAAAATGGATTATATTGTAAATTATTTACTGCAATGGACCAATTTTGCAGAAACGCGCCTACGTGGATGCCATGTCAGTGGGAATTCAGGAAAAGTGCTTCCACGTGGAAACGCTTTTCCTTCTATGCAAGAAAAACACGTTCACGCAGGAGCTTTTTTCTCAAAAGAGCGCCTACGTGAAAGCGTTTTTGCCAAAAAAAAACGCCTACATGGACGCACTTTAGACCGTGTTTTCACACACGAGCCGCGCTTTTGCCCGTGTTCCATGGCTGGCCTCCTCTCCCCTAAACTCTAAACTTGAAAAACAAACTATAAAAACCCCTCAAACCCACTCAATTTTTGCTCAAAAAATAAAAATAAAAACAAAAAGAGAAAGTTTGTTCCTACTTGGAAGTATATTAATATTATAATAAATACCATAATCATGATTTTATCTTTTTATCCTATCAAATTTAAAAAATAAAATCCCTAATTTGTTGGCATAATTTCGTAGTTTAATTAAGAAATTTTATTTATTTTGGTTATTAAAATTAATTATTTTTAATATTTTATTTTATAAAATTTTATTTTTAAAAAACGTTCACATCATTTTAGTCATCGATTAAGGCATAGTATTAAAAATTATATAAAAAAAGCTAAAATGTAAATTTACTATCATAATTTATATTTGACAAATATCTAATTGAAATTTACTCCTTAAAATCTAAGAGCCAAAATTGAAATATTTCCCCTTTTGAAAAACACAGAGAAAAGCGCTTCCACGTGGAAGTTATTTTTGGAAAAAAAAACTCCTACGTGTAAACACTTTTCTTTAATTCCCCCTAACATAACGTCCACATAGACACGTCTTCATAAAATTGACATATTCCAATAAATAATTTACAATATGATCTATTTTTGTAAATAAAATAATAATAAAAAGAAGCTTTTTTTTATAATAAACCCGCATATTTCATTTCATTTTTTTATCAAAATATCTTGATCTACTAATTGCATATTCATTTATAGATGATTAAGAGATAATAATAAGTTTGATGGAGAAAATGCATTACCGTTATCTCATCTAGATCCTCATATAAAAAATGTAAAGTAAAAGTTCAAAAAATAATTCATTTGTAAAGTGCCGCAAATCTTAAACTTAAAAGAGAGGTAATCAAATCTCATATATACCATCTAAAAATGCTTCAAATCGAATTGATGTTCAAATAAGACATGTTAAACAAAAAAGTAAGTCGGGCTTTAGTGTGGTAAATCAATTGGCTCCAAAGGTCAATAGTAATCAAGAGCATCGTATAGCAGAGATATAAGTTCTTTAAAACACACAAGACATAAGTAATCATGAAATTCCATAAGAGATTTATGTGCTTCAAAAAAGAAATCAAAACAAAAGAATCTAGATAAATTATATCACTGTTGTCAACAACATATTTACATATAGTGCAACTGTTGAAATAATAATAATAATAAAAGGATATTGAACCTGAATTTGTCAGGTTAATATAAATATAGATATAGTTCACAAAAATTGAAAAACACAATTCAAATTGAATTAAATTTTGTACCGTTAGTTCAAACACCTAAATATGGGGATAGTTTTTTTTTTTTCGTGAAAGCAAAATAAAAAAAAGTTGGTCTTCTAAAATATAAAGCATGAGTCATAATATAATGATTTTTGCAGAGGCATGGCATGGATTATGAAAAAATTATTCTATACAGTATCACTTTTAAATATCTAATTGGTCTAACAAGTCATAAAAAACTTTATATGTAATTAAATGGGTGTTGTTACAACCTATTTATAAGGATGAATAAATAGTAAAATTTATATAAAAATCCAAAAAAGATTTAAAATGTAAATAACATGTGGAAATTCTCGAGAATTTTGTTTAATATGCATATGCAGATCCTTAAACGGGTTGAATTTAAACTTGATCTGATCACCACATTTGAATTCAATATTGTGACCAAATACAACCTTAAGACAGAATACCTGATAAGAAATGGTCCCGCAGTAATTAGCCTAACATCCATCGCTAGTTATCCCAACCTAGCATGCAAAGGTAATTGTAAACAAGAGAGTGGCATGCAATCCATGTAGAACTATAAATATTGCTATTCCTAAAGAACGTTATATTTCTCATACTTCTTATCTAGATGATACAGCGTATACTTCTCAAGAGCAACAAAGGGTATCACTCAATTCATTCCGTAAGGTATATAATCACCTTCTAGTTGCTAATTGCCATCTCCCAAATCCCAAAAACCAGAGGTTGGCAGAATTGGGAGAGGGAAGTGTAAGGGAGGGATTATTGACATCAGATTGATTCCTACTTCATAGAATAGTTTTGTTAGGTAATCACCAAGTTCAGCTATCTACAGCAGGGTTCAAACAACTGGGTTAAAATAACTCACAATATATGCAGGTTTCATTAACATTTTTACTAGCAATAATAGAAACGATAAGTTTTTATTGTTACAGGCTAGGAAAACACACACACAAAACACAAAATTCTGAATTGAACTACCTTTAAGAGAATATCCAACTCCTCATTATGTTCCTCTTGCCATTCATCCAAAGATCAAGCTTCAGGTTATTCACATGGATATGAACTTGTTTCTATATTACAGAATTCGGACCAAGAATCCTCCAAAACCAGAAAGTGTAACATAAAGCTGAAGAATGCATTTTCTACAACTCAGAGCCTATGTAGACCAGTCTTAACAAATAGCACTAGCTTACATGCATACATCAAGACAAATAGTTGAACTTGTAAGAACAAGCAGCTAATTGTAATTTCAAATGCCCAGCAGGCTTCAAAATAGCATTTTCAGGATTCAAACTGTAGAATTATGCACACCAACTGAACATATTCATCAAAATTAAGAATAAACAGCCAGCCACCTCTTAATAAAATAAAACTTATGGGCTAAAAAAATAGCAAAGGCTGCACCATTCTAGATCTAATAAAGAAGTCCCTAAAACAGGGAGCTGCACAGTTAATATCTGTTATATTTGATCAATAATCCAGCCCTACTAATACCATCGACCAAAAAGGAAAACCATATAGTCAAGAAAAGCATCTAACAAATATCACTAAACAAAGGAATAAGAGAAATCTATTTTTGTTCCACTGAAGTTCCTCCGAAACCTCCTTCAACAGATAGTAGTACAACTGGATTCCAAGAATTAGGTTATCATCCATCTGTAATAAAGTTTAAATAAAAGCAGAACTTACACAAGCCATGACCTGCATTATACCAAATGGATTTTAAGACGGGACACTCTTAATCTAAAATTCTGATCTAAAGGAGAATGTAACACCACAAACTTGAAAAGAATCATTAAGTATTCACTTCTTTTACTTCTTTCCTTTCAGTTCCCTCTCTAGGTGAACCTTTTATGGTTGTTAAATAGTTAGGGAACTAACCTCAGAATGACAATAATGCTATTGCGATCAGTCTCATAAAAAAAAGAGTAAATAAGGGTAAAAGCTTAGAATTTAGAGTCTCCATTGGAAAAATAGTTTTTCAATCATCTCCCCTTAATCTAGTTGGACTCAACTGCATCAGTCGGGTTCATAGCACAAAATCATTTGAAAGAATATAAGCTAGGTCGCACATTCTCATTAGCCCACTACAAATAAAAATTTAAACTTAGACTAAACCTAACAGTATCATTACTCTAGCTTTCAACCATTACAACCTACTTATGTCTAGCAAAATTTAACCTGAGGCAGAAATTTTTAACATATAAAGAAGGGGTTACAAATAAAAATAAGACATCCACTCCAGAAACAAAACCACTGTTCTGTAACAATATAGAAACGAGCAGTCATGCTTACATGGTTACAGTTCCGAAAGAATATAATGTGCTCCATGAGAGAGTCCAAAGTGCAAATAGATACAACAATTAAATTCACAAGCCGCCAATAGAAATCAAAGGTCAACAACAAGAAACAGAAGCTTTGACAGAAGACATTCTAGATTACAAACAGAATATCCAGTAATTCTACAAAAGTGAGCAAACACATATCTCCTTGAAAAGAGAAAGGAATATTAAAAGAAAACAGAAATTTTGTATGAAAAAAACAATCTCATCAGAATTCAATTGCATGTATAAACCCCACTCTGATACCGATGATTTACCTCATAAAAATCTGTCTTACCCTCGGTAGCAGGCTTTAGACAGACCCCAGACAATGAAGTAGCTCCTTGCACTGAAAATTTTACATAACCAACAACTTCTAGTTCTTCATCAATGTCAGCAGAATCCAAAGGCATCCTTACCCTCAATTTGCCAGGAGTACCCTTCAGTGGAACCTCTGGCACATGCCACTTCAGTTCTCTCTCTGATCTGTTCAACACAGCTTTAGGCGAAACTTTTAACAATGTTGGATCAACGGGCAATTTCAGAACAAAAGTTACATCAGTCAATGGTGCTAGTAACTCCGGATTTGAAACATACTGTATCATCACAGAAAGTAATGTCCCACTAAGACGCTTGATCAACCTAACTCTCAAAGGCAATGGTGTCAACCTAGGTAACAAACTGTACTTCAAAATTGGTATAGGCTCCTCAGATGGGGCAGTTCTAACATGAAACATTCCATTTCCTAGGCTACTAATCCGAGAACTCTGTATAACAAACCTCTTAACCGAACTAGTTCCTTCAACACGAAATGAAAACTCAGTATCCTTATCACCAGAAACTTTAGGAGGCATCGTTCTCAAGTAAACCACACCCATTAGTCCAACTCTAGCGAGCAATGATTCCCTAAACTCTGCACTGATCTCCTCCGAGATATACATTTCAGGACCTTTCATCTCAGTAGTCTTCACCAAAAGATTCTCAAGAGACTTCCCTCCATCAGCACCAGCCGCAGCTGCAGTTGGAGCAGCACTATCCCCAGTTTGCAAAAGTTCAAGCCCACCAAGTCCTTCCTGTTTCTTAACCTTTTTATTCTCCAAAAACTCCGAAGCATCCAAGCCTCCACCCCAAGCATCAGTAAACCCTTCAAAAGCTTCTCCAAGAGTAGCCTGTTCACTGCCAAACTCAATTCCTCCGTACTTCCCTTCAAACCCTTCAACAGTAATGTCCGTAGATTGGGTTGCTTCAGCCGGTGGCAATGTAGTCACCTCTAACCCTGCCAACGCCAATGTTAAATCAGTAGCTGATGGATCCTTCGTCTTCTTAAACCCTCCAACTAAATCTCCTTGCTTATTTATGGCCTCACTGGCAGCAAATGGATCCTTTTCTGCTTCCGATTCCTCTGCTTTAATCATTTTCTCGTCTTGCTCAATTGTACTTTGAGGTACAAGCGTTGAAGCTTTCTGATCGCCAGCCGCTAGAGTTTCCGGAGGCAATTCGAAACTCACATTGGAAAAGACTTCAATGTTGGATTGGTGTTCGGTGGAATGGAGTTCGACGGCAAACCACGTGTCAGCACCACGGATCTTGGATTCAGTGTCGAGTGCGGAATGGACCATCTTGGCAATGCCGTCGCCGTGCATATAGGAGAGCATGGCAGCGAGACGAATGTTGCTAACTCCACGTAGGACGATGTCGAGTGCCATGTAAACCTCGGCGTATTTTCGGGCGAGCTTTTCAGGGGTGACGTCGACACCACGGCAGGCCGTCACGATGACACTAACGGCTTGGTTAACGATGTTGATGCACTCAAATACGTTAATCGAATTGTTGTGATCGGCAGTAGTGATTCCGAGGACGTAAATGGAGTTTACAAGGCGGTAAACAACGCGATACTTACTTTCAACGCCGACGATTAGTTGACCACTGGAGGCGGAAAGGGGGTCGTCGCCGATGGATTCAGTGGCAGCACTAGGTTCGGCAGTAGATGAGGAGGTAGCAGCGACGGAGGAAGGGGACTTGTTGGAGAAGGCACGACGGGTCTGGCGGAAGGCGTGGAGAGCAATTAGCGCACGGGCAGGAGGGAACCATTCTCGGGTTTGGAGAAGGATGTCAGATCCGTTGGCTGGCTGGAGAGAGAGAGCCAAGCACGACATTTTTTGTTTTGTCTTCGAATTATGGATGATGTATCGATCTGGTAGGGCAGATCCAGCAGAGCTATGGAATTACAGCCTTCAAATGGTATCCACGGAGGAGTCTTACTTTGGATCTCTACGATTAGGTTTTGTTTGCAGAGAAAACGAGGAGAGGGGACTGACTTCAGGGAGATATTGAACTTGCCGGTGGTGTGGGTGTGATGGGCCCAAACCTCTCAAGACGTTGTTGGGCTTTCTTCCCATTTACTCTCCAAAGTAAGTTCAATCCCTCTAAAAACATCACTCATACATTAAAATTTATGTTAAATTGAATCCAATAAACGAATCCAGTAGAAAAAAAGATATTATTCATTTTAGGAGTTTCAAGTTCGAGCGCTTATGTGTACAAAGTATGTGTACCTTGTCAAAGGGTTAAGAAAGTATGAATAGATACTATCATATAATCACACCAGTATATTCAAAAAAAAAAATTATGTTAAATTATGAAACATGTCTATTGACTTGATGAGTAGAGTGTTTATCATCTTAGATATAGTTTAGGATTTGAATTGCATTAATCGTGTTGTTACTAATTTTTTTTTTCTCTTATATTTCACCAAAAAAATTTATGTTAAATTATAATACTATTACAATTTACGATTAAATTATTGATAAACTAAACAAATATATATCATACTTAATTAGTTTATTCATGATCTAAAAACTCAACCATTTCAAAAAAAATTATGTATTTTTTAACTATCGTGTGGCTAAAAACTTTTATTAAGTTATATTTTTTCCAACCATATTGTAGTTGAAAAATACATATATTTTTTGAGGGGATGCTTGATTTTTTTTTATAGATCGAATCATAGATAAATTAATTGGATGTGGTTATTTTGTTAAATTTATTAGTAATTTAATGGTAATTTAATGGTAATTTATAATAATAATATGATTTGAATAAATTTTTAGTGTACAAAAATAAAATTAGAGCAATTTTTAGCAAAGGGATTAAAAATCAACTTTACATAATACAATAAAAACTAGACTTTGAGCGTTTTATTTTAAGTTAAACCACACAAATAATATATCTCTTATCAAATTTTTATACATAGAAGATAAATGGAGTGGTTATTTGCAACATAAATCCCTTCGCATTTTTCTACTTTTTATAAGGCATTTTGCATTTTCTATTTACTACTTTAGTCCTTAAAATTTTATAGTTATTCTTAATTAAAAGTAACTTAATAATAATTTCTACATTAGTCCTTATATATTTTTAATTACATATGAAAACTTTTATCGTATTTTCTCATTTTTTATATATAAAATCTTGCTTTTTTTTAAATTAACATAATGTTCAATAAAACTAATTAGAATAAAAAATAAATGTGAATATTATTTTAAAATTTTTCTATCAAATTTTAATACATAACCTTATTCAAAATTACACATTTATAATCAAACAAAAATAAATTAAGTATTATTATAAAATATTTTATAATTCATAAATGAACAACATCGGTGTATGTTAATTCTAATTTAAAATTTTTACAGTCAAAGTTCGTTAATTTTAAATTAACATTAAAATTATATAATATTTTTAAATAACGAACTTTTGTTTTCTTTTTAATTTTTAAATAATATATTTGTAATGACCTAATCTTAAGTGGTGTCAAAAAATATAGTTTCAAAACTTTTCGTAATGATGAAATATAAAGGATAATGAATTTATAAAAATATATATATTGAAGATCAATTAAATAATTTAACCGAGAAATTAGTTAATTAAAATTTATGGACTAAATTGTAAAAATTCAATCGTTATTAAGTTTTATTTTAAAAAATGCTTGAGGAGCTAGATAATAATTATCCAAAGGACCAAAATAGTTATTAAACCATTATTCTTTTAAAGTTAGTGAAAAATGATAATGAATGACACTTACTTTAATTTATAATTAAAATATATAATAATGTGTTAATTAGCTAATTAATCAAGGTTAATTAAACTTTAATTAAGGTATATATACATTAGTTAGTGGAATGAAAGATGAAAAACATTCTCATCTTCTTCCTTCCGCCGTTCCACCATTGGAGGAAAAAAAAAAGAAAATCTTCAAACATTGAGTCATTAATCAAGTAAGGTCCTTCAGCTATTTTTCTTTGATTTTTATGAAATTTGAATCATCTGATTTAGCTAGCCCATGTATCAATTTGTTCAATTGTTTAGATTTTAGCAAGTTGTCAATAGAGAGAAAATTGATGAATTATGGTTGAAATTGAAGAGATTAATGGATAATAAGCTTAGATTGTGTTAAGGACTAAATTAGAAACTAAATTTAATTGTTAGATAACTTTGTAACATTATGGACTAAATTAAATATATTGAAAATTGTCATGAAGTTAAGTTATAGATAGGAAGTATATGGTCCCTAATGAAAGAATATGAAATTAGATTTTGATCAAATGTTAGATATTAAAAAATATGACTAACCCAAATATAGAGTAAATTGAATGAAATAAAAATTATACTTGACTGTCTATTTGGTTGTGAATTGGATGTAAATTGATATTGATTTTATTATTGAATTATCAAAAATAGCTAAAGATGACGTTGGGTCATCGTGAGTGAAGGAAAAGTCAAGAATCGTAGACTAGTAGCAAATGATTTCAATTTGTACTTTTATGATTCGAGAATATTATATATATAATGTTGATTACATGATTAGCTATAAAGGTAAGCATATTACGTCTCATGATTGGGTTCGAATATAATGATATTGAATTGTCGAGAATTGATTAAAGTTGAACTTAGCGTAATCGAGAATGATATGAACTATGAACTATGATATTTAACATATATGAATTGATTTGTATTTGACGATAATATTTTGAGAAATTTATTTTGCATATCACAATCGAGTATGATGTGAGATTGTGAATTATGACAATGAACATGTAATTGATATGTAATTGAACATTGGTACCCTATTAACTGTTCGGGTAAAGTCAGATATATTTGGCATGTCATAGGATTAGATTATGTACAGGTTATACTTCAGTTATATGCAGGTGAGTACTACGCCCATATTACTTTGGGCATTCTGATGAGGCACTAGGTGCCAGATTAGGTTGATGGTCGAATGATCTGTGTATCCGTCTTTAGTTTGAGTCCAATTAATAGGGATTGTAAAATATAAACTTGATAAATGATGTTGAATTGAAATATTGATATGAAATGGTACTATATGTACATATATGTGAAATGTGACTAAAAACAGCATGTGAAAGATCATGCAAAGCAGTTAGAAACAAGCCCTGAGGGCCAAAGCAAACATGAACGAGCCAACGGACTCGAAAGAGAGACAAACACACACACACACATAAAGTGGAATCGTAAAATTAAAGATCAATTAGCATTGGATGAAAATGAGATTGAGTATCATATTGCTATATATATGTTTACATGGAATTGAAATGGAAATGACTGTATCTTTGTTAATAGAAAATATGGCATAAATGTTTAAATTGATTTTCAAATGAAATGGTGTATGAGATAAGTATTTGAGTAATGAACACGTAGATTGAAATGGTTGTAACTTAACATACATTGATTGAATTCTTATTATGATTATGCTCATTTTATGACTTGAATCATGTAAGTACTATTGAGCTTCATTGCTCAACGTACAATTTCTTTATTTTCGTGCGCAAGTATTGGTACATCCCGAAGTCTCGAGAAGTGATTCAACATCCAATCTATAGCCTTTGACTCAACAATGTTTTTATAACTTCCTTATGTTTTCAATAAATGGCATGCACCTAAGTTTTGAGTCAGTTTTGTATTGTAAATGATCATTTTGGAAGTTTGTGTAGTTAATTTAAATTTGAATTAAAATTATAACTTGTTAACTTTATATGAGAATGGTGCATTAGTTGATTTGGTTTAAATAAGGCATGTGAACATTTTTTTCAAGTGTTATAAGTTGGTCATAGCAAGTTACATCACAACGTCAAACCCTTAACATTGTGAAGAGGAATGGATAGTGAGTGGGGTCACAATCTGGAAATCTTGATGTCGCGATGCAACTCGATTTACAGTTTAGGCCTTATTTGATCTCGGGTTATCAAAAAAGCTTTCCTAAGCTCTTATAAGACTCGGATATGATTGTAAAATATGAGCTTTCCTAACATTTGTTTCAGGTGTTGTAAATTGGTACCATATGGACCTTATGAAAATAGCAAGTCACATCGTGACGTCGGACCCTTAACATTGTGAAGAGGAATGGACAGTGAGTAGGGTTACAATTTGGAAATCCTGGTGTTGAGACATCAACCCGTTAAATTTAAATTTTACATTTTAGTTCTTATTCAATCTTAAGTTATCAAAAGAGCTTTTCTAATATCATATAAGACTCGGATATGATTGTAAAATATGAGCTTTCCTAACATTTGTTTCAGGTGTTGTAAATTGGTACCATATGGACCTTATGAAAATAGCAAGTCACATCACAACGTCTGACCCTTAACATTGTGAAGAGGAATGGACAATGAGTGGGGTCACAATTTGGAAATCTTGGTACTTGGACATCAACCCGATAAATTTAAAATTTTACATTTTAATACTTATTCGATCTCGGGCTATCAAAAGAACTTTCTTAAGCTCGTATAAGACTTGGATCTGATTGTAAAATATCTGATTGCGTAATGAGCTTAATAGCTTGTATGAGCTGTTAATTTGAATTGTAATTGATCGTAATTGCTCTAGAAATGAATGTGATATCTTGTAGCTTGGACTCGACGATCGGGTTGGGTATGGGATGTTACAATATCATTATCATTTAACTTTGAATATACGGTCATAAGTAGTAATTAATTCAAGTTTTTTTAACTATTAAGGTTTTTTATTCTTAACTTATATCATAATACAAACCATAAAGATTCGACAAATTAAACATTTATATATTTTGTTTTTACTTTATTGATCATAATATTTCTAAAACATTACAATTTTTGTAACAAAATTTTAAGAAATAAATATAATATATTTTAATTGATACATACAACCAAACTCATGTATCGAATAGGATAGAAACTAGTGGTTACTAAATTAAGGTTAAGTTTATATTTTGATCACATTACAATATGGTCCCCACATTATTAGGTTGTTACATTTTGGTCAGCCGTCCATTAACTTTTGTTAACCCCCTTAATGAAATAAATATATGGCATGTTAATTTAAGAGTTAATAACTAATTTGACCCTTAAACTATAGTTAAAATATCAGTGATATTTTTTAGATTTTTATCAATAACAACTCCAAAAATATTTTAAAATATCATAAAATTCTAATATATATATATATGAAATTTTTTAATTTATTATCTAGAATATAAAAATTAGTTTGCTATCACCACTTTGCTTTTGGTACAAAGATAATCACTTGTACCAATTAAATTAAATTTAAACAATCTTTTAAAAAATTTAAACTTTTTTTTAAATCAAATGATAAATGATTGTGTTAGGTATAGATTGTTTTAGGTCAAATTATGATTATGGTTAATTTATTATGTTTAAATTTAGGACTTAATATATATACTTTAATTTGACATAATTTGATTCTTGTTAGCTTTGATGTCTCAAGTTTTTAATATAACAATATTTAAGATAATTTGTATCACTAAGTCATTTAGAGATTAAACATTCTCAAGACTTGAATACTCAAAAACATGTTCCAAATGTGTTTTATACTTAACCAAATGTTTCTTTTTATCAAGGGGAAAGCAACAAAGCATTACAGTAGGGGTCTTTGAAAAGTAGCATACTCAGCTATATATACACCAACAATAGAATAAAGAGGAAAACCGAAGAATTGCCTATCCGGTGGAAGCATCAATGATAAAATTTTTATGCCATCAGCTACATGATTCTAACTCCTCTCAACATGCGACAATTGAACCTCCTATTACCAAGTTAAAATAGTTGTCAGCTAGTTCACAATTGAAAATCGCTAAAGCCCTCACTTTGCAGGAACTCCATCATCTGCAAAATGTCCGTACACCTACAGCCTCTTTCCCAAGCCATGAAGATCCCCTCCCCCACAAAGTTCAGCATGTAAAACCCTAACTCCAATAGCCCTAGTAGTCATGAGCACTGCCTCCTACAATGGTAAAACTAGATAAAGAATTAATTGATGCATCCGTATTAAGTTTTTGAGTCAATACCAAAATGTTATAAGATGTTCAATTGTTTTTAAGATATTTTGGTAGTTAAGCATCAATACTAAGGGTCTAAGTATCGATACATTGAAAGTCCATATTCTTAGAACCAAAATGGAAGCCTAAGTGTCGCTATGTATAAAAACGTGCCTTGTATGTATCAATACCAACCTTTATAATGGCTACTAATATAGACTGTGTACATTCCTAAAATATTTGGACTCTATGCCACTTTAATTGGTTAGCTTCAAAGTGGAAAAGGATTTTTAAATGGCCGAAGATATAAAAAGGTTCGCTAGATATTTTAGTGATTTTTTTTCTCACATGTTGGAAGATATGATGGCTCAAAAACTTATCATGGAGGTCCTGTTGGAAATTTTAGATTGCATATTCATTAGATATTATTAATGGATCACTTAGTGTGATTCATGAGCACTTATTCGGATTAGAAAGTGATGATTATTCATCTAATAGATGCATTTGATTTACATGGGACATGTTTCTTCTAAGAAGTATGTCCAATACAATGGGTTGTGGCTCTTCAATAGTGTCCATTGAGTGCATGTAAATAGAGAGACTATGGTGGTAAAAAATCAATAATTACAATCAATCCAATTTCAAAAATTAGTGTAAGATTTAGGAAATTCATCGATTTTTTTAATCAAAGGAAATCAAAAGGCTTCTTTGTATCCAAGGAGGACCTTTGTCTTAAACATATAGTAACTTTGTATGGGGGAAAATTGTTCTCTTTGGAAAGTGTCGGTCGCGCCTCGAAGTCTACTGTTTTAATTTTATATCATCTCCGGATCTGTCGTCTCCACTCAAAATTTTTCTAACAATCAAAGAGAATACTTTTGGAAATGGTGACAGAGGCTACCACCACATTCAAACTGATGAACAAAGAGTTTGTAAAACCTGACCGATTTGATGGCTCAAACTTCAACCGCTGGAAGGACAAGATGTTTTTCCTTCTTACCAACTTGAATGTGGCATACGTTCTAGATCCAAACCTACAACTTGTGAAGGATCTTGCCCCCAATACAAACCCCGAGGAAATTATGAAAGTGGCCAAACTCAAGAAGAAGTGCAAGGAAGACAATTTCACATGTCGTGGACACATCCTCAATACATTATCTGATTGATTGTATGATCTCTACATGTCGATGCAATCCCTAGTGGAAATATGAAAAGCTCTTGAAGAGAAATACAACACCGAGCGACAAGGTACCGATAAATTTTTAATGATAAAGTATTTCAAATTCAAAATGCTCGATAGTATCCCGATCATGAATCAAGTCCATGAACTATAAGTCCTTGCAAGCAAGCTTTGTGACCTGAAAGTTGTTATTCTGGAATTGTTACAAGTCGGGATTATCATCTTGAAGTTTCCCTCGTCTTGGAACAATTATCGAAATAAGCTTTTGCATATGGCAAAGAACTTCACTGTGGAGAAAATACTTAGGCGTTTACGCATTGAAGAGGAAAATCGAAAACGTGATGCGATGTATCTTCCCCAAAGTTCTAAAGTGAACCATGCGAGCAAGTCTAAGAACTCTCGAAATGGTAAGCCAATGGCCACATTAGAGACCAAGGACATTCATGACAAGATGAAAAAATCTTGCAATTGTTATAATTGTAATAAAAAAGGACACTACATTAAGGATTGCAAAATTCTCAAAAAGAAACTATATGCCACAACTTCCAAAGCCAATATGGTGGAGGACATGGATTTAATGGCCATGGTTATGGAAGGGATCGAGAGTTTGGAAATCGGTATGATTATCGAATTCAACATAACCATGATTGATAAGTCTTATAATTGGTGGCTTGACTCTAGAGCTACTGTCTATATGTGTAATGACAGACAACAATTCAAGAGTTATGAACTAGTGGGAAATCGTGAAGTGCTTATGGGCAACTATCAATCGGTTAAGGTGCTTAGTCAAGGGACGGTGGAACTCAGCTTCACATCCAAGAAGGAATTTACCTTGATCAATGTGTTGCATGTTCTCAATGTGAGAAAAAATTTAGTGTATGCGAAACTTCTATGTAACAAGGGGTTCAAGGTTATCTTGGAATTCGATAAATTAGTCTTGCTTAAGGGTGATATATATATATATAAGAAAAGGATATTGTAACGAGGGCATGTTCAAGTTGAGCATTAATATGAACAAAGTTAATTCTTCTACTTATATTGTTGAATCTTATCCTTTGTGGCATATGCGTCGAGCATATTTTAATTTTAAAACTTTAAAATATATGAAAAAGAATGGTTATATCAATCTAAACAATGATGAGTTTGTGGATAAATGTGAAGTTTGTATTCAATCAAAAATTATCAAGAAACCATTTCCTAATAAGTGTGAAAGGAATTCATAAGTGTTAGATTTAATTCATTCGAATGTTTGTGAATTAAATGGAACTCTAATAAGAGGTCAAAACAATATTTTATCATTTTTATAGATGACTTCTCTAGATTTACTTATGTGTATCTCATAAGAAATAAAGACGAGGCTTTTGATATGTTTAAACGTTTTAAAAATGTAGTTGAGAATTTGTTTAGAAAGAAAATCAAAGTGCTTCATAGTGATAGAGATGATGAATATTTTTAAAATGTATTTAATTTATTTTGTAAGGAACAATGTGTATTACATGAGTGTTCTGCGCCTTATACTCCGCAACAAAATGGTTTGGTGAAAAGAAAGAATTGTACTTTAATAGATATGGTTAACTCGATTTTTTAAATGCTAAACTTTCATATAATAAATGAGGTGAAGCATTATTGACTCCGTGTTATATCCTTAACAGAATACCATCGAGAAAATTCAAAGTATCTCTATATGAGTTATGGAAGGGTCGGATGCCAAACTTAGATTATTTCAAAGTGTAGGGGTGTTTGACTTACTATAGAATTCTTAACCAATGGAGAACAAAGTTAAGACCAAGAGCCATCAAGGGTGCATTCGTTGGATATTCCCAACACTCTAAGGCTAATCATGTTCTTGGGTTAATGTCAAATATGATAATTGAAACAAAAGATGTTGTATTCATTGAAAATAACTTTTTCAATGATTGAATTGATTCAGAAAAAGAATATCAATCAACGATTTCAAGTGATCAAACCAAGAGACGTCTTTGTGACAATAAGGATACGGAGTCGAGAAAAAGTCAAAGAGTGAGAAAAGTAAAAGACTTTGGTCTCGAATTCATTTCCTTGCAATCTCTAACATTCGTCGTTGAGGGAAATAGAGAATCCATAATTAAGAAGATCTGCATAATGTTTAATGTGGATGGTGATCCATAATCCTATGGTTAAGCCATGACTTCTAAGGATGTGGCATTTTGGAAAGAGACAATTAATGATGAAATGAATTCAATATTTTTTTCAACAATACTTGGATCCTAATTGATCTTCCTCAATGATTGAAGCCTATCGGGTGCAAATGAGTGTTTAAAGGAAGAATAATCCAACTGGGGGTTCTCTAACCTTTAAGGCTAGATTTGTGGCAAAAGAAAGGCCTAGATTATTTTTACACCTATGCACTGGTGGCTAGGATGACCTACATTCGAATTCTTATGGCACTTGCATCTATCCATAAGTTACATGTACATCAAATGGATGTTAAGACAACTTTTTTAAATGGTGATCTTGAAGAGGAAGTCTACATGGAGCAACCAGAAGGCTTTGTGCTTCGTAGGAATAAACATAAGGTGTGTAAGTTGATCAATTCATTATATGGTTTAAAACAAGCGTCTAAATAGCAGCATGAGAAATTTGAGTCAGCTATCTTGTCATATGGTTTTTTACATAATGATGCAGATAAATGTATTTACACTAAATTTACCGATAGGTACGATGTAATTATTTGTCTTTATGTAGACAATTTGTTGATTTTTGGGACAAACTTGGAAGGTGTTCGTGAGACCAAAGAGTATCTAGCCTCGAATTTTAAGATGAAGGGTTTCAACGAGGTAGATAAAGCATGAAAGGGGTTTTGTACTAAGCCAATCTCACTACACCGAGAAAGTATTGAAAAAATTCAAACACTTGAATATCAAGGGTTTGAACACTCCATTCGATTCGAATTTCAAGTTAAGTGAGAATAATGGCAGGGCTATAACGCAACTTGAGTACGCCAGCGCAATTGAAAGTCTAATGTATGCAATGCATTGCACTAGACTCTATATCACATTTTATGTGTGCAAATTGGCGAGATTTACAAGTTGTACTAGTACTGATCATTGGAAAGGAATTTGTAGAATGTTTTTTACTATCTTAAGAAAAAAAAATTTGGGATTATTCTATATTGATTATCCTACGGTACTAAAAGGGTACGCAGATGCAAGTTGGATTACAAATCTAAGTGACAATAGGTCCACATCAGGATGAATTTTTACAATCGAAGGTAGAGCCATTAGTTGGGCCTCCAAGAAACAAACTTGCATCTCACATTCAACTATGGAGGCTGAATTTATAGACTTGGTGGCTACCGGCAAGGAAGCGGAATGACTAAGATTTCTCTTACTAGATATAAAATTACGGTCACAAAGTAGGTTCGTCATTTTCGTACATTATGATAGTGAATCCACCATGTCTTGAACGTACAATAAGTTGTACAATGGAAAGTCTAGATATATAAATTTGAGACATGAGTATGTGAGACAATTGATTAGGGGCGGTGTGATAACTGTTACCTTTGTTAAGTCAATTGGTAATTTAGCGGATCCATTAACAAAAGGTTTGTCAAGGGTTTGGTTAAGAGTACCACCACTAATATGAGATTAAAACCATTCTAATCACGTCATTGATAATAAAAACCTACCTTGTTCTAGCAAAAAATTAGTTTTAAGGTTTAAAGGGTAATAACAAGTTATCGAATGATAGTGTGCATTAAGAATCAGGATTTAGTGTTTATGTTTTAGGAGGATGAGTTTCACTCTTAATAGATGGACATTAATTATCATGAAATCCACCTATATGGACATGAAGTGGTTTCGCTGCAACGAGAGTTTTCTTTATGGTGTTCTCTCGTACATGTTCATGTAACAGGATGAGCACATGACCATAACTAGCCACCATTCAAGTTGTTGATACTTTGAAAGTTTACACTAAATGAAGGTCCAATATGCGAACACCCTTTTTATGCATGATCGTTGTGTACTTATTTTCTAGAATTAGCAATCTAGTAAGGGATTGTTGGAAATTGTGGATTGCAAATTCATTAGATATTATTAATGGATCACTTAGTGTGATTCATGATCACTTATTTGGATTATAATGTGGCGATTCTACATCCAATGGATACATTTGATTTCCATGGGACATGCTTCTTCTAAGAAGTATGTCCAATACAAAGGGTTGTGGCTATTCAATAGTGTCCATTGAGTGCATATAAATAGAGGGACTATGGTGCTTAAAAATCAATTATTACAATCAATCCAATTTCAGAAATTAGAGTAAGAGTTAGGGAATTCCTTGATTTTGCAAATCAAAGGAAATCAAAACGCTTTGTTGTATCCTAGGAGGACCTTTGTCTTAACCCTCCAAAAACTTTGTGTGGAGGCAAATTGTTCTCTTTGGAAAGCATCACTCGTGCCTCGAAGTACACTATTTTAATTCCATATCGTCTCCACTCAAATCTTTCCAATAGGTAATGTGGCTAAATGTTGAGAATACTTTGGTGGTAGAGTGTTCCCTTTACTAGAAGTGATATGGTTTCTTCTTTTTTATCTACTTGGTTTGTTTAACTAATGTAATATGATGCCGTTCTAATTTATAATGAAAAACACATTTTCTTCAAAAGAAGACCATGAATTAATTGCTTCATTTAAATCTTTGGGTAAAGTACACCGGTAGTCTATAAACTTTGATTAAAATAACAAAACAATCACTAGACTTTGAAAAGTTACAACTCGATCACTAAACTTTAGGAAAATAAAAAAATCAATTACTAACGTTATCAAAAAGTGACAAATCGGTCACCCATAACATTTTTTATTACAGGCCTAACGAAAGTGGTGGCGTGGCTAATTAAGTTGCCATGTTGGACATGAGGAGCCGAAGTGTCTCAAATTTTTTTTTGGTTTGGGGGGGGGGGGAATAAAAAAATAGAGAGAGATTTTTTTAAGGGAAGTTGGAAACTTGAAATTTGAGATATGAGATTGTAGTCGAAATAGGTATTTTATTTAGTAGAGAATTTTGAATCTGAAATCCAATTAACCAATTGTCATTGGTAATACAATTATACATACAAGAAAAAACTAAATATGGACAAGTCTATTATTGAGCAACAAATCTCAAGTAAAACCCTTTTTCTCTTCCCATACTTACATGGGAACCCCCAAAACAACTAACAGTAAAGTTTGTAGCACATATAAGAGAAGCAATACCTTAATTAAAAGGGTCAATAAAAATAAATGATAAGATAATCCAAAAAATGAATCCTATATGCAAATCACATGGTCAAGAAAGAGGCTTCTATCTAGGTTGGTCAAAACCAAAACCCCTCATGAAATGAACAAAAAAGAATAAGAAAACAATAGAGAAAAACATACACCAAACTAAAGCAGATTCCATTTAGCTATTAAGATTTGAAACTAAAGAGGGAACAAGAGAAGGAGGGAAAATGCGTCATAAGTCAGCAAGTACTAAAAACACCTCAAAAAAACTGAAAAGGAAACTTGAAATCTGAGATTTGAGAATGTGGTGATTAAAGTGTTAGAAACGGTGGGATTTGAGCTTAGATTTAGAGCTTTCGGTGTTGATTTTGAAAAATTTAAGCTGACTTTGCGGTTTACAAGTTCAAAAGGAATGTTGTTGTCAAATTCAAGAAGTTTCTAGGCTTACTAACAGTTGTGAATGGTGTTGCCGCAATGGACAATTGAAGCTACAGTGACAAAATCACGGTTGGCATCTCCATTTCTTCTCTTCTTCTCCTCCTCCTCCTCCTCCGCCTCTTCTTCTTCTCTTCTTCTAGCTAAGGTTCTTAAATTGGGGTCATTTACACTGTGGGATGACAGATCATCTTTCCGTTAAAAACGTAACAGAAAATGATTACTAATGACTTTTTTTTTGTTAATTGTATTTGTACCAAAAACACATCTAAGACAATAAAAACCTATTACCAAATTAGTGACAATTGTAAACAACACTCAATACTTTTATTAATTAGTAAAATCTACCAAATGTAAAACACCTAGTAAAAAGGGGGATAATAAAAAACCTAGATGACTGCTAATAAAACTTAAGGTTGTGATTTTTTTTTTCTTTGTATAAGAAAAATTATATTCTCCTTCCAAGGAATTAAAGTCAACCGGAAGTATTAAAACAGGTCATTTTATTTTACTTTATATTTTAGTTTTTGTTATTTACATCACCTCATCCATTAACTTACTATTTGAAATACATAGTGTTTTATTTCTTTGTTGTGTTGTAATTTGAAATATGCTTCAAAGTTTAAATCTGTACAAAAAGGATTAATGAAGTATATATATTGATTCCAAAACTATGTTACAGAATATTTATGGTTTGTCTATAGTAAGACATTTTATGTGTTGTCATAAATTCTCACCATTGATGTTAGTATTAACATAGTTGAATAGTTTAGGATTTGAATCGATAAAAGATTGACTTGCAAAAGCATCCTTTGGAAGCAGTCGCAGGACATGTCGAAGGTACTTTTAATCTCAATAATATTCCCATCCACATCACATTTCAAACAAGTCTCTTGCGAGAAAGGATGATATGAAACTGGAATACATGTCATTTGTATTTTTTTCCAGTAATTTAATGTCATTTCAACATTTTTATCCTAAATTTCAACAGTTTTATTTTGAAAAAAAATCAAATCAAACATTATGTGCTAAAAATTATGATGAAAATGTTGAAATGACATTAATTATTAGAAAAAGATACAAATGACATAATATCCCAATTTCATATATCCTATATTACATATCAATTTTTTTTCATAAAAGCATTAAATTGAGGAACTTTTTCATCATCTTTTCTGTCAATTTTTCCTTCTTTTTAATTGTTAGAGTTGAGTGACTAGAATTCTTGTTAAAATATAGTGGTAAAATAAAATAAAAGTAAAGTCCAAATAAACTAGACTTCTTTTATTTTATTTTAATTAGAATAAGTCATCTATTTTATTTTAATTAGAATAAGGTGTTTCAACCTTACTATGTTACTTCTATTAGTTGTTGATTGGAATAAGGTTTTTCAACCTATAAATAGGCGTAGTCATCTCCTCTTGTAATTATGAGATTTTCGATATTAGTGAATCTTCTTCTCCTCTGTCTGTGGTTTTTTCCCGAAAGGGTTTCCACGTAAAATCTGTGTGTTTTTTCTTTTCGTTTTCTTTGTGATATTTATTTGTTGTCGACATTTAATTTTATCATTAATTGTTGTTGCAAATATTATTTCAGGAAGAAAAAATTAGTGTAAAAGAGATTTCTCTTAAATTTGAGGCTGAAAATTTTTATTAATGTGGTATAAAATAATTGGATGGGCTTATTAAAAAAGTGGTATGAACTATTCATATAATGATTTCTCAAAATGATGTGATATTTTTTTTAAAATAATTTCATTATAAGTTTTGATTATATCTAATCTTTTTGACATAATGTCTAAAATTATCCATAGTATAATAGCATGTTTTCAGTGGTATTGGAAAAGTGAGTTAATAATTTTGTTTATTTAATGCATATAAGGTACTATGAAGTAGTTCGTGTATTAAGTCTAAAATTAGTTGATGGATTAGTAGAATGTATTAAACTGTAAAAGTTAAAATGTATAGTCTCTCATCTTGTCTTTTAATTAAGTAGCATGTATGAAATTAAGGAAAAGAAAGTTAAGAGGTCTTTAAAGGATAATAAATTATTTATTAAGTTAGTGGAGTAGTTTGACTTAAATTAAAACCAATTTTAAATATAAAACAAGGGTAAGTTAGTAAATTAATAAAGGAATAAAAGAAACAAATAAGGGAAAAAGTCACCATCTTTTTCTTTTTTTTTTATCTTTGTTTCAACCGAAATCTCCATTGAAGGAGAAGCTTAAAGGTTCGGTTCTTCAAGCATTTGCATGTAAGTGAAAATGGGATATTTTCTTGCTAATTTTTTTATGTTCTTGATCCTTAGAGTTTAGTGCATGCAACCTAGTAATTATTTTTCAAAAATGTCATGAGTATGTGAGGTTGCCATGCTTGGTTTTGATTTTTAGCTGCTGATTTTGAATGAAATGGGGTGAGGATTTAATTAGAGAGCTTCATAGCATGTGGGAGGTTAGTTAGTAGTCAAAGGACTTGGTTGTTAATGCATGGAAATTGAGGGCTCTATTAGTTAATTAGACGAATACGGTATTGTTAGAACAAAAGAAATTTCTATACTTTTATTTGTTATGCTCTTCATTCGATTGAAATTGGGTTGTAAAATATATAACTCAATTGTTGGCATAAGGAACTTTGGGCATATGAGTAGTAAAGAACAATGATTTAGGAATTATGAAATTCTGTTATTTGTTTTGTTATTGAATGATTAAAGGTGTTAAATTAAATTAATTTCTATAAGTATTTATTAATTAGATCAAGCCACAGACACTCCAGTAAACAATCGAGGGAAGGGAAAAGTAGTCGAGTAATCTGCGCTAAATATTCGTCGTCTTTGAATAAGTAAGTTCGTTTCATTATTTTGTGGTTATACAAAATTCACTTTATATTTCTATCTTTGAATTATATTTAGTTGCATATATGATGCTTACTTGTTAGTATGTGTAATCCATTGTAGATTGGTACAGTTGCATCCAAGTATTCGAGCTATGTGCCTAACAGGCATCGTGTCGGTGTATTCGGTTTATGTGCCTAGCAGGCTTCGTGCCTGTGAAATCGAGTTATAAGCCTAGCAGACTTTTGTGTCGGTGGTTAAAGACTAAGTATTCGACTCTTGAATTATATCATTTAGTCTTTCGTTTAAGTGTGATTACCAACCATGTATCGAACTTACTAAGTCATAGTGGATTTACTTTGTTTGGTTTTCATGAATGTAGGTCTTGAGGAATCTTGGCATCGATTGGATTCGATCGGGAGTACATACTATCATCTCCACTTTTGGTAGATATTTGTTAAACTTATTTTGGGTTAAAGGTGACATGTATATAGGACGTTTTGTGGTTACCTTGTTAAAGGATAGCTTTTGTTTAAGACTTTAGTTAATATGATCTTTGAGTGGTTTATATGTGGTGAATGTTGTAGTGAAGTTGGTATAATGAATGATTATGTTCAATAGAGAATGACTTAAACTGTAACATCCGCGTTTTTTAACCGGAGTTGAAACAGTAATAGTGTCGAGTTAAGAGTTAGAATGTGTAGTCTAAATAAGAAATGTTAAGAAAATTCAAGGATTAATTAGTAATTGTGTGAAAGCATAAGGGACTAAATAGCAATTTATCCAAATTGAATTATGAGTCATCATGGGAATTAGATTGATTAAGGAGGGGAAAAAGAGTAATTTGGTGGAAGATATTTTTGGAGGCAAAGTTTTGGGCCAAAGTGTGAAGTTGGAAGGCCCAGAGACTAAAAGTGCAATTTTACCATTTTTATTAAGTGAGATATTTTAAGAGAAAATTCTAGAGAATTTGAAAGAGGAAAAATCAATTAAAAAGCAAAGATATCAACTCTCTCCATAAGCTAGCCGTCCAAGCCTTCATCTCTCATTTCTAACTTTTGCTTTTATTCCAATTTAGCCCCTTCACCATTGTTAAGCCCTCCAAACTTCAAAATCTTCCATTTTCTTTAAAATTTCTTAATGAAAGACATAGAAGGAAGCTAGTAGGCACCTTAATATCCTTATAGAGTCCACTTTGAAGTGTTAAAGTGGATAGGGATTGAATTAGAATTTTGGAAATTCAAGAATAAAGGTAAGAGATGATTCAATTTTCATGGCATACATGTATATTTACATAATCTAGCATGAAAAAGTATTGAATTTTAGTCTTAAGCTTATATGTGTTTGTATGAAATTGAAGAAAGAGGGAAGAAGGAGAAGGACCAAATTGAAGAAAAAGGAAATGAGAAAGCTAAGGTGTGAGAAGAAATTATCTACAAGTGAGGCAAGTACTACAAGTATTAAAAGACTTAGTAACAATTAAGTTAAAGTGTTTATAATTTTAATATATATGATTAATCATGATGAAAATGAGATGTTTAATTATAAGTATGATAAAGAAGCATGAGAAAGGAATTAATCTCATTGAAACAGTTTGGACAGAACAGAGGACTAGCTTCGAAAATTCACGAAAAATTGTATAAAAATATTTAAGAGTTGAATTAAATATGTAATTAAATCTTATTGAGTGTAGTTTCATATGGAAGAAACAGTGAAATAAAAGGAACTGTATATTTCAAGATATACTAGTTTTAGTGTAATAAGGTCAGAGTAGATTCGGGTTCCCCTGTTCTGAATTTGAAAAATCATAGAAAAATTTAGAAAAATTATTATAGACTGAAATCTATATGGCTGAATCCTTGATGAGTCTATTTTCAAAATAAATATACAAGAACATTATTGGATCCCTGTACTAAAAGATAAATAATTTTTAGTGAAGAAAGGTTGAAACTGTTAGGCAGCAGAGAAGGGGTAAATTGAAAGAATTTACTGTACAAATTGGATAAAGTAAAAATTCTGAAATTTTTATGGTAAAAAGATATTTGAATCTAATTCCAGAATCATTAAGCGGATTATAATTTCAAATTCTGTAGCTCAAGATATAAATAATTTAGTGACTATGACTCAAATGGACAGTTTTGAAAATTCATGTGAAAATAAGAGTAAAGAGGTATATGATGATATATATGTGATGAAAAATGTATATGTGAAATATTATGTGTTTAATTATAAATATTGATTATACGATAAAATGGTGATATTGTGAAAGCCATTGAGGAAATAAAGGTGAGAAATACATGATTATGTATATGTGAAGAAAAATGTATATATGATGTATAAGTTGTGAATGATTTGTGATCAAAATTGAAAGTGAAAGTGAAAGTGTGATTGGAATTGAAAGTGATATGAATTGTAAATTGAAAATCCCTATTAACTAGTCAGGCTGAATCGGATATAGTTGGCATGCCATAGGATTGGAAGAGTTCAGGGATACTTCGACCTTGAGTCGATGAGACACTAGGTGTCATTATTTTACTTCGGATAGATTCGATGAGGTACTAGGTACCACTTTACTTCGGCTAGGCCGATGAGACACTGGGTGTCACTTTATTGCTTCGAACTATCCGATGAGGCACTGGGTGCCATTCTGGTGTGTTTGGTTGGATTCGTGTATCCGCCAATGTCCGAGTCTTGTTAATAGGGTAAATAATGTGAAAAAAAAATGTGCAAATTGTGACATTGAGGTAAGTGAAATGATAATCACATGAAAGGTAAGAACAATATATGTATAAGAAATCAAAGAATGATAAAACTAAGTAAGCTAAGAGATTGGAATAGCTAAAATGTGAAATGAGGAAGAATATGTGAATTCACAACACTACTGTAAGTTAAATGTTATACACATAAAAGGTATGTATTTTACATGAATTAATAATTATATGAATGAGTTTGAAATGTGTGATTAAAAGATGAATGATTAATGACTCTTGCAGTACTTACTAAGCCTTCACCGACTCAACGCGTTTATTTCAACGCGTAGGTATAAGACCTCCGAGAAGTTAAGGTTGGATTAGGTGCCTCTCATCAAATCACACCAACATCGGAAGATTGCAAGACAAGATATATTTATTTTGTGTGAAATGACATGTACAAATGGTATTCCTATGTGTCTCTAATGAATGGGTTATCAGTGTTGCTTTGAAAATTTACATGAATTGAATGAAATGGTTAAATTTGTGTTTTGGACTGATTTGAAATATTGGGGAAGTTTTTAAGTTGTTTCAGGGGGTTATTACTATGTTTTCGGCTATATTTACTGATTCTGAGATAGAGGTATCGATATTTTAAGGTGGTAACGATACCAGAGTTCCAGAATGCCCCATTGGTTTCGTTTTTAAGCAAAAGTATCGATATTTGCCCTGTTTTGAGTAAAAATTACATTTTCGTTATTTCCAAACTGGTTTTAAGTCTCGATTTTGATTATACTTGATTATTTTGAGCTATTTTGAGTAAAACGATTCAATTACACATTAATTGAATTGAAAGAAAAATTTTATTATACTCGTTTTTAATTCTTTAACACTATATGTAATACTTTTATATCGGGTTTATACATGTGAACCAGGTGTAGGGGTGTTACATTTGGTGGTATCAGAGCAAAGGTTTTCTGATGTTTAGGATTGAGAATGAGTTCACGTGTACATGTCATTTTACATGTTGATGTGATGAGAGGATGTTTAATTATTTAATTGTTAAAATTGTGAATATTGTAGAAAGAAGAATGTCGAATAGGGTTCATGATGAAATCGAAGATGAAGTAGAGAGTAAGGCTCCAAACCTTATTAGAGAATCAGTACACTAGGATGATCACAGAGGGCATATGTTAAAAGAAAGAACTCAACCCCCTAATGAGTTGATATTATCTCGAGAAGAAATCCCGATTGTGATTATATTGCAAACGATGAATCAATTGTTACAACAAGTTGTGAGGACTAATAATGTCTCAAATATTCTCTTACCTGGTGCTCCTCAACCATAACTGTCTACTTTTAGTTATCGAATTCCTCTGGAAAAATTGAGAAAAATATGGTGCCAAAAAGTTTAAAGGTAAAAAGGATGATGATCTAGCTGAGGTTAAGGAATGGTTAGAAAAATAGTTAAAGGGTGATAAAAGAGCTATAGTGTACTGAGAAGAAAAATTAAAATATGTGGTATCGTTGTTGAAAGGTGAAGCGTATCAGTAGTGGATTATAGTGTTGAATATCCACCCCGTTGAGAAGATTCCATTGGAGAAAATGTCAGTTGAACAGTAAAGTTTGTTTTAAATGTGAGTCAAAGGACCATTTGATCCGAAACTGCCTGCGAAGAGGTAAATTACATGGAAACACTGGTGATTCTGGTGCAAGATCGGCAAGAGAGGTAGTTGATGGATCAGAAGTCCGTAAACCTCGAACTTCTGTTATTAGAACAAAGAGAAGAAGAGGACGTTCTTGATGAGAATACAGGTAAATCTTCTTTTCGTGATTTTTCTATAAATTGTGTTAATTGACACATTCATATATATATATGCATGTCAGAAGTGAAAGAGAGAGGGAATTAGCGGTAGAACCTACTAAGTACGAGATAGTTATTACTAATCCTTTAGGACAAAGTGAAAGAATTAATAAAGTATGCAAGAGGTGCACCTTAAAGATTCAAGGTTATGAGTTTCTAATAGATCTTATGACCTTTATAATTGTCAGAAACGTGGGGTCATGATTGAGTGTAGAAGAAAAAGAATTTCTTTAAGAATTTCGGATAGCAAAGAAATGATTATAATTGATGAAGATAAGTGAATAATATACTGATAAAAAGTTTAAGGTTTAAAATGAAATATGAATAAGTTTAAATTCATAGAATAACTAAAGTGAAGTTTAAAATACTAGAGTTGTGACTAATTAGTTCGTTCAATGAAAGAAAGGAAAAATCTAGGGTCGTGAATGTTTGAAGGAAGATGAACTCTGATCGCTAATAGTTACCTCGAGATTTTATTGACGCTGCAAAGTCAATGAAACTAGAGGGAAGGATAAGGAGATGTCACTCCTGTCCGAACTATATAGGGATCCGAGGATTCTTCTAAAACATTCATTGATCCTATCATTTTTCCTAAATGGTATAAATGAAAATAGTGATGAAAGTAGTCTAATAAGTAAAAGGGGAGTGTCCTTTAAAATGAAAGGATATGAGATAATGATAAGATTTACCATGCGAATAAGAAGTAAAAAAAATTATATGTTAGTAATTAATCTAGTATAGAGATTCGAGAGATAATTAGTCACTTTCGAGTTATGAAAGAAATAATAGAAGAAAGATAGAATTTGAATGCATGGAAGAATTACGAGAATGAAAATAGAGTCATATTTATGTTATAAAAGGATGAAAGAAAATACAAGGAGTTCTTTAAGAATTGATATAGGAAGATGAAAAACAATTGTATAATTTTAATGGTAATCAAGAATTATGATGTTATATGTTTGAAGCTATGAAATAACATAGTAAGTTATATGTTAGTAAAGTGATGTGAAATAAAGGAAGTGTATATTTAGATTAAATAATGAAAGGTTAATATTTAAGCTATAAGTGAGGGAAGTGTGAAATTTTATGATCAGTTAACTAAGTTTACTCTCTTTCATCTGGTCAGAATCGATTTCTCCTTGTATAAGTATGCTCAGTTGTTTATAGATGAAAGAGTAGGACCTCATCATATGCCTATATTCATTATTTCTGATCGAAATCCATAATTTACATCAAAGTTTTGGAGAAAATGTAGGACTTCAGTATGTTGAATGGAGTTAAGTAAGAATAAGTTAGTGAGTCTTGACTTAATTCAGGAAAATAGAAGAGAAAGTAAAGTTGATAAAAAGGTGTTTGAAGGCTGTTTCGGAAAGACAAAGTCCTATGCTGATTTGAAAAGAAAAGATAATTAATTTAATATGGGTGAAAAATCTTTCTTGAAGGTATCTCAATGGAGAAAGATTCTTTAATTTAAGAAAAAAGAGAAGTTAAGTCCAAGATTCATTGGACCATATGAGATATTGAAATCAATTGCATATCGATTAACACTCCCTTCAAAGTTGGACAAGATTCATAGTGTTTTCTATATATCTATGTTACGAAGATATTAGTCCGATGTATCTCATGTGATTATTTCGAAAGTTATTGAAATACAATCGGATTTGATTCATGAAGAAGAACCGATTAAGATACTTGTACGAGAGGTAAAAGAATTGAGAAACAAAAGTGTCCCCTTTGATAAAGGTTTTATGAAAGCATCATAATTCAAAAGAAGCAACATGGGAAAGAGAAGAAAATATGATACAACAATATCCGCAATTATTCGTTATAGGTAAATTTCGAGGACGAAATTTTTTTTAGGGGGGAAGAATTGTAACATCCGCATTTTTGAACCGAAGTTGGAACAGTAATAGTGTCGGGTTAAGAGTTAGAATGTGTAGTCTAAATCAAAAATGTCAAGGAAATTCAAGGATTAATTAGTAATTGTGTGAAAGCATAAGGGACTAAATAACAATTTATCCAAATTGAATTATGAGTCATCATGAGAATTAGATTGATTAAGGAGGGGAAAAAGAGTAATTTGGTGAAATATATTTTTGGAGGCAAATTTTTGGGCCAAAATGTAAAGTTGAAGGCACAGGGACTAAAAGTGCAATTTTACCATTTTTATTAAGTGAGATATTTTAAGAGAAAATTCTAGAGAATTTGAGAGAGGGAAAATCAATTGAAAAGCAAAGATATCAATTCTCTCCATAAGCTAGTCATCCAAGCCTTCATCTCTTATTTCTAACTTTTGCTTTTATTCCAATTTAGCCCCTTCACCATTGTTAAGCCCTCCAAGCTTCAAAATCTTCCATTTTCTTTAAAATTTCTTAATGAAAGACATAGAAGGAAGCTAGTAGGCACCTTAATATCCTTATAGATTCCACTTTGAAGTGTTAAAGTGGATAGGGATTGAATTAGAATTTTGGAAATTCAAGAAAAAAGGTAAGAGATGATTCAATTTTCATGACATACATGTATATTTACATATTCTAGCATGAAAAAGTATTGAATTTTAGTCTTAAGCTTATATGTGTTTATATGGAATAGAAGAAAGAGGGAAGAAGGAGAAGGACCAAATTGAAGAAAAAGGAAAGGAGAAAGATAAGGTGTGAGAAGAAATTATCTACAAGTGAGGTAAGTACTACAAGTATTAAAAGACTTAGTAACAATTAAGTTAAAGTGTTTATAATTTTAATATATATGATTAATCATGATGAAAATGAGATGTTTAATTATAAGTATGATAATTATGTGTGATTGAATGAAATTTAGTATAAAGAAGCATGAAAAAGGAATTAATCTCATTGAAACAGTCTGGACAGAACAGAGGACTAGCTTCGAAAATTCACCAAAAATTATATAAAAAGAGTTAAGAGTTGAATTAAAAATGTAATTAAATCTTATTGAGTGTAGTTTCATATGGAAGAAACAGTGAACTAAAAGGAATTGTATGTTTCGAGATATACTAGTTTTAGTGTAATAACGTCAGAGTAGATTCGGGTTCCTCTGTTCTGACTTTGAAAAATCATATAAAAATGTAGAAAAATTATTATAGAATGAAATTTACATTTCTGAATCCTTAATGAGTCTATTTTCAAAAAAAACAGACGAGAACATTATTGGATCCCTGTACTAAAAGATAAATAATTTTTAGTGAAGAAAGGTTGAAACTGTTAGGCAGCAGAGAAGGGGTAAATTGAAAGAATTTACTGTACAAATTGGCTAAAGTAAAAATTCTGAAATTTTTATGGTAAAAAGATATTTGAGTCTAATTTCAGAATCATCAAGAGGATTATAATTTCAAATTCTGTAGCTCAAGATATAAATAATTTAGTGACTATGACTCAAATGGACAGTTTTGAAAATTCATGTGAAAATAAGAGTAAAGATGTATATGATGATATATATGTGATGAAAAATGTATACGTGAAATATTATGTGTTTAATTGTAAATATTTATTATATGATAAAATGGTGATATTGTGAAAGCCATTGAGGAAATAAAGGTGAGAAATACATGATTATGTATATGTGAAGAAAAATGTATATATGATGTATAAGTTGTGAATGATTTGTGATCAAAATTGAAAGTGAAAGTGAAAGTGTGATTGGAATTGAAAGTGATATGAATTGTAAATTGAAAATCTCTATTAACTAGTCGAGCTGATTCGGATATTTGACATGTCATAGTATTGGAAGAGTTCAGGGATACTTCGACTTTGAGCCAATGAGACACTGGGTGTCATTATTTTACTTCGGATAAATTCGATGAGGTACTGGGTACCACTTTACTTCGGCGAGGCCGATGAGACACTGGGTGTCACTTTATTGCTTCGAACTATCCGATGAGGCACTGGGTGCCATTCTGGTGTGTTTGGTTGGATCCGTGTATCCGCCAAGGTCCGAGTCTTGTTAATAGGGTAAATAATGTGAAAAAAAGAAAGAATGAGCAAATTGTGACATTGAGGTAAGTGAAATGATAATCACATGAAAGGTAAGTACAATATATGAATAAGAAATCAAAGAATGATAAAACTACGTAAGCTAAGAGATTGGAATAGCTAAAATGTGAAGTGAGGAAGAATATGTGAATTCATAACACTACTGTAAGTTAAATGTTATACACATAAAAGGTATGTTTTTACATGAATTAATAATTATATGAATGAGTTTGAAATGTGTGATTAAAAGATGAATGATTAATGACTATTGCAGTACTTACTAAGCCTTCACCGGCTTAACGCATTTATTTCAACGCGTAGTTATAAGACCTCCGAGAAGTTAAGGTTGGATTAGGTGCTTCTCATCAAATCACATCAACATCGGAAGATTGCAAGACAAAGTATATTTATTTTGTTTGAAATGGCATGTATAAATGGTATACCTATGCGTCTCTAATGAATGGGTTATCAGTGTTGCTTTGAAAATTTACATGAATTGAATGAAATGGTTAAAATTGTGTTTTGGACTGATTTGAAATATTGGGGAAGGTTTTAAGTTTTTTCAGGGGGTTATTACTAATTTTTTGGCTATATTTACTGATTTTGAGATAGAGGTATCGATATTTTAAGGTGGTAACGATACCAGAGTTCCAGAATGCCCCATTGGTTTCGTTTTTAAGGAAAAGTATCGATATTTGCCCTGTTTTGAGTAAAAATTACATTTTCATTATTTTCAAACTGGTTTTAAGTCTCGATTTTGATTATACTTGATTATTTTGTGCTATTTTGAGTAAAACGATTCAATTACACATTAATTGAATTGAAAGAAAAATTTTATTATACTCGTTTTTAATTCTCTAACACTGTATGTAATACTCTTATATCGGGTTTATACATGTGAACCGGGTGTAGGGGTGTTACATTAACATTTTGCTTGTATATTGGTTAAAAAGCTTTATGAATGTGGAAGTTAAGTTTTGATCTCATCTTGAATGCTTATATGTAAATGGTAGTGGTTGCTAAAATATGTATGCCTAAAATGAATAGGTTTAGTTGAACATAGAGATATGGTTAATGGTTTTATTCATGGATTTTATGGTGTTTTAGTGCTTGGGTTTATATACTAAATTATGGTGGCTTGTGGTGCAAACTAGGTTAGAAGTTTATATTGTTTAGGAGGTAAAGTTTGGGACATACGGCCTATATCATAGATTGGCACACGTCCATGTGCTATTTTAGGGTGTAATACAGTTTACACGGGCAGACACACGAGCTAGGACACGACCGTGTGACCCAATTTCACATAGACACATGGTCTGGTACACGACCCTGCCCACGGGCGTGGGTTATGAAATAGAACGACTTTTGCGAATGTAAACACGGGCGGGAACAAGAGCTGATACACGGCCGTGTGACCCCTTTTCCTAGGCGCACACAGGCTGGCACACAAGCATGTGCCCTGTTTCATCTTTTCTTTCCAACTTTTTTTAAACTTTCAAACTTGTTTTAAATTCGTTCCTATTTGTCTTTAAATTATCATTGAGTTATTAATACATGTTTCTAATATAAATGTTTGGGATTACATGGATGTAAGTATATGCATGTTATGTGGTTTTGGTGATGTTATTGTGTGAATGTAAGTGTGGTAGTCTAGTAATACTTCTTAACCCTAGTCCGACTATGGATACGGGTTAGAGGTGCTACACATAGCCCCTCCCCAACTCATAAATAGGAGGATAATACGCTTTAATGCACTTGAACTCACTTTCTCCTGCATATATGTCCTACATTTTTATTCCTTTTTTGCCCTTATGGCAATATTGTAAGAAGAAAATTGTTTTTTTTCAATACTACAAAAGAAACAGACAACATTTCAACTAAGGCCAGGTAAAGAATTATTGATGCATTCATATTAAGTTTTGGAGTTAATACCAAAATGTTATAAGGTGTTAAATTGTTTTTAAGATATTTTGGTAGTTAAGCATCAATACTAAGGGTCTAGGTATTGATACATTGCAAGTGAGTATTCTTATAACCAAAATGGAAGCCTAAGTATTGATACTTAACCTATACTTATCAATACATGCCCTCTATATATCAAAACATCATGCCTTGTATGTATCAATATCAACATATATAATGGCTACTAACAGAGACTGTGTACATTCGTAAAATATTTGGACTCTATGCCACTTTAATTGGTTAGCTTCAAGGTGGAAAAGGATTTTTAAATGGTCGAAGATATAAAAAGGTTGGCTCGAGATTTTGATGATTATTTTTCTCACATGTTGGAAGATATGGTGTCTCACAAACTTATCATTGAGGTCCTATGGGTAAATGCTGAGAATATTTTGGTGGCAGACTGTTCCCTTTACTAGAAGTTGATAGGGTTTCTTCTTTGTTATCTACACGGTTTGTTTGACTAATGTAATATGATGACATTCTAATTTATAATGAAAAACGCATTTTTCTTCAAAAGAAGCCCATGAATTAATTGTTTCATTTAAATCTTTGGGTAAAATACACAGACAGTCTCTTAACTTTGGTTAAAATAATAAAACAATCACTAAACATTGAAAAGTTACAACTCAATCACTAAACTTTAGAAAAATAACAAACCAATCACTAACATTATCGAAAAGTGACAAATCAGTCACCCACTAACATTTTCTGTTATAGGCCTAACAAAAGTGGTGACGTGGCCAATTAGCTTGCCATGTTGGACATGAGAAGTCGAAGGGTCTCAATTTGTTTTGGGGGGAAATAAAAAAATAGAGAGAAAGATTTTTTTTATGGGAAGTTGGAAACTTGAAATTTAACATCTGACATTGTAGTTGAAATAGGGATTTTATTTATCAAGAGAATTTTGAATCTGAATTCCAATCAACCAATTGTCATTGGTAATACAATTATACATACAAGAAAATGTGAATATGATCAAGCCTATTATTGAGCAACAAATCTCAAGTAACACCCTTTTTCTCTTCTCATACTTACATGAGAAGCCCCAAAACAACTCGTAATAAAGTCAGTAACACATATCAGAGCAGCAATACCTTAATTAAAAGAGTCAATCAAAAGAGATGATAAGATAATCCAAAAAGGGAATCCTAAAAGCAAATCACATGGTCAAGAAAGAGGCTTTTATCTTGGTTGGTCAAAACCAAACCCCCCCCCCCCCCAATGAAATGAACAAAAAAGAATAAGAAAACAATAGAGAAAAACAAATGAAAAGGTATATTCTCCTTTCAAGGAATTAAAGACAACCGGAAGTACAAAAACAGGTCATTTTATTTTATTTTACTTTATATTTTAGTTTATGTTATTTACATCACCTCATCCATTAACTTATTATTTGTAATACATAGTATTTTATTTTTTTGTTGTGTTGTAATTTGAAATATGCTTTAAAGTTTAAATCTGTATAAAAAGGATTAATGAACTATGTATTTTGATTCCAAAGCTATGTAACAGAATATTTATGGTTTATCTATAGTAAGACATCTTATGTGTTGTCATAAATTCTCACCATTGATGTTAGTATTAACATAGTTGAATAGTTTAGGACTGAACCCACGAAAGATTGAATTGTTAAAACATCCTTTGAAAGCACCCGCATGACATATCGAGGGCACCTTCAATTTGAAAAATGATGAACAATTGCCACCTCAACAATAGCCCCATCTCCATCCCCATCCAATAATTTAATGTCATTTCAACATTTTATTTTAAATTTCAACATTTTCATCTTGAAAAAAAAATCAAATCCAACATGATGTGCTAAAATTTATGATGAAAATATTAAAATGACATTAAATTATTGGAAAATTATACAAATAACATAATATCCCAATTCATATAATCTTTTCTCATTTGTTACATATCAATTTTTTTTCCCTTAAAAGCGTTAAATTGAGGAAATTTTTCATCACATTTTCTATCAAATTTTTCCTTTATTTTAATTGTTACTGCAGATATGATTTCAGGAAGAAAAAAAATCAGTGTGAAAGAGATTTGTCTTAAATTTGAGGTAGAAAATTTTTATTGATGTGGTATAAAATAATTGGATGGTCTTATTAGAAAAATGGTATGAACTACTCATAGAATGATTTCTCAAAATGATGTGATATTCATTTGAATATCAAGGAAATAGTCCATGAAAATAACTCCTATTGAGCACAAGATTTTCTGATACATGTCCTACATTTTTATTCCTTTTTTGCCCTTATGGCTATATTGTAAGAAGAAGATCGTTTCTGTTTTTTCAATACTACGAAAGAAATAGACAACATTTCAGCTAAGGCCAGACATTAAAGATCTACATTTCAATTGCTTGACATTGTGTTCAAATATGTTTCTCACTGAGCAATTTATTGTTAAGCATTCATTTAAGACATTGTTATTGTTATTTGTGTGGCAATGGCAGATGCCCAGACTTGCTTGACATTGACATTAGCTGCTCTACTTATTACAACTGAAGGAGTGCAAAGTGGAAACAATGAGTCCAGAGGAAAGTGATAAGTTGTTGGAATCAATGTTTGGGAGAGAGGATTGGGAATTCGAAAGAATAATATGCAATACAGATTTGGACCAAAAGGGCGGCATAATTGTGCTTGTGGATGAAGTCAGAAAGTACATTGCTCCAGGGCTTAAGAAGAAGGAGGTGGAGGACTTGCAAAATGGCAGACCCTTTGACATTCTTCTATTCGATGAAGACTCCAAAGTCTATTACAAATTGAAGTTGAACTTTTCTCGACCTTATTTTTTACTTTGCGACACCACCCTTTTCTATGATGAAAAACACACTGTTGGCCGACGCCTTGGGTTCAGATATAAACCCTGCTTTGCCATGCTAGTTGTCAAATCCCTCAACTAAACTTCCTAATCATCCTCTCTTCTAAGACTATGTTTTGGTTTTCATTAAAGGAAAGTTTAGTTTGTTGTTCTTTACTAAGTACCATTTTAATTATGTAAGATTATTTTCATTATTACTTCGTTTGATATGATTGAAAATAATTTTTTTTTTTTAAATTTAATTAGTAAAAGATATCACATTCTTAACAATTACATCAAAAAAAAAAACATTCTAATGAAATCATAACATGAAAAAACACCAAAGATTACCTTGTGAAAAAAATTTAACAAGATTAAAATGATTACATGTGTCCCATTTATTTATTTTTTTTATATTTTTAAATAGAAAATATTTGGTATATTACTATTGGAGTTTGAATTGAGGTGGTTACATAGATACAGTAAAAATTTTAATATATACATATAAGAAAAGGGTGTATGACAATTTTTAGCTTGAAGGTTAAAAGAAAATTCACTACCAACATGCCAAATACTGACCCTTTTTATCTCAGAAGGAACATGCCATCATTTAAACCTGTATAAAATAAAAATCCTATATATAGAGGTGTATATATATATATGAATGGGGTTGATGACTGCATTGAAAGTAAAATAGTAGAGGGTGCACGACCAATTCACCAATATTAATGCCTTTCACGGCTAAATGCCTTTCACGGCTAAATGCCTCTCAACATAAAGCATTCTATACCTTTGCTCCTTTTCTCCATCCCAACATTCAGACAACATAAATAAGCCAACTAGTCATATATAACTCATCCAATCCGATACACTCAAATGACCATGTCACTTCATTCTTGATAACATTGAAAATTAATCATTCCAGGCCATTACTTATATCATGCTGCTTATATCTTCAAAATTCTAAGCGCCAGATGGTCATAACAGTTATCAGAATGGCTATTAACAAGATCGTTGCAGTGCAAGAAAGATGTCATGCCGATGCCACAAGTGCAACATGGAGTCAAGAGCAACAAACAGCAGCCAGCTCATCTGGTCATATCTTCTCCTCACTCCTCAGCCTTGCATTTAGACAGTTCATGTTCCGCCAGCTTTATACCTGTTGAACAAGAAGTTAAAATCGAGGAGACAATCCTCCTTTGCATCTCTTTAAATTGTGATGCCAGCTTCACATCCCAACTGCTACTTTCCCTGCATGGATGAGACAGAAAATCATCAATATATACTTTTCATGTAATGAAAATTAGAATCAGCTGCCATGAATTTATAAATGCTTGATTGAGAGCTTGAGATTTCTTTACCTATCAACAGAATCCATGTCACTTAAATTTTCCATCATGGCATTGAATGTGGATTGTAGACCTTCAAGAACTTCTTTATCAACTTCCATGTTTGCTTTTATCTTGAGAGAGGGCCCCAAAAAAGTATAAATAACTCAAATATGTCAATATTTTGTGATTAATAATTGAAAAAGGAAAGCATTATGTTGAAGATAACCACATGAGATGCTAAAACTTTACAATAAATATATATTGGCGTATGTAGAACACAGAAATAAGGGAAGGAAATTACAACGGTCTTAGTGAATGGCATCTGACTCCGAGCACTTCGTAGACAGTCTAATAGTGGAGATGGTAAACCATAATAAAAGATATTTTGATTCTCTGAAAGCCAGGTTCCCCGGACCATGTGAGTGGTCCAGTTGGACAAAGGGCATTCCATCATGCTGTCAACTTGGTCAACCTCAAAATCTGCACCAAAATAAGGCTCAATAGATTATTCGAGGAATACACTATTGCTTGCAAAATAATGAGCACTCAGGGTGTAAGTTTGCAAAGGTACGAGAGTCAAAAAAAGAAAAGTCTACGAATCCATTAAAAATCATATACATGCATTATATAAGAATCTGCATATACAAACTAAGTGAAATATAGCCTCAAATATGTTTAACATGTGTAGGGGATGCAAGAAATTACCCAATGGAATCACATCATAAGGGTTGTCTCCTTGTGGTAAGAAACCATAAAAGGTAATTAGGTGTGAACCAGAGAAATTTCCATAACTAAGACAGCATTGTTCCCTAACACTGCAAGGTCTTGAAAGACGGAACTTCAAGGAATTTGTTGAAGAATCAATTTTGCCATAGTGAACTATATGCGGATGTAACTGTAAAGAACCATACCCGATACCAGATTATCAACTAGAATAAAAACTTATAAAAGGATGCAAATCAGATAAGAGCGAATCTTAGTATATACACATAAGACAGAAAATTTAGAAAGCCTAAATATTTTGGGTTAAAAATTGATTGTGCCTATTTAAAATGGTCATGAAGACAAATTTAAGAAAAACATATAATAGCAAACTAAATAATTAAGGAAAAACTAAAATTTTCCATACTAGTACATACAGCTGAAACAACTGTATAGTTGTTTAGTAGCAACAACACCAGAGAAAATTTGATAAACAGCCAAACACCACAAAGGTAAGCGTAGTTCAAATAGGTTCTTCCTAATTCGTGAAGCTCAACAGTACACAAGACCATCTCTTATAGCTTCAAGTTGTACCTTAATCATCTAGCATCAAATGAAATAACAAATTGTGGATGGTGAATAACGAAATCGAGTGACTTACAGAATGATTGAGGAAGCCTGCAACAGGAATCAAGCAAGTTTTCAGATTTCCATCAGCAAACATAATTTTCATGCTGTTAGAATACCAGAGCTCGCAAGCCCATAAAAACTGCTCCCATGTATAGAGCTCTGGTGGAAATATATCAGGATGATCCTTGGATAATGCGGGAAATAACTCATCATATTGAACACGCAAATGCTGCAAATTTGGAAAAGACCACAAAGGAAGAAAGGTCATACGTTATTTTTAGAAAAATGTTAAAATCCCTCAACATAAAGCATTCATCATAGATAATAGTTACAGTTTCCTGAATTACCCTAGTTAATATTACAAGATTAATGAAGTTAGGTAAACATAATATCTTTCTTAAATCAACCATGTCTACAGGTACTTAGAAGGCACTTAGACAATAGTTATGTATTCAAAGTTTAAAACCACTTGGCTATAGATGCACAAATCCAATCAAGGCAAAATAACAAGTGATGGAAATAACACCTGTGTATGCCTAATAGAGTAACTAATGAAAATACCATGTGATGGAAATAACGCCACATGTGTATGCCTAATAATTTATCTAAGGAAAATAAGCTTATCATGCAGAAGACACATGAGGCAAGAAGAAACTGAAGCTGACACTGTATTAATCATCCAACCTAAAACTAGTTAGAGAGATCCAATTTTAATATGATGCCACAAAAGGTTGAGTAAAATAATACTTTAAAATCATCAAAAACCGAAATGCACACCTCCTCTAACATCTAGATCCTTTCCACAAGTTCATCATCCTACTCCCATCAGAAAAGAAAGCCATAACTCTAAGGTAGACTCAGTATACATATTGGACAGTTCAATAAAGGATAACCTCTTTTGCTTGCATTATCTCTTCAAATAGCAAAGTTCCATCCAAAGCCATGATTGCTTCAACTCCAAAGCTCAACCCTGTAAGACAAAGAAGTGGTGGAAATTTGAGGTCAAAAAATTAGAAATATGTCTTCCACATTAAAACAGGCAAAAAGATAATATATAGGACTATACATGTTGCACATAAAATTTATATTAGTCTCGCTATTACTATCTTTGAGTAAGGTTAAAACATTTATTGACTTATACAATCAAGTCACAGGAAAAGGGAAAAGATGGTGTCTTCTATATTTGAATCTATTAGATTTAAATTTCAAAATCAACATTATTATCAATAAATAGGATATATTGATTTACAGAATATGGGTTTGCTAATGCACATTAATGAAAATGAGACTTAGCACAATGTCGTGTGTTGCATTGTCTTATTTTATAAAATTTTCCAAATAAATAAAATGAAACCAGGGCTGTTCACCCTGACTGTCTGATATAAGAACAAATGCTTCTTCCTCATCCTTATTGCAAATTATCATTGATAGCATATCCTAGAGAGAACAGAAAGTCTAGGAAAACTTCATTATAACATACAGATAAAACGGCTAATATCACTCATTTCTCGTGCAAGTATTTTAGATTCCTTCCACCTAATTACTGCATACATGATTCAGAACAAACTTTAGCTCCACATTATTCAGTTAGTTCTGATTAGGAGAAATTAATAAATAAAATAAGAAAACAAAAGAAAGAAGGGAAGGCAAAGAGAAACAGCATCTACGCTATCCATGGTTCAGTGATATAATTTCCTATTATCCCACAAGAATCCATGATATTGTAGTATAATATGTAAAAGATGCAATTTCCGACACTATCTCTTGGCTAATGACGCTGGTAATGCAGTCAATGGCAATGAACTGGAGTAAATTCTTGTTGAAAGGGTTTACCCTGGGTTCTGAAGCATCCACTACACAATCTGGAATTACTAAATGTTTTCAGGGCAGTAGATGAAATATGTAAACACTATCATACCAATTTGTTTGTCTACTTAGTACAAAGTACTTTAAAAATCTACTCATACTCCTTAAAAAAGAGATCGCTAACATGTTTCAGAGTAGCAATACAAGGCAAAAAAAGCTTGTTTGGTCCTTGGTCAAATTCAGCATTAGCCCGGTTTTTAAGTGTATCGTTATAACAAGGCTAAAAATTTGGTAGAGTTGGTGTACTCCTCCTTTTGAGGGAAAGTGCTTATTATTCTTTCTGAGGGTCACTATAGCCAAAGTGGTTTCCCTCCCGGGTGAGGGGACCTGAAGTCAATGGATGATTCAGGTTAACAAAAGAATTCATAAGCCTGCATCTATCAAAACAGTATCGACCTCCTATCCTGTAGGTAAAGGTGATATATACAACTTCCATCACTATCTGCCATCTTATATCACTACTCAGAGCAATTATTGTACAAGAGTTGGTTGGTAAGACCTGGAACTTCTTTTATGACCCCACCAAGACGATGCTCTTTCTTTTAGGGTTTATTGAAAAGGTTTTTGCCTTCACAATTGAATAGAGAAATAAGAACAGATGACAAAAATTACAGAGACAGTGACTCTACTACATTAGACCATGTTTGGAAAGATTAGTCATCAACATCAATAAATTTCCTCAGGAAGATAATAAAATTCATGAACAAAATAATACTCAAAGATACATTTTTAAATTCAAAATAGCATTCAGCTCATTCACTTTATCCTTAAGAGAGAGAATCTGGTAACTATTTGGAAGAAATAAAACCGATTTGCTACAATCTAGATATCATCAACAATGTTCATCACACCTAAGCTCAAACCTGTGTTAAAATTTTCTGGTAGTGTATCAAAGTACATCTTGAATTGCGAATTACAGTTGTGCCTCTCCTTCATGCTCCATAACAATAACATAGTCTCAGATGACATTCCATCAATCTTCTCTAATACTTGACACTGCAATAAAGTAAAATCCTCAGTATTAAAATATCTACACTTTATTTATGCCATGTTCTATGAAGTTATTAACACCCCCACAGTAGCTTATACTCTGTATAAGTGAACATAAACCAGACGGTTTATTGACAAAAAAATAAGACATTGTAAGTTGTAACATCTTTTGTGTATGAGATGAAGAGTTTACTTGCCTCCTACATTAAAAGTCAGAATATGGGGACAACAAAATTTTTGGGTGATGGTTGTATTGTTTGTCCTCTTTTCTCAATTTAACTGCAGGAGTGTATGGGGATTACTATGCCAGCAGATTACTGAAAAAACTGGAATCATAACATGGTGTCAATCTGGAATAACCATATTATATCCAGAAATCTATCAAGTTCAATACACCTCTCTTTTCAACTTAGGTGCTTTTTGAAAGATACTAAATCAAACTTGGGGAAAACTAATAATAAGCTAGTGATACATATTCGTTGAAATGATGAAATATACCATGTCAGATTTATATACGAGATCCTCAGAGATTATAATAGACGCAGGAATCTCCATAGCAATGTCCCCAACTTCCAGATCTTCCATCGCAATTGCTCCTCTACCAGCTCCTTCAACATCTGTATGAAAGCCAATGCAAGAAACGGACAATAATTAAAGCATGGACTTCCTTTTCTTTTCTTTCAAAACCAGTTTTGAAAATTCCATTTTGTGGTATTAAAGCTTCTTTTGAATGTTAAAGAACTATTATGTGGTCCAAATAGTATTAAAATAGATAAAAGGAGAATGGAAAAACAAAGTATAATAAGGCCAGGATACTAATTAACAAGAAATCACTAAAAAGCAATTCTAGTCTTGAACTTACAAGCTATCTGCAATCTTGTTTTTGCACCATTGTTTTCAGCCCACTGTACTAAACACTTCTCTTTATCACACTTGTAGTTTATATCAATTTTATTCTCCACTTTAACCTCAGTTCCTAACTCATGAATCCTATTAATAAGTGCATCTCGTAGATCTTGCAGAGCATGTGTTTGCATGTGTACATGATGGGATAATGCGCTTTTGATAAGTGAAAGGGTGAAATTTTGAGCCTCCATCTCATTCCTGGGGCTGTAAAATCCCAGTCCGCCGATTTGACCAAAATAAAGTTCTACCTGCATCCCAGAAGCCCATTGCATATCATTATTTATTCAAAGTTCAATATATTATTGAAGGGACTTTGTGAATCTGTCTCTTGGCACCTCATTGCCCATTGTGGCCTCGTTAGTTACAATGTTGCCCAGGCATGTGCCTAGGCTCACCTAGGCATTGTGCCTCAGTGTCAGAGAACAAAAGAGCCTCAAACCCCTTCAGGCCAGGCACATTGATTAGGCATATGCCTGGTGCACCTAGGCACACTTTTCTATAAGGTGATGCAACTGTCTTTGGCATCGAAGGATCCCTAGGAAAACCTGTTTAGTGCCATTTTGATGCAGGAGCTTTTTTTATTTATGCTATTTTATTATTTGTTTCATATATTAATTATTAAATTAAAAATAAGAGACTAGGGTTACTAGTTATTATTAGGGTTTAAATATAGGACTATGAATAAATCTCTATTTGCAAGAAAGCCTACTATAAATAAGCAGTAAAAAATTTACAGACCTAATTATCATCATCGTTGTCATCATCATCATTATTATTACGATTATTATTTCCCTCAAGTAACAGAAACGAAAGGGTTTCTACAACCCTACATTTTTTAGAGTTCCGACATATTTCTAACTCGTTCTACAGACATACTTCTTTCAATAACTGTTGTTCTCTCCCTAAACCACACCAATTTTGGTATAATGATGCAGGAACCCTTTTTTAATAAAGTAATTTTATTATTTGTTTTATTTATTTATTATTAGATGTAAAGATAGAGAGCTAGGATTATTAGTCATCTTAGTGTTCAGATCTAGGGCCATGATTAAAACTTTATTTGCAAGAAAGCCCATTATAAATAAGTTGTAACAAAAATTAGATGCTTTCTATAACATACATTTTCTAGAATTCCAATTTATTTCTAACTCGTTTTACAATCCTAATTCTTTTGATTACTGCTTTTTTTCTCCCTGAACCCTACCAAATTTTGACATCAAAGTCTAACTAGATCCTAGGGTTTATATATTAGGGTTTGCTTTTAAGCAATTGTAGGATGCATTAAAGCTCGAGGAACAGGAAATCAAGATCAAGAAAAGAATTGGCTATGATACGATGTGCAACGGAAGAATATCTGCATGCAATTTATGCTTGGCTGCACCAAGAAAAGTGGGAACCCAGATGGAGATTCTAGAAGGTTCCCACAAGAAGTTTGACGCATTGGAGGGTAATCTCACTGATAAATCTGATTTTAATAAGGATGAAAACCCCTTTCATGATCCTAGACCCACAAACCCTATGGTATGAGGTGGATTGGAGGAGCAGTGGTGTATGCCCTTGAATTGAATGAGGGTGGAATCGCTAATTTATATGGAAAAATGCATGCAGAAGAGCACGATTATGATATGTTGGAACCTAGCTATGATGAATATCATAAAGAAAGTGGAGAAATTGATGTGTATTCGATTCAAGGAGAGTCCCTAGTTGTTCATAGTAGAAGGACGAGGAGAGGTTGATTGGAGCCGAGTAGGAAATCTCTTGGATACCTGAAGAGGCATAACTTCAAGTGATGATATGGAGTAGAAAAAATCAATTCAATTTCCACAATCAAATCACCAAGAGAAAACTCAATGTTGAACTCAAGAATAAACTGGAAAGTTTGGAGGCAAGTAACAATGTGAAGGGGATGCAATATTTCGAAGAAAAATTACTTGCATCCAAGATGAAAAGCTAATTTTATGAAAGTCGTTTCAGAAAATCAAGTTCTAATGGTTTCTAGAGAAACAAGATGTGCTAGAATTTCCTAAAAATAGGGAGGGGGGAGGGGGAGAGCATTGGTGGAATTATTGGTTATCAGATTGAGTTAAAGCACTCCGCTCAAACACGACTGTTTTGCACTACTGGCATATTACTTTGACAGTTAGTTCAAGACCTAGATTTTAATGGTGAGTCATTTACTAGTGAATGAAATTCGTGAAAGAGGTATGAATGAGGATTTTCTATTTAACCATTTGGTGCAATTGTTTCCTTGCTGTCTGAACAACAATTATGTGTCTAAAACTCTTAGCCTAGCTCACTTATGAGGTCACTAGATTGTGAACCTAAATATGAACTTGTTGGCAAAGTTAAACTATGCACACACTATTCAACTATTCGAAATGTGAATAATCTCAAGTGCTGTTCTATTGCAGAAACTAACACATGATGTTTTATTGGAAGTTGTAATGATAGTTCAATGCTTTCACCAAAGAAACTTCTTGCCAAATGGCCTTTGGAAGTGCTTTGCAAATGAATTTGCACCATATTATGGAGCAGCAATGCAATATACCAAGTTAAGATATCTTTCTTATCTCATGAATGCAAATTTATTGCTTAGTGTGTTTTGCAATATTGTTTCAAGGGCTATTATTTTAGAAGTCTTATCAATTGGATCAGCAACAAACAATAATGCAGCCTTGCAAGTGACAATAGTTGAGTTTCAAGTCCCTTCACCACTTGTACCAAATCGAGCATTATTCTGTGAGGTATCGAAAGCAACCTGCTAATGGAACTTGGCAATGGATGATGTTTCCTTGGATAATCTATCCTTTAGTCCAATTCCCAAGTATAGAAGGAGATTGCCAGGTCATTTGGTACAAGAATTATCAAGTGGATGCTCAAAGGTTATATGGGTTAAGCAAGTAGAAGCGTATAATAGAGTTGTCCACGACATATACAGACGATTAGTTAATTTTGGTCTAGCTTTTGAGGTAAAAAAAGCTAGGAGGCTACATTAAATCGATAGTGCAAAGGTCTTGCATGTTTAATGACCAAAAAAATTTGGCAGGAGAACAATAATGCATTAACCAACTTCTTGAAAATGGATATGGTACAAATGTTGCTCCTTGGCTTGTTTACCTGTAAAACCCACCTAATAGACTACAAAGAATGCAAATGATTCCTAGTAGCTAGAAAAGAACTTTTCAAGGTAGAATCAAAATACTAGAATGAGAGAGTGGCAAACTATGTCAATGCATTATATTGAAAGAAAATTCAACTCAGAAATGTTATTGAACATGAAAGCTGGTTTTGGCAGATTTGCAACAGCACTAATTGACAATCAACTTGGTGCTTGGGCTCTAAATGCTGTCCTTGGTGGGACCAATTCATGCCATTTATGATCATTGATTAATAAGGATCAAACATGCCAAGTGTGAATTAATTGGCATCACTAGTTAACCAGACACCAACTCAATTGAAAAAATGTCAAAAAAGTAAAATTTAAATAATAGTATAGATAATGAAAATAGGCTATAAAAGTAATTCAATACTTTTTAACTATTCTTTTTTGAATAAAAAAGAACTCATTGATGACTAACTTGCAGAATAAACTACTACTATTCACAACTTTAACAACTACTTACAACATTCAAACTTTTTAGTCTTCCATAATTATTCCCTTTTTGCCTCTCCATACATATGGTATTGAGGTATGTTACTTTTTACGTTTTTTTTGTATGTATGGTAGTACATAACTATGAATATATTTCTTTTTTATCTATTGAAATTACAGTCAAGTAAAAAATTATCAAAAGCTTTTAAGAAAAGACTGATATCCATACTTCAAAATTAATTCATTACATACATAAATGTGTGTGCTTAATTACTAGATGTATTATCTCTCAAGTAATAGAAACTAGAGGTTTTCTATGACCCTACGTCTTCTAGAGTTCCAACTTCTTTCTTACTCAGTTTACGATCCTAATTATTTTGATTACTGTTGTTTTCTCCCTAAACCACAGCACATTATTTTCTTTGATTAGACTACATAATCAAGATAAATAAGTAAAAGCTACAAGGGAAGAATGATCCCTGAGGAAGAGAAAGTTCATCAAATTATTTTACCCTCATCTCACAAAAGGAGATTACAAATTGAAACGAGAAAGAATTTTTTTTTTTTAAAAATCCCTTCATAGATTCACAGTAAATACTAATGGCTATAAATAGGAAATTTGCAACTTACCTCATCTAAATGTATGATTCTAGCTATCTGTAGCATTTGATTCAAAGTAGTACTTAGTGAATCACGATCCAAAGAGCTCTTAATATGTACAATTTCCTTGACATCAAATCCCATATCATTGAGTAATCTCTGTCAAACATGGGAAAGAACAGTTTGTTAACATAGAACATTTTCATAATTTAGAAACCTTATTAACATGCCAGTCTAGTTTATATTCTCTACTTAAACGTATCTGATAAACACAAATCAGACACAACAAACACGCTTAAAATGGAGGCCGTTGCATATTGCCAAAGTTCACATTTATTCATCTTTACTACTCCAGAGAGTAGCGATTGCTACTAGTAACACTTGAAAGGAAATCCCAAAATCAAATTATTTTGGTATTGGTAAAGAAAATGAAAGAGACTAAAACAAGTTTACTGTTTTCTCTAACCTTTTTCTTGTCAAAGAAAGGGTCAGCATCAGAAAGTTCAAGAAGTATTGAATAGCCATCTCTCATTTCTGCTGTATTATCAAATGAAGAATGCTGCAGCCTTTGTTACCCGGACTCGGCAATTAGGGGTGCAGGACCAGCGGACACGGCAGTGAGAGAACAGAAGAAAAAGAAAGAAAAAAAAACTTAATTGCAGATACGAGAGAGAAGAGCTGGACAACGGTAGGAGGAAGATGATATTAAAGAAAGAGAAAAGACTTTTCAAACAAATAAACAAAAAATTAGGGTTTAGGAAATGTTGTACCTCTTCATTAATTTGATTTCATGTATCAATTAAAATATAATTAAATTATTTTTAATTATATAAATTTAATTTTATTATTAATATTGGCAAAACCTTCTTCTTCTTTTTTAAACAGACAGGTCTCGAAAAATATTTTAAAATCAAAATATGGAGTCCCCACCAATCTTTTATTCGGTGTGATTAGCTCACCACAAAACGTTTAAAATTCGTTTTGAAAAATATTTTGGTCTTCGAAACCTAGAAAATGAGTTCGAGAGTCAGTTACGTGAAAGGAAGGATTAGCACCCTCACACGCCCAAAATTGGTATCACGTTGATTATTTTAGGGCCTGGATTGTTAAAATTTTGAAAACTCGAGTGCAGTTTTAAAATACGATCCTTAAATGCATAATTTATTTTGATGTACATGTTTAAGAAAGAAATCGATTTTCATTTAGAAGTCTCGCTATTTCGAAGTGATCGAGGAAGAAAGTCACGTCTAGTGAGTTACGACATAATGTTTCGAGATTCGAAAATAACGAGCTTTCTTTCGTAGCAGTTTTTAAACCTTGAAAAAGGTATTCGATTATTCCGGTTTGAAGAAAAATCACACCTAGTAAGTTAAGGCACAAATTTTCAAAACCCGAAATAAAGGAATATTGTCTCGATTTTAAATATTTGTATTTTGGAGAAAAGTACAAAAATGACTTTAATAAAAATGTAGAGATAAAAATGAACATGCAAATTAAATATGAGCTATACAATTAATGGTAAAGTTTAAATAACACGAAGAACGAACAATCATACGGATGAACAAATATACAGGAATAAGCATAAGAACAATGAAATACAAAAAAAAAAAGCGCGAATAAAAATCAAAGAATAGGGTTAATTAAAAATACGAAGAATAATAATAATTAAATTTTGTATACAAAAATCGAAGAGAAAGAAAAACAATATAAAAAATGAAGTTTTAGAGAGTTTGGGGTCAAAATGTTATTTTTGGAAAGTTCAAGGTCAAAATGTGATTTTTGAAAGTTCGGAGGTCAAATGTAATTTTTTTGGAAGTTTAGGGTTAAAATGTGATTTTTAGAAAGTTCGAGGGTTAAAATGTAATTTTTAGAAAGTTTGAGGGTCAAAAGGTGATTTTTGGAAAGTTCAGGGGCTTACTAGGCAATAAACCCAAAAAGAAGTGACACGTGGCTGCTTCTCGAGCTTCCAGAAATGAAATGGCTAAATTGATAATCATTTAAAATTATCGGGAAAATTCATAATAAAATAAAACTTGATTTAAGGATAAAATTGAAACAAATGAAAAGTAGAAAGGATCAATTGCATAAATAATCGAAAAAAGACACATGGCAGCTTCTCAGGCTATCAGAGAGTCAGAGGACTATATTGAAAAACAATTAAAATTGTTAGGCAAATTTAAGATAAATTAAAAATGGCATTAAGGACGAAATTGAAACAACCAAAAAATGAAGAATGACTGAAGGTAAATAACTCATCTTTAAAAAACACGCAGATCCTCTGGAGCTGGTCGGGTCCGAAAACGGGTCGTATAAAACGACGTTGTTTTGGGGCTTTTAAGCCTAACCCAAAACGACGTCGTTTTGGATGGCTATAAAAGCCCTTCTTTAACCCAAAAAAAAAATCATTTTTTCCTTCTGTTTTTTAGAAAAAATATGAAAACCCTCTCCTTTTTCTCTCTTCAAGCCCGACAAAGGTCCGATCGTCATCCGCTGTTCGTTCGTCACCGTACACGGTGGCCGGAGGTAAAAAAAATCTCACCTTTTCATATTCTTTTTTATTTTAAACAGATCTGGGCTTAGATCTGTTGAGACTGGACCTAGATCTTTAAAAAAATTATTTTTTTAAAATCTTTTATAAAACTTGTTTTAATCTTTAGTTTTTTTTTTTTTTTTAAATCTGAGATGGGTATTTTCATTTTTAAAATCTATTCTTCGTTTTTTTATTATTATTGTTAACGTTTGTTTGTTTTCCTTTTTTACAGGTGAAAATCCTCCATCGGAGCCATCGCAAACACTAGCCAGTTCAGAGGGACCCCGTACACGGCTCCGGCGATGTTTTGGCTAAGGCAGATACGTCCCTTGACCTACCCTTTTTCTTTTTTTTTTACTTATTATTTATTTAAAATATTTAATAATTGACAGCAATAAATATATTAATGTATTTAAAATAAAACTTTTATGTATTAAATAGACAATAATAAACAATAAATGCATTGATGTATTTACTATATACCTTACTGATAGATGTGTGAACGCTGGAATTTGATCTTTTTAAACTGTATTGTTTGCTTCGTGTATTGATTTTTTAATGCTCTGTGCTTTTTTTGTATTAATTTCAAAGGTCTGTAACCAGAAAAAATGTAACCCCCTTTACAATTGTTTTGAATTGGCTTTTAAAGCCTTCATTTGCAATGATTGTAATATGTTTTTTTCAATTTAATGCCTATGTTGTCTTTCTTTGCAGGTTCGGCTTGCAGTGGCAAGTTGGTGAGGGCGGTGTTGCTGGTGGTGCTGACGTGGCGACTCCTGGTTGGAAGGGAGGGAGGTAGTAGCTGCAAGTGGCTAGGTTTTCTGACTTTGATTTATTTTTGGGCCTTGATCATGTAATTGGGCCATTGGGTTTGTAATTGTTTGGACTCAAAAATTTGTACAAGGGATATTAATAAATTTGTACATGGGTCAAATTTGGTTTTAAGGTTTAAATGTTGGGCCCGGTCAAAATTGGGCTCCAACAGTTACCCCTCTTTGCTCATTACAGTGTAATAGGAACGGAGCAAAGACCAAAATGAGGCTCAATTTTGTCATGTCTTATTTCTTCGACGCTCTTTCTTCAACTTGCCCACCCTTTGCTTTATCAGTCGTTCAATTTCACTGTAACTGCTTCTTTATATCTTCGGTGTTTGTGATTCCATCTTGCCTTAAGGTAATTTTCAAAAAGACAAAATTTGTTACTGTAGCTTCACTCTATTCGCTTGCAACTTCTGGGGTTTAGTGTCGTAACTTCATATCTTGATCCAATTCTTTGTATTTTACTAAGGAGACGAATTTGGTTCACTTCTCTACATCTCGTCAGGAAGATGACCACTTTATTGCTTCGAATGACTCTAATCTACCCCATGATCGGGGTAAAAGATTAGATGGTTGCAATCTGCCCCATGATCAGGGTAAAAGATTGGCTGATGGTGATTTGCCCCAAGCTTGGGGTAAAAGATCGAATGGCTGTAATCTACCTCAGGCTCGAGGTAAGAGATTGGTTAATGGTGATCTACCAGAAGCTCGGGTAAAAGATCGAATAGCTGCAATCTATCCCAAGCTCGGGGTAAGAGATTGGCTAATGGTGAGCTGCCCCAAGCTCAGGGTAAAAGATAGAATGGCTGCAATCTGCCCTAGGCTCAGGGTAAGAGATTGGCTGGTAGTGATTTACCCTAGACTCAGGGTAAAATATCGGATGGTTGTGATCTGTCCAAGGCTCGGGGTAAGAGATTGGCTGATGGTGATCTTCCCCAGGCTCGAGGTAAAAGATCCGATGGTTATGATCTGCCTCAGACTCGGGGTAAGAGATCAGAATCTTCAATCTGCCCTCTTGATTAAGAGTAAAAATGAAATGATGTAGTCTAAATCTAATTCCACTGCAGTTTCAAGAAGATAGGATTTGATGTCGAAATTTTATATTGCTCTTACTACATCTTCAGAGAGATAAAGACTTGGTATTGTAGTTTGATCTGATCCACTGTGACTTTGAGGTAGAAGATTTGCTATTACAGCTTCAATCTACTCATCTTCATCTTTTAAGTTATCAGTTTTAATGTTTCCTTGGTTCCTCTCACCATTTTGTGGGATGTGACCTGTAAAGTATGCTTCTATAAACATCATATGTAGGCCCGAATTATCAAGATGTCATAACCATAATGAATCAAATGCTCCTAACTACATGAATGCACATGATGAATGTCAGATTCATTTATTATCTTTTGGGTTGGCATGGTCTGTCGCCTATCCAAATTCTATCTTGGGTGCACTATCCTATCTCCATCTAAGCTTAGCTTGAACTGCTTATTTTCAAGTTTGTTTTCCTATTGGTAGTCTCGTTTCGAGTCCCTGTACAATTTAGAAAATTCCAGAGTAATGCTAATGGATCTTTGTATGATTCATATTATTAGTTCATTATCCGTTATTTTGAGTGCAAAATGCTTGAACGAGATTGTAAAAGCATAAGGTCGAAATTTACTGAAGACATAATTCAAAAGATCAATAGGAGGCAAATTTTATTCAAGAAATTGCTAAGTATACAACATAAGACAAGTAGATGCCTCGAATATCGTAGGATGAGCTTCTCTGAGCCGACTCGCTAAGAATCATTCTGAGCCCAAATATGTGTCTAGAAGACCTAGAGTGCTTTGTTGATGCTTCAAGCTGTAATTTTCTTCCATCTTGTTACAATTGAGGGAGAAACAATCACTTCAAACTTGTTCTTGAATTTGAGTCGCCCTTTGCAGGTTTTCAACTCAAAATTCCTTTGGTTTCAAGATGCCATTTACAGGTTTTTATCTTGATTTTATTATTATTATTATTATTATTATTATTGATTTTTTGAGGCAAAATATTTTTTTCACCGAGTTCGAGTTGATGGGGTTGTGCAGATCCTTACTGTCCATTTCTGTTAGATTGAGAGCTCCTCCTGAGAAAGCTTTCTTTACCACATCAGGCCCTTCCCAGTTGGACATCCATTTCCCTCGAAAGTCTTTATGTATGGGAAGTATTTTTTTCAAAACTAGATTTCCCTCACGAAATTCTTTAGGATGAACCTTTTTGTCATAAGCTCACATCATTCTTTTCTGGTACATTTGACCATGACGGATAGCTCTTAACCTCTTTTCTTTGATAAAATTCAACTGATCATATCGAGCCTAGATCCATTCTGCCTCATCTAACTATAACTTTGTCAAGATCTGGAGAGAAGGTATTTCAACTTCGAAAGGTAAGACTGCTTCCATACCATATGCTAGTGAGAATGATGTTGCCCCAATAGAAGTTTTGATTGAAGTTCTGTAAGTAAAAAGGGCAAATGGTAGTTTTTTGTGCCAGTCTTTGTAGGTCTCAGTCATTTATGCAACGATCTTTTTGATATTTTTATTAGCTGCCTCTACAGCTCCATTCATCTTTGGGCGATAGGGAGATGAATTATGATGCTTGATTTTAAATTGCTCGCAAACTTCCGCTATTGTGCTATTGTTCAAATTCAAGGCATTGTCAGATATGATCCTCTTTGGCATCCCGTATCGGCAAATGATCTCCCTTTTCAAAAACTTACTAACCGCATGTTTCGTGACATTGGTGTAAGAAGCTACCTCTACCCATTTGGTGAAGTAGTCGATAACCACGAAGATAAATCTATGACCATTAGAAGCCTTTGGAAAAATTGGCCCAATAACATCTATGCCCCACATAAAAAATGACCAAGGAAAAGTCATGACATGAAGGTGTGATGGAGGTACATGAATCTTGCCTCCATAGATCTAGCACTTATGACACCTCTTAGATAATTGATGCAATCCCCTTCCATGGTAGACTAGTAATACCCAAATCTCATTATCTGCCTAGCCATTGTGAAACCATTGGCGTGTGTCCCACAAATGCCTTCATGAACTTCTTCTAAGCTCTTTCTAGCTTCAACTGCGTCGACACATCTTAGCAACACTTGATCTTTTCTTCTTTTGTACAAGATTTCCCCGTCTAGGACATATTCATTTGCAAGCCTTCTCAATGTCCTCTTATCATTCTCAGAAGTTTGCTCGGGGTACTTGCGATCTTTTACATACTAGAGAATATCTTGGTCCCATAGGCTGTCATCACTTTCTTCTTCTTCTACATCAATATCATAATAATGAGTCGGAGCCTCATAGATGCTCATTTGAATGGGTTTCATATCTTCTGATCTATTTACTTTAATCATCGAAACCAAAGTGGCAAGAGCATCAACCATCTGATTTTCTTCTCGTGGGAGATAATGGAATGTGACATCATCAAACCCCTTAGCTAACTTGAGAACTAATTTTCGGTAATCAATTAGCTTAGAATCTCTCATTTTCCATTCTACTTTGAGTTGATAGATTGCTAGTGCGGAGTCTTCATATATCTCTAAATTTTTGATTCCCCGTTCTATGGCTGCATGGATTACCATGATACATGCTTCGTATTCTGCCATGTTATTTGTGCAATCAAAATCAAATTTACTGGTGAAAGGATAGTAGTCTCCTTCTGGTGATACCAAGACTGCCCCAACTCCATTACCCGTGGCGTTTGAAGCTCCATCAAAATTCAATCTCCAAGGATGTTCCACTATGATTCCCTCTTCAGTGGTTGCAACATACATTAAATCCTCGTTCGGAAAGCCAAAATTTATTGGCTCATAGTCCTCTAAAGCCCTACTAGTTAGGAAGTCTGCTATCACACTCCCTTTTACTGCCTTTTGATTAACATAGACTATGTCAAATTTAGGAAGCAAGATTTACCACCTAGCCAATCTTTGATTCAATGCTGCCGACTTCATCATGTACTTCAGTGGATCTAGTTTTGAGATTAACCAAGTGGTGTGGTACAACATGTATTACCTTAATCTTCGCGTGGTCCAAACTAGTACGCAACATAATTTTTCAATTGGCGAGTATCGAGTCTCACAATCGGTGAATTTCTTGCTGAGATAGTATATTACCCTTTCCTTCCTTTTAGACTCATCGTGCTGGCCTAGTCCGCATCCCATAAAATTTTCAAAAACCGCCAAGTATAGGATTAACGGTTTATTGGGAATTGGAGGAACCAAAACGGGAGCATTGGATAAGTAATCCTTGACTTTATCAAAAGTTTCCTGGCATTCATCATTCTACACACTTGGGTTATGCTTCCTAAGCAGACGAAAAATAGGATCACATTTCCCAGTCAACTATGAGATGAAACGAGCAATGTAATTTAATCTCCCTAAGAACCCTCGAACTTCTTTTTGCGTACTGGGTGGTGGTAGCTCTTGTATGGATTTGACTTTATTTGGATCAATTTCAATCCCCTTTTTGCTAACCACAAAAACTAACAGCTTTCTCGAAGTGGCTCTGAAGGTGCACTTTTGTTGGGTTTAGCTTTAGTTTATACTTTTTTAACCTCCCAAACAACTTTCTCAAGATCCTTACATGCTCTTCCTTTGTTCAGGATTTCGCAATCATATCGTCGATATAAACTTCAATTAAGTCACCATGACCCTTTGATAAGTTGCCCCTACATTTTTTAGTCCAAAAGGCATCACCTTGTAACATAATATTCCTCACAGCGTGACAAACGTGGTTTTCTCCATATCTTCAGGATCCATCCTTATCTGGTTATACCTGGAGAAACCGTCCATGAATGAAAATAAGGAGTGACCTACTATATTATCTACTAAGGTGTCAATGTGAGGTAATGAAAAGTTATCCTTTGGGCTAGCTTTATTTAAATCCCGATAATCCATACACATACGCACTTTTTTCCCATCTTTTTTAGGAACGAGGACTATGTTGACTACCTATTCTGAGTATTTAACTACTTGGAGAAACCCAACATCAAATTACTTTCTGACCTCCTCTTTTTTTTCAATAACACATCAGGACTCATCCTTCGGAGCTTTTGCTGAATAGACTTGCATTCTTCCTTTATGTGGAGTTTAGGTACCACAATTTCATTACTCAGGCCAGGCATGTCATGGTAGGACCATGTGAAGACATCTTGAAACTCTTGAAGCAACTTGATAAGATCTTTTCTAGTTTCTGAGGAGATGCTTGTCCCAATTTTTACTTCTCTCTTTTCATCTTCTTTCCCTAGACTTATAACTTCCACTAGTTCTGAATTAGGCAAGATTTGTTTTTCTTTTTGCTCCATTTTTAACAGATCAAGAGACAAATTACAATATTAATCATCTTCGAAGTCCTGAAGTTATTTTATACACATATCTTGCTCGAAACGAGGCTCTAAGTTAGTATCAAGGTCACTCATATTATTGATATTCAAGGACCTGTCAAAGGAATAAAAAAGGAGGTCCAAAGAACAAAATAAATTTACGAAAGAATGATTATATAGTATGAGTATGAGTATGTTTGTCAAATTGGACAATAATGTATGTATTAAAGAATGATTAATTTTGTTTATTGGATATATGTGAACGGTTTGTTGAGTTGGATTAAGAATGAAAAAATAATTAGCGAAAGATTTGCCATGTAAGATAAAAAATGTATTTTCATTCAAAATAACCAGATAATGATCATGGGCCCTTTTATAAAAAGATCCATATTGCTTTCGAGCCTAAAGCAATAGGTGTGTTCTGAGCATTACTCTGAAAAAGCCCTAAAGATTACAAGGAGCTCCTTTACAGTCTAGTTGTCTAAAGTACTCCCAGGGGCAAAAAGATGAATTTTCTAGAGGTTTCTTCCTTTATTTCCTTCCTCGGATATAACGTTAATGCTCAAACCCTTCATTATCCCTATTGCTTCAATTAGTCTTCCCTCTCTCTCTTCTATCTTTGGCATTGAATTGATTATTCCTCTTGATATGAACGTTTTTGATATACGGGGAAAAATCATTGGCTCCCATTGGATCTTCTCTCCAACTAATCGAGCTTTTCTTCGTCCCTACTTCTTTTCCAACTCCCTTTTCTTTCCCCTCAAGTCTGGTTTATACCCTAGGCCAAAGTGATCTCGTTTCTTTTCCAACATTAGTATATTAATTCTCCCTTGGAAAAACCTTTGTAGTCCTTTTTCAGTTAAGGCTCCTTTACCAATTGTCATTTTTAGGGCCATCTTTGTGATTTTTGATATTTTGGGTATAAGGATTCTGCTTCCTTCGGCGATTAAGGTTGCATTAACGAACTCCAAGGATCGGAAAGAACATTCCAACGTTTCTTCATCTGCTCCAATGTATGGTGCATCATTTACTATTGACGCAATTAAGTCATTCTCAGTATTGATTGTGACTAATTGTCCTTCGGTCACCAATTTCAGCTTCTGGTGTAATGATGACGACACTGCTCCTACCGAATGGATCCATGATCTTCCAAGAAAGCAGTTGTAGCTTGGTTTGATATCCATTACTAAGAAGTCCACTTCGTATGAGTTTGGATCGATTAACAATGGTATCTCGATCCGACCCATAACTTTCCTTTCTGTTCCATCAAACACTCTCACTACATTGTGGCATGTCTTCATATGAGAACTATCAATCGGTAACCTCTTTAATGTTGTCAATGGCAAAACGTTTATGGCTAAATTATTGTCAATCAATACACCAGGCAATGTGTAACCTTTACAGCGGGTGATGATATGTAGCGCTTTTATTGACCCCATACCTCATAGGGGTATTTCGTTGTCATTAAAAAAGATAAAATTATCGATGCTAACATTATTTACCAAGCGGTCTAGTTTGTTCATTGAAATTTCCTCGGTTAAATAATTCTCATTTAATAGTTTTATCAGCGCGTTGCGATGTGCTTTCGAGCTTAGTAACAGCGTCAAAATGGATATACGAGTCGGCTGCTTGTGTAATTGCTCCACCACGCTGTATTCGATGTGCTTGAGGAACTTCAAGAATTCCTTGGCCTCCATTTTTGTCACTAAGTCGTTAATTGGTGACTTTAGTCCACTAGTACTTCCTCTTTTCGGATCTTCAAGGGTTTTTCCAAATGTTTCATTTTCTGTTTTTGTAGGGCCATAGTCTTTCCACTACGCGTGACATGACTCACGTTTTGAGCTCTTTTTGATCCAACTTTGGAATTTTTCCCTCTTGATACTGCTACATTACAGTTGTAATTCCAAGGTACCCTTTCGTCATCCTTGTAAGGGAAGACTACGGGTTTTTAAATTATTATTATGGGAGCAACTCTTGCTTTAGTTTCGTCGCTCTTTGGCCGTGATATGATTATCATTGGATTATTAACCTCAAAAATTTTCTTAATTGTGCCCTCTTTAAAGGCACATACTTCTTCTACTTCTTCTTTTTCCTCAAAAATTCTAACTCCTTATTGTTCATAAATCCCTGTACCACAGTTTTGAACTCGTCGCATTCCTAGATCTCATGCCCTTTATTATTGTGGAACTCACAGTAGCGTCCTTTTCTCACTGCTTTTCCTGAATCTTAGGCAATTAAACCCACTTTTACAATTTTGTGTCATACCAATTTCAATGGTGATCTTACCTCCTCAATGCGAGTCTTGATCTTCTTTCCCTCTTCTTCAACTATTCTATTACCCCTTGATCGAAATGTTTGGGTAGCAGATTCCCTAATACATAGGAATTCGTAGGATATTTGAATCTCAGTACCTTGGCATCGATGAGTTGTTTTACGTGCCTTTTTAAGGCCACACAGTTCTCAATTGAATGTTCGGCTATCCCTGTGTGATATTCGTATCGTGCATTCGTATTATACCAACTCGGGAATGACGGTAGCAATGACTTTAAATGGATTGGCAATACGAGACGCCTATTGTACAATTTCGAATAAAGTTCTTTGTATTTTATGAGAATGAGAGTGAATTCCATTTTTGGCCTCGAACCAAACCTCTGCCTTGGGTTTCTTTGATAGTTACCTTCCATGGCCTTGGGTGAAGCCATCGCCATTGACTTTGAGTAATTTGTCTTCTAAGAGTCTACGTTATTGACCTAATTTTCCTTTTTTCTAAGAGCTATTCCTCTGACACCTTCCCCCACCTCGATCCTCCCGCTTCAGATCGCATTCTCGACCATCTCCCCTGACATAACCATGTCAGAGAAACTTTTGGTAGCGCTTCCCAACATATGGTTAATGAAAGGGGCCTTCAGAGTATTAACGAACAACATAGTTGTTTGCTTTTCCAATAATGGCGGTTGTACTTGGGTTGCTATGTCTCTCCAACTTTGAGCGTATTGCCGGAAACTCTTATTTGACTTCTTTTCCATTCTTTGCAGGGTCAGTCAATCAGGTGTCATGTCAATTACATAACTGTATTGCTTCGTAAATGCTTGTGCTAGATCCTTCCATGAGCTTATATGGGCACGACTTAATTGATTGTACCATTTTACCGCAGATCCTGGTAGACTATCTTAGAAACAGTGTATTAATAGCTGGTCATTATTGACATGCCCAGTCATCTTTCTACATAACATGGTAATGTGTGCCTCGGGGCAGCTGGTCCCGCTGTATTTGTCAAAATCAGGTGTTTTGAATTTCGAAGAAAGCACTGGGTCTGGGACAAGGCTCAGCTCCTTAGCGTCAATGCCATAGAAGGTATCAGCACATTCCATTGCTTTCACTTTTTCTTCCGACCATTTGTATTTGTCCTCCAGCTGTCAGGGATCTCAAGCTTTGCTCTTTCCGTCTCCTCTACATCATCTAAGTCATGGACAATGGGAATGGCTATATTATCTCCGGGGTTAAAATCGGATCCCATCTGAAAATTTACTGGCCCTGACATACCACCGGGGTATTGTTATGCTCTTATTGTTACAGGTTGGGTACGTTTCTGGCGGTGCTTGAGTATGCACAACAGTATAGCATGGGAGATATCTATGCTCCTCACTTTCCTTCCTTAGGCTTATAGCAAGACCTTTTCGCTTATCCGCCCCTTCTCTTATCAACTGTGTTAGCTTACTTATAATGCTCTTTTGAGATTCTATAATCTGATCCTTCATATCTTGCTGTACCTTTTCCAAATGGTCTTACAGCTGTACTTGCACTTGCTCCTGCATTTCCTTCTGGATTTGTTCTAAACGTTTGATTCTCTGATCCATTACTTTTCGAGTGCTGTAGCGATGTGGCTTCTCTATGATTTCTGATTTTAACTGTTTAAGATTTTGATTAATTAGAGATATTTTCTTTAATGCATGTTGATGAAATGCAATTCTTATGAATGCATGTATGCAAAAGAAAGGTATTGACTTATAATTCAATTTCCATTAGAAAATTTCACTATATAACAAGTTTCTTTACCTAAAGCAGATTTACGTAAATGGTTTTGCCTTAATACTTAGAGTTTTGATTTTCTTGAGAAGTCCCGATTAATTCTGACATCGATCTGTCTTTGTCTCTTACTGCACACTTAACATATCCGCTTCGATTACTATAGTTTGCAAGTGGTCAGCTACTCCTCGCATTTGATTTAGAGCTTTGCCCATAACATAATCCCTGTGTCGAACTTGCCTCTGAGTATGGTGTAGGTGCCATTCATTTGTTTCTATTGTCCTCTCAGGAACCTCAATTCGTATCTCACTACTCTACAATTTAACCTTTCAATCTCAACTTGACTTACTTTAAGCTCTACCATCGAATTTCGGCTATGATGTCTATATAGGGATCCCTCTAACTCTTTTATTCAGGCTTTTAACTCTGTTGTCTCAGCTTAACTTTCTACTAAGCTGCTTTTCATGTCATTTTCTTGAACTTGGGCATCTTGAAACTTGTTTTTCTACTGGTTTGTTCTAATCCTTTCTTCATAGATTTATCGTTGTCATTGCTCTGACGTTTTACCCAAACCAGCAGTCCTCATTGACAAATGAAGTTTCTTGTAGTCTTTCTTCAGGCTATCGAAATCTTTTGTTCTAATCCTTTCTTCATAGATTTATCGTTCCCTTTTCTTGTAGTCTAATCCCAAAAGCACATTTTCTTCTTCCAATTTTTTTTATCATATTTTCCATTTCATAATTCTTTCTCTCAAAATCTTGTTTAATAATTTCTATTTCAGTCGAGACAAACTACAAGTGCTCCTCAATTGGACAAACAACCTCCAGATTTGGCACAGGAATGTTGTCATTAATCCTTTTATTCCTCCACCACTCATATTCTACAGTTTTCATGGGATTAGCACTGAACACTTTGATTCTTCGGACTTGGTTCCATGCATTCGAGATTTCTCGAATCCTCTTCTTATTATTCTCTCATTTGTATGTGAATTCACATTAACCTAACCCTCGAGTTGCCAATATGAACTGTCTTGACCTGTATTATCTTGAAACCAATAAAGGTACGTATCCTACTGCTCCCCAGATTTCGACCAATAGGACTCAGTCAAAATCTCCGCATCGATATAGAATTTCATCTGGAACAAACCATAGTGCTCACCATTCTATGTCTTCGTCTCGGAGACTTTGAAGTATTTCCATCCATTTTTCCTCCGAGAAGTTTCCTTGTCTTTGCATGGCTACAAACTCTTTCAAAGGAGAATAGTTTTTAGATAAGTATTGATAAGAAACTTTTTCTATTTTCCAAAAGTGATTATGGAACCATACCATTAACAATGGTACGCAGTCGATAAACCGACCTTCTCCTTCCTTTCTGCACGCATTTAAAGATTTGAAAGTTTCAGCCAATATTGTCGGGACCGGTGTAACATTTTTACTCAACCGATCAAACAAGTTTGTCACTGCATCTTCTATGTGTCCCAAAGCATTAGGAAAAATAACTAACCCGTATATACCTAGAGCCAGGATGTCGATCTTTTTCTTCGCATCTAAATGGGTTAGGATCAAATCTCACAAACTTTTCCACGTAATGCATTTATTGTCGCCTTTCACCTTGACCCGAGCTGTGACCCATTGCTCACTCATGCGAGTGATGTTTATTAATCTTTTGAAAAAAGTTGGGACACTAGGAGCTCTAGAATAAGCTTTATCTATCGAAATCTTCGGGCAACGAAGTAAAGTGGTGTATTCTTCTATTGTCAGTGTCATGTCCACATTCCCAAAAGTGAAGCAATTGTAGGTCGGGTTCCAATATTGCGTTAAATCTCGGAAGAGGTCCTTATCCACCTTAACCTCGAGCAAGTATGGTAAATCTCCGTACTTTTGGTAAAAGGTTTGTTTCATGTCATTATCCTAACTGTCCCATATTTCTTTCAACTCTTGCACACTGTTCTGAGCTGTACTAATCCTGGTATAATCCCAAAAGTCTGATTCATGCCCTTCTACTAAGCTATCACCTTTTTGACGTTGATTTCCTTTGACCACATATGCACAACCATGTTGTCCTCCACCTTATCAAAGTACTTATTTTCCATGATTGATTCTCTTATTAGTAATTGAAGTTTGGATCAATACCTTTCTTTGTATAATGATGCAATATAGTGCAAAAGACAAAACAGACTAAGTTAACAAAACACATCAGCATCAATATACAGGTAAAAAACAAAGAACCTAAGAACTTGTTTCGGGTAGTTGCTAAAAGGTTTGGTATAACTCCTTCTAAGGCAAGTACTTATAGCTCGCTATATGTGGTTCAGTCTCTAGAGTAAATAGTACCCAAACCAGCATATTCCTCGATCCTTACCCATTACAGGATCATACAAATGAGTTCGATTTAGGGGGACATATTTCTCACATGTTTGCACGGAAGTGAAAACTTCACAAAAACATGGGTACAGATGTAATTCCGAAAGCGATTCACTATCCTGCACGGAGGTGAAAACCTCACGAAAGAGTAGCTTCCCGCTTCCACTTAAAGGGTGTAGTAACAAATGCATATGAATGCAAGCTTAACTAACAAAACCAACATAATATAGCATCACACAAAAATGCAAAGGATCATATATTAAACAAAATCGAGTGTTTAAAAATTTTAACAAAAAGACCCGAAAATAATCGATTTTTGGTTTGACTCACTTTTATTTTAAAAAAAAGGTCCCAAGTAGAGTCGTCAAGCTATCGAAACAGTTTTTTTTAAAATAGACAGGTCTCGAAAAGTATTTTAAAATCAAAATATAGAGTCGCCACCAATCTTTTATTCGGTGTGATTGGGTCACCACAAAACGTTTAAAATTCGTTTTGAAAAATATTTTGGCCTTCGAAATCTAGAAAATGGGTTCGGGAGTCGATTACGTGAGAGGAAGGCTTAGCACCCTTACACGCCAAAAATTGGTACCACATTGATTATTTTAGGGCTTGAATTGTTAAAATTTTGAAAACTAAAGTGAAGTTTTAAAATACGATTCTTAAATGCATAAGTTATTTTGTTGTATATGTTTAAGAAAGAAATCAATTTTCATTTAGAAGTCTTGTTATTTCGAAGTGATCGAGGAAGAAAGTCACGTCCAGTGAGTTAGGACATAACGTTTCGAGATCCGAAAATAACGAGCTTTCCTTCGTAACAGGTTTTAAACCTTGAAAAGGGTATTCGATTATTCCGGTTTGAAGAAAAATCATGCCTAGTAAGTTAAGGCACAAATTTTCAAAACCCGAAATAAAGAAATATTTCCTCGATTTTAAATATTTGTATTTTGGAGAGAAGTAAAAAAAAATGACTTTAATAAAAATATAGAGATAAAAATGAGCATGCAAATTAAATATGAGCTATGCAATTAATGATAAAGTTTAAATAACACGAAGAACGAATAATCATACGGATAAATAAATATATCGGAATAAGCACAAGAACAGTGAAATACAAAAATAGCACGAATAAAAATAAAAAATAGGGTTAATTAAAAATATGAAGAATAATAATAATTAAATTTTGTATACGAAAATGGAAGAGAAAGAAAAATGGGGTCAAAAATAAAGTTTCAGAGAGTTTGGCGTTAAAATGTGTTTTTTGAAAAGTTTGAGGGTTAAAATGTGATTTTTGGAAAGTTTAGGGGTTAAAATGTGATTTTTTGGAAAATTTAGGGGTTAAAATGCATTTTTAAAAGTTCGAGGGTCAAAAGGTGATTTTTGAAAAGTTCGGGGGCTTACTAGGCAATAAACCCAAAAAGAAGTGACACGTGGCTGCTTCTCGGGCTTCTTGAAGTGAAAGGGCTAAATTAAAAATCATTTAAAATTATTGGGAAAATTCATAATAAAATAAATTTTATTTAAGGACAAAATTGAAATAAATGAAAAGTAGAAAGGATCAATTGCATAAATAACCCAAAAAAAGACATGACAGCTTCTTAGGCTTTTAGACAGTTAGGGGACTATATTGAAAAACAATTAAAATTGTTGGGCAAATTTAAGATAAATTAAAATTGGCATTAATGACGAAATTGAAACAACCAAAAATACAAAATGACCAAATGGGTAAATAACCCATTGTTAAAAAACATGCGGATCCTCTGGAGCGAGTCGAGTCTGAAAACAGGAAGCATAAAACGGCGTCGTTTTGGGACTTTTAAGCTTAACCCAAAACAACATCGTTTTGGATGGCTATAAAAGCCTTTCTTTAACCCAAAAAAATCACTTTTTCCTTCTATTTTTAAAAAAAATCCGAAAACCCTCTCCTTTTTCTCTCTTCAAGCCCGGCCAAGGTCCAGTCGCCGTTCGCCGTCCCTCCGCCATCAACCGCCGTCGACTGTCACTGTACACGGTGGTCGGAGGTAAAAAAAATCTCGCCTTTTCATATTCTTTTTTATTTTAAATAGATCTAGGTTTAGATCTGTTGAGATCGAACCCAAATCTTTAAAAAAATGATTTTTGTTTTCTTTTTTTTTTTTAAATCTTTTATAAAACTTGTTTTAATCTTTAGTTATTTTAAAAAAAATATGAGATGGGTTTTTTCATTTTTAAAATCTATTCTTCATTTTTCTATTATTATTGTTAACATTTGTTTATTTTCCTTTTTTACAGGTGAAAATCCTCCATCGAAGCCCTCGCGAACAGTAGCTAGTTCGGTGGGACTCTGTACACGGCTCCGACGATGTTTCGGCTAAGGCAGATACGTTCTTTGACCTACCCTTTTTCTTTTTCTTTTACTTATTATTTATTTAAAATATTTAATAATTGACAGCAATACAGCAATAAATATATTAATGTATTTAAAATAAAACTTTTAGGTATTAAATAGACAGTAATAAGCAATAAATGCATTGATGTATTTAATATATACCTTGCAGATGGATGTGTAAACGTTGGGAATCTGATTTTTTTGAACTGTATTGTTTGCTTCGTGTATTGATTTTCGAATGCTCTGTGCTTATTTTGTATTAATTTCAAAGCTCTGTAACCAGAAAAAAATGTAACCCCCTTTACAATTGTTTTGAATTGGCTTTTAAAGCCTTCATTTACAATGATTGTAATATGTTTCTTCAATTTAATGTTTGTCTTGTCTTTCATTGCAGGTTCGGCTTGCAGTGGCAAGTTGATGAGGGCGGTGTTGCTGGTGGTGCTGACGTGGAGGCTCCTGGTTGGAAGGGAGGGAGGCAGCAACTGCAAGTGGCTAGGGTTTTTTACTTGTTTATTTTTGGGCCTTTCGGGCCTTGATCATGTAATTGGGTCATTGGATTTGTAATTGTTTGAACTCAAAAATTTGTACAAAGGACATTAATAAATTTAAATGATTTTAAACTTAAATTTAAAATAAATTTAAATTTAAGTTTTATTTGGGTCCAATTTGGTTTTAAGGTTTAAATGTTGGGCCCGGTCAAAATTGGGCTCCAACAAATATCATCAATAAATTAAAAAAAAAACATATTATTCACTAAATCCTTTTGCAACTAGTCTATATTTTAGTCTATTTGTTGAATCATCAGCATTCAACTTGGTTTTGTAGACTCATTTCACATTAACTACCTTCATGCGAATTGGTCTGTCAACAAACTCTTAAATCTCATTGTTTTTAGTCTTGTCTATCTCAGCTTCTGTAACTCTTATCCAGCCACATTCTTTTGTTACCTCTTCATAGCTCACAGGCTCTAGCACGGCAACATTACATCTTTTATACACCACAGATTTAAGCTTGGTGCCTTTGACTGGTAAGCCATCAAAATAATCAGCATCTTGGTTTTGAACTTCATCACTTCACACATTTAACTTAATCTGACTCTGTTCAACCATTTTTGCCTCAGTAGCTTCCCAATTCCACAAAGCTTCCTCATTAAACTTAACATCCCTACTCTCAAACACTTTACTGGCGATGGGATAAAAAATCATATACCCTTTCTTGCAATTGTTGTAACCAACAAAGATACTTGGTTGTGTTCTTCTTTCCTATTTATTCCTTTTCATAGCAAGAATGAGTGCATAGCATAAACAACCATAGATCTTCAAGTGTAACACTGATGGCTTTAATCCGAACCATCCTTCAAAAGGTGTTATACATTCACAACTTTTGTTGGCAATCTGTTGAGCAAATAAACAGAGGTGTTCAAAGCTTCAGCCTATAGCTTGTTTGGTAGCTTATTCTCGAATGGAAAACATCTTGACATGTCCATAATTTTTCTATTTTTCCTTTCACATGCACCATTTTGCTGAGGAGTGTATGTGTTTGTCAACTAATGCTTGATCCCAGCATATTTGTAAAACTTTTGAAATTTCTCATAAGTATACTCGGTCACATTATCTAACCTGAATATTCTTAGCTTGCAGTAAGCTTGTTTCTCAACAATAGCTTTAAACTTCCAAAAGCCCTCTGTAAGTTCAGACTTGGCCTTCAAAATATACAACCAATAGTATCTACTGTAGTCATCAACGAACAAAATGAAACACATGTTGTTATTGAGTAAAGCAGTCTTCATTGGTCCACATACATCTGTGTGAACTAAATGTAGCTTCTCAGTAGCTCGCCATGCCTTGTTGCTAGGAAATGGAAGTCTTGCTTGCTTTCCAAACTGACATGCTTCGCATACTGCAGTTCACTCATCAACTTCAGACATGTTCTTAATCAAACCATGCTTATACAACATACCAAGTGATCTGTAATTGACATGCCCCAGTCTCTTGTACCACAAGTCAGTAACATCAGTTGAACTAGAGTAGGCTTTAAAGGCAACTAAGTTCCAGTTTAGAACAAAGCTCCTATCACTCATTTTAACTGACATAAGCTCATGACCAGTTGAATCAGATATAACACATTTATTCTTTTAAAAAATAATAGAATAATTCTTCTCAACCAGTTGACCAACACTGAGCAAATTTTGATCTATATCGAGTACAAAAAGAACATCAGTAATAACTTTTGTACCTACAAGAGTGCAAACTTGAACTTCTCTCTTTCCATTGGCTTTAATGATCTAGCCATTTCTAACTCTGATTCTCGAACTGAAGGATCTATCAAACTCCTTGAACATGTTATCATCTGAAACCATATGGCTTGTACAACCACTATCAATTAACCAATTTTTCTTGTCTTGGTTGTTAACTACGAAGCATGAAGTACTATACGCGAGCTCATCCTGAGCTTGATTTTCATCAGCAACTTGAGCCTAATTAGACTACTGTTATTGTTGCTGCACTTTATTTTTGCAAATTTTAACATCATGGCCAATTTGCTTATAGCTTTTACATTGCACATTAGGTCTAGTACAACAAAACTTTTTCTGAATGACCTATTTTCTTGCAATTTGAGCATAGTGGATACTTTTTCTTCTCACCATCTCTTTTTGGCCTTTCTTTAGTTTTATTTCATTCCTTTTTGCCTTTTTTGCTTGAAGAACATGACTCTCCTTATTTCTTGCTTGATAAGCACCTTCGAAGTGCACTTGTCTCTACTTGCTCTTCTTTACTCCTATGCATATAAAGCGTTTATAAGCTCTGACAAAGAGATTGTTGTCAAATCCCTCGAGTCCTCCAATGATGAGATCTTAGACTCATACATCTCTAGCAATGTTGTGATGACTTTTTTAACAACCTTTCGATCACTGAACTGATCACTAAGCAACCTTATATTGTTGACAATGGACATGATTCTGTTTGCATACTGCTTGATCGTTTCAGTTTTTTTCATCTTTAGGTTCTTACAGTCTCTTCACATATTAAAAAGTTATTGTTGCCTTGTCTTTTCAATCCCTTGGAACTTCTTCTTCAACTTATCGTATGCTTGTTTGAGAGTTTCACAAGCCATAATTCTTGTGAAAATAACATCAGACAGACCATTTTGAAGGCAAGACAAAACCTTATATTTCTTAGTAACCTTATCGGTGTGTTGTCTAATTTAAACTATAGTTAGATTAGCTCGTAGAAGTGGTGGTTCTCTGTCTAAATTAACAACTTCCCATAAATCATATGACTGAAGATACACCTTCATCTTCATTACCTAAATATGGTAGTTTTCTCCAACAAAGATAAGAGGTGGAGGTGGTGTAAAACTTCTAAATGACATTGCAATACAGACAGATACAATCAACACTCTTTTCAACAAGAAAAAACACTTACAAGGCCCTCAAAGACTTAGGCTCTGATGCTAAATGTTGGTGTTTTGAGAAGTTGAGAGAAAAGAACAACAAAAAATAGGGAGAAAACAAAGAAAAATACTTAATAGATTTTGATGAACTGCTATCAAATTGTCTCATCATCATCTTCATTTTCACACGTATTACAACATATATAGGTGTAGTTGCTACAAATAATCAACAAATCTCACTAAATCACCTTGAAAATGCAAAGATAAAACTTATAAATAAGCTGATTAGTTAAAGTCAGTACCTAAAAAACATCAAATCATTACTAACTCTGCTTGCTTTAAACAAGTAATCTCAAACAAGTAGACTAAACTAAACATTGACATCAACATATGTGAACCAATCTTGCACTTCATCTGAGGGTTCACCAAAAACCTTAACAACTCACACTTTGATGTGCTCACAACTTAGGTTGAGCTCGCAACTTTGAGGAGCTCGTGTCTTTAGGTGAGCTCGCAACTTCCAATGAGCTTGCAAATTTGGATGAGCTCACAACTTCAAGTGAGCTTGCAAGTGCAGATGAGCTCGCAGCTTCAAGTGAGCTCGTGACTTGGCAAGTTGAGTTTGCCACTGCATGAATGGCCACTTCACAACAAATACATGTAGAAATATGCACGCATAAGGCCATTCAAGTATCTTGGCAAATGCAAGAGAATTAAATTGCAAATGTCATGCAAAGACCACACCCCTATAGAAATGTATATATAAGCCTAAACATAACTATTTTTTCGCACTATGTGCCATACATAATCAAATAGATTTTGCTATAATTAAAAAAATGTCATTTTATTCATACAAACTAAACCTTAATAAAATTAGGTTATAGATTTGCTTACTTTTTTTGGAACTTGCCTCTTCTAACTTCGAACCTGAAAAAAATTAGTGCAAGTAACTTATTCCATGAAAAATCACTAATTATACAAAACACTTCAATTTACTTAATTTCAAATTTTAAAATCACAAATTGCTTACTTAAGAACTTTAAGAGGTTGGATTGATAAGTGTTTTAGGGTTTCGAGAAATTTTTAAAAGATTATTTAAAGAAGTATATGGTTTGATGTTGGTGATTTTAGGTTTTAGAAATTTTTTCTTCTTTTCAATACAACTTATCGATAGCTAAAAAAAAAAACTCAACTAACAACCTTTTTTTCGAGCATTGGGTCCAAATAATTTGGGGTATTTATATTGGTATAAAGAGTGATAAGTTTGGAATTCATAGATTTATGTCATATCATGTTAAAAGAGTAAAGGTTTTTTATTGCTTCGATGTCTCAAATTGCCCATTGATGATGATTTGGAACTCGAGGCAATAGAGAATCTCTGATCCCTTGCCCACGATATTACTTGATATTGGGGTTTCCTAATCGCCAATTGAGATGTCAATTTAGAGTTCCTAAGATAGGTCTTTTTTATTTTGGTTTTTTTTTCATATTATTTGGTAAATAATTATTATTATTTTCATATTGTTGGGGGTAAAAAAGCCCATGATTAGATAACTTGTTACTAAAACTAGTAGAAATAAAAGGATAAACAAGAAACTGGGTAGCAAATCAAAGGGTCAAGCAAAAGAGGCAGAGTGTGTTTAGTTGGCAGAGCAAGTTATCCCAGCTATGAGTAGAAGAGATGATTATTGACATGAGAAATACAGTAGTAGTTGGTGACAATTAGTGGCTCCAGGTCGAGGCTGAGATACAGGCCAAATCTATGCTAGGGCTTCACACCCAATGCCCAATGCCCTTTACAACTCACTCTGGATTTAACTACTAGGAAAATGTCAACTTCTGCTCATTATCCGACATGACTTCTGGTTAGCCTTTTCTTACTCAAAATCCTACTTTTTCCCAACACAAAATCTGGTCCTTCTTTGATTCTGACACCTTTTTTTTCCCTATGTGTTTTCCCCAATTTATCCCTATAAATAAAGATACTGATCTCTATCCATTACCACGTCAGTTTCGAGCAGGTAAGCTCCTTCACCTGAAGGAAAAGGTTGTCACTGCAGCATACCCCCAATTGGAAGTTGCCAAAACAAAGTACCAAGTTGTAAGTTCAAACAAGTTCTTGAATTAACTCAAGCAGTGTTATGAAAACTTTTCCCAGTTAGTGTCCTGAGGAAACAAAGACATACCATATGTCCCATACCTATAATTGTCTTCAACAACTATACCAATTTTGAAATGAAATGAGAATGACATGACTGGTTTTTATTAGGACAAGACGGTTTAGCTACATTTTTCCGTTCTCTACTAAATTAACACAAGGATTTGATTTATATTATTGTCAGGCATTAGAAATAAAGAAACTGAGCCTTCCATGATCAATCAATAGGCAATAGCATACTTTGCTTTATTTGCTTACCATCAATGGAAAGTATGAAAATCAACTTAGTCAACAATTAATCACAATGAAATGATAGAAAAAAGTTGGACAGGCAAATAATAGATATTTGTATTAATATTCGAATTACATTTTATTCGTTTTATTTAAAAAATAGATAAATTAATTTTTACACATTGAATTAAAGAGTTCATTAATGCTTTTTGTTAAAAATTTTATCTATTTATATTATTAAAAATTATTGATGAAATAATCAAACAGTGACATATGACATATCATGTATACTTTATGCTGACTTACATGGATAAATTTTTAATAGTAAAAATGAATAAAATTTTTAATAAAATGATCAATTTACTTTTTAATTTGAGTAGAGAAAAAATAAAATTTAATCTTAATACAAAGAATTCCATGGCCCACTAAATCAACTCCATATAGAATTTAATCTTGGAGAAAACATATACGAAAATTATTCATTGGTTTGGGTGGGGTGGATTCATTAGGCTTGATTAGTTAAAAGAGAGCAAACATGTCTAGCTTCCATCAATAAATGTTCAACTCACTAATCATGGCTTTGCCTGCAGCCTAGATAAACAATAGCCTGATACAAGGGAAGAATGAATGAAGTTGATTTTGTTATTGATTTTGTTCTTAGTTTAAAGGCAAAGATACACTAAGCCATGAAGAGTTGTCACCCTAATAACCATGAGGCATGTGCAATGGAAGCTTGTGCTAAGAGGCATGTGCAATGGAAGCTTGTGCTAAGTATGTGCAGAAGAATAACACAGAGAAGATCCCACATGGCCAACCACATCCATATCAATAATGCCAGTAATCTTATCATGGCTTCATATATAATAGTAAATTCAATATTAAACTACTCATAAGATGGATGATGATATAGTAGCACACGAGTCGTATGATTATGGAAGCCCAATCCTCCTCAATTCTCTCTACATCCCCACCGACAAAATTTGGAACATCTTCGGTTAGTCCAAAAACTTCAAGAGCAAATCTGTTCCTTTTCTATGATTTCATTTTCTCCTTATTCTCTCCTTCCTTGCAAGGCTCTTCAAATTCAGACCCTTCATTAGGAGTTTCCAAAGCCCTTTTCTCTTGTTCTTCTTCATCTGACATTTTGTCCCTCAAACTTCCATACTTGAAATTCCTGTCAGCCCGGGTCTTCATGGCCTCCAACAATTCAGTGACAGCCTTTTGCTTGTAGTTGCGGTTCTTAATTAAAACTTCGCTGATATCAGCAGGTGTCATCTCTGCCTTGTCAACTACATCCGGCAGTTCCTTCAAAACATGGTAATCCAAATCACTTTCCTCGTACCCCAAATAATTCTTCAGCAGTATCTTCAATGCAGGATATGAACAGTAGCTCATGTAAATGTGCATATCCATCCTCCCACTTCTGAGCAATGCAGGGTCAAGTTTCTCAATGTGGTTTGTGGTGAAGACGAAAATCCTTTCACTCCCACAACAAGACCATAGCCCATCAGTGAAATTCAACAGCCCTGAAAGAGTGATGGAGTTTCCTCCATCTTCACCACCACATGCAGAACCTGACCCACATCTCACTTCAGGATCACAGTAGTTCCTTTTGTTATTCTTCTTCCTGTTAGTCAAATTGACAGAGCAATCAATATCTTCAATCACAATGATGGATTTGGAGCTTGTTTTCATCAACAGCTTCCTCAGCTCAGAATTATTATGGACCTCAGTCAATTCAAGATCATAGATATCATAGCTTAAGTAATTTGCCATGGCTGCAATCATGCTGGATTTCCCAGTCCCTGGCGGACCGTAGAGCAAGTAACCCCGCTTCCAGGCTCTCCCAATGTTCTGGTAAAAGAACTGACCGTTGGCGAAATCCTCAAGATCATCCATGATCTCTTGCTTCTTCAGGGAATGCATAGCCAATGTGTCAAAGGTGCTTGGATGCTTTAATGGAACGGACTCCCAAGGATGTCCCCTGGAATCCAAAGACCCACCACGAGAATTGGTGTACAAAAGCCTTTCTTGGTTCTTCCTTCGGATTTCATTAGACCTGTCCATTATGTAATCCAGGTAGGAATCAAGAATCAAGGACTTGTCTTTCTTCTTGATTCGGAGAGTGAAACCTCTTTTCTCTTCCGGCAATGGTCGCCAAGAAAAGGTCTGGGATTGCCTTTGGATCACAACGTGTTCCCAAAGCACGGTGACACCACTGAACGTATCGACGATGCAGTCATTGTTGGAGAGGCCGAAGGTAATGACGCTCGAATTGAGAGCGCGAGTGAGGCTCAAGCGGCTGCCGTTGACGGAAACAAAGGAACTGAGATAGAGTTGGACAGCATTATAGAGTTCGTTGGTGTTAACGCCGTCGATTTCAGTGATGTCGAAGTAGCAGTAGGAAGAGAACAAATGGAAGATACGGTTGAAGAACTTGACACAGAGAAATTGGAGTTGGGGTGGAAAAATGAGTTGGAGGAGGGTTTGGCAAAAGGCCAACACTCCTAGAATTGAAGCCAATGAGTTCCAGTACTCTCTCATTTCTGCGGTGTTGTAGCTGTGGCCGTGGCTGTGGCTGTGGCTGTGGTTGCGACTGGGGGGATATATATACATATAAAGTAGGAAGGGAAAGAGGAGCTAAAAGGATGTTGGCCCTTAAAGCATGGGGAAGGAAGAGAGAGTGAGATCAGAGATGGGGCCAATGGCCTATGGCCTTGGGGGGGGGGGGGTTTGAGTGACTTGTTTTTGTCGGCTACCTACATCATTTTCTTCATAATAGACTATCATATAATCATGGAGGATTTGAATTAAGATGCTGGCTTCCCTGGATGACAGAGGGAAATGAATGATGTTTCAGTTCTCATAATGAATATGATTTAAACAGGATTTACTGTTGCTGCCCCTGCAGGTAACCACAAAGAAACAACTTTCTTTTATATGTAATTTAATTCTGAATTCAAAATTATAAAGAAATTTCATCAAGTCTGACAATGGAAATTGAAGAACAGGATATGTAATGGAAGGTTGTAAATCAAGGGAATAAGATACCTTTTGTGTGCGGCTGTTTCACATGTCAAACGTGTTATGTTTATGATTATGGCTTCCCAATATTGTAATATTTCCTTTTATGGGCTAACATTAAATTGCTAATCAGTATTCCAACCAACTAACAATTGACGGGAAGAAGTGGATGCATATTTTTTTTAAAGTATTGGAATTTGGAATTTAGATTGTAAAATGGATGAAAACATATTTAAGTATAAATAAAGATATAATCATTTATTTAGTTTTTATAGATAAAGTTATTTTAATTTTTATTTTAAAAATTATTTTGAGCGTAGGCTCTAAATTTCAAAAAGAAAGAAAAGATGAAATATTAAAAGAAAATTAAAATGATTTGAACAAAAATAGTTTGTCTTAATTTCTTTTTCCACATTTCGATTACTAAAACTTAAAAATTTTGAGCTTTTCGGTGAAAGATTTGAGTTTCACGTTACATATATTGGTATCACATTAGAAATATCTGTTAATAATTTTGGTATTTGGTTTTAAATTTCATTATTTATTAGAAATTTTGGTATTGTTAGAAATATCGGTATTCAATAGAAATTTTGGTATTTAGTTACAAATTTTGATATCCGGTTACTTTTATAATAAGGGTGAAGTCAAAAAATTTGAAGGGTTCGAAATTAAATTTATTTTTTACGATAATAAGAATGCAATTTTATCATTTTAATAATTTATATATTTATAATTTTTAAAAGATTAAATCAAATTTTTATCATTTTGAGAGAATAAAATGTAATTTTATCATTATAAATTTAAAATTTTAAAGACCATAATTTTTTTTTCCATTTTTAAGAGCGTCGGAGCTCCTGCCAACACTTTTGGATTCATCTCTATCTCATAAGCTACAAAAATTATAATAATATACCAATATTTCTAATGCAAAACCAAAAATTTGGTGTGCAAAAATTTATAATGCGATGCGGTACCGATATTTCTAAAGCAATACCAATAATTATAACGGATATAAACTTTTTTACAAGAATACTCAAATTTGTAACGGATACCAAAATCTATAACATGATACCAAAATATTGGTATTGCGTTAGAATTTTTTTGTAAATGGTTAGAAATTTTGATATTTATATAAAATTTTCAATATCTTAGAAATTTTGGTATACGATAGAGATTTTGGTATTTGGTTTTAAATTTTGGTATTCAATTATTTCCGTAAGCTTCAAAAATTTTTATCGGGATATCAATATTTCTAAGGGTAAACTATATAAATAGTTGTTCAAATATTAGCGTGTTTCTATTTTGGCCACTAAAGTTTAAAATTTTCTATTTTAGTTATTAACATGATTGAAAATTAATATTTTGGTTACTCATTCGTTAAACCATTAATAAAGTGCAAACGTGGTTGTTTTTCATTGGCATAATAATAAATTTAGCCCTTCAATGTTTACAGATTCTATCAATTTGATCTTAATTCTAAAAATTTCAATAAATTTAACCTTCAACTTTACACATTATATCAATTTAGTTTTGATTCTAAAAAATTAAAAAAATTAATATTTAAAATTAATAATTGAATAAAAATACACACAAAATTATAAATAAATGAATACTATTTTTCTCTTTTTCTAACATGAAATGTATTTATTAAAATAATAATTTTATAAATAAAATATATTTATTAAAAACTTACAAAGAAGATTTAAATTAGATTCAAACTTTTCATTTTTTAATTTTATTTTAATAATTTTTTATTATACATGTGGCCTTGTTCCCCAGTCCTCGTCAAATTCGTCAAGTACTGGGCACATTCTTCACCCACAACCATCGCTACCAATAACCCTTACTTCGAATACCTCAATTTTCATATCCTTCGTCGTCATGCCATCAAACTAGGAATCGATTGTGGACTTGTCAACAAGATCTTCCACCTACTGGGTCTCTAAGACCTCATATTCACCTATATATCCCTAATATGCCAACCCTCAAGCACAACCTTAAACCCAACAAACTCGTTTTGGACAACAACCTAAATCTATCGATTCTTACCCTTTTCGACCTTAAGTTGAAGGTTTTGACCCAACATGAACTTGATGGTCATCGGTCGTTAGTGTTGAAATAAGGGAAAAGTTGAATTTGTTTAAATCTTCTTCATGTTTTTTTCATAAAATGTTTTATTTACAAAATTATTATTTTAATAAATAAATGTCATGTAAGAAAATGAGAAAAATAGATATTCATTTATTTATAATTTTGTATGTATTTTTATAAAATTTATATATTTTATTGAAAATGAACATTTAAATAATTTTTTATTTTCCAATTTTTAAGAATTAATGCTAAATTGACATAATGTATAAAATTGAAGGTTAAATTTGTTGAATTATTTTTAGAATTAGGACCAAATTGACAGAATCTTTAAACATTGAAGGGCTAAATTTGTTATTATGTTAATGAAAAATGAACACATCAACACTTCATTAGTTATTTAATGGATGAGTGATCAAAATATGAAATTTGATAATGTTAGTGACTAAAATATAAAATTTTAAACCCGAAAGACCAAAACAAACACGTTAATAGTTGGGTGACTATTGATATAATTTACCTTATTTCTAACGCAAAATAAAAAATTTGGTATACAAAAATTTCTAATATAATGCCATACCAATGTTTTTAAAGCAATACCAATATTTATAACATATATTAATATTTTTAACAAGAATACCCAAATTTGTAATTGATACCAAAATTTGTAACATGATACAAAAAAAACTCTAATATGGTACCAATACTTCTAAAGAGATACCAAAAATTGTTAATGATAACAAAACTTTTAATCGATTACAATATTTCTAACACGATAATGAAATATTTAATGTGATACTTTCATATTTTTCCAAATCAAAGTCCATTTTTATGTAAATTTCTATATATTAAATTTAATTTGAATCGATTCAAGATTTGAATAATTAATTAAGTATTATTGGTTACTAAAATTTTATATAATTTATAAAAAAAATTATTCAAAATAACACATTTTTAGAATTTTTGGACAAGTCTAGTTTTTAACTATTTAATATTTTTGTATATCTTTTTAAATTTTTTTAAAGAATACAAAATTATTATTTTATTTTAAAATTTTAAATTCTAAACAATTTTTTAAAATTAAAAAGATTCATAGATTTTTGGTATATTTAAACCATAAAAACTATCAATAGGGTCATGCATCAACAAAATTGGTGCATATTGGCCCCAACATTAGAAATTCTGGTATACTAGAATATGCCTATAAATTCTAGGGACAAGTTTGATGTAACACGTCATACTCAACCTAATCCTCGGGATTAGGGTACAAGGTGCTACACTCAAGTTTTGAATTCATCTAACTACTTCCTATCACAATACTATCACTCACAATCACATAGTATAAGTAATATAGAGATGTAGACATCTAAAACTTAACTATATTCGAACTTTAGTAAAATAGTTTTTATTGCTATTTAAGGTTCGCAAAAGTTCATACAAGTAGCTTTAAACATACAGTTAGCTAATTGTAACTAACGAAATAGATATTTCAAAGCACTATATAAATACAACTTATGTTCGACCCTGGACTTTGCCTTTGGGCCGCCCCACTGTTTTCATGTTAAATTATGAAAAGGTTTGAAAGAGCACGGTGGTTTCTAACTTAGTCTCTTCATGAGCTCTCCAATTTTTCCTTATCACCTGCGAACAATATAACACGTAGGTAAGTTCTAAAGAACTTAGTGAATTCCTCATACCTTAATAACACAATGCAACCACTCTTGACGTTCTTGTTCGACCCGTCTGAATAAGGACAAAACATTGCTCCCATTGGCGTAGTGTTTACATTACACAACCTAGCTTACTTGTGCTTGGCACAACATCCTCAACGACCAAATCTTGTTTTTGCATCCGACATACAAATTCATAACATCTGATCTCTTGGTGGATCATCCCTATGGATTTCATCTTACTAGATGCCCTTGCGGATTCTTTAGCATCTATATCCTCGAGAGGAAATCCTAGCAGATACATATTTGATCTTACTAAGGACATTCTGTTAGTAATTTCCATAACACGTCTTTCACAAAAAGCACATAAGGTCGATCTTGGCAGATAGTCCCTGTTACGGAGTACTATACGCAACATATCCTAACAGACTCAAGCTCATAATATTATCCTCAAAGATTTACGTTTTTGGAAACATGCTAGCTAATTCATCGTGGAGACCCATTTTAGATTAATAAGGAAAGTCTACTCCTCTCTATCAGGTGGATGGATTTGTCAGTTCGACTTGTCTTGTATCCGCTACACACTAGTAGGTAACTCAATCATAATAGATATCTCTTGAACTGATATCCTGTAGGTGGATTCTTAAAGGCAAATCTCCTATTTACAGAGTCACACAAATGAACATCCATGACAAACTATAATATCTTTTATTTATTGTCTCACATAAATAGATAGCTCATACGTTTGGTTTCGTACATCGCAACAATTTACCAAAGAAAACTCATTCTTGATTGCCCTATCACACGGGTTCCTGTATATAACATATCTCTGACGGACTTCTACATTGTAAACTCTAATATATATATATTTCAGCACTCTTTTATGTACAATTTATGCTAAATAACACTTTCTATGGTTTTACACTTAATTTTATGATATTTTATAATTTCCATGGAAATGTGTTAATTTAGTGAAATTTATATTAAATGCACGTTATTTTATTATTTTTTGGGAATAATTTGGCTAAAGGAAAATAATACAATATTTTGATTGTTTTTGGGTTTAGACAAGTACAAATGGGAAGATCCAGATGCAGACATATGTGCTTCAAAGTGACTTTATTCCAGGGTCAACTTGTAACACCCTTAACTTGTCTCCATCGTTGGATTAGGTTATGAGATATTATGATAGTTAATAGGTCCAAAATCAATTGATAACATTTCATCAAAATAATTTAAATATCAAAATTCATAATTCATCATTAATCATAGAATATCTAGGTTTATAAGCATTAAATCGAGCTTATAGAACCATAAAATAAGTTCAGAAACAATTAGACTAATCTAAATCAAAATAGAAAAACAAGGTAAAACTGAAAATAAGGTCACACGACCGTATGACAGAGTCCAGACTGTGTGGCTGAATGACATCGCAATGTACGTTGCTCCATTTGTCTTTGGCAAAGTAAGGGTGCACATTCCTCAACTCTCGGATTGTTAATTGGAGATCGACAATCGATGGGTCTATCGGTGAAGGCTATCCCACAGAAAAGTTGGCCTCTTCGAGCATGTGTTAAGATCCTTTTCAATTCTGGTTCGAATAGTACGATCTTGTTATCAATCCGAGTCACATGCTACCCCTACAAAAGAAAAGAACACAAACAAATCAACAAACAACTTTTGAATAACAAACAAACAAACAAAACAAAAAAGAAATGTTGAATCTATATACTTAATTATGATCAATTATCTCCTTAAAATGCATTCAACAACCACACAAAAATACTCAATCATGTATTGACTCCTCGATAATGGCGCTAACAACTTGATTGCTTCTGCCACTGGTGTGCGAACATCGAGATGGAGAATCAACACTAAATAATAAAATATAACGCGATATCGACAAGTGTGACAGGTCAGTTGTAATATTTGTAATGATCAATGGAACACCCAGGTATTCTAAGGATCGAACCCACATGAGTCAGAGCTTAAGTGACCTCTAATTGATTGGCATGCAATTAAGGAGTCTAGTTAATTACTCACTAAGTGTCATATTGTAACAACCCAATTTTTAATTTTGGGATTAAATTGTGATTTTAGTGTTTTTAAAGACTAAATTAGAGATTTAGTGAAATTTTAGGTCTAATTTGTAAATACAATAAAGTATGAACTAAACTAAACTGGGAATAAAATTATAGGGCTCAATTGGGATTTTAGGGATTAAACTGTGAAATGAGTAGAGTTTAGAGGATATTTTGAAAAACCTAAATAAGTTTGGTCCTTTTGAGAAATTTATCCATTTTATTGGGTATTTAAACCCTCTATCACTCCATTTCCAACCCTTCCCCTCCCATTTGTTTCTCATTTAGTCGAATTAGCTCCCAACTCACCCTCTCATTCTCTTTTCTTAACTTTACGATGAGGCTTCGATGAACCTCTTACTCCCGTCCGTGTACCATACCACCGACGTTATTACGCTCATCGTCGTCGTGTGAACTCAACCCCTCTCTCCCTTTCTCCCTCGTCGTTACCATTTGAGAAAACGATGTTAAAAATCGTTCGAGTTTTGTCCTTTCATATTTTCTCTGTCGTAGCTTCGTCGATCCCTCGTCGTCCTAAGCGTGTGTGAGTTGTGCATTATGTTGGGGGCCTTGTTTTGGTCTATTTTTTAGTGCCTTTCTGGCGAGCAATCCACCATCTATCGTGGCTCCGATCGATGTCATCAAAGGGGTTATAAGAACCTTAAAATCCTTCTTGCAAAAGTGTGTATGTGTTGGGCCCCTAACCAAACCCAAAATCTTAAGTCAAGTGAACCATTTTTGAAGACCAAAAACCTTGACCCAATTGTTTGTAACCTAATTGGTGAACCTTCTTTGAAGCCCAAGTGTGAACCCAAAACCAAACCACTCTAGAAGTCTAAACCGATCATGCTCATGAGCCAATTAGGTGAGCCTTACTTGACTCGAAACCCGTGAGCCTAAACCAGCTTTTTGACTCGCTGATCCGTTGACTTTGACTTTGACTGTTAACTTTTTTACCAACCCTACCCTGTCATTTTTCGATATCCTGGTTCTGAATTCACTGATCATTTCGTTAAATTCGAACTTGAAAGCCTCATTTTTACTATTTACAATTATTTCTATACGTAGAAGTTTCTAAGAAAATGAATAAAGGTTTTTGACTTGGTATATTCTGTGTGTAAGTGATTACGATACTAAGAACGATGAGTTACCCCCTCCACTTGTACAGATTGCCTCTACACAAGCTCTAATAGTAGAACGTGAGTTTTTGTTCGGTTTAGTGTTGTGTTTAATAGGTGGCATAGTGATAGATTAATGTATAATTTATTCTCGTAGGTTCTGGTTCAACTAGACTTGGTGATAGCCCTGAACACGTTCTCCTCGTTGTTAAAGCTTTTATTGCTTGAGGTGTGTTTCTATTCGTGTTACATTTTTTTGTGTGATATTATTTGTGTTGAGTTAATTGGTTGATGTTGATTTGTGATGTATAATGGTATGATCTTGTGATGTGTTATGTGATCGCATAATGATATTGCATGCATCCCTATCAGTTTGTGGAACACTTAAACACTAAGATTAAAAATATTGTGTACTCTAAGATACATATATTGTATCATGAGATTGAGATTGAGAGTATGATAGATGTGATATCATGCCTTTGTGTGTTCATGGGTTGAGATTGTACGGTGGAAGACGTGGTAATCACCCCTTCAAATAGCTGATATAAAACTACATTGCCATTGATGACGTTTGGTTAGGGAGGTGTTCTGAGGAGCCTCTCCATTGTGTTGTTGTGCTGGAGAATGAGTGCATTACATTATGCTTGTGTTTTCATTGCATTTATCTATTAAATGTTGTGTGGTTACTTTTAATGCTATGAATGATTGTAATGCTAAAAATAATGAATTAACATCGACTATAACCCTTGGCCTTCCAAGCTAACGATGTGGGTTCGATTCTCGCTACCCGCTCGATATTCGAATTCTATCTATTTGAATATTTATTAATTCAATTCAACGATGCATTATCATCGTTGAATTGAATTAATAAATATGCAATTCCTAACAATACAATTTTTCACATGTTCTTTAGTTTTCCAACCAAGAGAAAAGAAAAAACCGAACAAGAGAAAAAAAGTCAAAATGTCAAAAAATCATAATGAAAAGCGTCCATTGTCTGATGGATAGGACAGAGGTCTTCTAAACCTTTGGTATAGGTTCAAATCTTATTGGACGCAATTTAGAATCGATTTCTTTATATTCCATTAAGTTTGAATTTTCTATTTATAATTGTTCCTGAAGTCGAAAACGTTCCATATTGTGAGTGTGGATGTATACACTGTAGAGACACACTAGGCTCTTTAGCTCATTCACCAATAGTTTCTCTTTCAAATATAGTGAACTTAGGCGACTTGGTACTTAGAGGATCTCACGTTTTTATATTTTTATTTCCTTATTTGGATTATTATATTATTAAATTATTTTGCGATTTAAGGCGTTTGATTAATAATTTTATGTTTGGAAATTATTCAGAAATGTGGGAAATTAACTATTTTATTATGACTAAATTTATTTACAAATTAAATTATACGTCTGCTTTAAATGGTTTCTAAGGGCGAAATTGTAATAGTGATCTTTTAGATTCGACAATATCTTTTAGGTCGAGTTTTGAAGGTTACACATATTACGACAAACCATAATTCAATTGTGCTAATTAATTTCCTAATTACTAAGGACTAGATTGTAAAATAAGCAAAATTACGAAATTATCAAATTAATAACATACAACAGTTGATTGACTTCCATGTTAGTTAATCTTCGGATTAGGGATCTAAATCACATGCACTCCTAAATTGGCTTAATTTTACCTTTCAATCTCAATTTTACCAAGTTAGACAAATTAGTCTGGTTTATCTCTCGACCTCACAAACTAATTCGAGACTATCAAATTGGTGCTCAATAAGATCTCCTCTTGGTCTCATTCATCTAAAATTTTCCCTTAGGGGCGTCAATATTAAGTTTTGATGTTTATTCGATTTAGTTTAGATTTTGTGATTTAGTCCCTAAACCAAAAATTAACTAAATAACATTTTCATCAACTAACCTCGAGGATTTAGCTACTCATATCACTTCTAAACAAGAAATTATCCAACATTCAAGCAAAAGAAAAATAAAAGAAAACTCAAGAGAAAGTTGTTAAAAACTAAAGCTTTCATGCAAAAACTTGAAGAAAACAACAATGGCAGCAATGGTGGTAAATAAAAGCACAAAAGATGAGATTTTTATCAGATAAAAATAAAACGAAGTCGAATTGTATTAAAACTAAGGATTAAAGTGCAAATACAAAAAAAAGTTTAAGGTACTAAATAGCGATTAACACAACCTGCAGTAAACTCAGAGGCGTATTTATGGGGCTGGCAGAGGCCTCGTCCCCCTTAAAATGGTTACTTTGCCATTTTGGTCCTTTAAATTTTTAAAAAATTTAAATTTGTAAAGGGAATATTGCACTTTGCCCCCCTAAAAATGAAAAAAAATTGATTTAATCCTTCAAAAATTATAAAGATATAGATAATTTAATTTTGGCCCCCCTAAATTTTTTACTGGGTTCGCCCTTGAGTAAACTTAACTAACTAACTAACTAACTACTTAACCAAAAATAAAAAAAGTTGAAGCTTAAACCTTAAAAAGATGAAGAAAGTAACTAAACCCTGAGTTAAAAAGATGATAAAAGTTAAAGAATGTGAAAGTCTGTATTTCCCCTACCCAAAAGATAACTTTTCATCTTATTACAATCCAATTTTTGTGACCAAAATGCCCCTCAATGTCTAGTCTTCATTGGTGTTGATTAGGGCTGTTCATGGGACGAGTTACCCAACCAGGTCCGAAGATCCGCTCAAAATTTGGGAGAGTTTGGGCAAAAATATTATGCCCGAAAATGGGCTTGGATAAAAAAAATTAAGCCCATTTAAAATATGGATCGGGCTTGTGATTGAAAATTCAAGGCTCGAACCCGGTCTAGTTCGACCTGTTTTAAGTTTATAATATTTTATATTATGTTATTTTTATATATTAATGTAATTTAAAATACATTAAAAAAATAATCCTATACTAAATATATAACACTACTCTAATGTAAACATTAAAAAAATATTAAAATGACTGTATAAAAATTTTCAATAAATAAAAAATTTATACAATTATTAAATATTAAAATAAAACAATATAAATATTTTTTTAAAAAAATTAAAAACTAATATAAACGAGACTAAAATGTGCTTGAGTTAGTTTTTTGTAAATATGGGCAAGTTTGAGCAAAAATTTAGGCTTAGATTTCAAGTCGGATCGGGCTTGGGCAAGCGTAAAGCATGTTAATATCATGCTTAGGCCCGATGTAACCCCTTTTACCCTGTCTAGAGTGTTCGACCAGATCCAGAAGGTTATAAAAGTAAATTCACCCACACACAACTCGATAGCCCAAAATCATTTACAAAAATAAATATAAATATAAATATATAATATTAAATCTATAATTAAAATAAAATAGCATATTTAATATCTCAAAATAAATCACCAAAATTCCCAAAATAAAATATATTTACAACCCCAATTATAAATATAATGAACAATGTATAATAAAAACCCAAAATCAAATTAATTATACGATAAAATAATATGTAAAAAGTCTGTAATAACACCTTTAATACCAAATCACCTAAAACCTGTAAGAACTGTAGGGGTATGAGCTATAAAGCTCAATGTGTCTTTAAAGCACATACAACTTATCAAATACTCACAGTAATCATGTATATATATAACTCAAAAAGTAACCACAAATCATGTTGCAAACACACGCATGATGCAATGCACCCAATACTCCAACACACCAACACAGTGAAAAGGTTCCTCAGAACCCTTTCCCAACCAATGTCACCAATCGCAGTGTGGTTTTAGTATCAACCTTAAAAGGAATGATAACCACTTCTTCAACCATATAATCCCACCCCATGAACACACAATTGAATGATTACGTAATTATCTCAATATAATCTTAGTCACAATTTCACAGTGTTTCTCATAAGTTTACAATACCTCAATGCATGATAGAGAACACAATAATTTTAATCAACACATGCTCAGAGTAAATGCATGACATGGTCAACATAAATTACTCAACTCAGTCTCAATCATACCATTTTCATACCTCAACATAATCATCACATCAACATGTACCTTAATATATCATTCAATCACCCAAGTGACAACATTTCAAAAGATAGGTTAAGTATAGATAGAAACACACCTCAAGCAAAAAGGAAACTCTAACGACGAGGAGGTCGTCTGTCACGTGCTGTACGAGTACCCGATCTAACAGGATTAGATCCTACAAATACAACTAAATATTATTACAATCCTAACCACCACTTTAACACAAGACTAAACTAAAGTAACCTACGTGTAACTCTCTAAACCGATGCAGGAACGGGTTGCATAGGTGGAGGAGATAAATCATCCGCCTCTGAACCGTGATCCCCTAAACACGAATATCTCATATTAAAAATCCCAATTTAAAACTCTAAATAACTTTAAGTACAAATTTAAGATAAAACTATCAAAACAAGACTTTCGGGGTTAGAATTTCACAAAACGAACAACAAAATCGAACTCAGGATGTCAAAAAAAGGCAGGTAAGGTTTCCCAAAAAAGGTCAACGGCTCAAAGTCAAAGTCAGTCAACGGTCAACAGTTAATGGTCAGCAGTCAAAGTCAACGATCAATGGTCAACGATCAACGGTCAACAGTCAAAGGGTCAAGTTCGGGTGGGCCGAGCGATTTCGGGTAAGTCCACTTGGTTTAAGAATTGGGTTGGTTTGACTTGGATCATCTGGGTTTGGGTTATTGGTTTGGCTTAAAGGTTTTTAAAGGTTTTGGATTAGGTTTTATTTAAAGTTTGGGCTTGTGGTTTGGGCTAAAAGGGTTTAGATTTGGTTTGGCAAAGATTGGACCATCAGATTTGGGTTGTCTAATGACCCAACAACATCCACAAAGAAAGAAGGAAAAATTAAGGTTTGAAACACCATTTTTTTCTCTATTTCAACCCCGTCAACTCCCTAACACCGTAAATAGTGCCTGTCTGCCATGAACAACACACATAATAACTCCAAAACAATCCACAACCACGATTTCCACAGCTACCAAGGTTCTAATCGACGTAAACATGACGGAGCAAGGAGAGACAAAGCCTGAAAGTCATTTTGCTGACACCTACGAACGGCGAGGATAGTTTTGAAGGCTTAAGAGTGTGGTTTTGCTTGCGAAAAGAAGAGGAAGGTTTTGGTGGTGACGGTGTAAGGTATAGAGGGTGGGAGGACTCTTATCGTTACTTCATCGAAAAAACGAGGAAAAGGGAGAGCTTGAGAGAAAATGGAAGAGAGGGTTTGCCAAAAATGAAAAAAGGTCACAAAATTGATTAAGGTTGTTTATATACTTAAGAAAAATGGTGAATTCCTAAAGAGTTTTAGGGTTTTTACAAGACCCTAACACTTAACACATATCTCAATTAAACCTCAAAAATTTATCCCATGTTCAATCAAGTCCTTAATCACCAAAAATTATGAAAAGGCCTCCAAATTCTTAAAATTTCCCAATTGGGTCCTTTAATAAAATTAAGAGTGTTACAACTCTCCCCCTTAAAAAAAATTTCATCCACGAAATTTACCTGGACCAAGAAGATGTAGATACTGGCCATTGATAACGGCTTTGGGTTCCCACGAAGCCCTATTATAACCATGGTTGCACCACAAGAACTTAACCATATTAATGCTCTTCCCCCTAAGAACTTTCTTAACCTGAGCAATGAGCTCAATTGATTCTTCCTCAAAACTCAAGTCTGGACGAACCTCGATCTCCTCAATAGGCACAATGTGAGATGGGTTCGATCGATAACGCCTCAACATGGAGACATGGAAAACATCATAAATCCGCTTAAGCTCAGGTGGTAACTCAAGCTGATAAGCAACTAGTCGCACTCGACGAAATACCTGGTATGGACAGATAAAATGAGGACTCAACTTACCCTTCCGCTCAAAACTAAGCACCTTCTTTCATGAAGACACTTTCAAGAAAGCCTCATCTTCTACACTAAACTCAATATCCCGATGCTTCAGGTCGACATATGACTTCTTCCTATCAAAAGTAGCATTAACCCTATCACAAATCAATTTAACAGTCTTCTTAGACTCGTTAACAAGATCTGGTCTCAACAACCGATGCTTAGTCAACTCAATCCAACCGATAGGGGTATGACACTTGCGCCCATACAAAGCCTCGTAAGGAGCTATCTTAATACTAGCTTGATAATTGTTATTATAAGCGAATTCAGTCAATGGTAAGAGATCCTCCCAACTCCCTTGATATTCAATCACATAACCCCTAAACATGTCCACCAAGACCTAAATCACCTGCTCGGATTGACCATCAGTCTGCGGATGGTAAGCAGTACTGAAGTTTAATTGAGTTCCCAAAGCATAGTGCAAGGATTCTTAAACTCTCGAAGTAAACTTCGAATCTCGATCAGAGATGATAGATAACGATACCCCATGAAGACGAACTATCTTCGAGATGTAGAGTCGAGCTAATTTACTCAAAAGATAATCGACCCTTACTAGAATGAAATGTGCTAACTTAGTGAGTCGACCCACAATCACCCACACTGAATCTTTCTTGGACGGTGTTAAGGGAAAACCACTCATAAAATCCATAATCACACTTTTCTATTTCCACCGAGGAATCTCAATCGGTTGCAGTAACCCCGAAAGACACTGATGCTTGACCTTAACCTTCTACTAATCCACAACATCCCTCTTCAAACCCTTCTACTAATCCTGTCACGAAGATTCTTATACATCTTATCCCCGCTAAGATGCATGGAATAAGGGTTATCATGAGCCACACGGAGAATAGTCTACTTAATCTCAGAATCCCTCGGAACACAGTATCGACCACAGAAGCATAATAAACCATTTTGATCCACAGAGAAATCCACAGATGTACCCTCATTTACCTCCCTCATACAGTGCTCTAGATAAGGATCGTTAGTTTGTTCACCATTAATCCTCGAGAGTAAAGTGGGAATAACTCAGAGTTCAGCTAAAACACTGTCATCCTCAAACAAGCTCATCCTAGCAAACAATGCCCTCAACTCAGTCACAACACTACGACTTAAGGCATCGACAACCACATTATCCTTACTAGGGTCATACTTAATTTCACAATCATAGTCCTTAAGTAGCTCCAACCAACGACGTTGCCTCAAGTTAAGCTCCTTCTAAGTAAGCAAATACTTCAAGCTCTTATGATTAGTGAAGATATAACATTTCTCCCCATAGATATAATCTCTCCAAATTTTAAGACCGAAGATTACTACAACAAACTCAAGATCATGAGTAAGATAATTATTTTTATGCGATTTTAATTTTCGAGACGCATAAGCCACAACCTTTCCCTCTTGCATTAGCACACATCCCAATCCAGTGTGAGAAGCATAACTGTAGACAATATAAGCCTTTCTAGGTTCGGCTTAGATCAAAACCAATACTTGAGTCCACATAAACTTCAATTTATTGAAACTAGCGTCCTAAGCCTTGGTCTAAACAAAAGGAACACTCTTCCTTAGAAGCTTAGTTAGAGGCCCCGCGATAATCGAAAAACCCTCAACAAACCTCCGATAATATCCAACTAAACCCAAGAAACTACGAACCTCAAAAACATTCTTAGGTTACTTTTAACCCATAATATACTCAATCATCTTCGGATCCACACGAATACCCTCAACAGAAACTATATGACCCAAAAACATCATCTCAGATAGCCAAAATTCGCACTTGCTGAACTTAGCATAAAGCTACTTCTCTCTCAAAGTTTGCATAACAACTCTTAGATGCTCCTCATGCTCCCCCTCAAACTTAGATTCGAGTAGTGTTGAAACACCCTATTCATCATGTCCATAAAAGCAACAGGGCATTAGTTAACCCAAAGGGCATTACCAAGAACTCATAGTGCCCATAACGAGTTCGGAAAGCTGTCTTGAACACATCAGAATCTTTCACCTTAAACTGATAGTACCCCGATCTCAAGTCAATTTTGAAGAATATCGTAGCTCCTCGAAACTGATCGAATAAGTCATTAATACGAGGCAAAGGGTAGTTGTTCTTAATCGTCAACTTATTTAGCTTTCGATAGTCAATGCACCACCGAAGTGTTCCATCCTTCTTCTTTACAAACAGAATTGGCGCTCCCAAGGTGAAACACTTCGGGAATATATCAGGGAAGTCGTTCACCACTCATATCTTTTCCATCCCAGACTCAGATTGCCTTGGATCCAAGATATAAGCCAAATAAGTCATGGATCCCTTTCTAATCAACTTTTTGGCTTCAAGGGCAGAGATCACATTAGACAAAAACCGTCTACGTTCACCAACTAGGGTTATCCTTCGATCATCAGAAGTTCTCAAAGTTGCCCTTTTCTTCTCATAATCCAGATTAACTTGGTGCTTAGAAAGCCAATCCATACCAAGTATAAGGTTAAATTCACTGAATGGCAGCACCAACAAATCGACAGGAAAGATTTCCCCTTGAATCTTTAAGGGACAGTTGTGGTATATTTTATTAACCTCCACAGAGTTACCCACTGTACTTCGGACAGTTATCGCAAACTCAATATTTTCAGCAGTAATCTTAAACTCCAAAACACAGCACTAACCACGAAGGAATATTTCGAACCATTATCAAGCAAAGAAAAATAAGGAATAGAATGAACAGAGAAAGTACCTACTATGGCGTCAGGCTTATCACGATCTTCATGCCACCTAGTAACATATACCAACAAGGCTGTCTCGCCCCAGCTCTAGAAGCTCCAAGACTTTGAACCAGCCTACCTCTAGTTGCTGAACCTGAAGCAACCGCTCTAACCTGTCCTCTACTCCCAATAGGAGCCTGAACTAAAGCTTGACACTGACTCTGCACAAAAGAACCAATAAGAGGATGGGGACAATCTCTAAAGAAATGTTCCTATGATCCACATCGAAAACAAATCCCGATCTTTCTCGACAGAGAGGCATGGGACGAGGTCTAGTAGAAAGAACAGATATGCATAGGGCAAAGTCCAGCAGAACTACCACACTACCCGCTAGAGCTGTCGAAACCACAGGTCTCACTCTTGGATAACTAGGTTGAGCTCCACCTATCTAGGCTGCTTAACAGAAAAACCACCCGTAACAGGTTGAGTTGATTAACCTGCTAGCTTCTTACAACGCGTCTTATCCTAAACTCTCTAAGACTTAGTACGAGCCTCCAAAATCTCAACAAATCAAGCTCGACTAACTAGGTTACTAAATACTCTATCGTGATGCATGTTAAACCTAGCCTAAAGTGAGAGTCGAAGTCCTTTCCTAAACTAGTCGCATTTCTCTTTCTCATTTATTACCAATCCAAACATAACAAATCAACCTCAGAAAATCTATTTCATAATCATTAACAAATATGTCCCCCTGTCTCAAGTTCATAAAGTCGTCCTTACACTTGTCGAGAAACTCCTCACCCACATAACGATCCTGAAAACCCTTTCTAAAATAATCTCATATAATCTGACCAGCAGGAGTAAACTCCTCCACAGTATCTCACCAATTTTTGGCCTCACCCATTAGTAAAGAGACAGCAGATCTAACTTTCTGCCCAGTAGGTTAGTTCATCTCCACAAATAATCTCTGCAAATCTTTCAGCCTGTACTCAGCAACTGAAAGATTTGTACCAGCGTACCCTCAAATACCTTTATCTCAGCAGCAATAAAATCAGCATAAATGGGCCTCCTTGGACCCTCTGACTGACCCCTATTGGAACCACGGAGTAATCTCAATAACTCTCGATTTACTATAGGACTGTCCAACTCCACGGTCTCACTGTCCTAAGTATTCCTTAACAGGAGCTTCCTCAATAAGCAAGTCTCTCCCAACAGTTGGCTGACCTTCAGCACCCACAGGCAACCCATCCTTAGTAACGTGAGGAACTCATCCACATTCGCCTCAGGTTCGAACACAGGAGTAGGGTCATTTACGGTCCTAGCAATACGACATTGGCCTCGACCTTGATCGCGACCAGTCGTAAGTCTAGCACTCCTACGTGACGACATACTATCTATCTACATCAGTAAAGAGTATTAAAGTAAGAATCGATACCGGAGGTTAGAATAAATCGTATATATATATATATATATATATCTATATGTAACATAAATTATTAAAACTCATCAATTTATTTGAAATCCCCATTTAACCCTAAAAATTTTCAAAACCAAATCTAAAGAGCCTCACAGTTCGTGAGTTGAACTCGACTCTGATACCACTAAATATAATCCCCTTTACCTGGTCCAGAGTGTTCGACTAGATCCAAAAGGTTATAAAAGTAATTTCACCCACACACTACTCGATAGCCCAAAATCATTTACAAAAATAATTATAAATATAAATATATAATATTAACTCTATAATTAAAATAAAATAGCATAGTTAATATCTCAAAATAAATCACCAAAATTCCCAAAATGAAATGTATTTACAACACCAATTATAAATATAATGAAGGTATGATAAAAACCCAAAATCAAATTAATTATATGGTAAAATAATATGTAAAAAGTTTGTAATAACACCTCCAGTACCAAATCACTTAAAACCTGAATGCTTGTAAGATCTGTAAAGGTATGAGTTATAAAACTCAGTGTCTCTAAAGTACATACAACTTATCAAATACTTACAGCAATCATATATATATATAACTAAAAAAGTAACCACAAATTATATTGCAAACACACGCATGATGCAATGCACCCAATACTCCAACATACCAACAAAGTGAAAAGGTTTCCCAAAACCCTTTCCCAACCAATCATCACCAATCGTAGTGTTGTTTTAGTATCAACCTTAAAAGGAATGATAACCACTTCTTCCACCACACAATCCCACCCCATGATCACACAATGGAATGATTACGTAATTATCTCAATATAATCTCAATCACAATGGACGATGGAAGGACTCTCCTCGGTACTTTGTTGAAAAAACGAAAGAGAGGGAGAGCTTGAGAGAAAATGACAGAGAGGGTTTGTTAAAAATGAGAAAAGGTCACAAAATTGTTTAAGGTTGTTTATATAATTAAGAAAAAAGGTGAATATATTCAGGAGTCCTTAAAGAGTTTTAGGGTTTTTACATTGACCTAAACACTTAACACACATCTCAATTAAGCCCAAAAAATTTACCCCATGTTCAATCAAGTCCCTAATCACTAAAAATTACGAAAAGGGCTTCAAATTCTTAAAATTTCCCAATTAGGTCCTTTAATAAAATTAAGAGTGTTACACCCGACCCGGCCCATGAACACCTCTAATGTTGATGTTGGACAAGGACTACCCCTATAATAATATTTTATCTCCACTCGATAGGGGTATCAAGATATCTAAGTTCTGGTATCGCGATACCCACGACAATCTTGAAATGGGGGGATCCTTGGGTGTTTTAGTAACGCGATACCCATGGTTGGTATTGCGATACCACTAAAGATGGCCTCAATTTTTCTTGTTTCAATATTGTCAAAGGTATCACGACTTTCATGGTTCGATATCATGATACCTCCCTTCTATGTGATTTTTCTTCACATTTGACCCACCAACGATTTTCTACAATACTCAGTACACTCATTGGGTTCCCTATGATGCATTTGCCAACTTAGGTTTCAAAAATAGCTTATATCACACAAAATCACTTATTCAAGCAAAAATCTAAAACTAAATAAAAACACGAAAAACATCCAAATTGTTTAAGAATAAGCTCTTCAAGTATGATGGAGAGCCTAATTTCCCGTATCAAATTAAGACAGATTAATTACTACATAAATAATTGAAGTTAAAAGTGAAAATTACGTTAATTAATCATTGTGGTTTTAGTGAACATGTTAATTAAATTTATTTATTCATATATACAAATCCAGATTTTATTGAGCCAATTTTATTGATAGAAAATAGAGAGAAAAAAGATCAAGTGAATAAATGAAGTAATTGCATTTAAACATTTACAAAACAACATAAAATAAGATAAAAAAAAAACAGATAAAATAACATATAACATATAAAAAAAGAAAATATTAATAATAATTAAAAAAAAAAAGGGACTTAATTCTTTTTTTTTTTCATTGTATTTTTTGTAGTCTTTTTTATATTCTTTATTCTTTTCTCAACTCTCAACATTTATATTCAAAATTTACAATCATATTAACAACAGTGTATCGAACAAATATAATTCGATCATAAATAAATAGATCCATTTACTCGCCCACAAGTTTGGCACTTCACTTCATTCAAATAATATAATTCTTTGAATTTGTTGTGATACAATAAGTTTTTTTTATTGTAATTGTATTGAAACAAAAAAAAAGGATAACTATGGAATGAATAAGACAGGAGGCGGTCCGCAAATTTTCACTTATTCTATTTCTATGGTTTTATTTGAGAATTTCGTGTCTTTTTTTTTTGTTATTCCAATTTTTGCTAATTTCGTGTTTTGATTACCTAGTGCAATTCCATTTTTTTATTCCGATTGTATCTACATATTCTAATTTTTTTCGGGTTGCTAACTCAACGGTAGAGTGCTCGGCTTTTAAGTGCGAGTAGCATCTTTTACACATTTGTATGAAGAAAGGGATTCGTTCAGACCATCGGTAGAGTTTGTAAGACCACGACTGATCTTGAAAGGAGTGGATGGAAAAAAGAGCATGTCGTATTAATGGAGAATTTTAAGAATCCTTTTTTCCGGTTCATTCCAAAAAAACCGTTTTTGAATTTTTGGTGCGAAACAAAAAAAATGAATTGAATTCAAAGTTGGCTCAAGTGAATAAATGGATAGAGCTCTACGGCCCAATTTAGAGGGAAACAAAAAGTAACGAGCTTCTGTTCTCAATTTGAATGATTACCTGATTTAATTAAACGTTAAAAATAAATTAGTACCTAATGAGGTAAAGTTTTTTCTCATGAGTAAATTATCGATTTTTTTATGAGCCCTAATTATTATTATTAGGCATTCCCTTTATGGGTTAGCCATGAATGTGTAGAAGAAGCAGTGTATTGATAATGAAAAGATATTTTTTTCCAAAATCAAAAGAGCGATTGGGTTGAAAAAATAAAGGATTTCTAACCGTCTTCTTAACCTATAACGAATATAAATCAATTAGATGGCAAAAGATAGGATAGAGAATCCGTTGATGAATCCACCTGTGCCCTAGGTATCTATTCTTTTCTTACTATAATACCTTGTTTTGACTGTATCGCACTATGTATCATTTAATAACTGAATAGATCCCCCATTTTTGGTTTAAATCGAATTTGAAATGGAACAATTTCAAGTATATTTAAAACTAAATAGATCCCATCGACACGATTTCCTATACCCACTTATTTTTCGAGAGTATATTTATGCACTTGCTCATGATCATGGTTTAAATAAATCGATGATTTTTTTTGAAAATCAAGGTTATGGTAATAAATTCAATTCACTAATTGTGAAACGTTTAATTCTTCGAATGGATCAACAGAGTCGTTTGATAAAATCGTAACGAGTTTAATAAAATTAGAATTGAGTTGAGAAAATAATTTAATTAAAAGTAATTAATTAATTAATATTTTGGGAATAAAATTTTTTATTAGATTGATTTAATTATATATGAGTTGATTTAAAACTAGGTTAACACATATAATTGTATCCAATATATGATATAAAGCCCAATTGCCCATCCCATATAAGGTGGGGGCGATAGCCTTAGTTCCCAAAACAAGGGTTCCACCACTCGTACATATTCCTAGTAAGGAATTACGTGTATTTTTTAATTAAAATATTATTATTTTGTTTATATTTGTTCTCTAATATTATTGTGATTTTTTTTTTTATAAATAGAGACTATTGGCTAGGTAAAAAACACGCCACTTTAAACATTGATATTCTGTCAAAATTCTCTGAAATTTAGTTTCCTAAATAAATTCTAAATTTTTAGAGAGTTCGTCTTTCGATTTCTATCCTTTGAAAGATATTAATATTCCCACTAAGTATCAATAAAGTTGTCATAAGTCTTCATATGTTTGTAATTAGAACCTACACTCTAAACAAGCCTAGGTTTAAGAATACCGTAAAAGATTATGTTGGTCGAAAGTCGAGAACATACTTATCTCCTATTTCAAAATACAAATACAAACATGTTAAAAAATTTATTGTTATAAATATTACAACCGCTCGATTTTAAAAAATATTTTTTTTTTGTTGTGCATCAAAATTATTTTCTAAACTGAATTTTTCCAACATTTGCATTTAACTCTATTTCTTTATGTTTAATGTTAGTAAAGGCAATAAGTTTGAGACTGCTTCTAAATCCCGCCCATAATTTTGTTTCAACACTTGTGGCATAAGGGACATGCCTAAAAGAACCAATGACCCAATTTCCGTTGGTGCCTTGAATCAAAGCCCTTGCACCCCCTGTTCTCGGGTTTCCGATAAAGGAACCATCAAAGATCAATTTAAGCCATTCATGAGGAAGGTGTTTCCGAGAGATTCCAATAATGGTAGGAATGGGATTTCTTTTAATAGCCAAGACAACTACAAAGAATTATACTTCTTACACAATAATCTTAGAACAAAGAGAATCATTAAAGGGTTTGCAAGTAAAGACAAAAGAGTAGATAACGAGTGTTAGGAGAGGTTATGTTCCACTAATTTTGACTAACAAGGCAAACGAGTAGACAAAGATATTTGGTGGGAGAATACTTCTTATTTTAGAGTTGTTATAGTTATATATATTACGATTTTCAACTTATAAATAGATTTTAGTTACTCTAAGTTTTATACAACAAAAATATTTAAATCAAAAGAATTATGTGTTTTTTTCAAAGGGCTTTTTTTTGTGAGGTTTCAAATTTTTTTTTTAATTCTCTTCATCTTTTGTTCTGTCTTTTATTGTAGTTAAATCTCATTTTACTCGTGATTTTTTATCATCTTTTGAGAAATTTTTCCACGTAAATTTGCATGTCTGATATTTTTTATTCTTATTTTCTTCATTCGTTGTTTAATCGAGTTTATCCCCTACATATTAAATGTTGATGGTTTCCTTGCGCAAAAGAGAGCTGATTGGTAAGATGCTATGAAAACATTCTCGAATAAAAAATTTTAAATTTTTTTTTTGTGTGGGAAGGGGAGGGGTGTTCAGCCATACACACTCACATACAAAGCAACAAATGTGATCAATACTATTCACAATTAAGGCATGACTTTACCACAAGCATGACAGTGTCAAATTGTAATATAGTAGTTACAATGGAATACTTAGGCAAGTACTCTAAAGATCATTCCTCAACAAGAATTGATAAGAGAAAAATTACTAATTAATTAGTTATAAAATGACAACTACCCTACTCAAATCAAAGTTCAATAATGTCAAATGATTAAGAAACCTATTGAATTAACCTACTTCTAAAGTACGAATTGTTGGAAAATAATGTTTACAATAGAATTTTGAGGCATATTATTTGTGGATAAAATTGGAGTTTTTAAATAATAAATTTTATTATTATATTCTACTTCATGAGACCTTTAAAATGATATATAATATGCTCAAAATAGTTGAGTAATGAATGAGAAATTGAAGCTCACAGTAAGCTACATGAAAATGATTGTTGAGGAAAAATGATGCTTTAAACCTCATATCCCACATTGTTATAAGTGTGGTATATGAGAAGGGTTTATAAGTTAAAAACATGTTGATTAGTAAATGACTAAACTAAAGCTCTCTTGCGTCTAAAAAGGTGTTGATCAAACCAAAATGAGTTAGGGATGCACTCGCATGACGTGGGCAACGTGAAATATTCAAACTTGCGAACCTTAGTGGGCTTACCGAAATGTTTTAGCCCATTTAAATATTTTTCCTCTATAATAAAATTGTCCTTTGGTGTTTCAAAGGCAGTAACATAGTTTTATTCTGTTTTAATTTTTTGTAACTTTCAAAATATTATTTTGTAGCTCTCCAACCTTAATGTTTTGTTTTAAATTACATGAAATCGTTTCATGTAAATTTCACTATAAATAGCGCACTTTTCATTTCATTTTATACATCAAGAGTAGAAGAAACAACTTTTGTTCTCTCTCAAAAGCTTGTTCTTGTTTTTCTCTCAAATATTGCTTCTGTTTTTGGTGATAGAGGAGGCTTGGTTAGCATTCACCTATTACAAAAGTTGTGCTGCTTTTGGTAACTGATAGTTGTTGTATCTTGGGAGATAAATGTCCAAAAATTCTTTAGATCCTAGGAGAGGGCGAATCTGTCTTAAGAAAACTGTTTATACGGATTTATATTTACAACCCATCTATAAATACTACGTAAAGTATACTTATTATTTGTTTAACATGAATTACCTTTTGTCTAACACGAATTACCTAATGTTCCTAAAACCTCTTTCTTGATTAGAAACTGCAAGAGTATTAAGGCGATGGTTAATTAATCAGTTAACTCCTCATGAGGTACTCACATATCACAATTTTATCAATTATCACTTTTAATTAGTGATTTCCTCTCGATCTTATCCTAGATTAAAAGTTTCTATATAATATCTCCTTTTGATCTTACCTAAGCACATAACTCACCTTTCGATCTCACTACTTAGTATGAGTAAGTTAATGATTATTTAATAGAAGTTTCTCTTGATCTCACCTATCTAAATCTTGCATTAGAGTTGTCAATTTTAGCTTACTAAACTCATTAACATAATGAAGCAATTGATATAACCAAAACAACATGAGTACATCATTTAAAATTAACATCATAATCAACCATCAAGGTTATTTAGAACCACATCAAAGAACAATCCCAAATTTCCTCTAAACATAGATTAGATTTGGTTTTTTCTTATGGATTCTCTAAATTAATGGTGGAGTTTGATTTTGATGCAAAAATTTCTTGTTATGAAGAAAGGGTTAAAGCTGGATTTTCTTATGGGTTCTCTATACTGATGGTGGAGTTTGATTTTCAATTGGTTATAAGGGAGATTAAGAAAAGAAAAGCCTCGTTAAGGGAGTGCAATTATTTAGTCTTTGCTATAGTGGATACTTATACAAGCTTCAAATAAGTAGAATTGGATGTTAATAGAACTTAATAGATGTGAGGTGTGTTTCATATTTTTCTTCCAATTAAACTTTACTATTTTTTTCGGTTAAACTTTGATTATTTTAGAAATATTTTAAAATTATTAGAATTTTAATTTTAACCTATTTAAAAGGATTTTGTCATTGTTTTGAAATGCTAATCATAAAAATGATTTTTCTTTGAAGGCAACAAGAAGTAATCACAGATGAGTTTTGATGAGAGTTTCATGATAATTATGGAGAGTATTTTATACCCTTTTGTGAGTGCCTACGAGATCTCATTTGTTTACTCATTTAATGAAAAGTCGAAACCTCATGTACCAATAATTTCTCTTTGAAGATTTTTCACGCAAAATATTTATGTTTATTATTTTTCACTTTTATTATCTCATTGTTTATACAACTTGATCCACAACAACTCTTTGAAATTTTAACTAGAGTGCTTCATTGGTAATGAAAATGTTTTTCTGTTAAAAAAAATGAATCTCTAACTTCTTGTCATTAGCTAAACTTATCATCTCAATTCGTTCAATTTTATGTAAATCAAGTTCCACCATTAAATTTCACACCCTTTAATAATATTAGTGATGTTATTATATTTGGTATAATTTCATATACCTTCATTTTGCAACTTAAAAGCATATGCAAACCCCAAAAAAATAATAGTCCATATATCATACTCGTGTAACAATTTTTAATTTTTTTTAGTAAAATTAATTTATTAAAAGGTATATGGATCATTTTAAATTTTTTTTTGATTTTTTACAAAAATAAAATAAAATTAAAGGGTATATTAATCACTTTAGCATTTAACATTTTTGGACTTTTTTATTCTTTAAAAAAATTATTTGAGGGCATATTTGTCATCTGAGATTTTTTTCTTATGAAAATAAAAATAGGTATAAAAATTAAATATTAGGGGGGAAAAGAAGTAAAAGGATAGCACGTGATGATAATCGATATATGTATAGGAGGATCTAATCAACAATTTTGTCTTTGTTGATTTGGGTTGATTTAGCATTGTTTCTTAAAAGTACTTTTAGAACCAAAAGCATTTTTTTTGCTGAGGAATTATAAGAGGGAAAGACCTAATAGCAATGCAACTAGCGCCACTCGAACCCGTATCACACTTGGGGCAATGAACACCCTGACCATCAAATCAACACACAAGGTTCTATACAAAAAAACTTTTTGAGATAAAATTATTGCTAAAAAAGTACTTTTGAGATTTTCAAAAGTACTTTTGGAATAAAAAAAATGCTTTGCAAAAGCATTTTTTAACTAAAAACACAAGCATAAAATTTTAACTTTTACTCAAAAGTGTTTATTGACTCAAAAGTACTTCTGAAAAGCAATACTAAACTTACCATTAATTTGAACAAGTGACAACTCAAGATTTTTTTACAAAATTAATACAAAAAAATATTTAAACACCAACATAATACACTCCCCTCATTATTTACCAAAATGGTATACATGGTGGTGGTGCAACCTAAGTAGGTGGCACCACTTTAAAATTTTGAGACATTTTTTTATTTTTTATTATTATCTTATATTAAAAATTAAAAAAATATAAAATATTGAGTGGTGCCGCCTAGGAAAGCAGCACTCATGTTTTGTACAGGTCAAAATACGAGTCATATAAGTTAAATACGGGAAAATTCAAAACTTTGGAGTGGAGCATATGGGCTAGGCAGCACTAATGGTGGTGCCATACAGGTAGAAGGCCCAGTGTTTATTTAAGCACCTAAACCTGATTTCCTTGAACACAAATTTTTGATTTAACATAAACTCTTAAAGGCGGCAAATTTTGTTCAAACAAAAACAGAAGAGCTCAGAGAAGGAATTTATTTACAATAATTTATTTATTATTCAAAATGGTATGATATTGATATATATATTTTTTTTTAATAGATGAAAAATCAAATTTTCGCATGCGTTTATTTCGATGGAGAAATTTTGACAACAACAATGAGATTTAACAGAAATGTCTCAGTTGATAATATAAAGGCAAAGATTAGTGAAAGAATTGCTAGAGGTTGTGGGAGAAGGATCTCGAAGCTTTTTTATAAGTTTCCAGTTTCAACAAATCCTATCAAATTCATCCAGATAAGAGTCATAGAGGATAAAGACGTGGAGATAATAATCGCTCTTTATTGTGGGAATCGGAGCGATGAAAATGCACTGATTCAATTATTTGCTGAGCTAACTGATGTTGAGACAGCTGAAGATCCCACTCCATTAAGTATGGTGGTTTCGACATCGTACGTTGATAGTCAATCTGTAGCTTGTAAGATCAGCATCGATCTTAATGATGCACCCAAGAATTATGCAGATGGTGATGATGGATATGATAGTAGTAATCCTTCTGATCACGAGGTCGATATTGATAGTGATCCCGATGTGGACGAGGTCCTGAATGATGTAGACGAGGAAGGGCTAAATGACGAGGTCCCGGATAGTCGATGTATTGTGATGTACAATAATCCAACTAGGGAACATGTCGCTTATAAACCCTGATGCAGCATATGTAGCGAATTTTGCGAAATACCTTGATATAATACCTGCTCATCGATTGGCACTAACCCCAAAACCTAAAGAGTTGTTCGAAGGTCAAAAATTTGACTCGAAGGAAGAGTGCGTATTTACCATTAAGCAGTATAGCATGAATGTTTCGGTGGACTACAAAGTTTGCAATTAACAAGTTCGAGCTGCATTTAACCAGAATTCACAGAAGTGGGAGATAAGAAAATTTGTTAGCTCTTACACATGCAATACAACATGTATGTCAGAAGATTACTAGAAATTAGATTCCAAAAATATCTGCACATATATCATGCCAATAGTGAAGGACGACCGCCATCAAAGACTCTACACTGATTGTCGAGATGCAAGCACGAGTCCATTATCGAGTTTCATTTCAAAAAGCATGGATTACGAAACAGATGGTAATGGAATAGCTGTTCTGATTAGGATGCGTCATACAATGCTCTATAGAAGTGGATAGCTATAATGTGACGATACGTACCGGGGATTACGATTGAGTTAGTGAGAACTTTATTATGGCCCGGATAACAACATATAATCGAGAATAAGAATTTTTCAGTATATGTTTGGACGTTTGATCTCTACGTTCGAGCATTTCCTCACTATAAGCCATTTATCCAAGTAGATGGTACCTGGCTATACAGGAAATATACGTAAATCCTACTAATTGCGAGGGCTCAAGATAAGAACCAAAACGTGCTCCTGATAACATTTGCTATTATAGACAAAGAAGACATGAACTCATGGGAATTCTTCCTGACGAATCTGCGGAGGTATGTTGTTCATAACGATAATATTTGCATCATCTCTAGTAGAGGGAAGGGAATAATTACAACCATTACGAGTACCAGTATACTATGCTGGTTGATTTACTATAACTGACACATTGCGACTAACTTCCAACGAGAATATAAGAAAACAACCTACAACGTACGAGTTAGAGCCACACCAATTTCGGTAAATAATGACTAGAGTTAAGCGTGACATGGAAAGTCAAACGAACAACACTTTACGAGAGTGGTTGGGTACCATAGAACAGTGACAATGGTCTCAAAGTTTCGATAAAGGGTTTCGATATGGCCAAATGACGACAAACCTAACAGAGTCAGTTAATAGTGTGTTCAAGAGAATATGACATCTTTCGATTTCATCCCGTGTTCTCGATTATGATCTATAGTCGGTTAATAGTCAACTTGGTATCCCACTTAGATCATACAGAGTTGATCTTCAGAGCAGACACTACGATTGTAAAAGGTTCGATACACTTCGTTACCCTGTGCGCATGTCGTTACAGCTTGTGCTCACGTGTCGCTTAATGTTGAACTATTCATCGACCTCGTTTACACTCTCAAGCGCACGTTACGTATTTGAGAAAATGAGTTCCCCATCCTCCCTGACTTCTCTACATGAGAGGTGCCTTCGACGACTTTTAAGCTTATCCCGAACAAGAAAAAAAAAAGTCCAAAAAATAAAAAATAAAAACCCAATAAAAAGAAAATTTTAGACCCAATTTATGTAAAAGCAGGGATTCTCAAGAATCTTCATCAAATTCAGCTGTTTTCAAATAATTCACTCGTTCTTAAAAATCAACAAAATATAGGTAAGCAACAAAACTCAATTGTCATAATAACGATTCTATTTCTCTTTTGCTCTACATAAGTGATTTCTCTCATTTTCAACCCCTCTGCACCTAAAATAAAAGCAACTTTGTTTGATTCTTCAAACCCTAAACCCTAAATTAAAAAACCTTAAACCCAAAACCTTAAAAACAAACATAAACATAATTAAATACAAAAATAAAAACTATTAATTAAATAAAAATATAAACATAATTAATTTCTAATTCATTCATAAACATAATTAATTCCAAATGAAAATGTCCAATACAAATGAAAAATGAATATAAAGCCCTATCTCAAACCTATAGGTGTCTCGCATGTCATCAATGATGAACCATGAGTGAAGCTTTAGGACGATAATGTACGAGAAGTAAAGTATAGCAATAGGCTGAAAGGAGTAGAGTACTACGTTGGGATCGCACTGAAGATATCAAACATCAAAGACGATCTCGAATCTGTGATCTAAACTAGATCCGAAAAACTCCGAATAACTCGTGGCTCGACCAAATCGTATTATATCCATGATCTGACCGTATGATATCTCTACTGTTTAACCACCCCGGATGATATCCATCGCTTGACCACCCTAGCTCATATGACTCGAGCTCAAGATATTGCTCGGGGTCAAGATCATGCTTGGGCTCAAGATCAAGCTCAGACATATGAATGTGTTGCCACGTGGTACATGTACGATAGGACTAAAATTATTTGCTCACCAAATAAATTATGGTTTCTCCATATGAAAATATCACTGTTTATACTATACCGATGCCTCTAAAGCGAAACAAAGATTCATCGTAAATTGAAGTACCCGCTCTTCCTGGTCTCTCACACTGTAATATAATTTTTATGCACTTGCCCCCAATCCAATCTGAGTTTCCCCTTCTTATCAATACAATGGATCTTCCCCAAGTTTATTGAGTTTACCGAGATATATTGTATGCCCCTGAACTATCGAAGTACTTGATCCCCATTGTCCCACACCACTGTTTAAAAACATATATTGCGTACGTTAATGCACCACAAGTGTGAGTGGTTGCGAGCAAAACTAGGAATAATACTCGTAACATTAAAGACTGAATAGAGCATCCAAATGAATTGCAAATTTAAATAACATTATTATAGTAACACGACTCAATTAATATTAATAAATTAAAATGAATAAAGAAATTGAATGTTACGAATAACTTACCTTCTCCCCAACATGTGTCTCAATCATTTGTCAATATATCAAAGCTATCAATGACCTCTCGATAATCGAATTCCTAAACCATCTACAAAAAACTTGTTAGAACAAATTTACAAAAAAAAATCTAATAATTGATATAATGCTTATAGTAAGTGTTTAATATTAACCAGGAAACCATCCGATACAAGGTTCAAGATTGCAACAATATCAAACATTCGCATATGTTTTTAATTCGACAAAGCTCGCGAGACAACATTGCTAATACTGTCGACCCTCAACTATACTCACTTGCTTTATCAAATCAATTAAAAAACGCAAGTAAATTAAGTAGACCTTATTATTGTTTACTGTTGGCATCAATACTTCCTTATGAGGTGCATGAGCTTGTAAATGCTGAAATCTTACCCTCAACCATGTAAACTTGAACCTCATAAATCTTAACCTCGAGTGAGTCTCCCAATAAGTTATTATAAAGGGTGACCGAATTAAATATCGTCAATATGCTCGTAACAGGCCTCCCATCGATTGCAAGCCCAAGCTACAATATAACATCCTCTAATGTGATGGTACACCCCTCACACGGTAAGTGAAATGTGTAATTCTTTAGTCGCCATTGCTCGACCAAAGCGAATATCCAATTGTATAGTAAATAAAATCTGCATATCAGTGCAACTGATCCAAATCCTATTACAACCAAGTGTGGGATGATACATTCATCTGGATCATAATTTATGACATTTACACGACCCCTTAATTTTAGATACACATCTTGACATTATTAAATTAACGAAATAATTAATACAACTTAATTTAATCCCGTAAACGAAATGAACTTTTTATAATGTGACAAATAACAAATTTTTATCTCTTTATTAACATTTCTCAATATGTGCTCATTATCATTAATCAAAAAACTCATACTCATATCTACAATAAAAAAATTACGATTATCACTCTATTAGAAGTAATTAATATAATTTTAAACTAATATTTATTACGAAGTTAAAAATAAATAAATTTTTTTACATTAGATTCATGTAATTTATTGAAAATGTAACAATTTTATTTATTGAAAAATTAAAATATCTTGAGAAATAATAAATTATATAAACATACAAATGATATAAAAATAGTAAATTACGAAAGAAATAGATAAACATACCTTTCAATTTCAAACAAACAACACTTAAAAAAAAATATATTATTAAATTCTATGCAAATTAATCAAAAAAATAAGCATACCAATCAAAAAATAAAACATAAACATACCTTTCAAAAAACCTTCTTTTTTTTTTACCTAACTTAAACATAAATTAAATTAATTAGAAAATTTTATAGAATAAATCAAAAAAAAAAAATATATAATAACATATAAAAAAATATGAACACAATAAACAAAAACTACTATTTGTTACCGTTGACTCTGCGCTCTTCGCACCTCTAGGGATTTTCTCTGTTAGGTTTTCTTTAGGTTTTCTTTGGTTTTGTTCTGTGTACCACCATTTGGTAGTTTTAAGAGAAAAAAATCCATCTTACTGATTTTTTCAAAAAACTTTATATCTTTTTATATTTGATTAATGGGTTCCAACATACCAAAAAGAAGAATGTAAGAAAATTTGGCACGTATGACATTGGTGAATGAAGAAAATGAACCTGCCAAGGATCATGATGAGTTGGAGATCAAATAGGATATTCGACTCTACCTAGTTGGAAAGGCTTTGCCTAATGTTTTGATAGAGATATGCCACCCAATTAAAGGAGTCACAATATCAAAAGTAAAAGATAGAGGGATCTTGTTTTGATCCTATAAAGAAGTCTAACCATCAAAGATTGGTTTTTTAACATGCATTTAATAGTACTGCACAAATTAGATGAAAGAGTGGATCCAATTCAGGTACAAATTGTTTACACAAATTTCTGAGTGCAAGTACACGATCTTCCACTAGGATGCATGTCAAAAGGCATGGCTAGAGAATTAGGTAATTTTATTAAGGATTTCTTGAATTATGATGCCACAATTATTACAAAAGGTTTGAAGAAATTCATGCTCAGCAGAGTTAGAATAGATATTCGTAATCCAATTCACAAAAGGAAAACGAATTTTATATGATAGGGATAAGGCATCCTTCGTGAACTTCCAGTATGAAAGACTTTCTTTATTTTGCTTCCTTTGTGAAAGACTAGGTAATGGGGAGAGTTTTTGCTTACTAAGAATGATGCAATGAATTCAAGAGGACGATAGAGGATGGGATTAACCGCTAAGCGCCCACCACGATGATCGAAACCAACTCCAAGCAAATGGCTTTAAGAAAGTCCACCGTAACAAGTGAGGTTGGAAAGTATTACTATTATCTAGTGTAGGAGATAAGAACGGTGAAGGGGGAACACATGGTAAACAAGAAAGAGCAATATGTAAGGAAGTATATGATAATGAATGATGAGCCAAGTATCGACTGTACTAGTCGACGTGTGGGGTTTTACAATGACAATGAGAGGATGTGTGATCTTGAAGAATTACCATGTGAAGTTTTGGATGGTAAGAACAAATAAAGAATAAATTCAACAAATGAAATAAGTATAGACACGGATGGTAAAGATGGCATTGAAAAGGCCACTAATACGTTATGGAAAGTTAATTGTCTCAAGAATAGTTTCAAACAATCCCTACCCAAGATATTGTTCTTGATTGAAACGAAAGTTAATGATAAAAAGATGGAAAAAATCCGTCATAAATGTAGGTATATATATGGCATTGATGTACGTGATGAAAGCTCAAGGAAGACTTTCACTCAAATGGAATAATGAGATCAAAGTAACGTTACAAATCTTTTCCAAATGGCATATTCACGTTGAGGTAGCTGACAATAATAACAATAATAAGTGAAGACTAACAAGATTTTATGAAGCCCTAATAGAGAGCCGAAGACTCGAATAATGTAATACGCTCCAAAGGTAAAAGGCTTTAGCAATCCACTATTGCTAGTGGTGGTTGATTTTAATGAAATTTTGTTTTCCTGTAAAATCAAAGAAGGAAAACTACGTAACTAGTAACAAATGCTGGCGTTTAAAGAAGCATTGGAAGATTGTGAGCTTAACGAATTGGGTTTTACAAGACAATGGTATACTTGAGAAACAAGAAGGGTTGTGGAGGATAATATTAGGGAAATACTTGATAAAAGGGTAGCTAACATGGCTTAGTGGGATCAATTTTCGAGATACACAATCAAACATGTCCCACAATTTCTCATATCATTATCCAAGCTAATTCAATTGAATGATTAAAAGAGAGTGTTTAGTAGGAATGGAATACGCTATTTTCAATTCAACGCAAACTAGTTGTCAGAAGATTGTTTTGTAAAGCAAATCCAAATTGGATGGAAAGAAGAAAATCATGATTTACCTAATCAATTGGCAAGTTTAAGGAAACACTTAAAGAAGTGGGCAATCGGAGCATGATCGAAAAGAACAAATAAGAAAATAGAGTTGTTGGATGAACTTGAGAAGTTGAGCAAGGAAGATCCCGAGAAGGAAACTCTTGCTACTATCACAAAAGTCAAGTTAGCATTGAATATGGAAGCAAATAAAAAAGAATCGTCTTGAGCACAACAAAACAAGGCTAATAAGCTTTGATGAGGTGATCGAAATACAATATATTTCCATAGATTGGCAATCAAAAAAGGAACAAGAAATTAGTGTACACCTTGGAAGATGATAATGGCAGTATGATTGAAGGTGAGGATAATATTCTTGGACTTACAACAAATTATTTTAAATAATTATTTTTAGCTAAACCTGTATGAGAAAGTAATTGCCAAATGGCCAAGATATAGCCATTCATTGAAACTTACCATAACCTAGAGCTGATGAAAGAATTCACAAAGGATGAGGTGTTGCATGCATTAAAAATTATGGCTCCATTTAAAGCAGTAGGTACGAATGGTTTTCCTGTAATTTTTTTATCAAAAATATTAACATTTGGTTGGGGAAGATGTAATTCAATTCTATCTTGAGGTGATGAGTGATAGAAGAAATTCAAAAAATGTTAATAGAACAAATATAGTCCTCATTCTTGAGGTAAAAGAGCCAAAAAAATCTAAGCCAATATAGACCAATTAGTTTATTCACAGTCATCTATAAGATGATATCGAGAATGTTGGTTAATAAATTAAAAAAAATTCTAGAGTTCTGCATTGAAGAAACTCAAGGTGCATTTGTTCCAAGAAGGCAAATTACAAATAATATCCTCATCGCCTATGAGGTATTGCACTCTTTAAAAGAAAAGTAAAGGAAAAACATGATCATTTGCTATAAAACTCATATGAGCCAAACCTATGCTCTAGTTGTTTAGGCCTTTTTGGAAGATATAATGAAAAAACTAAGATTTTGTAATGAATAACTAAATTTGGTGTTACGACGTGTTAAAAGCATCTCTTGGTGATTTTGAATAGGTTCAAAGGAAAGGAGATTAAACCAACTCGAGCATTGGGGCATGTAGACTCGTTAAATCCGTATTTATTGATTTTATACAAGGAAGGATTTTTTAGATTATTGACCCTAGCAAAGAAAAACGAATTTATTGGTGCAATAAAACAAGGGAAGGTCGAATTGGCTATTACACATCTATTTTTTGCTGATGACAGCACTCAATTTGATAAAGCAACAATGAAAAGAGTGACGAGTATAAAAAAAGTGATTGGTGAGTATGAAAAAAATGTCTGGACAATTAGTCAAATTTGATAAAACCCTAATTTACTTCAGTAGTAACGTGAAAGAAAGAATGAAAGAACAAATGCACAATTACTGGGGGTTCGCATATCTAACAACCCAGAAAAATATTTGAGGTTGCACATTATAATGGGTCGACAAAAGAAAAATGCTTTCAATGAATTAAAAGAGAAATTTATCCAAAAGATGAAGGTATGGAGTGTAAGAAATTTATCTTTAAGGGGAAGAGAAATATTTTTAAAATCAATGATACAGGCTATTCATTCATACCCAATGCAATGTTTTGAATTGCTAAGTTCATTCTGCTGTGATTTAAAAGCGTTGATGAGTCGATTTTGGTGGCATAATTTAAAAACATGTAAAGGAATACACTGGTGTAATCGACAGACCATGTGCATTCCCAAAACGCATCGTGGAATTGGTTTTAGAGATTTTACCAAGTTCAATTTAACCTTGTTAGCAAAGCAGGGTTGGAAACTAGTTACTAATCCATCAAGTTTGTTTCTACGTGTTTTTAAAGCCAAGTATTATCTACAAGGTGAATTTATGAGTTCAAGATTAGGCTCTTACCCCTCATTTACTCGAGGCAACATTTGGGTGCTAGAAGTTTGTTAGAAGACGGATTGGGATGGACAATCGGAAACGACACCCAGGTTAACATCTGGAATGATATTTGGCTACCGAAACCTGGGAATGGTAGTCACAGTGTAAAATATTAATACACAATATATTGTAATAGTAATTGATATAAAGGGATTCAAATGGAATTAGAGGGTGATTAGAGAACTATTTCTTGGACAGGCTGATAGCATTCTCCGCATCCCACTTTTGAGGCCCTTATAGATTGACGAGTTAGTTTGGCGAGGAGACAGTACAGGTGTATACTCGGTGAAAGGTGGATACTGATGGCTTGTGAATGGCGACAAAAATAACCAGGGCATCGCCTATACAGTACAAATAGAAATCATGAACAAATTTTTTACAAGAATATGGCAACTAAAAATACCAAGCAAAATACAGATATGCCTACGGAAAATTACAAAAAACTATCTACCCTTATTAGCTAATTTGGTTACACGGTGTATACAAACAGATGCTTCTTGTCCAGTATGTAAATTGCAGAAGAAATGGCACAGCATTTGTTCTGGGATTGTACTCTTACGAAACAGCTACTTAGTACCTTGGCATAGAACAAGCCAAATTCCACATGCAAGAAGATTGGAAAATGAGTTTAGCCACAATTTTTAACTATTGTAATGAAGATTAGTGCATAACTATAGCTATTGCATTGTGGGCCATATGGTATAGTAGAAATAAACGAGTGCATAATGGACAAAGAGATTCAGCACAAAACAGTCAGTTTCACCTTAGCATACAAAGCTGAAATAGGTTTGCTAGACATAAGCCTAAATTGTAGATCTGTGTTGGAAGATGAAAGATAGGAGGCCCAAAGATAGGGTATGGTCGAAGCTAATTTTGACGCATCATTTTTTCTACAAAATAACATAGCAGTAGGTGAAAGTGTGATAAGAAACAGTGAAGGCATGGTGATGGGATCGAGTACCTACCCATTTATGAACGTGAAAGATCTGACCACAGCTGAGACCCTTGCATGCCTAGAGACTATTCGGTTTGTAGTAGATCTAGGTTTTCTTGATGCCTGCATAGAGGGAGATGCGCTAACTGTCATAAAAAGGTTAAATCAACAGAAGTTGATAAATATTAGATATGCAAAATAACAGAGGAAATAAAAAACCAAGGAAAACGATTTAGAAACTTATCGTTTCATTTCATGCACAGATCATCGAATAGAGTTGCGCATAACCTTACTGAATGGGGGCGACGGTTTGATTCACCGAGGTTTTGGGTTGAAGAAGTGCCATCAGAAATGGAAGAGGCCCTAAACGATGATCTACGAGGTGAAACGGAGTAGAAGGGAGAATGTTGTTTCACTGAGACCGGAGTAAAAAAGAGGAGGATAAGACTCCGACGAATCTCAGACGAGGTGTGGAATTGGCAATTGGTTTGAGAAAGGAAAGATGAATCAAGAAATGGAAGCCAGAGGCGCACAAAAGTTTAATCTGACGAGTGATAAGTGCTTGGGTATAGAAAGAGCGTTTTTCTTTTTTCTTTAGGGTTTTGTTTTGAAATCGTCTTTAGGAAGTTACAGACCTTCTGAAGGTCAAGCATTTTCTCTTTCTTGGAAACGTTTTCAATTTCTTGGGCAGACAAATTTAATTTTCGTGTGTCAGTAGTTTAATTTCAACCTTCAAAGCACCGACAGCAAGGTCTAATAGTCGTTTGACAGTTGTACAGGTGCTATGTTAGGGTGCTGTTTTGTGTTTTCTCACCCTTATTAATGCATTCTTCAGATATTTATTAAAAAAACTAATATTTATTACAAAGTTAAAAATAAATTATAATTAGAAATGACAAAAAAAAATCAAAAATTAAATTAACTCAACATTTTTCAAATAAATCAAAATCAACAACATTTAAAATTTATATTAAAACAAAACAATACCCTAAACTTAAGATTATTTACCAAACTAATACAAAAAAAATTTTAAATATCAACTTAATATAGTAACATTCCTTTTTTTTTTCCTTCCCCCTTTGCTTGCTGTCTATCCCACCCTTATTTTTCTTTCTTTCTTCTGCTGTGTTTTTGTGCTTGTGTGTGCGTAAAGAAAATTTTGGGGACCATTTTAAGTTCCCCAACAGCCCCCTTCATGAGACCAAAAATGGTCTCGTCACCTCCAACAGCAGCAGCAACAATCAATGCAGAGGGAGCAGCAGGCAGCAAGGTCTGTCAAGTAGGCATTAATCCAATTTTTTAATTCCTCATATCGTACTTTTATTTTAATATCAGATTTATACCATACTTTTATTTTATATTTTATATTTTATATTTTTAATTTTTAATATAAAATAATAATAATAAATAAAATAATTATGTCAGATTTTAAAAGTGATATCGTTTATCTAAAAAGCATCATCTTTCCATATGTATTATTTTAGTAAATAACGAGAAAAATATATTATTTGGTGTTTAAATAATTTTTTATTAATTTTTTATTAATTTGGAAAATATATTATTTAATAAAAAATCCGCCTAATTAAGTTGCATAGTTTTTATCAAAAGAGAATCTTTTTTGGGTTTGTCTCTGTGATGCTTTTTTATCATTGAGTGGCATGCATGGTATTGCCGGCATGCAACACGCCTAATGGATTTGATGCCAGCCAGCCCACTTGCTCCTCATCTCCTTCAGTCTCACTAGCAACGACAAGTAAAGCTAACCCAATAAGCAAAAGCAAATACCCTTTCGTCTCTATTTCTGGGTTCTGATCTCACTCAGCTTTGTCTTCAATATTATACTTCAGAATGGCCGTACAGAATGACATTCATATTGCAGATGGTAGTGTGGGAAGAGTCAAGAGTCAGAGATATTAGAACTTTGAAGGAAGGAACAGTGACATCATGATGATGATTCCCGCATAAACCAAACGAACAGCAACACTCGCAATAGCGCTGTTAAATTTGCAGAGATTCTTCTGTCAGGCCTAAGCCACCCCCCACATGCTTCTTCTGCCTACCCAGTTTTATTTTTTGTTAATTCAAAAAGCATGCAATCCGTTCACAACAGTTCCCCCAAAATTGGAAATTCAGAAGGAATTTGTTAAAGATCATGATAAACATACGCTTGGATGAAATTGTAAAAGCTTGGCTGCTACTCGCTGCACTGAGAACGGAAAATCATGAGTGTAAAGAAAAAGGCAGTTACTTCAACAAGGCATTTTTTACTACAAATCTGGGAAGTTCAATACAACATTAAGGGAAACACCCCCTACTATCATACGACATCAACAGTAGAAGCATTCAGCAACAAAAACCGCTGTGCTGTTATCCTTATAAAAATTTGGCAAATATGGGTTCAATTCCCCCACCATTGTTCTGGTGAAACATTCATCAACTCAGAATCTGAACAATTTTCTTTTATATTCTTTCAATACAAAATAAATTGGGTGAAAAACAACTCTCCCAAGGGTGGGTTCAGGGAAAAGGACATTTCAAAATTTAAAAATATGGAATCCAAAATGAGATCTTCCCGTCAAGGCTTGAGAGCAAGGGAAAGCCCCATCTTAGGGGATGCATTTATGGCCTTTGAATCATACTCTGCCGAAAATGTTACAAGTGACTTGGGCCTCCATTCACGTTGGCACAGCATTGCAACCTTTCCATTGTCAGAGAACCGTGTTTTTACCACGGTAAAAGGATCCACAGCATGAGAACTTCCAATGGTGAAAGTGTTTTCGTAGGTGGAAAATCTATGAGCCATTTCAGCAGCAACACAAGTGAAGGGGTTGACAGAATGGATATAAGATGCCTTCAATGCCTGTCCTTTATCAGTCCTAAAAAAGAAAACATTCGTTCAAAAATTGACAGCAAGGCCTTTATGACAACGCAAAAGAACATAAAGCAACAGGGAAAGGAGCATAAAATGCTGACAAGTAATCTTATAAGCTACAGGGAGATGGATAACACATCCGCTGAATTTAACCTACAGAAACTAAAATACTTTTAATCATTCTTATTGGTAAAAAAATGTTCATCATAGTCCCGAGGAAATAGTGTTCATAAACTTTTTGCGACTAACTAGTTATTCAAGTCATGATTCCCATGCATGTTAGAATCAATCCAAACTGCTTAGCACTCTTGTTTTTGCCTCTTTCAATTGATAACCTTAAGCATCATCTTTCAATATATCAAATGAATCAAACTACGGTTTACCATAATAAATGATTGTTATATCTTTAAACCCTTCTCAAAGTTCCATGCAATACACAAAATACCACTTTTTCTTTTTCTTTTTTTAATGTCACAAATGCCACTACTGAGAGCATATTCTGTATTGCTATTTCATCATGATGCAGAAAATAGAACAATAAGATCAACTTCAAAGGAATCACGTCTGTGGAACTACAAAGAAAAATCTGGAGCTGATAAGCCAGGCACATCAGCATTCAACTCAATGCCAATTAGTAGGCTGTTCTTTCCTTTTTCTTTTTTTTTCTTGCTATCCTTCAACGCAAATCAGTCCCAATTACTTGCATGTGAGTCCTACATGCACACTAATGTGATAATTGACATTTGACTTTAGCCGAAGCATGTTGGAAATAGGATCGCCCTTGTTCTTTCTCACAAATCGCAGTGTCCCTAACTCCAGCAACCCCTTAACTCTCTCTCTCTCTCTCTCCTCCCCCAAATCAATACAGGACACACAAACTTCATAGCTAAAAATACACGTGCAACAGAGATGAATAGGTCAATTGGTTGTGATTCTTTGATTCAAAAGTTTGCAGTGATTGCTTGAGGCGTATAAGCTAGCAGACTTAATCCGATTTAATTTGACCAAAGTGCACAGAAACTGGAAAAAATGGTGGGCCATTTCAGATTCAGTCGAGAAAATTTTGTTTGCCCAAAACAGTTATCTGACAAATAAATTAACTCTCTGTTGGTCTTTTACTGAAACATTGGACCGGATTTGTTACATATGAAGTTTGTGCAGCTGGACCGCAGAAATCAAAATTTAGAGATCAGGAAGATATTTTTGAGAAGTCCAATAACTATTAGTAGATACTCAAATCTAAAGTATTTGAGGCTTATCTGAAACTTTTATAACAGCTAAAATCATATTTCATGCAAACAACATTTAGGATCATCTTAATCCAACTTTAGATTTTTTTAAATGCTAACAAGATGTTATAAAATAACTGCTTGTGATGTAGCACTTGTCAACTCAACTGAGCCTGAAGGTATCAAAGCATAAGAAACACAGCTGCATGCCCAACTAAAAGAAATTAACTAAGTTACTTGGACTCAGGTGCGAGTGTCGGATATGGGTATGTACCCGACATGGGTATGGTTAGATTTTTCTAAAATTGTACATGTATTTAGAGTATTCTTGGAGATCATGTCCCTATATGCATGGGTGTCAGATATGGGTACTTCAAGAAAAATGAAAAGTTCGAGAAACATAAGAAATAAATATCTACTAAGGTAGATGATCTAAAAGTACTTACAGCAAAAGAGCAACAGAGAAATCTGGCTTGTTCAAGTTGATCCCAGCAGTGTACTTGGTAAAAGAAGCAGAAGCTGTATCAAATCCAATTTCACTGCCCAAAGCAAGCTCCTTGCTGCCAATTGTTGCTGAAAGCTCCAATAGGGGAGTTGGATTCAGGCCAATGCTAGACTCAATGGCAGCATGAGGATGAAGATATTGGACATCCAACTGAGACACGAAGCATAGAAAAAGTCAGATATCCAGTTTCTCAAAGCAACTGCCAAAGATCTTTCTTTCGAATCAATAAGAAAATTGGAGCAAATTTTCCGTCAAAATGATTTACTTCCATAAATTAACTTTTTCCAGATAAAAAGGGCACTCAGAAAGTAGAACTAGGTACCATGCATAAAAAGGATCCATAATAAATCAATGATCATAACAACTGCAGCCTTGGTAAAATAGGTAGCAAGGAAGAGAATTGGAATGACCAGCAGTCAGCATAAACACAATCCCCACCCACCACAAGAAAAATGCATAGCTAGCAAATACATATGTAAAACATTACCACACAGTAGGTTATCTAAGTTACTAAGTGAAATTAAGACTCATTTTCCATATATACTGTTAACATAAATGCACTGACCTTGCCAGACTTGTGATCAGGTATCCTGAAACTTAGAGCAGCTTTGGAACATGGCCAGACATCATTGACAGTCACTTTTGTAGACACCTGCAGAAAGAAAAAAAAAATGAAGAGGAAAAGGGACAGAGTTATTAGGGATTACATAATCAAGATTTAACAACTTCCAAATACAAACAGGCAATACATTAAACTGAATCACAAATATGGAGAGGTCACAAAAAAATGGGAAAGAGAAATTTTCCATACATTAGAATAGGTATCAACTTTCATATCCACAGTAGTATTTCCACTCTTATACACAGTATTTATGTCACCAAAAAAATGTTGGTCCTTCTTGAGTCCCGTGGCTGTAAGTCCCTGCAAAACATTAAGTATGACATTAGATGACATAACAATCAAATTGGTTTGCAGTTCAATATAGTAATTTATATAACAAAATAATCAACAAGAGCTCTTTTCATTTTTAAGGGAAGTTATCAGCAGTACTGTTTTTAACAATGTTAGAATCTACTGATGGTAAAAGTGAATAAGATATCTAAACGTTGAAGAAATACTTTTCTGCCATATCCAGAGCTCTTGGGCTATTTATAAAATAAATAAACAAAATAGGTATCTAGTTCTTTTAGGCCTCCCAATTTAGCTCCCTTTACCCTCCATGTTCACAACTCTCCCTGCTTCTTCAATTTCACTCTATTCTAAGCTTAAAAATATGTGTTTGACACAGATACTACCATTTTTTCCCTAAATTTTTCCTTACATTTTGGACGCAGAAAACCACACCTGTGTCTATCAAATATCTGCTGGAAATGAATACCGATGAATAGAAAACAGGAGTGGATGTCAAACTAGTGCACTCCCCGAGTCACCAGTTCAACAGGATAGTTCAGTTAAACAAATATTAACTATTAAATGTTAGATGTAAGATTCTGATATTAAATAATAATTAGATAAGGTATTAGTAAATAAAAATATGCATCTGGTTTACCGGTATGGTCTTTTGTACATTATCATATAAGGCTAAAAGTTCAAATATCAACAAATGCAAAAAAGTAATAACAAAAAGTAATAAAAAGAGTTCTTTTTTTCCCCTGATATTATCCTTTTTTAGCCAGTCTTTTACCAGTTAAACTGATTTGCAACTAGTTCACCAAACGCTCATTTTTTTGTTAAATGTATCAGACTGGACAGACCACTTGTTCCCAGTTGAACAGTATAAAGTCAGTTCAATCCCACTTTTTTAACACTTGCGAGTACTAAAAGAAAAATGAAGATTAGTAAGTAATACAAGGAACGAAATCCATGACTATTTCAGCTCATATGGGAAGAAAACAAACAGAAGATTAAGGAATTGAAGAAGGGGAAATTGAAAGGAGAGAACATAAATGGTTTTTGTTACAACATCCACACAAAATTTTAAGTATGTCATCACCCATTTTAATGAAAACTTTCGCAACTCATAGTCACATGATAATGTATTTACCAATTTCATCCATTTTAACAACAGAGTAATGACTAGCAGAGAAAAAATTGAAATAATTATGAAATTAGGGGCTTCCTGTGTTGATTCCTTCACATATACATGCACAACATGGACATACACAAGGAAGATTGCTTAAGAGAAAGGAATTTATATCAGGCCAAACAAAGCATCCCAAGAGCAGAATGTTCATATGTGAAAACCTAGATAGTCATTCTGCTAATATTTACCAAACCAACTATATATTCTCAAGCCATAACATTTAGCAAAGCAAAATTTTAAGTTTTCAAGCACATTAATCAAGCTCTGTCCAAGAATTTAGTAAACCAATCAAGCAGCTCAGTAAAAGGTTAAACAAGTTTTACAGGGGAAACACTACCATTCCCGTGGTGCTCAGCATTGAAAGAGTAAACTTCTGGTCAAAGTTGTAATCTTTCGTCAGGAGGTCTGCATAAACATATTTAGAAATTATTAAAATCTATGAAAGCTAAAAAGCTAAAAGAAAATAACAGCAGGCTAATATGACAGACAAACAAGCAGCTACGGTAAGTACTAATTAATAGTCATCAAAAGTTACAAATAGCAAGAGAAGTCCATCAGTCTCGGACCAAGAAATGCAATTCATCACATCACTAACAGAAAAAGTAAAATCTATCTATTATCTTACTGAGCTAAAGGTGCAACTGTTAATCCTCGGTGTACTAACATAATAGTAACTAATTGTGTTGGTCATCTATCATATAAATATATGCATTTTCTTTGGTTTATTAAGTGTTTAAAAAACCTAACTGCATTAATATTTACAATTCCTCTACCCAACCATGCTTTTCTGAGAAGCTGCTTCCCAGCTTCATTACGCATCAAATCAGTTTGAGTTGCCAATAAACCATAATTTCTGGTAAGATTATGACAAGTGCAAACATATCAAACAGTATCTAAACATGCATTACCAGACAAGAAAAAATTAAAGGCACATGCAACTGATACCTTTGGCTTTTTTCCCAAGATCTATGAATGGTGCTGGTCCAGCCATCTTGATAGAAGTGCAATCAACCACAGCCTGAAATGCCATAAAGATATCATCAGTACTTTAGCACTGGAAACATTCTACTTGAGAGGAAATGAAAAGCAGGTGAATAAATCATAGGGCAAATGCATATGGGAAGATGATAAAACAATTTCTAGTTCAAAATCCATTTCACACGTCGTGTCTAGAAAAATCAAGCATTTTTTTATCCATGATATCCAAACTTTTACTACTCAATTCTTCACAAGTATAATTTGCTTCCATATCCAAATGTAATTTTAGCTTTTTGCCAACAAAAAGCAAGTGCCAAAATTATTAAAACAAGAAACAGCTTTACAAGCATATTCAGGGCCGGAATGCTGTTAAAATAAACAAAGCAAGCAAGCAAGTAATCGGAAAGTTTCAATAAACGAAGATAGTACGGCTCATATAAAAGATACAGAAATCACACCGTAAGAACATAAGATTCCAATTAACACACCTAGATTGATTTCAATACTTCAGAACCATAATCACAAAAACAATAACTTGAAGAATCAAAAAGGAAGAATGAACTTACAACAAAGATTTGAGAGAAGAGAGGATCAGCGACGAAACCGTGCAGCGGCTGCTACCAACACCGCTTTAGATTTTGTTTAATTGTTAAAACCAATTGTGTGTGTTGAAAATTTTTTGAAAGCCGAAGGGTCAAAGCGTGCAGACTCTCAATAGACGGCGAGGTTTTAGGTCAGTTTCTTAAAAAGCGTGATGGATCTTTGATTTGATTGGAGATTTTAGGTGCGATAGGCGTTTGTGAGGTTAACATGTTATGGGCCTGTGACACATGCTTTTGTCACCGTGCTGTGAGACCAAGAGCGAATATATCAAAATTAGAAATTGGAAATTACGTGGAATGAAATATGTTATTTTGAAATGAGATGAAACATTGATAAATTATGTGTATGGGATTTATGAAATTAGAAATTTAGATGAAATGTGCTACCATATAAAATGAATTTATCAATTGACATATATAATGGAATTGTCATGTCTCAATGTTAGTAAAACATGATATTTGTAAACAAAGAAGGTTTGAATTGGTAAATTGTACATATTAATTACATAACATCACTTGTTTTAATTTAAGCATCTGAAATGATTTATGATATGTTTTATTGTTCAGATTATATAAATATCACTGAGTTATACTTAGCGTACATCTTTGTTTCTCGATGCTGGTTAGGTACTTTACGTTTCGAACATCGACCCAACATCCAACGACAATCTTGAACTCAAGTGTTGGTCATGTTCTCATTTTGGTCTTGGCATGTACCTAAGGTGTCTTAAAGTTATAATGATAATTTTGGATTTGTTGGCATTTTGTATATTATGTATATAAATGTATATGTATGTGTTGGAAATGGTCATGTTGTTGTTATTTTGCTAAAGTAGTTTAGCTATATGCATAATGATTAAATGGTTGAGAAAATGATATGTTTAGTGATGTGTTTTGGTTGATACATGGTTATGGAAATGATGGATGGCATGCTTATGTTATGTTTGAAATGATTTGGTAGGTTTGGTGCATATAACATGAGGTTGAATTGTGGTAAATTCGACATTACTTGAATGGTTATTTTGATGCATGTCTAGTTGTTAGTTGAGGTGCCATTGAAGGTTTCTTTGAACGAAATTACCGAGCCAAACTTTAATATACTTTTATACCAACTCCGTAAATATTAATATTTAATATTAACAGACTCAATTTATGAAAATAAGGTTCTAAGATAACCTTTTTCAACACCACTAAAAATCGGGTTGTAACGTCACTATAAAATAACGAGATTAGAAAAATACATAGAAGTAGTATTTACCTTAATAACATCATCCTCAATGCCTTTGGCACGGAAGTATTGCTCTTTTCCCTATAAGAAATTGTTCACATCCTTGGCAAACCTCATCCTCTTAAACTCTTTTAGCTTAGGGACATCAACCTCGTCCCCATAAGAAGTTGTCCACATCCCTAGCGAACCTTGTCCCTTAAATTATTTTAACTTGCAGCCAACACCCTATTACCCAAAGCATCTTTACAGATAATGTGTAATAGCCAGTATTCAGTGGTGTTGAAAACAGTGATTTCGGGATCACAACCCCGATGAGTCGAATCATAAATTTATTTATTTAATATTTATGATGTTACTAGCATCGTATAAAATTTTGGTTAAAAGATTTTATAGTTTAGATAGTTAATTAAGTAAAAATGATTAAATCATAAAAGGTGTAAAAGTAGAATTTATAGCTTAAATCCTAATTGTAGGGTACGTTAAAGTCCTAAAAGGGTAATACACCCTTCAAGGGTTAAATGGACAGTTTGGGGTATTTGGAGGGTGGAAATTTCAATTACTTCATTAAGGGCAATTTAGTATTTTGATAATAAAGTAATTAAAATGAAAGAAAAGTAAATTAAAGATTTTCATTCATCTTCTTCAATAAGAAAAACAAGGAAACCCTAGAAGAAGAGAAGGGATATTCGGCCATACTTGGTGCTTTGATTTGGAAGGTGATTTTTCATCTGTTTTTAGTAATTTTTATGTTTTTGAGTCCGTATTAGCTTGATCTAGTTGATACAAGGACTAATTTGTGATTATGTCAAATGTTATGACTTTTTCCATTGATGAATGAGTTTGTCTTTGAATGTTTATGGAAGATTTGAAAGCTTGAAGATTAGGTTTAACATGTTTGAAAAGTGATTTTTGATGAATTTAGGGTTTAAGGACTAGATTGTGAAAATGGTAAAAGTACATGCTCTTGATGTGAAATAGATGTATGAATGAGTTGAGATTTTATCCTAGAATATTCGGTTGGCAATGGGTAAACTTAGAAATGGTTATTTTACATGTTTTGGCTCTAAGGACTAAATTGAATAGAAATGCAAAGTTTAGGGGTAATTTCATAAGTTTTCCAAAAAAGGACTTATATGTTTAAATTGATTAAATTATATTATTTAATGGGAGAATTGATTTATTTTGTGATAGATCAAGATCAGGCCACAGATCATAGGAACGAGAAAATCATAAAATAGTCCCTAAAGTTTCACTTGAACTGCAATTTAGTCTGATAAGTTCGTTTGTTACATTTTATACTTGAACTGCTGAATGTTATGTATTGGCAAAGTATTTGAATTTCTTGATGTTTAAAAGGAAGACTCAGTCTTGGGATGACAATGAGAATGTGATAAAAGAAGACTCATGACTCGAAATAAGCGCAAAAATATTGTTAAAAAGGAAGACTTATGACTCGATAGAGCATAAGATTGTTAAAAGGAAGATAATAAACTTGTGTAGTATGAGATTAATTAAAAACGAAGTTTTACGACTCTAATGTTAATTATCATCACTATGCTTAATGATGAGCTATGACATCTTATTTGCAAACTTACTAAGCTAGAAAGCTTACATGTGTATTGTTTCTATTTTGTAGATTTCGTTTTGGATGGTTAAAAATCGAATTACCTCAAAGACATCACACTATTTGGGAGCTGGTTCGGTAGTACTTACATCACTTGGTTATATGGAATGTACTAGGATGATGTTATTTTGTGAATGTTTATGTCGAAATTGAATGATACTTGTAATGCTTTGGTTGATGTTGAACACTTGAATGCTTGACCAATGTTATATGTGTGTATCTAGTGCTTAAATGTAATGTTAGGTGTTGTTTTGAATATGCTATGTTTTCCAATTTCAACTTATGTTTATAAAATGAAATTTGTGGAGGAACTTGTATAAATTTTGGAAATCTGCATACTTGTTTCGGTAGAATCCATACTTGGGTTGTATCGATAGTTGCATAGTAGGTATCGATAGTTCTGTGTATGCTTGTATCGGTACAAGTACAGAGTAGGAGAGAGGTTGCTCACTGACTTGGGTTGTATCGATAGTTGCATAGTAGGTATCGGTAGTTCTGTGTATGCTTTTATCGGTAGTTAGGATGCTTGTATCGGTAGAAGTTGCAGGGTAGGACTTTCTAGCTCTCTAGAGTTTTTAGTATCGGTAGAAGTAAGACATGTATCGGTAGAACTGTCACTTGTACCAGTAGAACTGTCACTTGTATCGATAGTAATTTGCACATTTCATGAACTATTTACTGACTTGACGACTACCGATGCTTGTCCATCAAGTACCGTTAGAAGTCTCCAAAAATCTTGGAAGTGACCTTTTTGTCTTTGTTGAATTGTAATTATAATTAAATGATGATATATGATGTGTTGGGTACATTTCCTTGATAAAATAAGATTGAATAACATGATATTTAAAAAATGAATAGTGATAGATTATTAGTGTGACATCGAAACCCTAACCAACGATGATTTTTGAGTTTTGGGTGTTACATAATGAGCTCCCCTTTGAACTCCTCAATTTGTTCCTTCAAAGTTGTCACCACGGTCTCGAGAGCGTCATTCCTCTCTATCAGCTTACTGTTGCATGTAAATGTATAATGTTGTAGCAAATGTGCAAGTGTACATGATGTTCAAGTAATAAAATGATAAGTGAATATCGTATCCATAGAAGAGATCGATTTTCAGTCAGAATCCTCTTAAGTTGTTGACAAAAGAATTGTGCATAATAAATAATTGTGATAACAAGTATAATTGTGATTGCAACTGTGTGTCATAACAAATGCAATAACAGTAAAAGTTGAAGCAAGAATTAAATCTACTAAGAGCTTATCAACCTTAGTAGAGATATTGGCAAGATCTAAATACAAGACTAAGTTGTGCTTGTTAAGACTGGGAATCCTTAGATCTAAACTCCGGATCTACAAATGCAATAGCAAATCTTTGCTCTACCAACTGCACAAAATGATTAAGTGATGGCTTACCAATGTCATGGAAATTTTTACAATCGATCCACAGTATATGTCTATAGCATGAATCTTCCAACAAAACTTAACTCACTCTTAATGAACGTAGCTTTATGTTTAGAGTCACTGCAAGTATCTTTCAAATTACTTGTTCAAAACATCAAATTATGCTCCAGCAAATCTAACCTTTTCAGTATTAGATTATGCACATGACAAACAAGTGTCTATGTCTAGGATTTTGTAAGCATGTAGAATTATGAACAAAGAACAGAATTCCAATGAAGCAAATTAGCAAAAGAAAATCAACCAAACATTTATAAAAATAGAATTTAGCATCCACATCATCCAACCCTTCGAAGTGTTAGTTCGAGGGCGTCAAAATATTGTTTAGACAAATCAACATTCATAAATTAACAAATAAGAGTACTGAATTGAAACCCAGGAAGAACATCAAGTTCGCATCCCGATTCTGCTTTTGTAATGCCATAGCAAAATATCGTTGCTCAGGTAGTTATTACGACGTCGTCGAGGCTTTGCTCCCAGCATCTACTGTAAACTCCGCCTCTGCACTTGGATCTGCCGGTGTGACTCTCTAGTTTTCCCTCTTTTCAGAGTTTTATCTCTATCACTCTTCCTTGCTTGATTTCTTCATTGAATGGCTCTTCTATTTATAAGACTTTGTCACAACTTTTGCATGTCAGAGCCGGATTCTAAGGGATCTTTCTAGTGCGTAACCTCATCAGATCTAGCATTGCTACAGCAAAATCTGCAAACCTATTATTACCAAAGCATCCAATAGCAAGGTTCTTCTACTGCTTCTGCTCCCAACAATGCTTCTCTCTCTGGGTTTCATACTTCCTTCCAACTTGCACCTTAACACAACACATACCATCGGCGTAATATTGCCATGACAAAAAGGGTAAAAACAACTAAAAATAATCGTTAAGGCTCAAACCAGCTCCAATATGCAAAAACACATAAAAACACTAATAATGCTACGACAATTTACTTAAGAACAATCAAATAACTCTAGTAAGAATTTGTTATATAACTCCTTTTAAAGAGTTATCACTTACCCACAATGATATTGAGCACCCTTTGCATCATATCCACATTGGAACTAAGGGCTTTTGCCTTTTGTCCCTTGAGTTGATCTTTCACCGAGTCCAACTCTGTGATGTGCCTCTCAATTACCACAAGTGTTTCATTCATACCACTGATGGATTCCTCCTACTTGGTCACCCGACCTTTCAAAGTCGATAGCGTATCCCTTGATTTGCTCGCTTTCTTGACCCTTTTATGGGTTTCCCTTAGCTCAATTTGGTTATCTACTTCTTTTGCCATATCACTAAGCACTTTCGAACCTTGACTCTGTTACCAATTGTCATGGGGCTAGAACATTAGTCTGGCAAACAATACAACCTTAGGTGAGAACTTATGTAACAACCCGTATTTCAGTGGTTTCGGGAACAGTGGTTTAAGGACCACAAATCGGACGAGAAATTTTTATACTGAGTTTTTAAATTAAATAAGTCAATAATAATTCTATATGGAATATAGAATTAAATAATTTTAATTATTAAATTAAAAGTTAGTATAAGTGGTTTAGTTCAAAGGTCAGGTGGTTTTAGAAAATTAGGTATCAGGACCTCATTTCTGAAATTTAGGACCATAAATATTTTTATTAAATAGTCTTATTATATGTAATTGAATTTTGGTCAAGTAATTTTGATGATTAATTGCTTAATTAAGGAAAAGGAGTAAATTGTAAAAGAAGTAAAAGTTAATTGCTAATGATTAAAAATAGTAAAGAGACCAAAATGGTATTTAAACCACGATAAAAAAGTCAAAGCGGTGGTGGATATGATTATCATCCACTAACTTTTTGGTTATTTATTCATTTATTCCTAATTAGTTTAAGGATAAATTGAAAACAAGTTTGTTTAATTGAAATTTAATATAATTGAAGGGCCAATTGTGTAATTGGACCCTCCTTAAATGGTTTAATAATATAAATGATGAGGAATTCTTTAGATTTTGGTAAATTGCAATTAAATCCTAATTAAATGAGGATTTACTAATTAGTTTATTTTTAGTATGATTGGGAATGGTGTTTTCGAGGCCACAAATTCAATGTGTTAGATCGAAAATATTAATTATTTAATATTTACTAGTTCATTAATGTCGTATTAAATATTGGTAATGAAACTTTATCGTTTAGATAGTTAATTAGGTAAGAAAGACTAAATTGTAAAGGTTGAGAAAATGGATTTCTATTAGTTAAAAGGGTCAGATAGCTAATGGAAGGTTAACTAAAAGGATTAATAGGGTAAATATGCCCTATTCTTAGTGGATGGATGGTTCTAGTTGATTAAAAGTCATGAAATTTGGTTGTTTATTAAAGGGTAAAATGGTAAATAGTCTAATAAGTAAAATAAATAAAGCATAATGTAAATCCATCACCTTCTTCCTAAAGTTTTAGACCAAAACCCTAAAGAAGAGGAGAAAAGCATTTGGCTAGCTTCGTTCTTTGATCGGGTAAGCAAATTTTGTTCGTTTTTAGTGAATTTTATGTTTTCAAGCTCGTTTTAGCTTGATCTAGCTAACCCAGGGATTAAATTATAAAACTATTAAAGGTCGTGGATTATGTCATTAATGAGTTTAGTGTTTTTTTGAAATTAATTGATAAATTATTAAGTTTAATTGTTAAATAAGACTATTTTGTAAAGTAATTTTTAGTAATTTTCATGTTTAAGGACTAAAATGTTAAAGTATTAAAATTGCAAGGACTTTAGGTGAAATAACAACAAGTGTGGGCTGTAGTGGAGTTCCAAACCGTTCGGCTAAACTTAGTTTTGTTTGAAATTGGTTAAATTGCAAGTTTTGAGCTTAGGGACTAAATTGAATAAAAGTGAAAAGTTAAAGACAATTTTGTAAAAATGTAAAAAAGGACTCAATTGCATAAAATAAGTTCATTTTACTATTGGAATTAGTCAATTGAATGAAATTATTATTTTAGATCAACAATGGGTTTAAAATCGATGCTAAGGAAAATTACAGATTAGTCCCTAGAGTTCACTTTAATTGTAATTTTATCCAATAAGTTCGTAACGTTAAATTTATTTGTATTCTTTATGATTGTTGCAGAACAGGTTATAGTACGTGAAATTGAAAAATATGAAAAAAATGAACGAATAGAAATATCAGGCTTAAAGTCGGTGATTTGAAACCGACGTGATAATTGAGGTACCGCATATGTTGCAAGTCCTCGATAGCTCATGTGAGCAACATCGTGAGTTGGAAAGATGAGAAATGAATCCAAGAATGGATAATAGGCCCTACGATGATTGAGATTTATCCATAAGTACATATTCTCGACAGCTCGTGTGAGTAGCATTATTAGGGAACAGTTATATGCACAGATACCGTATCGATGGCTGAGGTACCGCATATGTTACGAGTCCTCGACAGCTCGTGTGAGCAGCATCATGTACTGGTAACAGAGATGATACAGACAAGAAGTTGAACTTCTTTTTATAGCTTGTGGAAGAAAGGCCCTATTTTTGTTCGAATGAGTTAAAGACTATTCAACACAGGATGTTTGGTAAATTATTAATCTCTACGAACTTACTAAGCTATGTAAGCTTACCTATGAAATTGTTGTACCTATGAAATTGTTGTTGTTTTGTAGATTCTATTTTGCTGCTAGAAGATCGGATCATCTCAAGAAATCACATTATCTCGGGAGCTCACTTGGTAGGTTTTACATCACTTGGTTATATGGCATGTACTAGGGTGTTGTTATGCTTCCTTCTCATGAAAAATTGTATATTTTGAGTTTGTGAATTGATGGAAGTTTTGGTATCATTCAGTTATAAACATAGAAGATTTAGGTGCATATGCATACTCATTTCGGTAGTACTCTTACATGTTTTGGTAGAAGTATAGGGTATTTGAGACCTTGGTTATTGACTTGCATAGTATAGGTAGCATTTGTAACACCCTAATTTTGATTAAAAGGATTAAATTGGAATTTTGGTGGAAACTAGGGACTAAAATTTGATCTTAGTAAAATTTGAGGTTTAATTTGGAAGTTCGATAAAGTTTAGGGATGAAATTGAGCATTAATTAAAGTTTTGTGGTCAAATTGTAATTTTTAGGACTTATTTGTAAAATGGGATTAGTTTGGGGTTACTCAAAAACCCTAATATTCTTTGAGCTCTTCGTGTTAATGACCAATTTTTATAAGTATTTAAACCCTCTTTTCTAATTTTCAAAACCTTTTAGCTTCCTACTTTTATTTTCTTCTTTTTCTCTCTAAACAAAAATTTTCTCATCTCTTCCCTCTCCCTTTTTCCGTTCAAGCTCTAACAACCCATCTACGGCCGTCCGTTCACCACACTGTCGTCGTCGATAGACTCATTACACCTTGCGAACCTAACCCTTCCCTTTCCTTCTCCTTTACCGTTGCTATTCGTGAGAATCAGTGCTAGAATCGATTTGTTTCACCTCTTTTCTATCACTCTTTGCAGCGAGCTTCTCTCCTTGCCACCGATCTTAACGTGGGTATGTGAAAGGGATTATTTTCTTCCCATTTTGTGTCATTCCAGCTAGCTTGTGTACTGCCATTCGTTGAGCCCCCGATCGGTACCGTCAAGGGGTTTTGAAACCTTAATATAATATGTTACTAAAAGTTTGAGAATTGGGCCAACCTTAGCAACCCAATTTCTAATGGTTTTTAACTCAATCCTTATTACCCAACAAAACCCAAACTAAGCCCCAAACCATTTACCCAAGTATGTGTGTAAACCCAAAACCATGAAAATCCAATACCCAAACCCTAAACCCAATTCGATTTGACCCGACTGTTGACCATTGATAGTTGACAGTTGACCGTTGACTTTTTTAGAAAAACCTCACTCTGTCATTTTTCGACGTCCTGAGTCCGTTTCCACTGTCCGTTTTGTCAAATTTGAACTCGAATGCCTCATTTTGGCTGTTTTATTCTTAATTTTGTACTTAGAGATACTTAGAGTTTTAATTTGGGAAATCTAATGTGAGATATTCTTGTTTAGGTGATCACGACTTCGAGGGTGACGTTTTACCTCATTCTCCTGTGCAACCTGCTCCTGCACCAGTTCCGAGAGCTACACGTAAGTTATTTTAGTCAGTGTTGTGTTGAGTTGGTGGCATAGGAATAGTATTAATATTAAGTTTGTGTTTGTAAGATCTAATCCCATTAAACCGGTTACTCGACCAGTAGGTGATGGATGACCTCTTCGTCGTTAGATTTCAGCTTCTTAAAGGTGTGTTTCTATCTGTGTTACATCTCTTTGTGTGATATTGTTTGTGTTGAATTAATTGGGCGATATTAATCTGTGATGGAAAATGACATGATCTTGATGTATTATGTGATCGCATGATGATTTTGTCTGCATACTTATCAGTTTGTGGAATACTTGGATACTGTGAATAATAATATTATGTGCTCTGAGATACTTATATCATATCATGAGTTTAAGATTGAGATTGTGATAAATGTGACATCATGCAATTGTGTGTTCATGGGTTGAGATTGTACGGTGGAAGACGTGGTAATCACCCCTTCAAACGGCTGATATAAAACCACACTGCGATTGGTGACGATTGGTTGGGGAGGGGTTTTGGGGAACCTCTCCACTGTGTTGGTGTGTTGGAGAATGGGTGCATTGCATTATACTTGTGTTTTCGTAGTATTTATCTATGAAATGTTGTGTGGTTACTTTTAATGCTATGAATGACTGTGGATGTATACACTTTAGAGACACACTAGGCTCTTTAGCTCATTCCCCAATAGTTTCTTTTTCAGATACAGTGGATTTATGCGACTTGGTACTCGGAGGATCTCACGTTTTTATATTTTATTATTATTATTCGGACTATTATTTTATTAAATTATTTTGGGATTATAATGTTAAATTTTAAGCTGGAATTTTGGTTATTTGTTTAAGGTGTTTGATTAATAATTTTAAGTTGGAAAATTATTCAGAAACGCGAAAAATTAAATGTTTTATTATGACTTAATTTATTTATAAATTAAATTATAAATTTATTTTAAATGATTTCTAAGGGCGAAATTACAATAGTGACCTTCTAGATTCGATAATATCTTTTAGACCGAATTTAGGGGGTCACAGCATTAAAGAAGTATCGGTAGTTCTGGTCATAGTAGTATCGGTAGTCTGAATACTTGTATCAATAGAAGCTACAGGGTAAAACTTCTTAGTTCTCTGGAGTTTGTTGTTTCAGTAAATGTGTAAATTGTATAGGTAGTAGTCATACTTGTATCGGTAGAACCTTCACAACTACCGATAGGAAATTGCAGCTATTTTAATTTGTTTACTAACTTGACTTCTACCGATACTTGTTCAGCAGGTACCGATAGAAGTCCCTCAACCTTTGTAAAATGACATTTTTACCCTTATTAAAATGGAATGTTATTAAAGTTCAAAATTTATTGCATGCATATTCTTGCTATACTAAATTGCTGAGATATAAGGATTTAATCAACGGTAAATTATCTGAAAGACCTCAGGACCCTAACTGGTGACGATGTCGAGTTTTAGGTATTACATAGTGATAGTAAGAATGATTGATGTAGCTCAGTTGGTAGTTGTGGTATTATGGTTTGGTATGAATATAGATGTCATGATAATTTATATAAGTATTGATTCTTTATTGACTAGTTAGTACCAAGAGAGTTGTGTGTTTGAGACACAAGGCCATATGACCCCGTTGGAAAATTTTCAAACATGATCCTAAGTTCTTGTATGATTAAATTTGATTTCAGATTGGTTGAAATGTTGTAAATGAATGTGTAAGATTAAATGGAGTTAATATTCTGAGTTGCAAGTTTGTAATTGTATAGATTGTGATTGATTTGTGTGTAAATAAAGACTAGTAAAGTTTTGTAAACCCATGAGACCTTAGTTCAGTGATGGTTACGATTTTTGGGTGTTACAACTTAGCTTTAAATTCACCTAAGTTGGCCTTACACTCGAAAAGTGAGAATTGACAAAGGAAATTCTCTAATGCACCAAACTTAGAAAAAGCAAACTCAAAGGCAAATAAGTAATGAACGAATAGAAAAGCTGCAAGAAAGCAAACACACACCAAGTGTTTGAGTAAATGCTCTCAAATGCAATATATTACTCAATGATGGAGTGATTACAAATGAAGAAGAATAACTTTATTTATAGTTGAGCTCCCCACGATCCAACAGTACAATTTAAAATGCATCAACGACTGTGATTAAAGACAATATACAAGTAGAGATTCTAAAGTATTTTCAAGATTCTTTAGGATCAAATATTTATACTGGTAACTCTAGTTTTACTGGAGTGTTTTACTAGGTCAGCAAGGCTTCAAGTAGATAGGCTTCTCCTTGTGTTCCACGAATGAAGCTAGTTTTAGAGGGTTAAATGAGCCCTATTTGATCAATTGACCTCGTTGGGTGATACTGTGCGTATTGGTCACAAGCTTTGATCCACGACCCATTACATGCTTGTGGAAACCATGAATTTAGAACATAAAGGAATGCTTAAATTGTGACACCAACTCAATGAACAACAATATTAATGTATACAACTGATGGAGATAATAAATTGTGCATATTAAAATAAAAATGTATATATTATATTAAAGTAAAGCTTTGGTTGAGTGGTGAATTCAAGGATTTACCAATCCAACTAGCTTAGGTTCAAATCCCACAATATGCAAATTTTAATTTGTTTTTGTTAAGATAAAAAAAACTAATGTACCCTCGAATAATATAACTTACTTTGATTAGGGGGTGTTCAAAAATACCCGACCCGCTATTTTTTACAAGTTCACGAGTCAGGCTCGGTCGGCAATTTCTAAACTCCACGGGTACCCAACCCGATTACCTATGTGTATTTGTATTTTTTATTTTTAAATTATATACATTTTTTAGTAAAAACTTAAAATATTTCTCAATTTTTTACCTTAATTACTAAATCACATTGTTGTTGCATATTTGAAATGTTTTTTTTTTGTAGAGATACAAGATTTGACATTGGAGCAACCAACTATTATCATTGAAGAGACAAACGAAGTTTCGGACATCACATCATATCATGATGAGTGATGAGTACACAACTATATGTTTCATTTTTAGTTGTATTTTTTTGAAGTTTTATCTTTGGATTATATAATTTGGATTTCTAAACTTTATCTTTGGATTTCTAAACTTTATATTTGGATTATGCTATTATCTACTTTGGATTTCTAAGTTTGTCATTTTGAATCTTTATAAATTGTATTATTTGTAAAAAAAATTGTACAAATTTAATTCGGGTACCTTATGACCTAAAAATACGGGTACCCGATTATTATGGGTACTTGAAATTTCGAATACTCGGTATTCATGGGTCTGATCACGAGCCGATATTTTTAATACCCTAAAATTTAGGTACCTGAAATTGCAATTACCCGGTTATGAACACCCCTAACTTTGATTACAAAATAACCTTTTTTGTAATTTTCCTAATTGAGTTGATAATCGATTGACTCGACATCAACTCAATCAAGGACTTAAATAATAACAATAATAATATATATGATTTGTGATACTATACTATAATTACACTTTTTATATTTTACTTTTTGATTAATATTATATTAGCGTTTTATTGAAAGAATTCTGAAAATAAATATAAAATGATAAATTATTAGGTGAAATTTTATGCAACAATTTTTAAAAAAATTGATATAACAATCAAATGAAATGACAAAATTGTGCTATTAAAACTATAATGTTTTACTTTTAAGGTCAAATTTAAATATTTTTTTATATTTTATACGAAAAATAAAATTATTTTTAAAATAATATCTATTACTTTTTAAATATAAAAAGTTTTAAGTAAAATCTCTCTTAAATTAAGTTTCGATTGAATAATAACACCAATCAATTAAAAATTTTAGTAATCTTTGCTTAAGTATATGTTATTCATGTAAATGAAGTGCGAAAATTACTTTTACCTAAATAGAAGGAAGAAGTACCCCAAAAACTTAATCCAACTTGATGCATAACCCCTTTATAGTTTATTTTTTACACAAGTGGCATTCAATAGACTTCATTTGAAGCGGAAGAATGAATGAGAAAATCAAAATTTTGTGTGTGGGTGGACTTAGAATCAGAGAAATAAAAAGAATAATTAAACATGTTCTAGGGTATGTGATATAATTTAGAAGGTTTCAAATTGGTGGTAACATTGAAATACTGCAAGGTATGAATCCACTTCTCCTGATTCTTCAACAAATGCACAGCAATGGTGTCGGGCCATAGCTCATGCGTGCACCCTGTGGGCGGCTCAGGATAATTGTACATTGACCACTTGGCGTTGAACCTGTTTTTAGCCCGATGCCCATCTCGGAGCCACTCTCCAAAAACCTTGTCCTCCGGCCCTTCCAAATGGTTTTTAGGAATCTCCGATTCTCTAATCCACTCAGCAATGTCCCATGACACCAAATATCCCATCCCAGACATGTAATGAACAAAAGGGTCCATGCTGGGGCATGGGATTACGTACCCGTAATACAAGTCTTCTCTTGGTAATGGCCTTAATGACTCCACCAACTTGTCTAACCTCAAGTATGTATCATCGTCTCCTTTCATCACGTAATGGTAAGGAGGGTAAGGCCTATCCGAGGAGTTGAATATCTCCGGCAAGCTCGAAAAGTAGGTGTAAGTCTTGCCCTGGTTCATATTTTCTTTACAGTTGAGGATTATGATATCATCGTATCGCATTATCTCAAGTGCAACCAACACCTTCTGGTCTTCCTTTGTGAGGTTGCAAAACACAAACTTGACGTCCACTTGTGCCCCCACCGGAGACTGCGTACCATATATGAGACGAAGGAAATGGCGGCGTGGGTACTGATCGGGAAGTGTGAGGATTCCTATCAGAATCCGAATGTCATCGGATGAGGAATTGGGTGCAAGGGTGGACATTTCTGAAGATGAGTTGAGAGGCAGAGGGGCGTTGGAAAGAGCACATCTTCCAAGCTTAAACAAGCTGTCGAATCTGATTTCGTTGATGGAAGCTAATGCACAGAGGAAGAAGATGAAGGAGAGAGATGAGAGAATGAATCGCTTCCCTTCTGATGATTTTGATGAAGAAGGCTTCATATTGTGATTTGATATTATGGAGTTAATTGGCTTCTTTAGACAGGCTTTAAGAGAGAGAGAGGGGGTGCGAGATTCAATAAAGTTTCTTCCTTAGATACAACGGATGTAGTAGTTGTGAGTTTCGTGCTATTTGGACAAACAAATTTGACTTTTCATCCTCTTATAATGCTCTAACAACGTGATGGAGAGAAAAAAGTTTGAATATTTTCAGGAATAAGGCATGGGAAGCATGAAATTTACTCTTCTTTCGTTTCTCAATATTGAAAAACTGAAACCGAGTCTATTTGAAGTTACAATTTGTACAAATAATTCTATTTCAACATAAAATAATAGTATTTTTGGCTTTGGGTATTTTGGATGGACTTCTCATCTTGTTGAATAAGGGTTACGAACGGATCACAATTCAAACAGATAATTTAGAGGTGATTAGAACCTTAACGGTTAAGGAGTCGAAAGATTCAAATATTACCTTGATTAAAAGGATCCAACGGATAATGAATTCTAAAAGACAATGGGAGATCATATATGTACTCAATATTGCAACTTAAGTGCGAATAGATTGACTAAGCTCAATTTAGCATGATAGTCAAGTTTACAGATTTTTGATGTACCTCTTGATAATATGTTAGAAGCTCTTAAACAAGATAAAGTGTATGGCGCTTTTGATGTAACTCAGTTTTATTTGTTACAAAAAAATCATAATTTTAATTAGAGGATACTCCTTCATAGTTTTAACATTTATATGATAAGAATAATATTTGATGTAATAAATCTTATCCACCATCACTGAAACAAAAAAATATGAACAACTTATAAATAACTACTAATAATTTTATTTAGGGTTACTTTGAATGGGCGTTTATTTTTATTGTGGTGCGTTTAGTTTTCTTTTTGTCTCTCGCTACAATATTTAATCTCTCTGTTATCACTGTTTTAATACTAACTACATGTAAACGCACTGTCCATCCAAAGAGACCCTTAAACATTAATCATAACTATTATAAATAAACATTAATAACTTTTGGAATTAGGATCTCGAGTTTAGATTTCTAGATTTTACTATTTATTTATAATTAATTAAGTTTAAATAAAATTATTAATATTTATTTATAAGTTCTTTTCTATTTTTTTATTTTATTTAATAATAAGGTGTCATAATATTATCTACCGATGGTACACTAAATTTATACATCGACGCTGTATAAAAACTGTAATTTCATATAGAACTTGAATGTGAGCATGGAATTTGTTTAATTAAGTTAGGGGTAATATTTTCAATTTTGTTAGAAGTTAGGAAAAAGAATTCACACTAAATATATAATAATAAATAAAGCAAAACAGTGTACTTACCTGCATTATAAATGAGTCAAATTAAGAATAAAAAAGTGCCTGAGGTGGGGTTAAGCCTAACGTTAGCTGCCCAAGTTTTGTTGGTGGAGTCGTGTATGTAGCCCAAGTTTTGGTAATTAGGTGGAAATGCAATTTGCAAGAACATGGCAAACATCGATCCTTCTCTTGCGCTTATACTCACTGACCCACCCAATGCTTGGATCTAAAAGAAAGTGCTATTGATCATGGAACCATGCTGCTCAATACACACAAAGTCCCCATGAGAATCTTAGATTTACAGTGATCCAAGGTCAACGGGAAACTGCATCTTTCATTCTTCATGGTCTCGGTTCCCTTTTTTTTTTTTTTTAATAAATAATGACTAGAATAGATAATTTCTTTCTATTTTTAAATAAGAGGATAAATGTATTTCAGCACGTTCGAATTTTACATCTTCTTACTCCGACAACAATATTGATGTCAGTTGAGTTATGACTCAATCGATAATTCTAGAATCAGCTCACAATTTGTATTTATTGTTGTCTATGACATTAATGTACTTAAAAATGAATCTTTTTAACTTCTTTCAAAGATAGAGGTAGCAAATAAGGTTTAATATGAACTGAATTGTTGACATTATAAGTAGTAAACATATTCACAATCTATTATTATGGTGATTGATCAGTTTAGTTACAAAGTGTGTTAGTAGTAAATTTCAATTCAAAATAGACTATTAGAGAATAATAATGCATATAGGAAAAAGTGTATAGAGGAGTTATTTAAAATGTTTAATGATTTGGAATTTTTAATTAATGTAATAATATATAATTAAAATGGGAAGAAAATTTTCTTTAAAACTTAATTTTAAAAATGAGACACATTTTAAATATAACTAAAAAAAAGAAGCATTTTAGAATTCAAAAACTAACCTAAAACTCAATGTTTTCCATATATGCTTCTGTTTTTTTTCTTTTGTTGATTTCTTTTGTTGAGTAATTTTGTCTCTTGTTTTAGTAATGGTAGCATTCAGATATTTATACATATTATCATAGTTCATGACTTGACCCCATTGTTTTGTCTTGACCTTTCTATTATTAAGACTTATATTCTGAGCAAGCTTCAAGCTTGTTGGACACGTGCTTCACTCTGAGTTGTATGTAGTGTACGTGGTTCTCTTTGTTCCTGGGACTGACATTCTGCACGGGCTTTAGGTCTACTGGACACGTGTTTCACTCTGAGTTGCCTGCAAAGCACGAGGTCTCCCTTTTACGAGCTACTTGGGTATATGTGAACTGAGACCGCGATCCTCCCTTGGTTCATGCAAGCTAGATCTGCGAGCGCGCAAGCTCCCCTTATTGTATTGTCCTTTCGCGGTTTGCCTTGTACTCATTCGTCAGATGAGGCCTATCCGGGTAGCGAATAGGCTGTCCAGATTCTATCTGGATTTCGAGTTGATGATCACCAATGTATAATATATATATATGATTTCAATTATTTCCTTAATTGCAGCTCAAAATACAATTGAACAAAAAACTCGATACTAATAAATATTATAACGATGAGATTAAAATTAATAATATAAAACCTAAGATAATTATTTAGTATATTATTAATTAGTTTTTCAATACCACAAGTGAGATTAAGAAAACATTATATCCTTAATTTATATTTAAATTAAGTATTAAATAATATTAAAAAAAAGTAATAAATAATTTCTTTAAGTTAAAAACTTCACTTGTATACCCAATAATAATACCTAAATTTAAACACAATAGTGTCAATAAAGGTAAAAGTAGAACATAGCCACTAAGGACATTATGTTTTACACACTCAAGTTTGTATGCATATCATATATATGTTAGAAAATAACTTAAAAAATAAAGTCGAAGCAAAATTTTAAAATTGTTTAAACAAATATTTATCATGATATCTAAAACAATAAATCTAATCAAACAAATACTTGTGTGTTGAAACCACGTAGACATGCTCGAGTCGTAGAAATCTTTTGGGAAGATCCTTCAACATTCCAATAAACTTGAACCAAAATTCAATTGCTTTAAATTTTTTAGTAATTAATCTTTTTGCTATTCTCGAATTCATGATTGTTTAGAAGGTAGGTTCTAGTCTAAAAAATTAAACCCATAATTAAATCAAAACTCTCTCAGGGGATGCGAATTCCAAACTCTATATCTCAAATTATAATTGTTAGATAAATGTAATTATAATTCTTTTCTAATCTAGATTTAGAATTCAAGAAAAATAAAATTTATTTAAGTAAAAGAAAAATAAATCAAATAAAATTTTACTAATTTTCTGCATAGTTTTCTTTTAATATTTGGATGCTTGGAATTTTCAACAAGAGTATGTATGAGGAAAATATGTAAGAGTTTTAATTTTTATTTGGATTTGTAAAACAATTAAATAGAGAAGTCATAATCCAACAAGGACTTCAAGGGATTGACAACGAGTCCGAGGCAAATTTAGGGGGTTGGCAGGGGTCTTGGTCCCCCTAAAATAGTTATTTTGCCATTTTAGCTCTTTAAATTTTTAAAAATTTTAAATTAATAAAAGTAAAATTGCACTTTGACTCCCCTTAAAATGATAAAAATTTAATTTAATCATTTAAAAATTATAAAGAAATAGACAATTTAATTTTGGCCTCCCCTAAATTTTTTCCCTGACTTTGCTATAACGTGTAGGTTTGTGCAAATGTACACAGTCGTTATCGAGTAATAAGTAAGTATCGAGTTATCGTCTCCATAAGGATTGTATTTGTGTTAAATCAATTAATTGTAAAATTATATTAACAACTTGGTAAATTTAAAAACACAATATGATTGAGAAGTGATGATTAAATATATTAACTAAATGCAATGATCCCTAATGCAAATTAACCTAAGTATGCTAACTATATGTATGAAATAAATTTTAGCAAAATTAAACACAATTCACAACAATTATAACATAAATATACTAGGACAATTACTTTAATTAAACTCAATTTATTACCATCATGCTTAATAATATTCGGAAAAATATTCCATGACAACTCGATCTTACATGAGTTTGGAAACCAAATTAGGTCCTTTTGGAATCCTTTACTTATTAAATATACATTTTACTGATCCTTATTTACTAAGGGTTTCTTAGTATTCATGTGAGGTAACAGGGACGTGTCAGGATTGAAACAATTTAATCTCACGAATCTAAACACTATGCAGATAACAAAGCTTGGCTAGAGTTGTTATGAACCTACAATTTAATCGGGTCAGGATCTAAATTGAGCATGCACATTTCAATTATGTGTCCACTAGCCATCGTCTAGTCAGGATCGCTCAGCTAATTCAGGTGCATTTCAATCATGTATGAACAAAATACAAACTTGATTTTAATTGAAAACATGATTGATTGAGGCACAAACATCATAAGCATGAATCAAATAAATATTATTTAATCAAAGCAATTATCCTAGCTTAAATAAAATTAAGCTAAAATTGTTGTAAACAAGAACATAGAACACATAGCAAATATTTAAGATTAAATTAAAGAAAAGAAAGATTAAACCCAAATCAAAGTGGCGTCACCCAAGACTTTGGTCGAAGAGGGCTCCTTTTTTCTTTTGCTTCGCTCCTTTGGTGATGGCTCTCCAAGGTGGTTGACCAGGGGCTCTTTAAGAGGCTTAATTGCTAAAATCTCTATAAAGAGATGATGCTAGGCGTGGGGAATGGAAAATACTAGAGAGAATTGAGAGAAAAGAGAGAATGTTGAATGTTTGAGGGATGAGGGATGGTTAGGAATGGTGAAATGGGATCTTATTTATAAGTGATGAGAGGAGAGTAGTTTGCTAAAAATAGAGAGGTTTAGTCTCTTCAAGCTTCTTCAATGGGTGGTCGGCCATCAATAGTGGAATTTGAGTTGATTTTTGCTTGATTATTAAGCAATTTAAATGCCATAGCAACTAAGGACTGAGAGTTGGTCAAATGTAACTCTTCGGGCCAATCTCTAATTTCTTAAATATTGCAAGGACCTTGTACAATTAAACCAAAAAGTGGTTTATTTAGGCAATCATGTGTAGCCAAAATATGGTTGACTTGGTCTTCAAGGACGATTTTGTGATCCAGCAAAGTTGTCAAACTTGTCAAAAAATAAGTTAATTAATTAAAGGACTAAAGAATAAAATTAACCCAATTTAATTAATTAATTCATCCCAAATTATTTAATGAAATATTTTAGAATGAATTATTCAATATAATTTATATTTTATTATTTAATTTAATCAGGCCCACTTTATGTCTTAAAAATATAATATGTTCAAATAATTATAAAATAAGTCATTTTATGCATGAAAATTATATAATAAAGCATAAAATCACATTTTAATAATTTCTATGTCCTAATTTCATATTTTCACATATTTCATTAACTTATTAAACAATTACTTAGTTTTAACAATGAATTTAAGTAAAAAGGTGATAAATTACATAGGAAAATCCCTATATATTTTTCAGTTTACACACCCCAAACTTATATAATTGCTCGTCCCGAGTAATGTTCATGCATAGCAAAAGGTCTTGCTAAGGCAAAATTGCTAGTTATGTAAGCAACATCAATCTTGGTTCCATAATCACGCATTAATAACTTCATGTTCATAGATCTTCTTTATTAATAAGTAATTCATATGCAAACATTTTCAGTTTCAAAATATGTCGACATGAACCATAGTTTGTATGTATGTCACAGTCATAGATAACATTCTTCATTCAACATAATTTCTTATCAATCAAGCAAAACAATTATAAGGCTCATTTACGATCTTCATATGTTGAACTTAGTACTTCATCTCCACTAATGTAGGTGACATAATCATCAAATCAATAGGTCTTTTATAACGTTGTAATAGGGCTCGGTTAAAGGTAAGGATTTTAAGAGATGAGAAATTTCGGTTTCAAAATCTTAACCTTTAACTTTGTCTTGGATTTCTCGAAATATAGCCTTTTTTCTTTAAGTGAACCTTTGGAACACCCCCAAACTTATTTTGAACTCATGCTCATACATTTTTCTTTTCAGAAACTGAGCAAACTTTTCTTCGCACTTCCTTCCCATTTTTTTTAGCATGAGTACGTACATCTTTTTGAAATTTTTTTTCTCAAATGTTGATCACCAAGACAACTTTAGTTAAGATAAGTGCGCAAAATTAGGATAACTTAAAAAAATGGTAATGTGGCTTATAATGTAGGTACATTGCAATAAACAGGCCTTTAAGTTCAAAATTACAGTTTCAAGGGTCTAATATCATAAGGTTAGCTTGAAAATGATCAAACGATCCAAAGAAATAGTGCCTATATCATTTTAGATTTTTATGTCTCCTAGGATTTTGCCTCAAGAAAGTTACTAAGTCAATTCTAAAGATATAAACCTTCAGGCATGTCTAATCTCAAGAGAAACTAAGTTTTCATGGCAAACATTACCTAAGACTAAGATCATAAAAGCATTCCATTCTTCATGATAACATACATTCACTCAGATAGAATCATCATTCATGCTTGCATACAAATTAACTTATTAACAAAAAAAATTTCTCCAAACATTCATTTATTAAAACATACTTATGAAAAAAATGATTGAAACATACTTGAAAGATTTAAAAAAAAAATTGAGCAATTTATTTGCCTTACCCCCTCTTTAAAAAGAAGCAATGTCCTCATTGCAAGATCAAAGTAATGAATGAAAACTGAACACCAAGTAGGGTTGTAAGAAAATAGAGGTGAGTCATTAAGATTGCTTAAATACCAAGTCTTTTTTAACAATCCAATCCTAGACATGTTCATTCCCATTACCACATCACTTAGTCTTTTTCTTTCTAAAGAAGTGTTAAGTTTATTCATGCTTGCTATGTTTTATTATGTGGAAATTAAATCCTAATTACGAAAGAAATAAATTCCTAAAGACCTAAAAACAATTAAATAAATAAACAAGACAAGAATCTCCCCTTTTATTTTCCTGACTCATTCCCCTAGTCTTCTTCAGCTCCATCTTCGCTTTCATAGTCATTATCTTCCTTCCATGTCTCAAAGATAGCATCTGGGAACTCAAGAACAAAAGTGTTAGAGATATTATTTAAAGTATTTTGAATTGAGTCATCTCTAATCTTTGCATATTTCCAGTAAGTTTGTTGTTGATTGTGCATGAACTTGCACATATCCATCATGATTGACAACTACTATGAAGTACTCGCAGAAGTCGACATTGGAGTTGTAAATTCAGGTTCAACACTTAGCTTGATTGTTTCTTCTTCTGGCTCAACCTTTGGTTCAGGGTTTGTAGATCCCTCAATTGGTTTAGGACTATTTGGTTCCTTATCAGATTCTTCCTCTTTAGTGTCTGCAATTAGCTTCAGTTTCAGTTTCATTTGTTGACTCCTCGGTATCTGGCTCAGTTGGCTCTTCTTGCTCACCTTGATTCAGTTCATGAACCTTCTCTACTAACCTTTCAAGATCTTGATTTGTAATGTACCCTTGAACATATTGCCCCTTCAGATTTGCTTGTGTTTTAACATGGGCCCTCAAGCAAAGTGAAGTGATTAATGGTGGGAAATAAGCACTTACTGTCTTCTTTTTAGCACAATCATGAATCTCCTTAAGAATAATTTTCCCAACATTAATGGACTTTTCTGTCAAAATTGCATACAAAAAGAGCATCCGTTCCATCGATATGGTGGAACTATGTGAGATAGGCATGAAACTATAGCGAACGAAATAAAACCATACCTTTGCTACCGATTTTAGGTATGCCCTTCGACAAGAATGACTCCCATACTTTCTTATAATCTATTGGGATCCCAGATTTGTCACAACATCAAGCACTTGTTGAAGAAAATCCCAATTGATATTGTTCATCATAGGGTAGTACTCATCTTCTTCAACATTAGGTAAGTTAAACAAATTATTGATGGACTTAGAAGTAAGAGGTACCTTTTTTTTTTCAAACGATGACCTCAATGGCATCTTGCAGAGTCAAACTAGCATAGAACTCTCGAACTAGTTCATCATCGGGTAGTGAACGAGCATCCCAAAACAGTTCCTACTTGAGATCATTGATTTTCTTTCTAATTGGCACAGGAACAACCATCAAATCATGACTCTTCAAGTTAAAACCTTTTTCAGGCATCATTAGTTGATGTTTGAAGATTGAATTGAATCTCTCTTTCACTTATTCATCGATCAAAATTAGGTTTTCAGGAGTAATCTTTAAAGATCTAGTTCTTTTGTGAGTCGTGGTATCTTTTCTCGAAAATTCGACAAAGTTTCGGCACAAAGGAGAGAAGAGAAATCGACAAGGTGGTGCAGAGACTTGCTACGGAAAAAACCTTACGACGTTAAGGATGGTGTGACAGAGATGACAACAACGTTGTGCGGCGGTAAAGTTGGTGCTTCGACAATCTTCTTGCAGCGGTAATAGGTTATTTCGGCAACAAGGGAAGAAAAACTAGGGTTTCCTTCGAGATTTAAGGTTCGTGACGTAAGAGAATAATTTAAGGATTTTTAGGGTTAAGCAAATTGCTTTAAGGGATATGAAAAATAGTGGAATGAAAAGGCTTATAGGAAAAATTAGGGCAACATGTAGAAAAAATTTAGCTACATTAGGGTTACTTGGGCGACAAACAATGGGAGTAGCGGCAAAGCATAGGTATTTTCCCTCCTTTTTGCTGTCTTGGGCCTCAAACTCAGACAGTATTTACAAACTTACTAAAAAAGACTGATTGGTACTTGGGCCAAATTTGACCCCCTTTATTAACATAACAATTAAAATTAAAATTTAAACAATAAATAATGAAACTTAAAAATTTTAAACTTAATCAGAAAATTTCTTTTTAACAAATTACATTAAATTAATTCTCAAAAAAGTTCGGATGGGTCACAGCAGTCCCGCTTATGTTCCAATCTCCTTAGAGAGAATTAATTAAATGTACTAAGTTAAGAAAATAAGTTCTAATTATTTATTTATTTTCAAAATGAGTTCATGAAAAATCAAGGGTCTGTTAATTTAAACGAGGATTCAACTCGCTTAACTTCACCATCCTAATAGTGTTTGAGACGTTGACCATTAGCTTTAAATGTACCTCCAGAATTGTTATATAATTCAATGGCTCCATAAGGATAAACTCAGTAAATGGTATAGGGTCCTTTCCATCGGGATTTAAGCTTCTTAGGAAATAACTTCAGCCTTGAATTGAACAACAAAACTTTCTGACCTTCTTTAAACTCACGAGGTTGTATATGACTATCATGCCATCTCTTTTATCTTTCTTTACACATCTTGGCATTCTCATAGTAAAACAACCTCAACTCTTTCAACTCATCAAGTTGAAACATCCTTCTCTCACCGGCTTGCTTGAGATCAAAGTTCAACTGCTTCAAAGCCCAATGAGCTCTATTCTCCAATTCTAATGGAAAATGACATGCCTTTCCAAAGACTAACCGATAAGAAATCATTCCTAACAGTGTCTTAAATGCTGTTCAATAGGCCCATATTGCATCATCGAGCCTTCGAGACCAATCTTTTCTACTAGGACATACTACCCTTTCAAGGATACCTTTGATTTCACGGTTCACTCTTTCAACTTGCCCATTCGACTGGAGGTGATAAGCAGTAGCAATCTTTTGCTTCACATCATATTTGTCAAGCAACCAGTTAAGTCATTTGTTCACAAAGTGAGAACCTTCATCACTAATAATAGTTGTTGGAGTCCCAAATCGTGTAAACACATGCTTATGTAGGAATCGAATGACTACCTTAGCATCATTTTTAGGGTATGCTTCGGCTTCAACCCACTTGGATACATAGTCCATAACAACTAATATGTATTTGTTCCCATACAAAGAAGGAAATAGGGCTAAGAAGTCAATGCCCCATACGTTAAATAATTCAATCTCACTCCTCATTGATATATTTCCGGTCTTTTGGCATCTATCACAGTTCTTCACATAAGCATAAGCATCCTTAAACAATGTAGGCCAAAAGAAACCTGCTTGCAAAATCTTTGCTGTAGTACGTGAACCACCAAAGAGTCCCCCACATGAAGATGAATGACAATGATACAAGATCTCAACAATCTCACTTTCTGCTACACACTTTCGAATTATATTATCTGCACACATTTTAAACAAAAACGGATCTTCCCAAAAATAATATCGACTACCATGAAGGAATTTCTTCTTTTATTGGTATGTAATTTGTCGAGGAATTATTCCACATGCAAGATAATTGGCAAAATCAACAAACCAAGGTGTTTCATGAATTCGACTTACTTCAAATAGGTGTTCATCTGGGAAATTATCGTTGATAGGCACACATGATTGAGTTACCCCACCTTGTTCCAACCTCGATAGATGATCAGCTACTTGATTCTCGATACCTTTTCTGTCTTGGATCTCAAGGTCAAATTCTTGGAGTAAAGAGTATCTAAGGAATTAGCCTCAGTTTTGCATCTTTCTTCGTGAGCAAGTATTTAATGGCTTCGTGGTCAGTAAATACTGTAACTTTGGTAACTACAAGATATAAGCGGAACTTGTCAAAAGCAAAAACTATAGCAAAGATTTCTTTTTCAGTTACCGTATAATTGAGTTGGGCTCCCGTCAAAGTTTTGCTTGCCAGTAAATAGGATGAAACACTTTGTTTCTTCTTTGACCTATCACAGCTCCAACGGCATAATCGCTTGCATCACACATTAAGTCAAAAGGTGAGTTCCAATCGGGTATAACGATTATCGGGGCTGAGGTTAACCATCTTCTCAAATCTTCAAAAGCTTCCAAACATGCTTGGTTAAAATCAAACACTGTATCTTTCTCTAAAAACAAACACAAAGGTTTAGAAATTTTTGAAAAATCTTTGATAAACCTTCGGTAAAAACTGGCATGGCCTAAGAAACTTCTGACTTCATTCACATTAATTGGAGCTGGTAATCTTTCAATTACGTCCACCTTTGCTTTATCGACTTCAATTCCTCTCTTTGAGATTTTATGCCCTAAGACAATCCCTTCCTTAACCATAAAATGTCATTTCTCCCAATTAAGGACAAGATTCGTCTCTTCGCATCTTTTCAATACCTTAGCCAAATTACTCAAACAAATATCATAAGTGTTACCAAAAACAGAAAAATCATCCATGAAAACCTCAACAAAATTTTCAACCATATCAATGAATATTGCCATCATGCATCGTTGAAATGTTACAGGTGCATTGTATAAACCAAAAGGCATTCGCCTAAAAGCAAACATACCATACGGACAAGTAAAGGTTGTTTTATGTTGGTCCTCCAGAGCTACAACTATTTGGTTATATCCCGAATAGCCATCTAAAGAATAATATAATTTATTACCTGCCAGTTGATCTAACATCTGATCCATAAAAGAAACGAAAAATGGTCCTTCCGAGTGACTTTATTCAACTTTCTATAGTCAATACAGATCCTCCAACCAGTAATAGTTCTCGTTGGAATCAACTCGTTACGCTCATTTTCAACAATCTTGATTCCACCTTTCTTCGGCACACATTGCACCGGACTTACCCACGAACTATCTGAAATAGGGTAGATAATTCTCGCATCTAACCATTTGATCACTTCCTTTCTCACAACTTCTTTTATAATAGGATTGAGCCTCCTTTGCCCATCAATTCAAGCTCTTTCACCTTCTTCTAAAATAATTTTATGCATGCAAAAAGTAGGGATTATACCTCGAATATAAACTATGGTCCAACCGATTGCTTTCTTAAATTTCTTTAGAATAATAATTAGTTACTCCTCTTGATCTTTCATCAGTTCTACTGAAATAATCACAGGCAAAGTAGAACAGTGACCTAAATAAATGTATTTTAAATTGGAAGGAAGTACCTTTAATTCGAGTTTAGGCGGTTCTTCGATTGACAACTTTGGTTGCACAAATTCTTTGGCTTTTAACCCCAACGGTTCCATCCGTGAGGATTGAATAAAATTTCTCAGATTGACTTCCATCAAAGCATTGTTTTCTTCACCTTCTTCATCCTCCAAAGGGTTAACTCTAAAGCTTCCTCTAATGGATATTCTTCAAAATTACTTTCTATAGAAACCAAGGTTTCTATCTCTTCCATAACTGAACACTCTTCTGTTGGATCAGGAAATTTCATAGCTTTAAGAATGTTAAAGGTTACTTGATCATCTTGAACACCATGGTGAGCTCACCTTTCTGCACATCAATTAACGTTCTTCCCGTGGCTAGGAAAGGTCTCCCAAGGATGATCGACTCTTCCTTATCTATTTCAAAATCTAAGACAATGAAATTAACAGGGAAAATAAATTTATCGACTCTTATCAAAACATCCTCGATCTTTCCCTCGTGATATGCTAAAGATCGATATACTAGCTGAAGTGTCACAGTTGTAGGTCTTACTTCACCTATCCCTAGCATCTTGAAAATAAACTTAGGCATTAAGTTGATACTCCCTCTTAAGTCGCACAAAGCTTTACCACAATAAGATTCACCAATGTTACAGGGTATAATAAAGCTTCCTAGGTCTTTCAATTTCGGCGGTAGCTTGTTCTACAAGAACGCACTGCACTCTTTTGTCAAGGCTATAGTCTCATACTCACTAAGTCGTTTCTTCTTGGATAGTATATCCTTCATAAACTTCACATAGTTCGACATTTGTTCTAAACCTCTACCAACGGAATATTGATGTGTAACTTCTTCAGAATATACAATAACTTCTTGAATTGTACCTATTGTTTTTGCTTGTGTTGCTGCAATCTTTGCGGATGTGGAGGTGATGAAACTTTTGGTTGAATTGAACAACTCTTCTGAGTAGGAAAATCTGCATCTAAAAAAGATGTTAAAGTATCTGAATTCACTAAGTTAGGATTTACCTTGCCAGACTTTACAGATTCTGACTCTTTTGGTGTAAGAATTTTAACAGCTGGTTGATTCTTCTCAATGGGCTTATCTTCAACATCAATCATTCGGGGTTCCAAAATCTTACCACTTCGCAATGTCACTGCCTTGATATGTTCTTTACCCAAATTTCTTGGATTCTCAGTATCGCTCGGCAAGGTTCCTTACGGTCTATTACGAAGTTTCGTATCTAACTGACCCATTTGGTTTTCCAAATTTTTTAGTGTTGCTGCTTGGCTCTGGATCAAAGCGTCATTCGTTGCCATTTACGCTTTCAACAAGTTCTCCAAACTATTTGATAACTCAACTTGAGGTGGTTTTAGAGCTTGCTGATTAAACCCTTGAGATTGGTTGGGTCTATGCTACATAAAGTTGTTGTTCGGTCCATTTCCTTGGTTGCTCCAAGAAAAGTTAGGATGATTACGCCATGAAGGATTATAGAAGTTGGACTAAGGTCCTTGTCCACTTCTATTTTGATGTTGGTTCCCCACATAGTATACTGACTTGGGATTTGATGGACAATTCTCGAAAGAATGACCTTCCACATAGCACACGCAGGAAACTGCTTCAAACGGACCTGATGGCTGACCTGCAAAACTATTTGCACTATTAGTGGTAAACTATTTTAACATAGAGGAAATATACGATACTTGAGCTGATAACGTAGTGAGGGCATCAACTTCATGAACTCTGGCTACACGTCTTCTTGAAGCTACTCAATTTTTTGGTCATTAATAGTTGTTGCTAGTGATCCTCTCGATGATCTCATAAGCCTCATTATAAGACTTAGACAAAATTGCACCATTCGCAGAAGCATCTACCATCAATCTTGTATATGCATTGAGACCATTATAGAATGTCTCCAATTGGATACGGTGAGGAATCCCATGAGGAGGACACTTACGAAGTAATTCCTTGAATCGCTCCCAAGCCTCGTACAAAGATTCATCATCCAATTGTTGGAAAGTTTTGATATCGTTCCTCAACTAAGCACTTTTGCTAGGCGGGAAATACTTAACCAAAAATTTCTTCGCTAATTCTTGCCATGTAGATATGAAACTTGGTGGCAATGATTTGAGCCATGCTCGTGCTCGATCTCGTAACGAGTACGGAAACAACTTCAACCTCAGTTCGTCTTCAGTCACACCAACTATCTTGAATGAATCACTCACCTCCATAAACAATCGAAGGTGGAGATGTAAATGTTTCGTGGGCATACCATTGAATTGATCCACCGTTTGTAGCATTTGAAACATCACTGGTTTCAACTCAAATTGGGGTGCCTCAATATCTGGCCTTCTGATTCCTGGATTTAACTCACTAAAAAGTGGCACAACATATTGTTTGATGCATCGATCCCTATCATTGGCAATAAGGATGGGATTTCGTACACGATCGACTTCATTACCTTGGTCATGATTCTGATTTCCAAGGTCTATCTTGGCTTGTCTTTCAGCTGTTCGTTCACATCTTCTTTGTCTGAAGTTCGCTCAATTTCAAGGTTTACAAGGAGTAAATCGATAATCCGATCTATGATCGTAAACATCTGAAAAGAAAATCACAAAATTAAAAAGAATAAGTTAGTAATGTTAGAAATAAAAAACCAAATTGAAAATAAATAATTTCACAAAAATGACTATGACAACAGTTAACAATCCCCGGCAACAGTGCCAAAAACTTGTAATGCGTAGGTTTGTGCAAGTGTACACAGTCGTTATCAAGTAATAAGTAGGTATTGAGTTGTCGTCTCCACAGGGATTGTATTTGTGATTAATTGTAAAATTATATTAACAACTTGGTAAATTTAAAAACACAATATGATTGAGAAGTGATGATTAAATATATTAACTAAATGCAATGATCCCTAATGCAAATTAACCTAAGTATGCTAACTATATGTATGAAATAGATTTTAGCAAAATTAAACACAATTCACAACAATTTTAACATAAATTGTAACACCTCCTAGCCCTAAATCGTCATTGAAACAGAGTTACAGGGTATTACCAGACATATTGAACAATTTACAAATAATAAATAATTAATTAATGAACATATTATAAAATAATCATAAAGTCCCTTAATTGGACTCTCGAGGCTCAAAATACGTATTAAAAAGGGAATTGAGACTTGTTCTAGTGCTCCGCAGATTTTTCGTAAATTTTTTTTGAACTCGATATAACCCCCTTTATAAACATCTAACCTTCCCTGCAATTTCAACCCGCAACCAAAACAATTTATACTCAAATTCACCTAAATCATAATCAATTCATTAACATATTAATTTAATAATTAAACATTCTTAATATTACTCAAAATTTACTAATAAGTTTATTCATTTTTCATTCAAACTTAATGCCAAATTTTACAATATACTCTTTACCATTTTATTAAACTAATATCAAGATATAGTATTTTTTTTACAACCAATATTACAAGCATATACATGTAACCTATACAACACTTAGTACATGTCACTTTTACCAAAAGGGGAAAATTACATCACCAAATTTATACTGAGGTCAGGATCGATCTGGATGCTGAACCAGGACCTTAATTTCTGCTAACCTGCGCACAGAAACAACCGTACGCTGAGTATTTCATACTTAGTGGTATTACATAATTCAAATTATAAATAACCAAATAAATTTCACATAATCAATCATATAATACATGAACACATATTACCTTAATTTATACAGCACTTTCATTCCATATCAATAACAAATCAATTTAATCGAATAACAACCAAATATCATAAACAATTAGGTACTAATAACTTTTGAAACCTTTGATTTATCAATTTCATTCTCTTTTCTCAATTTCATCACATATCACTTTATCTGCATCAATTTTTTTCATTTCTATTCAATTTTTCTTTTTCACATTGTTTACCCCTATTAACAAGACTCGGACCTTGGCGGATACACAAATCCAACCAAACACACCAGAATGGCACTTAGTGCCTCATCGGATAGTTTAAAGCAATAAAGTGACACCAAGTGTCTCATCGGCCTAGCCGAAGTAAAGTGGTACCCAATACCTCATCGAATCTATCCGAAGTAAAATAATGACACCTAGTGTCTCATTCACTCAAGGTCGAAGTATCCCTGAACTCTTTCAATCCTATGGCATGCCAACTATATCCGACTCAGCCCGACTAGTTAATAGGGATTTTCAATTTACAATTCATATCACTTTCAATTCCAATTTTACTTTCACTTTCCATTTTGATCATAAATCATTCAAATTCAATTCAAATATACTATTAATTCAATATAAATTTTCATTCATCTCAATATTAACGCTTACCTCATATTTACTTATTAAATATAAATATCGAAATAAACATTAAATAATGAATAATTCAGATTATAATAATACAAACCCGGATTTCGCGATTACTCCTCGATAACTTTCTCCTTTCCTTTTTGTGCCGATGCTTCGTGTTCTTTGCTAGCTACGAAAATAATAATAATAATTTACTCTAATTATAGCTCTAATTTATAATAATAATAATTGAATTTCTATCCAATTTATACCCTAATTTCAAATTAATCCTAATTAACTCATTTATTTTTCTAACTCAATTCATACTTTATTTTTATTCAATTTCCTTCCACATTCTACTTAACTATCTAATGTTCATAATAAAACCCTAATTTAAAATTTCTTTCAATTTAATCCCTCTATCACAAAACTTATAACTTCTTTTACAATTTAATCTCTTTATCAATTCTAACTTGAAATTCATTCAATTAATTCCCTAATTCACTATTTTGTTCAACATGAACTATGTTCAAAAACTTTAAAACTTTTAAAACTTCCAAAACCTCAACTTAATTCATCAAAACTTTGTTCTAAAGCTTCTAAAACATCTAATTTAAGAAAAAAGAGCTTAATTGACTTATCAATTAAAGTTTAAAACTTCAAAATTCTAGTTTCCCCTTTTTCTTTTTCCTTCCCTTTTCTCCCTTCCTTTTTCGTTTAAGCTTCTGTTCTTCTATCCCTTCTTTTGTATCTTTTTCTTTTCTTTATTCTTTTATGTCTTATATATATATTAGTTAGTAATAATATTAATAAATTATAAATATCTATTTGCTTAAATAATAAGTAAATTAATATTAATTTTACAAATGTACAAAAATAATTTTTACACATGTATATTTTATTACCATACATTTGGCTTTAATATATATATATATATATTTCATTAATCTAACAAGATAATATCAATTAAATAATAATTTATACTATTATGTTATATTATTAATTAATAATAACTTAAATCATTAAAAATCTTTAGATTTTTCTCATTGTTTTGCCGCCTCAAATTATGAAATAGGCATAATTGCCATTTTAGTCCCTCTTTCTTTCTTTTGATCTATAATTAGGCTTTCACCCCTTATTCAATTTAGTCCTTTTTACTAATTACTCTAAATTAAACTAAATTCACCTAATCAAAGCCTAATTAAACACACTACTAGACTCATAATTACTCCTAATAATTATTTACGAACTCGGTTTACTAAGACGGAGGCCCTATAACTCACTTTTTCGGTGTCCGTGAATTTAGGTCATTACATAAATAAACTAGGACAATTACTTTAATTAAACTCAATTTGTTATCATCATGCTTAATAATATTGGGAAAAATATTCCATGGCAACTCGATCTTTCATGAGTTTGAAAACCAAATTAGGTCCTATCGGAATCCTTTACTTAGTAAATATGCATTTTACTGATCCTTATTTACTAAGGGTTTCTTAGTATTTATGTGAGGTAACAGGGACATGTCAGGTTTGAAACAGTTTATCACACGAATCTAAAATCTATGCAGATAACAGAGCTTGGTCAGAGTTTTTATGAACCTACAATTTAATTGGGTCAGGATATAAATTGAGCATGCACATTTCAATTATGTGTCCACTAGCCGTCGTCTTGTCAGGATCGCTCAGCTAATTCAGGTGCTTCAATCACGTATGAACGAAATACAAACTTGATTTTAATTGAAAACATGATTGATCGAGGCACAAATATCATAAGCATGAATCAAATAAATATTATTTAATCAAAGCAATTATCCTAGCTTAAATAAAATTAAGCTAACATTGTTGTAAACAAGAACAAAGAACACATAGCAAACATTTAAGATTAAATTGAAGAAAAGAAAGATTAAACCCAAATCAAAGTGGCTGCCACCCAAGACTCTGATCAAAGAAGGCTCCTTCATTCCTTCACTTCGCTCCTTCGTTGATGGCTCTTTGAGGTGGCTGACCAGGGGCTCTTTAAAAAGCTTAATTGCTAAAATCTCTATGAAGAGATGATGCTAGGCATGGGGAATAGGAAATGCTAAAGAGAATTGAGAGAAAAGAGAGAATGTTGAATGTTTGAGGGATGAGGGATGATTAGGAATGGTGAAATAGGGTCTTATTTATAGGTGAGGAAAGGAGAGTAGTTTGCTAAAAATAGAGAAGTTTAGTCTCTTCAAGCTTCTTCAATGGGTGACCAGACATCAATAGTGGAATTTAAGTTGATTTTTGCTTGATTTTTAAGCAATTTAAATGCCATAGCAACTAAGGACTGAGAGTTGGTCAAATGTAACTCTTCAGGCCAATCTCTAATTTCTTAAATATTGCAAGGACCTTGTACAATTAAACCAAAAAGTGATTTATTTAGGCAGTCATGTGTAGCCAAAATATGGTTGACTTGGTCTTCAAGGACGGTTTTGTGATCCAGCAAAGTTTTCAGATCTGTCAAAAAAAAAGTTAATTAATTAAAGGACTAAAGAATAAAAGTAACCTAATTTAATTAATTAATTCAACCCAAATTATTTAATGAAATATTTTAGAATGAATTATTAAATATAATTTTATATTTTATTATTTAATTTAATCATACATGACCCACTTTATGTCTTAAAAATATAATATGTTCAAATAATTATACAATAAGTCATTTTATGCATGAAAACTATATAATAAAGCATAAAATCACATTTTAATAATTTCTATGTCCTAATTTCATATTTTCACATATTTCATTAACTTGTTAAACAATTACTTAGTTTTAACAATGAATTTTAAATAAAAAAGTGATAAATTACATAGGAAAAATCCTATATATTTTTTAGTTTACATTTGCCCCTGCCCCTGCCAACCGAGGCAAATACTCAATTGACTCCGCATGGGTATAAAGTGTATTAGTAATAAATTACAATTTAAAATAGATTATTAGAGAACAATAATGCAAATACGAAAGTGTAAAGAGGAGTTATTTAAAATGTTTAATGATTTGGAATTTTTAATTAATGTAATAATACATGGTTAAAATGGAAAGAAAATTATATTTAAAACTTGATTTTAAAAATGAGACCCATTTTAAATATAACTAAAAAAAGAAGCATTTTAGAATTCAAAAACTAATCTAAAACTCAATGTTTCCATATGTGCTTCTATTTGTTTTCTGTTATATATATATATATATATATATTGTTGAGTAATTTTGTCTTTTGTCTTATTAATAGAAGTATTCGGATATTTATACGTATTATCACAGCTCACGACTTGACCTCATTGTTTTGTCTTGATTCTACTATTTCTAAGACTGATATTCTGAGCAAGCTTCAAGCTTGCTGGACATGTATTTCTCTCTGAGTTGCCTGTAGAGCACGCGGTCTTCCTTTTACGAGCTCCTTGGGTATATGCGAACTGAAACCGTAAGTCCTCTCTTGGTTCGTGCGAGTTGGATCCGCGAGCTCGCAAGCTCCCCTTGTTGTATTGTCCTTTTGCAGTTTGCCTCATACTCATTCGTCTGAGGAGGCCTATCCGAGTCGCGGATAGACAATCCAAATTCTATTTGGATTTTGAGTTGACGATCACCAATGTATAATATATATATATAATTCCAATTATTTTCCTAGTTGTAGCTCAAAATACAATTGAACAAACAACTCGATACTAATAAATATTATAACGATGATATTAAAATTAATAGTATAAAACCTAGTATACTAGTAATTAGTTTTTCAAATCCACAAATGAGATTAAGAAAACATTATATCCTTAATTTATATTTAAAATAAATAATAAATAATAAATAATTTCTTAAGTTAAAAACTTCACTTGTACACCCAATAATAATCCCTAGATTTAAACACAATAGTGTCAATAAAGGTAAAAGTAGAACATAGCCACTAAGGACATCATGTTTTACACACACAAGTTTGTATACATATCATATATATGTTAGAAAATAACTTAAAAAATATAGAGTCGGAGCAAAATTTTAAAATTTTCTAAACAATAGTTCTCATGATATCTAAAGTAATAAATCTAATAAAATAAACACTTGTGTGTCGAAGCCACATAGAGATGTCTGAGTCGTAAAAATCTTTTGGGAAGATCCTCTAACATTCCAATAAACTTGAACCAAAATTCAATCGCTTTAAATTTTTTAGTAATTGATCCTTTTACTATTCTTGAATTCATGATTGTTTAGAAGGTGAGTTTCACTCTAAAAAATTAAACCCAAAATTAAATCAAAACTCTTCCAAGAAGATGCCAATTTCAAACTCTATATCTCAAATTATAATTACTAGATAATTGCAATTATATTTTTTTTTTCTAATTTAGAGTTTGAATTCAAAAAAAAAAAATTTATTTAAGTAAAAGAAAAATAAATCAAATAAAATTTTACTAATTTTCTGCATAGTTTTCTTTTTTTATTTGGATGCTTGGAAATTTCAACAAGACTATGTTGAGGAAAATATGCAAAAGTTTTAATTTTTATTTGGATCTGTAAAACAATCAAATAGGGAAGTCATAATCCAACAATGGCTCTAGGGGGCTGACAACGAGCCCATGCTTTGAGGCAAATTTAGGAGGCTGATGGATGCCCCGACCCCCTTAAAATAGTTATTTTATTATTTTTATCTTTTAAATTTTTAAAAATTTTAAATGAGTAAAAGTAAAATTATATTTCACTTCCCTTAAAATAATAAAAATTTAATTTAATTATTTAAAATTATAAAGATATAAATATTTTAATTTTGACCCCCTAAATTTTTTTTTAACTTCATCCCTACCTATGCTAATCGAAGCAAATACTCAATCAACTTTGCACGAGTATTTCTTAATACAATAAAAAAATCATTTTGAATATTTATTATTTTCTTTATTTTCCTTTTCTCTCTCTATTTCCTTATTTTTCTTTCTTTTCTTCCTTTTTTTTCCACAAAAACCCTAGCCCCGTGTTTTCAGTTAGAGATGAGTATTTGATCTAGTCGAGTCGAATCGAGTCAAAAAATTTCGAGTTAGTCGAGTTGACGAATCCTATTTTTGCAACTGAATTCAATTTGAAATTTTTTCAAATCGAATCGAATTGAATCAAAAAATTTCGAATCGAGTTGAGTCGAGTTAACAAATCTTATTTATACTAAATGTTGCATTTACATGGACCGATTATTTAACTAGTAAACGAAGTATAAGATTATTTAACTACATTAACAATATAATGATTTTGCCTTTTAATTTAATGGGTAAACATTTATCAAAATGACATAATTTTATCTTTTAACTTAATGGTTTTAACTTTTAACTTTTGAAAGTGTAAATATTTATCAAAACGACGTAATTTTACCTTTTATTATTCGGATATTCGAATAACTCAAATTATGTAATTTGTATTCGAGTTGAACCGAAAAACATAATTTTTTTATTCGAGTTGATTTGAATAACTCGATTAACTCAAATAACTCGAACTATTTAATTCAAAATTTAAAATTTTTATCGAATTTTTTGAATCAAATCAAATTTTACTCATTTCTATTTTCAGTGCCCTCACTTCTCCGGTGCAGTTTCCTATCCTGTTCTCACCAACATGTGCACTCTTCCCTTCTCCCTCTTTTTTTCTCCCTTTACTCCTCTTTTTCCTTCAACACTAACCCTTGCTTCTTGTTGTGTCGTCACCGCTTCACTCCGATGAGGAAACACCGTCTAAAACCACCTAAAGTAAAGCCCCAAACCCCCTCTCATCCTTTCTCTAAATGTTTTTCTTGGAAAATCATTAGAAATTTCCAAATATCCTAAGAGACTTTCGAGCTTCTTAAACGCGGATCTCTCTCATCGGCTATTAGATCGACTCGATTTTGAGATATGTTACTCTTTTCAACAGTGGCTATTTCTTTACCGACGGGATTTGCGAACTGAAGGTCAGAGCTTCGTAAAATGCCACTGACCCAAGATAAGTTCCCTTCTTCTTTTTTCGATGCTTTCCTTCTAGTTTTGATTAAATTTGTACATGATTTGATTTATTTCACACTCTTTTTAGAGACGATAAAAAGGCATAATGGCATTAATTATACATGATTCCGTAGCAATTTTGATTAAATTTTGTTTCTCCATTTGATACAGAGGCTTGAGGGTTAATGTATCTAGTGTTTTTTCACTGCAATTCATGGTGAATGGGGCAAAATTCATGGTTTTTTTTTTTCTAGTTATTTTGTTGAATTTGGTTGGAGAAAGGTAGGTTTTGGTTTTCAACTGTTAATTCGTGTAAATTATTTTTGGTTTTTGGATTTGATGAAAAAAAAGAACAGAAAACTAAGGCTCAAATTTTTTTGAAGGTGGTGTTTGATAAGCAGGAGAATCCCTAGAAGAATAGTTGAGAATTTTTGTTTTAGACAAAAAAAAACAGCATTTCATTAATCAAGTTTCTCACTTTCCACAAGCCTTGCTAATGTTTCAGATGGGAACATCACCCACTCGACAAGACAAATTCCTAAACGAGAAACTTCAAGATTCTCCAACAATAATTAAATACCCAACTTAGAATGCCTCCGAGACTTTCTTTTGAAATAGGAAGTAGCAACACGACTTTTAAGATCTTAAATTTAGAAGAAGAATCGAATTCAGAAACACAAATAGAAGAGTCTCTGTCTCTTCTCTTTTAACAACATTTAGGATCAATTTACAAGGAGTAAATAATTCCTCAAATATAGTTCAATCTATTTATGCCAGAGAGGTAGAGAGTCCTCAAAATTTATCTAATATGTCATCAGCATACTCATCAATGACTAATAATGCAAGACAAGGAGAAAATACAAAAATCTTTGTTCTAAAAAAATCTTTTGAGATTACTAAAGAATGAAGTAGAAAACACTTTTATATTAAAAAAAACAAAAAAGAACATTATTTTAAAATTTATAATAATAAAAAAGAGAGCATTTTTCAAGAATATTATGAATTCATGAATATCCATAAAATTCATGTAGGAGTCCAATTTATTCGGCTCAATAGATAAAGTCCAAATCAAACAAAAAATAAAATAAAAAAACACATTAAAAAAATCCATTTTTATTAAAATGTCCAAAAATTACTAACCTATTTACAATCAATACCTAAACTAAAATTCGAACCCATTTACTCACAAGCTCAAACACACAAAGCCCTAAAATTTAAAAAATTTTGAGAAATCTTAAAACCTTAATTCCCTCTTCGATGTTGCTCATAGCCACGTCAGTTGTCACATCATCGCGCATGCCACGAGGCCTTCTAACCCTTTTATTTCCCCTTGCATCGAAATGGCAAGGCCACGTTGTCGTTGATCCGAGAAGTCACTGTCGTTGACATGAAAAAGAACCTGCAAACAAGGTTGAAGAAGTCAAATTAAAAAATTATAATAGATTGTATTTATTTCGGCTATAAAAAGCCAATAACCACCATTGTAAACTTTCACAGAGCGTTCAATATCAATCTAAAGCAACCTTTTTTTCAAGGTAAAAAAATTGCATCTTTATTTTAAAATTTGAAAACAAAAAATAAACGAAATCTAGGGTTTAAAAAATTACCTTTTGCTCGGTCTCCTTCCATCGTCGAAGGGAGATTCACCTTTCAAAACGGAGGCCCTCCGAACTATCCATGTTCAAAGAGGGGCTCGAACGTGAGGGAGAATGAAATAAAATAAAAAAACCTCTCAAGGATCTTTAAAAAATCGAAAGGTTTTTCATTTTGAGGGATTTTTTGACAAGGTTTTTGAAGTTTCTAATCTCGGATCTGTATTCGAGGGTTGAAAATACTTCAAACAAACAAAAAAAGAGTTTCTTTTGAAAATTCGACCATCGTAGGTGATAGTCGTCGCTGTCGACGATCGGTGGTCACGACAGATGGAGATCGGACCAATGGTCGACCTTGAAGATGCTTTAAGAGAATAGAAATAGCTTTGTGAAGTTTTTTTTTTTTAGGAAGGGTAAAATGAATTTAAAAAAGAAAAATTTTCACTTATATAAGGCCATCATGTGATTGTCGTTTTGGCCTTGTTCCCACGGGTTCAAAATAGCGTCGTTTAGGCTATAACCCATGACTCGATCCAGATCGTATAGTGGTCTGCGTGTTTTTGAAGTTTGGTTTAATTGTCTTTGCGATTCTTTCGCTTTTTAGTGGTTTTCAATCTCGTTCTCTATTTATTTTTAATTTACCTTGAAAGTTGTTTCCTTTTACATCCAGGTCCTTTGATCTCGGGTGTATTTGGAAGTGACACGTGTACGAGGTTGGGTTATTACCCACTTAGTCCCTGACATTTTTCAAATCTAAGATTTAAGCCCCGAATCTTCCTATTTTTTTAATTTTTACTTGAAATTTTATTTTTATCTTAATTTTACCCTTCAAATTTTTTTAAAAATTTTCCTTTATTTCTGTTTTTTTTTCAAAATTAAGTCCTATTAATTTTATTTTTCTTAAACTTTAATCTTTATATTTTATTTTTTATTTATTTAATCCTCCAAATCATTTATTATTTATTTAAGCTTGATATTTGATTTGTACTTAATATTTTGATGCTATTTTTATGCCATTTTTTAATTTTGTCATTTTTTGTGTAAATATATATATTTATCTAGTTTTATAAAATATTTTAACAAAATAAATTGTATTTCATTTTTTTAAAACTACATAAATTGTTTTAAAAAAAAGAGACAATGTTATTTTATTTTAGGTAATTTGAGAAATTGTGTCCTAATGTATTGAGTATGATTTTTCTTTAAATTTAAATAATCGAGTACCCTATTTAAAATCAATAAATGTTCGATGTTCTTTTATTTAGAAAACTTGAAGAATTGTGTCCAAACATGCTAGGTATGATTTTTCTTTAAATTTAAATAATTGAACACCTTATTTAAAATCGATAAATGTTTTTTGTTTTTCGAAAATTCAAAAATATTATGTCTTAATTTATTGGACATGATTTTCTCTATTAATTCGAAATAAAAAGGGCATTTCTTCACATTTAAAAATATTTTTTAAAAAATAGTGTTAAAACATCTCATTCATTTATACATTTAGGGATCGCATTTTAAATTTTTTATCGAGTTTTTTTAATTTTCAATAATTAAAACCTCAAATAATCGACTAAATATCGATTTTGGTCGTGTGAGGGTGTTAATATTTTTTCATACGTAATTGACTCTCGAATTTTTTTTTTGGATTTTAAAAACCAAAATATTTGTTTAAATAAATTGAATTATTTTAAGGTGATTCAATCACACCAAATTAAAAAAGATTGGTGGCGATTTCATTTTCGATTTTAAATTAAAAGTCGGGACGTTTTTAAAAAATGATTTCGACAGCTTGATAACTTCACTAGGGACAAATAAGAGAATTAAGTCGCGAGTTGATTATTTTTAATCTTTTTGTTAAAAATTGAAAATTTGGTCTAAATTTAATTCGTGATCCTTTCTTACATTTTGTACTCGTGTTTGATTTAAATAAATTTGTTTATTAATTTATTTTTGGGTCAAAGGTGAGTGTTTTTCACACATTACATTTATCAATTATTTTACCCTCTTAAGTGAAAGTAAGAAATTACTCCTTCGTGAGGGCTTCACCTCCGTGCAAGATAGTGGATCGCTTTCGGCAATACATCTGTATCCACTTTTTCGTGAAGTCTTCACTTTCGTGCAAATATATGGAAAATGTATTCCCCTGAACTGAACTCGTTCGTATGTGCCTATAATGGATGAGGATCGGGGACTCTGTCGGTTTAGGTACCTGCTCCTCATCAGAAGTAATAGCCTCCTCGTCACATTAGATCACCCTTCTGGGAATTTAAGCTTCCATGACAGTTGAATTTAAAAGAGAATCAGAAAATGTGAAATTAATTTCTTCACTAGCTTGATGATGTTCTTCTCTCTCTTTCCTCTATTTATAATCACTAGAGGGTACAAGTTTCTTCCCCTTCTCAAATATAACTCCTTTTTGCAGCTGTACAAGTTGGTTATTTTCAACTGTACACTCACGTAGATCCGATTTGTGCATTAGGTAGTTGCAGGTTGTCGCGACATTGCTGGATGCAAATTAAGATTTTTATTTGTTGCGACAACTTGACATTCTCCTGTGCTGGTGCTTTTGGATATGTTAGTAGCATAATGTCCCTGGTGTAATGTAGAAATATTCATGTGGTAACATATTTGCCTGCAATTCTACACCAAACTTATGGCGACAACTTCGAATGTTTTCTTGCTCCATCTTCTAAGGTGGATTCTTGTGTTGACAATTTTAGACGCAAAATTGATGCTGAGTGCAACAACATTAGTAGCACAAATGAGATAAAATGAAAGAAAGTAAGACCATAAAATACTGATTTAGAAAATGCAAATACTAAGTATAAAATTCTAAAAATGAATGTTAAATGTAATACAAAGGAAACAAAGTATACATTAATCAGAGAGATTTTAACGGTTATTTTTAATTCCATCACAATTCCAAACTTGAGTTTTTACTTGTCCTCAGATTTGGAGGAAGCTTATTGAGATTTAATAGATTGCTGACTGTATGGCTATGCGACATGACATGGAGAAGTGCTAGAGTCTATTCTATGCCTATATCAAGGTATGAAAAACTACCATTGTTAGTGCATTAAGCAGCATGAGTAAGCAGCCATTGACGAAGTTCCCCGTGTTTCCCTCTATCATCAAGGCGATTATACCATCCACAAAGCAAGCTGCTCAGAAGGAAAGATTCAGTTTGTCCAGTCCCCACACAGAATCCACATATTTGACGATGAAGACCATGAGGGGTACTCTAGGGATATGGAAGATTGCTTTCGCAACATCGTCAACATTTTTAAGGATGAGTTTTCAAACAGTTTGAGGGTTAATATGGTGGAAAGAGAAGCTGCTGTTGCAGAAGAGGAGCACACGACTAGTACATTTGCCAGTGTTGAAGAGGAAAAAGAGAAAGGAGAAGAAAGAAGAGAAGAAAAGAAAAAAGAAAATGAAGAAGATTTTGTGCTGACAAATTTATTTGAGGAATTTGTCGTCGCACATGCCAGTGTGGGTGCTTCTGTTGAAAACCTAAGACCATTTGGGCGAGCCAGGGTGAGCCCGTAACATCCAACAATAAAGATCTTAATCCTTATGCCATATGTGACACCACTTGTTGAGATTCATTTGTTGGATGTTACTGTCGATGAAGCCAGTATCCAACCGACCATAGAGGAGCAATCCACCGCACCAATTGATCCAAAAGAGAAGAAGCGTAAATGCAAGGAAAAAAAGAAGCGCAAAGAAGAGCGACTCAAAAAGAAGTCCAAAGCAGCCGCATTCTCGGCTTCGATATACTGAGTTAGTTTTTTTTCATTACTTAGTTTAGTTGCATGCATTTCATATAATTATCAGTGCATTTTACTTGTCTCTATATTATATTTGTTAACGCATTTTGCATTATAGTTGCATTTTCATATTTTTGTATAATAGACATTAAGTTTGGGGGAAAAAAATATATGGAATGAAAATGCAACTGCACTTACAAGTTTAAGATTTTATTTGTCTTTTGAGTTAAATGAAAGTATACAAAATTATAAAAAATGTGTGACCACGATTTTTTTATTTGATGCATAAATCTTGAATTATGTGAGATGATAATGTATGAATTGGATGAATATGATTGAATATTGTATCCTTCTATTTTTGAATGAATGGTTGAAATTGCATTAGTAATAAATGAGTAATATCATTCTTTGAATATTTAATTAACTTACCATCTTGCTGCTATGTATATAATTATATGTACTAATAAAGACACTCCAATGTGGATGCATTGTGACTTAATAAGGGGGAACACTCCATTGCAAGTGCTTGAAAAATTCTCTAGCTAAAGACTGTCATTGCAAGAATGTGTGTCGATGCAATTACGACGCAATTACATGCTCTTTAAGGGTTTGTTGCATCTTCTCGTTACTGTCCAGAAACAATAGTATAGTAATCCAATGACATTTCTCTGACGCATTAGTTAAGTTGCAGTTTTGATTTTTCATTCCTATAAATTGTCGGGGCAATGTTCTATCATATGAATATAATTTATACATTAGGATTTTAGAGAATTTAAGTTGCTAGAATAATTATTGCGGTCACAGGAATTTTGATATGACTTTACTAGTTTTTATTTACTTGAGGACAAGTAAAAACTCAAGTTTGGGGGTGTGATGGAATTAGAAATGACCATTAAAATCTTTCTGATTAGTGTATACTTTGTTTCCTTTGTATTACATTTAGCATACATTTTCAGCATTTTATAATTAGTATTTGCATTTTCTAAATCAATGTTGTATGGACGTGTTTTTTTTTTTTTCATTTTATCTCATTTGTGCCACTAATGTCGTTGCATTCAACATCAGTTTTGCGTCTAAAGTTATCAGTGTAGGAATCCACCTTAGAAGATCGGAGTAAAAAAACATTTAGAGTTGTCACCACAAGTTTGGTGTAGAATTGCAGCCAAATATGTCACCACATGAATTTTTTACATTACACCAGGAACTTTTGCTGCTAACATATCCAGAAGCACCAGCGCAAGAGAATGTCAAGTTGTCGTATCAAATACAAATCTTAATTTGCGTTTAGCAATGTCGTGACAACCTGCAATTCTTAATGCACAAACCAAATCTGCGTGAGTGTATAGCTAGAAATAACCAACTAGTACAGTTGTAAAAGGGAGTTAGATTTGAGAAGGGGAAGAAACCTGTACCCTCTAGTGATTATAAATAGAGGTGAGAGAGAGAAGATCATCAAGCTTGTGAAATTAATTCCACATTTTTTGATTCTCTTTTAAAGTGAGCTGCCATGGAAGCTTAACTTCTCAGGAGGGTGATCTGACGTGACGAGGTAGTAATTACTTCTGACGAGGAGTGCTTAAGTGCAACATAAGAGGAGCAATTATGGAAGGATTCTAGTAGACTAAGAATAACATGTTTCGATTTCTTCTTTAATTCCTCTTGAATGTTGATGAATTCTGTTGACTTTAATTGTGTATGAAAATACCTATTAATGATAGATTTATTTTGATTTTTACTAAATTTTTCTCATCTGTTTTATCTTTGGATTTAACTGTTTTGACCACTGAAGTGCGATTGCAGTCACAGTCACTGGAAGGTGTGGTGATAAAGTTAGATTAACAAGTAAGATAACGAAAGTTGCTTGAGGCAAGAAGGAATTTTGGCCACTTGTTCTCAAGTGCAAAGCATTACCAGTACTGGAAGGTGTGATAATTGTGAGTGCTTGAGTCTTTACTAAACAGAGAAGTTGATAGTAGTGAGATTTTATTAGAACTTAATTGTGACGACAATTTATCTACCAGTTACCTTATAGTCACATTTCGTGTCTGTAAACTTGCTAAGTCAGGGATCCCCCATTTCTTTATATTTGATCTATTTCTTATAATTTTTTGAATTCACATTCATATAACATTTTCAAAATTCAATTCATTTTTCTATTAAATTGCCTTGACATTTTATGTTACAGTTTATAGTATTTGCATTAACAGATTTAATTTTAATTTTTTTGCAGTTTTAACTTAATTGCGTTGACATTATTTTTAACAATTTTCCTTATTTTAATTCCATTTGCTTTGACAATTTTAAGCAACAAGAACACCATCCTCGTGAGATCGATATTCCACAGAGTCATATCTATCTATTATACTTGCATCGACAATGATCGCTTGACATAATTATTGTGATGTTATAGCGCGATCAGTACCCTTTAAAATTTAAACCGCTTGTAGTTGAACCTAGAAGCTCAACCTAAGACTCTATTACCAAATAGAGAGCTTAGCATGTAAAATGAGTTTCTTGATAGAGTAGAAGATAATATCGATGTGCGCATATGATCGGAGAAAAGACAATGTGAAAAAGGAGACAGTTTGTTAGAGGGACACGTATCAAAATTTTAAGATTATATCCGGGTAAAACTGACTCAAAATAGTTTACAAAAGTTAAAGGTCATTTGGGATCAGTAGGATTATTATATGAAGCAAACATTCTATATGAAATATGAAGATCTACCTTACTTGAGGTTAAGGTAGAGAAACGCCTTTTTCAAGCTCTGACTCATCATTAGAATCCTGTATACAATTGTTTTATCTTTAGGAATCTTGGGATGGTACCCACGGTGGAGGAATACATTACATTACTCCGCTGCCTAAGATTCAAGTTGACAAGATATATTCGAGGTTTGTTTGTGTTCTAATCTTTGTGAAAAGATTGATGAACATAATTGGAATCAGCGAACAATGAGTTGCAGCTCGAATCAGAGTGAATGGGGATAACAAGTGTATTACTTAGAAAAACCTACAAGATTTGATCTTAGTACACCAGAATGTGAACAAACGCGTCGACATTTTTGCTTTGAGTATGTATGGTTTGGTCATCTTCCCTAAAACTTTAAGACATATAGAAGATGTTACCAATTTATTCGATCGACTTAGTAAGAGAGTCACATCGATGCTAACAATCTTAGTTGAAACTTTTCGATCGTTAAATGCATGCTAAAGCGGAGAGGGGAGATTCATCAATTACGTATCGCTTTTGATGGTTTGGTTCCACAGTCATTTTTGAAAGGTAAAAAAGTTTTAGTATTTAGTGATCTTCGTGGATTACTCGCCCTTAAAAGAATTTGTAGTCACGAAAAGACGAGAAAATATTTTCGAGAAAAAATAGATGCCCATCCTTCAAAGTCTCCAGGACAAAGAACTTATGATGAAATCCTTTACCGGTGTGGTAGTTTTAATTTGGTTCCTTTACTCAGAGTATGAAGAGCTATGGGATACGTTCCTTTACTCGTGTTAAGATTGTATAGATCTAGGCAGTTTATCCCGGTTACATAAGGTTTGACCCATTGCGAGCTCACGTACAAAGAAGACAACTACAAGAAAAAGGTCAGAGAGATCAAACGCATGGAATCAAGTGCTTAAAATGAAGGTGTTCACTGTAAACTCAATGACAACACTAAAATGCAATTGGTGGAGAAATAAAAGAGTCAATGACAACATCCCTATATCGAATCCTGAAGACATCCGATCGATAGAATAGCACCTGCAAGTGATTAGAGGTCGAAAAGTTGAGGAAGGGCAGCAATAAAGTTGAAAAAGACTTAGATAGGATAAAGAAGGATTACAAAAAATCCGTCTATTAATAAGAATTGTCGGGTTGGGCAAAACATTGGGTCAATGGAAATAGGAAATTCAAGAGCCAAAGGATCGAGCAAATCAATGAAAAGGAAACTCCAAGATGCTCAAGCTCAAGAGAACGCCATAAAAAGAGAATTACTAGAGAGTCAAGTTGAGACGATTGAGATGAAAGTTCGAATAGTCTAGCTAGAAGAATCTCTGCATAGATATCGTAACCAAAATTTTATTATAGAACTTAAAACGAGCCAGGCACAGAGCGAGGAATTAAAGAAAACGGTAGAAGAATTTGAGGCTTCGTTACAAAATTGTGAGATAAGGATTGAGATTTTAGAAAGGACATTAGAGACAAATGAAGGAGAACTCCAACTCGCTTCTCGCTTCAATATAAGTTAGTCATAAAGATTAAATCATGGGTGAAACCTTTACTCAAGTACGAGAAGTAGTCGATCACTTGTAATCATTGACTGTTCAAGCTGACGTGATAAGTTTGAAGTATGAATTGGAGTCAGATAGGGGTCAGAAGTTATCAGGGCTTTTAGGAAGATAAAAATTTTGAGCATTTGGGAAAAACTATATATGTAAACTATATCTATGTAAAGAAACTAGTTATTTAGTAAAATTGTTCTAATGGAGTTGAATTTAGAATCAATGCCTTTCTTACGTTACATATATGCATTCATTAGCATTGCATTTTTACATGCATTCAAATTTAACACAATATCTCTAATTAGTTAAAATTTCATAAGTTAGCTGACTCCATTGCTAAGAGAAGGGGTTGATAAAGGAAAGAGTCATGCAATAAGTCCAAAGGAGGAAGTGAGGATCCCAAAATACCTCCTAAGTTATACTTTCATGCACATCCAAGCGTCGTAGGAAATATTCCCACGTGGGCCATTAGTGACGATAAGAGCTCAACAACACCCGAGCGATATATCAAGGCTTGCAAATTTCCAAATGGGATATGACTCTAATCTTGGAGATAATGTAGCCAATCCCATCCTCCACGATCTAGATGACATGGAGGAGATGGAATGAGTAATCTCGAGATCCCTAAACAATTAGAGGATCAATACAAATGATTGGAAGAGAAAGTTAAAGCAATGGAAGGTGTTGATACCTTCTGCGAGATTGATGCTAAGGAGCTAAGCCTAGTCTCGAACCTAGTATTTTAATTGAAGTTCAAAATTCTCGACTTTGCTAAATAATGGGACCAATTACCTCGAGGCCCACATTATCATGTTTTGTAAGAAGATGTTGGGCACGTCAGTAACAAACAATTATTAATTCATTGTTTTTAGGATAGTCTAGTGGGATCTGTCGTGAAATGGTATAATCAACTGACTCGTGCCAAAATAAGCTCATGGAAGGATTTGCCATAAGCATTTATGAAGCAATACAGTTGATAGCTCTAGAAAGAACAATTGATTTCTCTCTATTTATTGTTTAAGTTGTTCCCATTTAGTTATCCTTAGCACATATTGTAGCATTTTTTTAGTTTAGTTTATTGCATTTTCTAACTCAATAGATTTTAGCCTAGTTGTTCTTAATTTTGTCATATTTTACTATTAATGTCGTTGTATTAACATGTTTAGAATTGTCTTTACATGAACATGTCCAAAATTGTTATTGCATGAGCACGTCCAAAATTGCATCCAGAATTATCACTGCGTTAGATAGTTGTTCTGTAAAACAAAAAATACATGAGTTGTCCAATTTGGTGTAATTAACTGGTACGACCATAAACTACTAGATTTGGAGGAAAGGGCAACTGTACAACTCAGTTGAAAATTAATACTCATGAGAGGAGAGAGAAAATGAGATCTTTTCGATGATTATTCTTCTCGAATCCATCTTTGAAGCTTACGACTGTGGAACCTTAACCCTATAAAGGGCAAATTGACATGAAAGAGGTAAACCTGCTCGTGTAGAGGACTCCTAAGTGCAATGCAAGAGGAAAGTAAGAGAGAGCAAGTATAATAGTTTAGGAATAGTATTTTCCATTTGCTCTTTTACATTTTTTTTCTAAAACGTTGATGGTTACTGTTTATTTCATGTTTGTATAAAAGTACACTTGATTTTTAGACTAAATGATATCTTATTCAATCTCGCTTATATTATTTAATCTTTGGGTTTGAATATTTTGACCACGAAAGTGTTATTGCAATCACTGTCACTGAAAGGTGCAGTGACAATTTAAACTAACAAGCAAGACAACGAAAGTTGCGTGAGGATTAGAGGAATTTGATTCACTTGTTTTTAAATGTGTTACATTATTGCTTCGACAATCACTCTCACAATTTTATCACATTTACTTATTCATTGCACAGACATTAATAGACAACGAACATCCATCCTCGTGGGATTTATATTCGACAGATTCACTTCTGTCTACTATATTTGCATCGACAGTGTTCGTTTGCACATTATTGTTGTGATGTTTACAATCGACTAGCAGTAATGTATTTGACATGACACCAGATAGACTAACTCTACAGATAATGGAGAAGAAGCCAAACGAAAGCTTTAATATGCCCAAAGGTGGAGGGACATAGCAACGCAAGTACAATCACCTTTGTTAGAAAAGGAAACGACTATATTGTTCGTTAATACTTTGAAAGGCTCGTTCATTAACCATATGTTGAAAAGTGCTACTAAGAGTTTTTCTAACATGGTTATGTTCGGGAAATAATTGAGAATGTGATCAAAAGCGAAAGAATCAACGTAAGAGAAGGTGTCAAGAGAGTAGCTTCAAAAAAAAATGAAATAAGAAACATGAGCCTATACAAGGCGAATTACTTGAAGCCGATAGTAATGGCACCACCCAAAGCCATAACAAATAATTACCAAAAGACTTCGAGGTAAGAGTCTGACACAAGGTCAAATACAGAGAACTCAATTCACTTCCATATTTATGACATACAAAGAACTCTACCAGAACTTGTTCGATGCCTACTTTATATCACCGTCATATTTAAAGCCATTGTAACCTTTATTCTCAAAATGGTACGATGCTAATGTCCAATGCGAATACCACATAGGAATAATAGGGTAGATTGAAGAGATTGGATGGTGTCTTCAATTTGTCCTCTAGTTAAGGTAAAAAATTGGATGAGTTCAATTTGCCCCATTGTTAAGGAAAGAGATTGGATGGTGTCTTCAATCTACCTTTTGGTTAAGGTAAAATATTGGGTGACTTTAATTTGTCCTATGGTAGGGGTAAGAGATTGGATGGTGTCTTTAATTTGTCTTTTGTTTAGGATAAAAGATTGGATGACTTCAATCTGCCTCATGATCGAGGTAAGAGATTGGATGGTGTTTTTAATTTGCTCTCTGGTTAGGGTAAAAGATTAGATGGGTTTAATCTATTCAATGGGCAGGGTAAGAGATTAGATAGTGTCTTTAATTTATTTGCTGATTAGGGTAAAAGGTTGAATGACTTTAATTTACCCTATGGTCAGGGTTAGAGGTTGGATGATTCCCTTAATATGTCCTCTAATTAGGGTAAAAAATTGGATAGCTTCAATCTGTACCATGGGCGGGGTAAGAGATTTGATAGTGTATTCAATTTGCCCTCTGGTTAGGATAAAAGATTGGATGGATTCAATTTGACCCGTGGGTGGAGTAAGAGATTGGATGGTGTCTTTAATCTGACCTTTGGTTAGAGTAAAAGATTGGATGATTTCAATCTGTCCCATGGTCACGATAAGAGATTGGATGGTAGCTTTGCCTTGCTTTACTACAACTTAAGAGAGATAAAAACTTACTGTAGCTTTAATATGATCAATTGTAACTTCAGGGATATAAGATTTATTGTTTTGTTGGACTATCATATTATTTTATAGGGAATGAGACTTGTAAAATATGCTTTTTTGGCATTTTTGCCATGCATTTAGGGTGCTATGAACGAAATGGATCAAATGCTCCTAATTAGATGGGTGAGTGATGAATGCAAAAAATGTAATCTTTGAGAATGATTTTGTTTTTTAGTCCTTAGGTCTACATGGTTCACCGATCGTTTAAGTCTTATCACTGATGTGTTACCATGTCCTTTCAGGTTTGATATTTTTGACATGAAAATCCATGGGGTGATAATTATCTGAACTACTTACTTTGGGGTACTTTCCATCCTTCAGGTGTGGTTCTTTCCAACTAGTGGTCCTGTTTCAGGTACTTGTACCATTTAAGAATCTCCCAAAGTGATACGCAAAAAATCCTTGTATGTTTTGTTGCATTAATATATTATTTGTTATTTCAATGCAACAATGTTTGGACAAAGTCATAAGATGGATGAAGTTGAATTTTATTGGAGACAAAGCTCGAACGAAAGAAAAGATTGAAAATGGAAGGCATTTTTCAAAAAATTACCATGTACAAGATGAACTAAAACGAAATCAAGTGCCATAGATATAAATGTATGAGCTTTTCAAGCAGACTTGATAAGGACCACTCTGAGCTTGATACGTGTTAGGAAACCTGGAGTACTTTGTTGATGCCGAAGATGTAAAGTTCTTCCACCTTGTTACTTTTGAGGGAAGCGACCATTATAAGTCTATTCTTTACTCCAAATTTGAGTCAAGCTTTTCGGATTTTCATCTTAAACTCTTTTGGTTTCAAGATGCCCTTTGCGAGTTTTCAACCTAACCTTTTTTTAGGTGAAATATTTCTTCACAAAGTCTGAATACATGGGGTTGTATAACTCTTTGCCATCCATTTTAGTTAGAATGAGAGCTCCTCTAAAGAAAGCTTTCTTCACCACTTAAGGACTTTATTAATTGGGAATTCATTTTCTTGGAAAATCTTTTTGTATGGTAAGCATCTTCTTTAGAACCAGATCTTCCTCATGGAATTCTTTAGGGCAGATCTTTTTGTTGTAAGCTTGCATAATTCATTTTGGTATATTTGACCATGATGGACAACTTTCAACTCTTTTCTTTGATCATGTTCTATTGATAGTATATGGATTGGATCCATTCTGCCTAATCTAATTTTAGTTCTGACAAGACTCGGAGAGATTGAATCTCCACTTCAATAGGTAAAACTATTTTCATCCCATAAACTAATGAGAACAGCTTGCCTCAGTAGAAATTTTGATAGAAGTTCTGTAAGTATAAAGGGCAAATGACAACTTCTCATGTCAATCCTTATAGTTTTTGTCATTTTCCCGACGATCTTCTTGATGTTCTTGTTGGTTGCCTTTACTGCCCATTCATCTTTGAGCGATAGGGAGATGAATTGTGATGTTTAATTTTGAATTGACTACAGATATGATCCTTTTTGGCATTCCATATCAGCATATGATCTCTTTTCAATAATTTGATAACTATAGTTTTTGTAACATTGGCGTAAGAAGCGACTTTTACCTATTTTGTGAAGTAATCGATGATCACGAAGATGAATCGATGTTCGTTGGAAGCCTTCGATGAAATTGGTCCAATGACGTTCATACCTCAAATAAAAAAAAGTTCTTGGAAAAGTCATGAAATGAAGAGGTGAAGGAAGTACATGGATCTTATCTCCATAGATCTGGCATTTGTGACACCTCTTGACATAGTTGATGCAGTCACCTTTCATAGTGGATCAACATACATTAGGTCTTCATTCAGGAAATTGAAATTTAATAGCTCATAATCCTCTAGAGCCTTGCTGGCTAGAAAATCTGCTATATCGCTTTCTTTTACTACCTTTTAGTTCATATAGACTACATCAAATTCGGAGAGTAAGATTTGCCATCTAGTTCTTCCATTTAGTGTGGGCGACTCCATCATGTATTTTAGAGGATTTAATTTTGAGATCAACTAGTTTGTATGATACAACATATATTGCCTTAATCTTTGAGTGGTCCAAACTAAAGCGCAACACAACTTCTCAATTGACGAATATCTTGTTTAAAAGTTAGTGAGCTTTTTACTGAGGTAATATATCGCTCTTTTTTTCCAAACTCGTTATGTTGGCATAGTACGCATCCCATAGAGTTCCCAAATACTTTTAGGTACAATATAAAAGGTCTGTTGGGGCTTGTTGATATTAGAATCGGGGCATTTGACAAATAGTGTTTGATTTTGTCAAAAGTCTTTTGGGATTCCTCGTCCCATACACGGGTTATGTTTCTTGAGAAGACGAAAGATTGGATCATACTTCTCGGTTAATTACAAAATGAACCGCGCGATGTAATTCAATCTCCCTAAGAAACATCAAACTTCTTTTTTAGTACAGGGTGGTGGTAACTCCTATATGACTTTGACTGATCACGAAACCTAACAATTTGCTTGAAGTAGCTCCGAAAGTGCATTTGGTTAGGATCAACTTTAGTTGGTATTTCCTCTAGTTTTAAGAACAGTTTCCTTAGGACCTTCACATGTTCTTCCCCATTTCAAGATTTTGCAAGCATGTCATCAATGTAAACCTCGATTTTTTATGCATCATACCATGAAACAAGGTTACCATAGCTCTTTGATATGTTACCCTCGCATTTCTATGTTCAAATGACATCACTTTATAACAAAATGTCCCTCACATTGTGACGAAGGTAGTCTTCTCCATCTCTTCAAGATCCATCTTTTTCTGGTTGTACCCGAAGAAACCATCCATGAAGGAGAACAATGAATGACCTCTCGTTTTATCAACTAGGGTATCAATATGAGGTAATGAGAAGTTATCTTTTGGGCTTGCCTTATTCAAATCTCGATAATCGATGCACATTCACACCTTCCTATCTTTCTTAGGGACAGGGACTATATTAGCTACACATTAGTACGTCGAGTCTCATCCTTCAAAGCTTCTATTGAACAGGTTTACAATCTTCCTTTATGAGGAGATTGTGTACCATAATATCGGTGTTTAACTTAGGCATATCCTGATAGGATCATGCGAAAACATATTTAAACTCTTGGGGCAACTCAATAAGATCCCGTCTTGTTTCTGCGGAGATGCTTGTCCCAATTTTTACTTCTTTTCCTCTTCTCAAGCTAACAATTTTCACTGACTCCTTGAACACATATCTTGCTCAAAAGGAGGCTTCGAGTCAACAATAGTGTCACTAATATTATTGATATCAAAGGACCTGTTAGAAGGACAAAAGGTGATCTAAAGAAACAAATGAATTTAATAATGATTGATTGTATGGTATGAGGTTGAATGAGTGGAACATTTTGACAAGAACAAAAATATTTTTCAAATTAAACAAGAATAAATGTATTGAAGAATGGTTAGTTGTTTGGTATAATTATAAAATATTTTTCAAACTGGTAAAAAATAAATAGAATTGCAAAATTAAATAGGAAATGCATTTTCATTAAAATAATTGATAATTATAATGTGCCTTTTTACAAAAGATCCTTACTACTACAATTATATTTCATTAAAATAATTAATAAGAGCAGTAGGTATGTTTTGAGCATTACTTTTAAGAGTTCCTAAAGGTTTCTGGTGGTTCCTTTACAGTTTTGTTGTTTAAAGTGCTCTCAAGGATATAGGGACGGATTCCCCACAATCTTTTTTCTTCATCCCTCTTTTTAAACACTGTGTTGATACTTATGTCCTTTATCATTCCTACTGTTACGACCATTTTTCTTTCCTTCTCTTTCAATCTTTCCCTTGAATTGATTATTCCTCCTAATGTGGATGTTTTGGATATATGGGAAAAGATCATTGGGTCCCACCTGATCTCTTCCCTAGACAACCGTGCTCTTCTTCTCTCTTACTTCTTCTCCAACTACTTTTTCTTCTCCCTTATATCTGGCTTGTACCTCAAGCCAAAATGATCTTGTTTATCTGTAAATAGTGGCACATTGATTCCCCATTGGAGTTACTTTTCTAGTCTTTTTCCCGGTAATGCTCTTTTCTCGACCGACAGTTGCAAACCTATCCTTGTATTTTGTGATATTTTTGATCTAGAGATCTTGCTTTCTTCGGTAATGAAAGTTGTGTTAACAAATTTCAGTTACTTAGTCTACTCCAATGTAAGGTGCGTCGTTTGATAAATGTAATTATGTCTTCCTCAGCACTAATTGTGATCAATCGACCTTCAGTCACTAGTTTCAGCTTTTGGTGCAGCGATGATGGTACTGTTCCTGTCGAATGGATCCATGGTCTTCCAAGCTTGCAATTGTAGTTTGATTTGATATCCGTTACCAGAAAGTCTATTTCATACGAGTTCGGACCGATTAACAACGATATCTCGATCCTAACCATCACCTTTCTTTTTGTCCCATTAAATGCTCTCAATATATTATGGTATGCTTTCATGTGAGATCTATCGATCGATAACCGCTTTAGTGTGGTCAATGGCAGAATGTTCAGGGTTGAGCCGTTATCGATCAATGCACTAGGTAATGTGTATCTTTTACAGCGGTGGTGATATGTAAAGCCTTTGTTGATCCCATACTTCTTAGGGGTATTTCATCATCATTAAAGAAGATAAAGTTATCGGCGCTTACAATATTGATTAGGTGCTCTAGCTTATTCATCTAGATGTTGTCAACCACATAGGTCTTATTTAACACTTTTATCAGTGCATTGTAATGTGCTTTCGAACTTAATAATAGTGTTAAAATCGATATGCGAGCTGTCTGCTTGTACAACTGCTTCAGCACGTTATATTAACTATGCTTCAAGAATTTCAGAAACTCTCTAGCTTCTTGGATGATTGACTCCAAAAGCTCTTTTGATTGTGTTCTTTTCGGAAGCACACACATATTTCACTTCATCTTCAAAAAATTCTAACTCTTTATTGTCCATCAAACCTTGTACAATGGTTTTAAACTCAACGTATTTTTGGAATTCGTGTCCTTTAGTAGCATGAAACTCACAGTAGCACTTTGTTCTCTCTATTGCTTTCCCTGAATCTTAGATGATCAAGCCCATGTGCCCCATCTTACGGGATACCCATCTTAGTGAGGATCTCACCTCCTTAACACAGGTTTTGATCTTTCTACTTTTTTCCTCGACTATTGTATTCACCCATCGGACGTTATGATTGGGTAGTGGATTCCTTGATACATTGGCCCTTACAAGGTCGTTGAATTTTAATATTCCTATTTCGATAAATTTTTTATCTGTCTTTTTAGAGTCATACAGTTCTCGATCGAATGCCTTGTTATATCTGCGTGATACTCGCATTGGGCATTCACGTAGTACCATTTTGGGAATGGTGGTTGCAGTGGCTTCAGATATAATGGTGATATAACATGGGCATCGAACAAGTTCTAGTAGAGTTCCTTGTATGTTATAGAGATGAGAGTCAATAGAGTTTTTTTTGTATTTGACATTATGCTAAACTCTTATCACGAAGTCTTTGGTAATTATTTGTTATAACTTTGGGTGGTGCCATTACCATTGAGTTCAGGTAATTAGCCTTGTATAGGCTCGTGTTGCTTAATTCATTTTCCTTTTTTCTGGGGGTTGATCTCTTGACACTTTCTCCTGCGTCGATTTTTCCACTTCTGATCGCATTCTTGATCATTTTCCTTAACATAACCATGTCAAAGAAACTCTTAGTAGTGCTTCCCAACATGTGGTTAATGAACGAAGCTTTCAAAGTATTAACGAATAACATAGTTGTTTTCTTTTCCAACAAATGTGGTTGTACTTGCGTTGTTATGTCCTTTCACTTTTGGGCATATTGTCGGAAGCTTTTGTTTGGCTTTTTCTTCATTCTCTGTAGAGTTAGTCTATCGGGTGTCATGTCAGTTACATGACTATATTGCTTAATAAATGCTTGTGCCAAATTCTTCCACGAGCTTATTTTGGCAAAGTTCAATTGATTGTACCATTTTGTGATAGACCCTGTTAAACTATCTTGGAGATAGTGGATTAATAATTAGTTGTTATTGACGTGACCAGTAATCTTCCTACAGAACATGGTGATATGGGCCTCCGAGTAGCTAGTCCTATTGTATTTATCGAAATTCGACGTTTAACTTTGGTGGGAGCATTAGGTTCGGGACTAGGCTTTGCCCCGTAATGTCAATCTCACAAAAGGTATTAGAAGCTTCCTTTGCTTTAACTTTCTCTTTCAACCATTTGTATCGATCCTCTAGTTTAGGTTTCTTAAGCCTTGCTCTTTCCGTCTCCTCCATGTCATCTAGGTCGTGGACGATGGGGTTGGCTACATTGTCTTCAAGATTGGAGCCAGATCCCATTTGGAAATTTGCAAGCCTTGATGTGCAGCCCAGGTGTTGTTGCGCTCTTATTGTCCCTGGTACCCATGTGGGTATGTTCCTACGACGCTTGGATGTGCACGGAAGTATAGCCTGGGAGGTATATGGGATCCTCACTTTCCTTCCTTGGACTTACTGCGGGACTCTTTCCTTTATCAGCTCCTCTTAGCAACTAAGTCAGCTCACTTATGATGCTCTTTTGGGACTTTATAATTTGGTCTTTCATGTCCTGCTACACCTTTGTCAATTGGTCTTGCAGTTGTTCCTGTATTTTCTCTTGCTTTTTCCTTTGAATTTGTTCCAGTATTTTAATTCTTTGGACCATAGCTTTGCGAGTATCGTAATGATGTAAGTTCTCAATGATTTCTGATGTAACTGTTGAAATTTTAATTAATTAGAGATATTGTGTTAAAATTGAATGCATGTAAAAATGTAATGCTAATGAATGTATTTATGCAATGTAAGAAAGGCATTGATTTTTTATTCAAATCCATTAGAACAACTTTGCTAGATAACAAGTTTCTTTACATAGATATAGTTTACATATATGGTTTTGCCTTACTGCTCAAAGCTTTGATCTTCCTAGGAAGCTGAACTAACTTTTGACCCCTATCTGACTCCGATTCATACTTTAAACTTACCACGTCAGCTTGAACGGTCAACGATTGCAGGTGATTAGCTACTTCTCATATTTGAGTCAAGGTTTCACCCATGATGTAATCTCTATTACTAACTTGTCTTCGAGCGAGTTGGAGTTATCTTTCATTTGTCTTTAGTGTCCTTTTTAGAATCTAAATCCTTATCTCATAATTTTGTAACGAACCCTCAAGTTCTTTTATCTTTTTTTAATTCTTCGTTCTGTGCCTGGCTCACTTTAAGTTCTATAACAGAATTTTGGCTGCGATGTCTATGTAGAAATTCTTCTAACTCGGCTATCCAAGCTTTCAGCTCAGCCTTGTCAACTTTACTCTCTATCAATTCTTCTTTTATGACGTTCTCTTGAGCTTGACCATCTTGGAATTTCCTCTTCCAGTGATCTGCTCGATCTTTTTGCTCTTGAATTTCCTATTGCCATTGACCCGATGTTTGGAGTTTCTTATTATCCTTCTTTAAACTATAAAGTCTTCTTCAGAATTATTCTTGCCTTTCCTCAACTTTTCGGCTTGTAATCTTTGAATGTCAAAATCTTTTTCCCAAATTCTGAATTTTTCCTCTCAAAATCTTGTTTTATAATATCCAACTCTGACGGAATCACTTGCAGGTGCTCTTCTATAGGTCGAATGTCTTCAGGATTTGGTACAGGGATGTCGTTGACTCTTTTATTTCTCTACCATTCATATTCTGGTTTTGTTTTCGGGTTTACAGCGAACACCTTCATTTTATGCACTTGAGGCCATGCGTTTGATATCTCTCTGACTCTTTTCTTATAGTTGTCTCCTCTGTATGTGAACTCGTAATGAGTCAAACCTTATGTAGCCAGGATAAACTGCCTAGACCTGTACTATCTTTACGCGAGTAGAGGGATGTATCCCACAGCTCTCCATACTCTGAATAAAGGAACCCAATCAAAACTGCCACACCGATAAAGGATTTCATCATAAGTTAACTAAGGTGGTCGCCATTCAACGTCTTCGTGCTAAAAACTTTGAAGGATGACTATCCATTTTTCCTTGGATATATTTTATTGTCTTTGTGTGGTTACAAATTCTTTTAAGGGCGAGTAATCCGTGAAGAACACTCGATACGAAAACTTTTCTGCCTTCCCGAAATGACTGTGGAACCAAACCATCAAGAGTGGTATACAGCCGATGAATCTCCCCTCTCGTTCTTTTCGACATGCATTTAACGATCGAAAGGTCTCAACTAGGATTGTTGGGATAAATGTGACTCTCTTACTAAGTTGGTTGAATAAATCGATAACTACATCTTCTATATGTCCCAACGCTTTAGGGAAGATGACGAACCCTTACATACTCGGGGCAAAAATGTCGATGCGTTTCTTCACATCCGGGTGTACTAGGATAAAAGCTCATAGGTTTTTGCAAGTAATACACTTGTTATCCCTTTTCACTTTGATTCGAACTGCAACCCATTGTTCGCTTATTCCGGTTATATTTATCAATCTTTTCACAAAGGTTGGGACGCAAACAAACTTCGAATATACCTTGTCAACTTGAATCTTAGGGCAGCGGTGGATATTTGGAAGCAGTGGTGCCCGACAGCTAGGTTTCTTAATGAAAGTAGGGTGAAGAAAGGAGGGGTTAGGAAAGGAAGTTGTGAGCGGCGCAAGTAAGGAAGGTAAAAAGTAAAGTAAAAATTTTTAGGTTTTGGGTTATTAAAGGCACATGGGCGTGGGATGAAAAATAAGAAACCAAGTTCAAGTGAACACATGTCCATGTGTCCAGGCTGTGTGTCATTTTGAAATTTGTAAAAATAAAGCTTAAGTGGTCACGCAAGCACACGCTAGTGTCTCTAGGGCTTGTGTCATTTCAAAATTTTATAAAATATAAACTCCAATGGTTACACGGTCTGGCACACGCCCGTATGTTATTTTGAAAATCATTTTAAAAGTATGCCCAGTTGTCACACTGTTTAACACATACTCGTGTGTCGAGGCCATGGGCCTCTTTTCGCTTCTCTCAAGCCCATGTGCAAGGCCATGTAAGGCACACGATCTCACACACGGCTGAGTGTCCAGCTCGTGTGAATTAATTTTTTATGTTTTTATTTTTTAAGTGATAAAACTTACAAATTAAGTTTAAAATGGTGTATTGTGTCTCTAGACTGTGTGGCCATTAGGCATATTTTTAAAATGATTTTCAAAATAGCACATGACTTGGACACACGGGCGTGTGCCAGATCATGTAAGCACTAGAGTTTATATTTTATAAAATTTTGAAATGACACACGGCCTAGAAACACAGGTGTGTGTCAGACCGTATGACCACTAGAGCTTTATTTTTACAAATTTCAAATTGACAAACGGCCTGGACACATGGGCGTGCGCCCGATCGTGTGTTCACTCGAGCTTGGTTTCTTATTTTTGTTCGACGCCCGTGTGCCTTTAATAACCCCAAAACTTTAAAGTTTTTACTTTTTTTTTTAACTTTCTTACTTGCGTCATTCACAACTTCTTCTCTAACCCTCACCTTCCTTCACCATTCTTCCATTAAGAACCCTAGCCACTGACTGCCACCTCTTTCAGATCTCCACCGTCGCCCTCCTCTTTTAGATCTCCACCGTCTGCCTCCTCTTCTCAATTCGCACTCACCTCTGAGCTTACCTCTACTTCTCCTCTTCCCTCATCGAGCCACGCACCAAATCTCCTCTGAGTCGTTCTCCCTTCGCCCAATTCTCAGCAACCACCTTTTTTCCCCACCCAACATCGCTGCACACACCTTCACCTTTGAGCACCACCGTCGCTCTATTCTCCTCCGATCCAACAGTCGCATGATGCCGCCCTTCCCTTAATCTCGCTATTCGTGAATCACCACTGTTCACCTTCTACCTCCGTACCCCCACCGTTTACCCTCGTTCTTTTTAATTTTAATTTTAATTTTATTTATTTATTTTCTTTATTTTCTTATTATTATTATTTTCTTATATGATTATTATTATTTTAATTATTATTTTGTTTTATTCTTGTTTTCGTATTATTATTATTATTATTATTATTATTATTTACTTTACTAATTTTTTATAATGACTAATTTCTTCTATTTATTTTGCTTTTATTTTTCATACTACTATTATTTTGGTTCACGTTCTTATAGTAGATTAATTTATTTTCTTATTTTCGTGCCATTGTGGCTTAGTTGGACTTTCTTTTGTGATTTGGTCTTGTTGTGAGGTTGTGGGTTCGTCGAGCTATCTATGTATATTCTGTGTTATTGGATTGTGAGATTTGGATTGAGTTATGTTATTTTGTGTAATTTTTGTTGATATTGATTTTTGATATTTTATTTCAGGTACATAATGACAAACACGAGCAAGGGTAAAACCAAAGTCGCAGTCCCCACTTTGAAAAAGCGAAAGACACTTGTTGCAACTTCCTTTTCGACTACCATTGTCGACGCTCGTCACTTGTGTCTTCGATTTCCATTGAGCCCTCATGAGTATCTATATCAGCATCTTCAATAGAGTCCTCTGGGTTTGGGAAAATGCATAGATTGGGCAGCTTTAGAGGCAGTTCACCTAGCTAATGATGTATGAGCTTTACTCAAGATTGCTCCTTGGGATCGCCTATTTACCATCATCGAGCCTACATACTAAAATTTATCAAATGCAGAAACCACAACTAGCAATTCTTTTTCAGTAGTAGTGTAATTCGCTTGAGCGTCTGTCAAAGTCCTGCAAGCACAATAAATTGACTGAAAATACTTGTCTCTTCACTGTCCAAGAAGTTCACCTACTGCAAAATTACTCGCATCACACATTAGTTCAAAGGGTAAAGTCCAATCAGGTGCAACTAAAATCGGGGCATTAATTAATTTTTCCTTGAGAATGTTAAATGCCTCTAAACAATCCTAACTAAAATTAAATGACACATCTTTTTCTAGCAAATTCGTTGACGGCTTCGTTATTTTAGAAAATTCCTTAATAAATCTTCTATAAATTTTCACATGTCCTAGGAAACTTCTAATAGCCTTAACCAAATTAGGAGGTAATTTCTCAAAAGTTTCAATTTTTGCTTTATCAACCTCAATTCCTTTACTAGAAATTTTATGGCCCAAAACAATTCCCTCTTTAACCATGAAGTGACACTTTTCCCAATTAAACACAAGGTTTGTTTCTTCACATCTCATTAGAACACGTTTTAAAATTTTAAGGCATAAATGAAAGGAATTATCGAATACCGAGAAGTTGTCCATAAATACTTCCATAATATCTTCCACGAGTTCATCAAATATGGCCATCATACATCGCTGAAAAGTAGCAGGAGCATTACACAATCCAAAAGGCATTTTTCGGTTAGCAAACATACCGTATTTACATGTAAATTTCGTCTTTTCTTGATCCTCAAGAGCTCTCGAGATTTGGATGTAACCAGAAAGTCCATCCAAGAAGCAATAATACATGTGGCCAACTAACGTCTCCAACATTTGATCAACAAACGGTAGAGGAAAATGGTCTTTCCTTGTAGCATCATTTAGCTTACTGTAATCAATACAAACTCCCCATCCCGTGGCTGTTCTTGTTGGAATCAACTCGTGTTTCTCATTAGCCACAACAATCATGCCTTCTTTCTTAGGAACAACTTGCACTAGACTTACCCAAGTATTATCAGAAATAGGATAAATAACTTCTGCATCTAGAAGTTTAATTACCTCAGCCTTGACAACTTCCTTCATGTTTGGATTTAGTCTCCTTTGAGCTTTCACACAAGGTATATATTCATCTTTCATTACAATTTTGTGAGTGCAAAAAGGACTAATCCCTCTAATAACAAAAATTTTCCAAGCCATCGCTCGTTTGTGTTCCTTAAGCACTTGCAGTAACCCCTCTTTCTCATTCGACTTTAAATCCGAAGCAATAATTATTGACAACGTAGAATTATTTCCCAAAAATGCATAATCCAAATGACTTGGCAATTGCTTTAGTTCCAATTTAGGAGGTTCTTCAATAGAGGGTTTTAACCTCAATTCCTTACTCACCTCAATGGTCTCAAAAAATTCTATCTCGATAGGGATTCATTAACATCTAGATCATTTTTCATCTCATTAACCACAATATTATCTTCATCGATCTCCTCTCCTTGAACAAGACACAGTTCCAAAGTGTCCTTAAGAACAATTTCCTGCAATGAATTTTGAATAGCACGATCAATAAAATCAATAAAATAACAAGAATCATCTTGCTTTTGAGAAAATTGCATGGCGTTATAAATTAGAAAAATGATCTCATCATCACCTACCCTAAGAACAAGTTTACCATTATCCACATCAATAATAACTTTAGTAGTGGCTAAAAAGGGTTTACCTAAAATCAAGGGTACCTCAACATCCTCATCCATATCAAGTATAACAAAGCCAACAGAGAATATAAATTTATCTACTTTTACAAGCACATCTTTAATAATTCCCCTAGGATATTTAACAGATCTGTCAACTAATTGAATATTCATCCTAATGGGTTTAGGTTCCCCAAGACCAAGTTGCTTGAACATTTTATAGGTCATCAAATTAATACTAACACCCAAATCAGCTAATGCTTTTTCAATGTTTAAACTACCAATAAAACAAGGGATAGTAAAAATTCTCTGGTCTTTCAGCTTAGTAGGCAATTTATTTTGGAGAATAGTTGAGCACTCCCCATTTAGCTCCACAGTGGACAGCTCTTCTAACTTCCTCTTATTTGACAGCAGCTCCTTTAAAATTTTTGCATATGTAGGCATTTGTGAGAGAGCTTCAACAAAAGGTAAGTTAATAAGTAGCTGTTTAAAAAGTTCAAGAAATTTACCGAATTGTTCATCCTTGCAGTCTTTCTTTAACTTTATTGGATAAGGAATTGATGGTTTATATTCCTTAAGAATCGGTACTTGAATTTCTTTGATTTTTTTCACCTAATCATCTTTCTCATCGGATTTTTGCTTGAACTTTTTTTTAGGTTCAACCAACTCTTTCCCACTCCTCAATGTAATCACTTTTGCATGCTCTTTTGGGTTTGGTTCAATGTTACTACGTAAACTACCTTGCTGTCCTTTTTAGACCAGTTTAGCAAGTTGTCCGATTTGATTTTCAAGACCATGAATTGACGCTTGCTAATTTTTTAAAGTTTCCTCATTGCTTTGTAATCTATGTTCAAAAGCCGAAATAAATTTACCAAGCATTTCTTCAAGATTCGATTTTTTTTCTTGCTGTTGAGCTGTTGAAAACTCAAAGGGATTTGTGACCTTTGGTTTCCTTGATCGCGCCATGAAAAATTTAGGTAATTTCTCCATCTTGCATTATAAGTATTTTTACAAAGGTTATTTTAAGGTGTGCAATTATTACCGAAAAAGTCAGCTTGCTCATTAAAATATTCTGAATTCATCATCCCTGCTCCATTTTCGTTGCACTGCATCATCAGATGTACCAGTTTAGAAAAATTAAAAGCATCAAATTTTTACTAAGAGATTCAACCTGATGAGCCAACATAGAAACGACATCAACATCAAAAATTCCTGTTGCCTTCACAGGTTTTATTCTTGTAATTTGTCATTGATAATTATTCAGTGTCATCTCCTTAATAAATTCTTGGGCTTCTTTTGGTGTTTCGTTATCCAAAGTTTCTCCAATTGTTGCATCAATCATCTGTCTAGTCAATGGATTAAAATCATTGCAGAAAGTTTGAACTTAGAGACACAAAGGTAATCCATGATGAGGACACCTTCTCAACAAATCCTTGAACCTCTCTATGTTTCAAAAGTGTCTTAATATCAAACTAAACAAAGGAAGAGATGTCATTCCTCAACTTAGTTGTTTTAGTCGGTGGAAAATATTTTAACAAAAATTTCTTTGTCATTTGATCCTAAGTAATGATAAAACCTCGTGATAAAGAATTTAACCACAATTTTGCCTTGCTTCTTAACAAAAATGGGAACAACTGCAAACGTATGACATCATCAGTAACACCATTGATTTTGAAAGTGTCGTAAATCTCGAGAAAATTAGCCAAATGAACATTCGGATCTTCATCTTGCAAACCATCAAACTAAAAATATTTTTGTACCATCTAAATTGTGCTCGGCTTGATTTCAAATGTGTTTGCATTAACATTAGACCTGACAATACTTGATTCAGCCCTAATCAAAGTAGGCTTAGCATAATATTATATGGTTCGACGAGCAGGAAGAGCAAGAGGAACTTGATTATTTTGATTGTCAACCATTTCCATAGTAATATCCTTTTCCGCTTGATCGTCTATTAAATTTTGCTAACTTTGCCTTGCTTCTTTAACCTCTTTACGATTTTTGCGAATAGTCTTTTCAATTTCACGATCATAAAAAAATGGTCCCAACGGGTTTCCTCTAGTCATAAACCAAAAGAACCTACCAGAAGCAAATAAAAAAGAAAAAATTAAATAAAAAATGCAAATAGTAAAACAAAAATAAGCTAAAGTAATGAAATAAAGTTTTCCTAATATTTTAGTCCCCGACAACGGCGCCAAAAACTTGATTCAGTTGAAACTAACTAAAAATATGACTGAGGCAAGTGCACCTATCAATTAATAGTATTGTTACGGTGAGCACATATATTGCTCCCACGAGGACTAAAACTACTAGTAATAGTTGTATTCCTATTATTTAACTGATAAAATGAAGTGATTGTTTAAAACTAAATTTAACTAAATCAATAAACTAAAATTGCGACAAAGAATAAATCAAGAGATAACAAATGTTTAATACCAAGAAGCGAAACAATACCCACTAAAGAATCCACCTATATTTAATCTGTCATTATCATTCTAAATTAAGCAATTTATTCACTTAGTATCTTGATCCGTAGAAATCCTTAAATTATGCTAATATCTCTATTCAAGCATAAAAGCAATTGACTCTAGGTTGATTAATTGAAACTTCTTTCTAATTAAAACCCCTATTATCGTATTAATTCGATCCATGGATACCCTATTAGATTTGACTCTAATATGGTAGATTTATGTCATCCTATTTCTAGGATTGCATGCAACTCCACTCAATTTTGCTAGATCTACTCTTAAATAGGGTATATTCCTCCTCTGATTTAATCACATCAAATAAGAATTAATATCCCGAAAATACTAAATCAAGAATTAAGCACACACAATTGAGAACAAGAGCTAAGTATTTATTACGTAAAAACAGAAATCAAATGACAAAATTCATAATAGGGTTCATCTCCCCTAAGTATTTAGAAAATTAGTTCATGCTAACAAATAAAAATATCTCAAAGATAGGATAACCGCAAGATGAAGAAAAACTCATAATAAAATCAAAAGAATTTAAAAAGTGGTCTTCAATCTTGGTGGAAATCTGCTTCAAAGACGGCTTCAATGGTGTTTTTCCAGTTGTTTTCTTGAATAATCTCTAACGGTTTACTCCCCTCTTCTTATAATTGGTATTTATATGTCTTAAAATGCCTAAAAAAAACTTAAAAATTACGTTTTCCACGCGGTTGGAGTGCAGATCGTGAAATATGCACACCCTGGCACATGCTCGTATGTTAGCCTGTATGGCTCACACGACTGTGTGCCCAGCCCATGTGGCCCCTGTTTCTTGCGCAAATCTTCGATTTTCATTCCTTTTTTGCTCTTTTTTCTCCCAAATGCTCTCCTAAGTATAGAAATATTAATTTAAAGGATTAAGAGCATAAAGTTCACCAATATACATCGAATCATCATAAAAAATGCATAAAAATGGGATTAAAACATGTTACTTTTATAACTTATCATACCCCAAATATAAAAAATTTCACAAGAAAGCATATAAGTTTGAGGAATTTAATCACGTTTGGAAATATTACTTGTTTTCTAGCATCTATCATAAGAAGCAACATACCTGTTAGCATCTTTGAACAAAGTAGGCCAATAAAAACTTAATTCGAGGACCTTATGTGTAGTTCGAATCCCACTATAGTGTCCTCCTGTCGGTTCGAAGTGACAATGCTCCAAGATTTTGTTCCCTTCGACATTTGAAACACATCTTCGACATTTAATCTATACGCACACGAAAAAGAAAAGGATCTTCCCAAAAATAATTCTTCACATCAGCAAAAAATCGCTTCTTTTGATGATGGGTTAAACATTTTGGCAAAGTGTTAGCAACTATGTAATTCGCAATATTTGCAAACTAAGGACCATTAGAATAAATTACTGCCAAAAGTCGTTCTTCGAGAAACGAGTCATTTATCTCACTTTCATTAAGTTTCTCAAGATTCAGATTTTCAAGCCTTGAGAGATTATTAGTTGTAAGATTTTTAGTTCCTTGTCTCTAATTTCCAAATAAAATTCCTGCAGTAATAAAACTCATCGTATAAGTTGAGGTTTTGCATTCGGTTTGACAAGAAGGTAGCGAATAGCAAAATGGTCAGTGTACAGAATAATTTTAAATAATATTAAATAAGATTCAAATTTATCAAATGCAAAAACCACAGCTAGCAATTCTTTTTCAGTAGTTGTGTAAATCGCTTGAGCGTCTGTCAAAGTCATGCTAGCATAGTAAATTGGTTGAAAATGCTTGTCTTTTCGCTATCCAAGAACTGCACCTACTTAAAATCACTCGCATCACACATTAGTTCAAAGGGTAAATTACAATCAAGGTCAGCTACAATTGGGGCATCGATTAGTTTTTCCTTGAAAATGTTAAATACCTTTAAACAATCCTGATTGAAATTAATTGGCACATCTTATTCTAGTAAATTTGTTAAAGGCTTCACTATTATAGAAATATCCTTAATAAATCTCCTGTAGAATCCAACATGTCCTAGGAAACTTCTAATAGCCTTAATCGAATTAGGAGGAGAGAATTTTTCAATAGTTTCAATTTTTGCTGTATCAACCTCAATCCCTTTACTAAAAATTTTATGGCCCAAAACAATTCCCTTTTTAACCATGAAGTGACACTTTTTCTAATTAAGCACAATGTTTGTTTCTTCACAACTCATTAGAACACGTTTTAAATTTTCAAGACATAAATGGATAGAATTACCGAATGCCGAGAAGTCATCCATAAATACCTCCATAATGTCTTTCACGAGTTCATCAAAGATGACCATCATACAACGCTAAAAAGTAGCAAGAGCATTACATAATACTAAAGGAATTCTTTGGTAAGTGAATGTACCATATGGACAAATAAATGTCATTTTTTCTTGATCCTCAAGAGCTACCGAGATTTGGAAGTAACAAAGTCCATCTAAGAAGCAAGCTAGCTAACCTCTCTAACATTTGATCAACAAACGGTAGAGGAAAATGATCTTTTCTTGTAGCATCATTCAACTTCTTGTAATCAATACAAACTCTCTATCCCGTGACCATTTTTGTTGGAATAAATTCGTTCTTCTCATTAGCCACAACAATCAGACCTCCTTTCTTAATAACAACCTGCACAAGACTCACCCAAGTACTATTAAAAATAGGATAAATAACCTCTGCATCTAGAAGTTTAATTACCTCAGCCTTGAAAACTTCCTTCATGTTGGGATTTAGTCTCCTTTGAGCTTGCACACAAGGCTTATATTCATCCCCCATTAAAATTTTGTGAGTGTAAAAAGAAGGGTTAATCCCTCTAATATCAGAAATTTTCAAGGTTATAGTTCGTTTGTATTCCTGAAGCACATGCAGTAACTCCATCGACCTTAATTGTTTCCTAAATAGGCATACTCCAAATGATTTAGCAATTTCTTTAGTTCCAATTTAGGAGATTTTTCAATAGAAGGTTTTAACCTTAATTCCTTACTTATCTCAATGGTCTCAAATTTTTTTTGTTTTGAATGGGACTCATTAGCATCTCGATCATTTTTCATCTTATTATCCTCAGCATTATCTCCATCGACCTTCTCTCCTTGAACAAGACATAACTCCAAAGTGTCCTTATGAAAAATTTCCTACAATATATTTAATAACATGATCAATAAAATCAATAAAATTATAGGAATCATCTTGCTCTTCAGAAAATCGAATGGCATTATAAATTTGAAAAATGATCTCCTCATCAACTACCCTAAGCACAAGCTTACCATTACCCACATCAATAATAGCTCTAGCTATGGCTAAAAATGATCTATCTAAAATAAAAGGCACCTCAACATCCTCATCCATGTCAAGTATAACAAAGTCAATAGGGAATATGAATTTATCTACTTTTACAAGCACATCTTCAATAATGCCCCTAGGATATTTAACAGATATGTTAGCTAATTGAATACTCATCCTAGTGAATTTTGGTTCCCCAAGACCAAGTTGCTTGAACATTTTATAAGGTACCAAATTAACACTAGCAACCAAATCAGCCAAAGTTTTTTCAATGTTTAAACTACTAATAAAATAAAGGATAGTAACATATCTTGGGTTTTTCAACTTAGTAGGAAAATTTATTTTGGAGAATGGCTAAGCACTCCCTATTTAGTTCCACAATAGATAACTCTTTTAACTTCCTCTTATTTTATAGTAGCTCATTTAAAAATTTTGCATATGTTGGCATCTGCGAAAGAGCTTTAATAAAAGGTAAGGTAATATGTAGTAGTTTAAAAAGTTCAAGATATTTACCGAATTGATCATCCATGCAGTCTTTCTTTAACTTTGTTGGATAAGGAATTTATGGTTTGTATTCCTTAAGCACCAGTATTTGAATTTCTTCTATTTTTGCCACCCGATCATCTTTCTCATCGGTTTTTTGTTTCAATTTCATTTTCAATTCAGCCAACATTTTCCCATTCCTCAATGTAACCACTTTCGCATGCTCTTTCGGGTTTGGTTCAGTGTTAATAGGAAAACTACCTTACTATCTTTCCGAAACTAGTTTAGCAATCTATCCAATTTGATTTTCAAGGCCATGAAATGATGCTTGTTGATTTTTCAAAATTGTTTTGAGACTATGAATTGATGCTTGCTGAATTTTTAAAGTTGTCTTACTGTTTTGAAATCTAGTTTCAGAAATAGAAATAAATTTAGCAAGCATCTCTTCAAGGTTCGATTTTTTCTCCTGTTGATAAGGCTGTTGAAAACCGAAAGGAGTTTTGATCTCTAATTTCCTTGTCCACCCCATGAAAAGTTTGGATGATTCCTCCATCCTACATTATAAGTATTGTTGTAGGGGTTATTTTAAGGTCTAGAATTATTACCCAAAAAGTCAGCTTGCTTATAATCCATGTTGGACTTGAAGGGTTAATATTTTGAATTCATTATCCTCGTTCCATTCGCATCAAACTGCATCGCCGGATGTACCTATTTTGAAAAATTAAAACCATCAATTTTTTGCTAAGAGCTTCAACATTATTACCCAACATAGAAACGTCATCAACATCAAAAACTAATGTTGCCTTCATAGGTTTTACACTCGTAACTTGCCACTGATAATTATTCAATGTCATCTCCTTAATAAATTCTTGAGCTTTTTTCAGTGTTTTGTTATTCAATGTTCCTTCAGTTGTTGTATTAATCATTTGTCTAGTTGAGGGGTTCAAATCATTGTAGAAAGTTTGAACTTGGAGTCAAAAAGGTAATCCATGATGGGGACACATTTTCAACAAATCTTTAAACCTCTCTCATGTTTAATAAAATGTCTCAATATCAAACTGAACAAAGAAGAAATGTCATTCCTTAACTTAGCTAGTTTAGCCGGTGAAAAATATTTTAACAAAAACTTCTCTGTCATTTACGCCCAAGTAGTGATGGAACCTTGTGGTAAAGAATTTAATCATTGTTTTGCCTTGCTCCTCAACAAAAATGGAAACAATCATAAGCATATGGCATCATCAGTAACACCATCGATCTTGAATATGTCGCAAATCTTAAGAAAATTAGCCAAATGAGTATTCGGATATTGATCTTGCAAACCATCAAACTAAACATATTGTTTTACCATTTGAATTGTGTTCAACTTGATTTCAAAAGTGTTTGCATTAATAGTCGGTCTGACAATACTCGATTAAACACGAATCAGAGTAGGCTTAGCATAATTATACATGGTTCGACGAGAAGGAAGAACAGGAGGAAGCTGATTATTTAGATTGTCACCCATCTCTATAGTAATATCATTTTCCTCTTGTTTGTCTACTAAATTATGCTAACTTTGCCTTACTTCTCTAACCTCTCTACGAATTTTTGAGCAACTTTTTCAATCTCACAATCGTAAAGCAATGGTTCTGATGACACATCTTCTTATATTTGGTATTTATACGTCTTAGAATGCTCGAAAAAATATAAAAATTACGTTTTTTGCGTGTTTTGAAGTGCAGTTCATGAAATCCACACGGCTTAGCACACACGCCCATGTAACTCACATGGTAGTGTGCCCGGCCCGTGTGGCTCCTAAAATCTATTCTTTTTGTTCGGTTTTCACTCGTTTTTTTCACTCCTTTCGCTCCAAAATGCTCTCCTAAGTATGAAAACATGAATATGAAGGATTAAGAGCATAAAATTCACCATTTTAAATCAAATAATCATTCGAAAACGCATTAAAAATGAGGCTAAAACATGTTACTTTTAGCACTTATCACTTTTGTTGCAGATTTTTGCATTGGCGATTTTGTAAGTAATTTTGAGTTTTATAGCGTTTACAGCTTTAAGAGATTTTGATGTTTTGTCATAATATTTTGTTCGAATTATCCTTTTTCTAATACAATTTTGATCTGCTCTTGTATCAAAAATGGCTATTGTTTCCAATTGAAATTCATTATTTATAATAAAATTTATTTTTATTAAATATCTTTGGATAGATACTTTAGTGAGAACCATCATATATTACTATGTATTTTCTTCAAGCTCGGGTTCAGTTTCCGAAAAACTATTTTTTGGAATTTCATGTTTTAAAGTTTGCATTTGCTTTTTCATTTCTTATTGTTCAATTTTAAGTTGAAAAAACTACAATTTAATTTGTTTTATTTCCAATTTTACTTCAGAATTTGTAATTTGCTTGGATTTTGTTTTTTCATATTTATTAAATATTAAATATTATATATTGTACATTTGTGATTGGTTAGGAATTTTTTCTTTTTCTTTTTCCAATTGACTTCAGAATTTGTAATTTGTCTGGGTCTTGAATTTTATCAATAACTTAAATCATAAATTCTTGATCCTTTGTTAACATATTTATTGTGGGTTTAATTTCATCAAAGGATTGGGATATTGTATGTAATTCGTCTACTTATAATTCGTGTATCATTTTCAGTCTAAAAGAATTTAATAAATATTTTGTTCTATTTTTTCATCTAGATTTAAGTTATTAATCTTTCTTTTGATCTTGCAATATTTTGAGATGTGTCTTGGTTTTCCACATCTGTAATATTTTATTATTTTATTTTCTAATTTTTGTTGTTTCTTTTCTTTCCTATATTTTCTATACTTTGGCTTTTTATAATATTTTGAAATATTCTTTCTCCTATTTTTTGGTTTACAGACAACATATTTTTTAAGAAGAAGGTTCATTCTTGATGTCAAATTGGTAGCAGAATGATCCCAATTTTTTTTTTACATTGATATATTTCTTTTTTAAGTTGTTTTTATAATTGTAAATATTGATAAATTTTTAATCTTTTTTTTTTCTGTGAAACTAATTAGTTTATCGTTTGTAAGTTTTTCATATGGAATAATACTTATAATTTTCTCTAATTTGATTTTTAACTATAACACCCCAAAATTCGAATATTTGAATTGTTATATTTTGTCATAAATAAGTAGTTTGTTTGATGGTTAAGTGCCTTAATTTTGTTTTGGAGGCCATGGGTTCAAACCTCACTATTTGAAAAAATTCTATTATTTTTGTTCCTAGGTCTATCTTTGTTCGTTGAGAGCTTAAATATTATTTTTGTTTAATGTGTTAGAATGAGCTTATACGTTCAGCGGTAAGGTGTTAGTTTAACCTTTAGTCCTGTGTTTGAATCTTTGTATAAACGAATCGACAATAATTTTTGTTATTTCCATTTGGGCCGACAATGTAGTGGTTGTGATATAATTGAATTCTGCCTGTGGAGAAAATATGATAAGTTATCAAAATATTGATTGATTAGGGAGTGTGTTTAAAAAATATATATCATTTTATTATTCTTTTGATTTGATTTGATCTTTTCCAAAGATTCTCCTATTCCCACGTTCAATTTGTTTTGTTTTTACTTTATATTTATTTTTCTCTCTATTATTTCTTTTCTTTCTTTTCACATCTGCTCTTATTTTTTCTTTTTGTTCTTTTTTATTTTTGCGATCCTTCTGCGTTCTTTCTTTCTTTTCAATCTAGTTGGATTCTATTCTTTTGTTAAGAGGAAAGGTTTTGTTATCTTTTCCTATTCTTTTGTTGAATGTGTTCTTTTGGCGTTTAGGGATTTCTAAAAATTTCGTGGTTGTGGTGTTAAATCCGAGTGTATGTTATTTAATTAGTCCGAATTGTTTTAGGGGAAGATCGTGAGGCGATTGGTGTTCTTCTGGCAACTTAATCTTCGCATAGTTGATGTTCGTTTAGTGGTAAGGGTTAGAATAGTTTTTTTTGAGGTTTTAATTGGTTTGTTTGTGATCCATTTTTTATCAAGTTTTGTGAATTGTTATTGAAATTAATCGTGTTAATGGTCGATTTAGGTGTGGGAGTATTCGATTGTTGATTTCACGTTAGAAAACCTCCAAGTGTGTAACGAAAAATCTGAAAAACAGCAATCGATGGAAGTTAGGAAGTTACATTGTCAACGCCACACGGCCGTGTGGTATGTCGTTTGTGACACACGGTCGTGTGCGAAACTATTTAGCCACATGGGCATGTGGGTCACACGAGTGTGTGTGAGGTCGTGTATTAGGCCAAAAATCCTAAATTTTCCCTTAGGGTTGTAAATATCGTTTGGATCGAACGTACGCTTTTTGTAAGGTCGATATGTGATCAATTAAGCAATAAAATATGAATTTTGACCGTCTGATAACGTAAAATAAGATAAATGTATGCATGTTTGATATGATTTACGATATGTAAAATCTGTAATATATTATGTATGATATGATATTCAGTAAGCATGATCTATATGATCTGTTTCTGTAAGAGAGCATGTATGACATGTTTATTCTAGCAAATTCTGTATATGAATTGAGGTGGGATTTGCACATATGGAGGAAGTGTGGGCAAATATACCTTTATCGTATTCGGTGGCATAGCCACATATATTTCTATAAACGGCGATAAATCGCCTAATAAACTGGCAGCACAGCTGCAAATATTTTGAAAAGTGTCATACACACACTAAGTAGTGTGTAAGGTTGGATGGGTATATAATACCTTATATGGTGTTTTGGGATGATCGTAGATGGTGTGTAGCGGATGAGACTAGGATTATAAATATGCATTTGTTATGTTCTAATAAGCTCTGATTTTGAAATATATATATATATATACACATGTTTGATTGATTTCTTTTGATAATATGTTATGTTACACACTGAGTTTGGAAAACTCGCATTTTGTTTGTCTATCACTTTTAGGTAACCCTCGTATTTAGGATCGGTCAGTGCGATGGAGCTCGGTTAAAGTTCATTAGTTAAACATACTACTTTTCTTGATTTTACTATTTCAGTATTTTTGGACTCTTTTATGTTTGGTTTTTATTTTGCTGTTTATTTTTTGTTTTTTAATTATTTAAACTTTTTGGTGAATTTAAATATTATCTACAAAATTTTGGACTTTTCTAAAAATGTCGTGTTTTCGAAATTGGATTCAACTAAAAGGTTTTCGCTGCAAATTCAATAGTTTTGAAATATGTGAATCTAAACAAAAGTATTATCTAATCGATTATGAAAGATACATTTTCTAATAAATCGAATTTTTTATACAATAAGAGCAAACAACTTCTTTTCAAGTCAAACAAGAATCTGGGTTTACAAATGCTATTCGGTAACATCTCTTATAAAGTGTTTAGACATTGATAAAATCAAAGTTGCTACTGCATCTTGGATTTCTCTTACTTGTTCATCCAAAATAATTCTTCCTTGATCATCTTTTTTTATTGCTTTTAAGATTTCTTCTTGTAGGTTATAGTGAGTGTATGGTCCCACCATCCTTTTAATTAACTAGTAAATCCAACAACTAAAATAGTGGCTATAGCATGATCACTAATTAATTCATTTTGGTTTTGAGTTTTATAAATATTTGAGACCATTGTCATTTGTTGTAGTAAACTAAGAATATTATATTAAGATATTACATCTATATTCCATTCATAATTTGTATTAACATTGTATTTATTTTGAAAAATAGGTTTTTCTTCTATATTAAGATCAGGTGCAATGATTTTTGGATGATATAATATTTTTGGTTCTCTTCAAGCCATTTTGTTAATTTATTGTTCATCTGACTAGTCAAATTGGGAATATTGGTGTAATGTATTTACTGAGTGTTGCACTTGCATTGAGGTATCTGGTGTAAGTAATTCAAACTTGTAACTTTTCAAAGCATCAAGTCTATTTTGGATTTCTGTCAAGAAATCATTTTGGGGGGTTTTTGGAAAGGTTTTAGAATTTTATAAGGTATAAATATTGGTTCTTTAGAACTCTTTTCAGTTACCTCTTTTACTAATTCTTTATTTATTGGGTGACTTTCTACCAAATTTTTAATTAATCTAATTGTTTTTCTACTATATGAAAACTAATATTTGTATAGTTGTTTTGTTTTACAATCATTATAATATTTTTTGATGAGATTTGTTCTCTTGCATCACGAGTTCTTATTCTTAAAGGACTTGCTTTTATTCCAGTATTTTTGTGAAGATATTGAACCTTCATTAAAGGGAGATGTTGAGATTCAATTTCTCCTTTATTGTTTTGTCATCTAGTATTACTTTTATTACATTAATAGATTTTGAATAATATTCTTCAAACCAACAATTTTATATGAATTTTATGAATATTCATGAATTCATAATATTCTTAAAGAATACTCTCTTTTTTATTATTATAAATTTTAAAGTAACATTCGCTTTTTTTTTTTGTTTATTTTTATTGCAATAGAAGTGTTTTCTACACTATTCTTTATTTATATCAAAAGATTTTTTCTAAAATAAAGATTTCTGAATTTTCTGCTTGTCTTGCATTATTAATCATTGATGAGTACATTAGTGACATATTAGGTGAATTTTTGGGGCTCTTTTCTTGTTTGGCATAGATAGGTTGAGATATATTTGAAGAATTATCTGTTCTTTGTAAATTGATCTTAGATGTTATTGGGATAAAAGAGACAGAGACTCTAACTATCCTAAAATATGTCGTTTGTATTTCTAAATTTGATTCTTCTTCTAAATTTATTCTCCTATAAGCTGTGCTGATACTTCATATTTTAAAAGAAGGTTTTTAAAGGAAGGTTTCGAAGGCATTTTAAGTGACTTGTTGAATATCAGTTCATTACTTATATAAGTAATGATAAAATAATTTGTACTCAACAAAAGACACATAGCTATGTATAAACACTCAATTTTATCCAAACTTTTCGTTTTGAATAATTGACCTTTGAATAAAGGGTTCATGTGAATTTCTGTGGTAAATTAATTTTTTTAATTTTAAATTTGGAAATCAAATAAAATCTTAATTTAGTTTTTGAGTTAAAATTAAAGGTGTTAATTTTGAATTTAAGGCCAAAATATTTCATATTTTTAATTAGGCGCTAAATTAAAATTTTTACTTATGAGGTTTGGATGCAATTTTAAGGAATTTTTGGATGTTGAAATGGAATTATGCAGAATGATAATTGTGAGAGGATTTAAATTTTTTGCTTCAAATTTTGGGTCCAAAAGTATTATTTTTAATTCGGGATTAAGAACTTAATTGAGTACCAGTATAAGTTTTTAGGTTAATATGAAGAATTCAAGAAAATTTTGATATGAAGAGATATTTAAATATTCACTTTTGAGTAATTGCCAAAATGAAAATTTAATGGGCTAGGAATATCACTACGCTTTGGTGGTTTAACTTCTATTATTTATACAATTTTGTGTTTAAACTATTTTCAAAAAAAATAATCAATATAAGCAATAAAAAATTATATATTTGAAAGAGGTAACTAAAAATTTTAAATAGACTAAAAATAGCTAAATCGCTTTTTCACTAAAACATAAAAAATTATATATTTTAAAAAAAAAGTAATCAAAATTTATAAATCTATAATGAATCAAGTGTTCAAAAAAAATGCAAAGTGGTAACTACAAGGATGGAGCTTAAAATTTTTTTTAGGTCGAAATTAAATGTTATATTTTTATGATAGTAAAAATATAATTTCATAATTTTAATAGTTTATATCTTTATAATTTTTAAAGAGTTAAATTATATTTTTATCATTTTTAAAAGGTAAAAATATAATTTTATCATTACTAATTTAAAATTTTATAAATTTATTATTTTAAAATCCATCATCACCTCTGTATCTCCACTCCACCACTAAGTAACTGCCTCTCTTGCCTTTCCACCTCACAACAAAACCCAATAAAAAGAAATTTTAATGCTGATAACTACTTTAAATAATTTAGAGGTGCAAGTTAGTTAATTTACTAAGATTTTATGAAATCGTTTACAAAGCTTTTTGAAATGGGAAAAGATGTGAAGGCATACAGTTAAAACTATTAATATCTTTGTTTCAACATTTCCTTTTTTTAAGTTATCCAAATTTTCTCTATTTACTCAACAAGGTTAAATAAGCATACATGTCAATTTTTATTTTTATTTAAGTTTTTAGATCAGTTTTAAAAATAATTAGGGAAATAAGTTGATTTCATGGAAAGTTCGTTCAGTTAGACAAGTTTTTCTTACACATGTTAAGAAAACTCACCTAGATGGATGCGTTTTTTTTTAAATTATATTTTTTTTATTTTTTTAATACAATTAATTTTTTTAGTTGGATGGTTAAATGTTGATAGTTTTATATTTGAATCCCACGTTCGATTTCTCTCCCACTCATGATTATATATTTTTTATTTCAACTTGTTTTAAGCTTTTTTTTTATTCAATCAATCATTGAAGAAAAAAATATTTACCATAAAAATAATAAATGTGAGTGGAAGAGGAATTGAACTTGAGATTTAAAGACTAAATCACTACCATTTAACCAAAAAAATTAATTATATAAAAAAAATCAAAACTACAACTTAAAGAGAAAATACATCCAACTAAACGAGCTTTTCACGAAATCGACTTATTCTCTTAAATATTTTTAAAACTGATGCAAACCCTAATTTTTTAAAAAACCGCATATAAGCTTATTTAGCCTAACAACAATTATTTAAAAGATATATATACTAATTATTTTGCAGTATATAACTTGCCCTTGTTATCCAGTTAAGATGCAGAAATATATTTATTTTAAATTATAAATACAATAAATGTAAAACAAAACAAAATAAGTAAAAGAAAATAAAACAGAACAACAAAACAGTATAAACGTCAGAAGGACCTTTCCACCAAAGATAAGCTCAAAACTAGCTATAACTCTCCATTCTCCAAAAACCATAAATCCAAGAAGCCATCAACAATACCCAAAGGAAAGCGAAGCTTTAGTGATAGAACAGAGTAAAAGATAGAAGATTTCCGACACACTAAAGCAAAAACTAATGCAGAGAGGAGCAGTTCAATCTGTCAGTCACCGCGGCCCTTTCCACTGCCTCCGGATCATCCTCAATCCAAAATCGACCTTTAGAAAATCGGCGTCCCTCTTTAGCCAAGGTATGAGCTACGTTGTTTGCTTCTCTCCTGGTATGATGAAATGTAATTTGTTCAAAAAACCCTAATTTGTGTTTGATGTCTGCTAATATCGGGCTGAGGACTGATCTATCATCTGCTTCTGCATGTAAATTTTTTATGATCATCAATGAATCTGCTCAACCTAGACGCTACGAAAGTCGATCTCTTGGGCAAACCGAATTGGTTGCTTGCACGCCCAGGCTTCTGCAACAAAAGCGTCGACAATATTAAAATGAAGGTAAGTACACGCCCCCATGATCAGTCCATCTTCATTTCTTGCAATAACACCTAAAATAGATGTTTTTTCATGAAAATTAAAGGCTAAATCAAAATTAATTTTGATAAGACCCTGGTTTGGCGGTCTCCAACGAGACTGTGAAGGGGCATGGTTAGGATTTTTCGCTGAGTCCAGGCTTTCAATTTCAGCCAAGTAGCCTAAAATAAACACCACCATTTCTTGCACTGTTTGTCTCAATCCTTCGTGATTCAATTTGTTCCTTGCAAACAAAATAGCCATGATAGATAGTGTCATGAGTTTCTTGCTTCTTTCATCTGCTACTTGGAAAAAGTCAACTAACCATGTCATATATTTTGGATGCTTTGATGTAGGGGGCACGAAAAGATGTAAAGAATTCCAAATCTGGCAGATAATTGGGCAAAAGCGCAGCAAATGATCAATCGTTTCCAGATCTGTATGGCACAACGGGCAAAGAGTAGGAGGAGAAATATGGCGTTTATTTAGATTAGAGTACGTAGGTACAAATTTTTTGTAAAATTTCCACATGATAATTTTGATCTTCTCTGGAAGTTGTAGAGGCCAAAGATCCGAGAAGAAATTTTTTGTAGAGAGAGTCATAGGATTAGCCAAAGCCTGTTGTAAATGAGACTGTCCTCGTATTAGGAGCCTGTAGCCACTCTTTACAATATATGTACCCGACCCCATCACTCTCCAGATTTTGTGTCTTGTAGTGATGTCTTGGGTAGAGGTATTGATAGTATGGCTTGAGCTTGGTCCTCTGTTGCTATCTCATGGATAGTTGTGTCATTCCAGGTACCACTTTCGTGATTTATTAGCTGTGATACTGGCATGTACCTGATATCAATATCTTGACATTGAATCCTTCCATCTCCAAGTCCCGGAATCCAAGGATCATTCTAGATATTCACAGACTCTCTATCGCCAATACGTCAGCCCATGCCTTTCACCAACATATTCTGTGCAGTCAGTATACTTCTCTAGGTAAGGCTAAATCATGAAAACCTAAGCCCTTAACGGACTTAGGCAGACATAGAAACCTCCAAGAATTCCAACGAATGCCTTTTAACATTTTTTAATTTCTCCACCATAAGCTATTAAGCACATTTTCTAATTTAGAACACAACATTTTTGTTAAAAGTAAACACTGCATTGCATATACTGGTAGAGCTTGCAAAATAGTCTTAATCAAGGTTTCTTTTCCACCCATAGATAGGAAACGCAGATTCCAGTTGTCCAATCTACTTCGGATTCTTTCTACATAAAGTGTGAAAGCTCTCTTTTTACTTTTCCCCACCATCATAGGCAAGCAAAGATATTTGCGGGATTTAAGGACACCAAAGCTCCTAAAATGCCACTTACGATGGTTCTATCCTCTTCTACCACATTAGCCCCAAGGTAAAATAAGAACTTGTCATAATTTACTAGTTGACCAGAAGCCTTCGCATATTCTGATATCAACCTATGAATGTTCTCTGCCCTTTCTTTCGTAGCTTCATGAAAAATGATGCTATCATCCACAAAGAATATATGATTAATCGTCATACGCCTTTTTCTTATACAAACCCCTTGTATCAAATTACTCTCTTAAGCAACAATTAGGCTTGCTAATAATCCTTCAGCACATAGCAGAAAAAGGAAGGGATTAAGTGGGTTTCTTTGTTGTAATCCTCTTGACGGCATAAAACTATTATTGCAATAACCATTGATTCCCACTATGTAAGTTACAAATGCAACACATCTCATGACCAAAGTCATCCAATCAGCATGAAATCCCAATTTTAGAATCATTCTTGCTAAAAAATCTCGCTCGACTCTATTGTAAGTCTTGCTCATGTCTAGCCTGAGAGCAAAATTACCTTTCTTACCTCATTTCTTACATTTCAAGATTTGAAGAATCTAATAATCAATCAAGACATTATCTAAAATTTATTGTCTTGGTATGAAAACCCCTTGCATCTCATGAACACAGATTTAAAAATCCACTTGTTCTGTTTAAAATGACCTTAGCAATAATCTTGTATATAATATTACAAAAGCTATTACTAACCTTGGGAATCAGAGCAATATGTGTAGCATTAATGTCCTCGACTACAACATCGCCTCAAAGCACAACTAGATTTAAGAGGTAACCTCCGGACTTAAGATATGCCAATATTTTTGAAAAAATAAGGCTAGAAAGCCATCAATCCTTGGCGCCTTGAGTGGCCCAATTTCCTTGATTGCGCCTCAAATCTCCTTTTCAGAAAAAAGGCTTTAAAAGTTGTGTATTCATATCATTTGAAATCCTCTGTTGAACCTTGTCAAATATGCACAAATCAACTCCATCTTTAGATGCCGTAAATAATTTTTGGAAATACTCAAAAGCTATTGTTAGAATACCATCTAAAAAAACCAGTATTATGGATTAGATTATTTTAATTTTATTAATTCATGTGTTTTGAATAATATAGAGAAATATTTCATTACTAAAAATTAAAATTGTAAATTAATATTGCATATAAAAAATTAAAGTTTACAATAAAAATAATAATTATAGAACAACATAAATTTTAATTAATTTAATCAAATATGCAATAAAAATTTAAATATGTAATTAAATTAATTAAACCAAAATAATGTTCCAAACTTATTTAAATACATATAAAAAGTATTAATTGGATACTATAGGAAAAGTCTAGCGTTCTCTTGCACGCCTCTGTCTACTCTCTCTAGCATTTTTTTTTAAGGTTTTATGAAATTTTCTTTTTTTTTCCTTCAACTTTTTGACTACTATATAGTATCAATTAGACCTTGTTTTGTCTAAAAGAAGTGTTTGAAGAGATCTAGATCATGATGGATATGGATTTTGCTGCATTATCCTTAGAGGACGAAGAAGAGATTGTTCCAGCACAAAGAGGTCCTGTCCCCGTGAAAGAAGAAGAAGAATTTTGTTTAGTCAGATGTTTCTTAACAACCTCAATTATCCACTTCCCAACCATGAGAAGTACTTTGGCTAATATTTGGACCCAGTTAAAGGAATTCAAATTACAGATCTAGGTGAAAAGAGGTTTATGTTTAGTTTCTTTCACAAATGAGATATGGAAAGGGTACTAAAAGGAGCCCCATGGACTTTTAACATCCATATCTTAATGCTCTACAAGTTTGGGAAAGGGGAAGATCCGTCTAGGGTTCCATTAATCTTTGCATTTTTTTGGGTTCAGATTCATGACGTCCTAATTGGTTTTTTCTCGGAGGCACTAGCTAGACAAATGGGCGACTTCACCTGAAAATTCCTAGAGTACGATGGGATGAGTTTCGAGAGAGGGATCCACCATTATCTTCACATTCGAGTACAATTGGATGTGCGTCAACCCCTGTGAAGGAGAAAGAAAGTCTTATTCGATCCAAGGAACATATCCTATGTAAACTTCAAGTATAGGAGGCTCACGTTTTTTTGCTTCTTTTGTGGTCGATTGGGTCATAGTGAATCTTTTTGTCAAGTAAAGATGGATTTAAGGTTTGAGGTTGTCAAAATGAGGTGGGAACTTTCATTAAGGGCTTAAACTCATCAAGCCCTAGCCACACATAGTGTTTGGTTACTCAAGGGTCAAAATATAGGGAGTTCCTATGAGAGTTTGGACGTCGGAGTTAACCCTAAGGCTAGAGAAGAACGATAAGGATTGGGGGACCATATTGACCCAAATCTTAGGAATGGATTTGGTAGGTAATCTTCATACGAAAGGAGAACAAAAGGACATGGAGTATGACTCGGATATTTGTGTTAAACTGAGAAGATGGGAAAAAAAGCCCTAGAAGGGAGAGCGACGTTACATCGAATGGAGATGAGGGAGGCTCACTTGTTGAACAAAATAGGAGGCTATTGAAATCTAAAAATATTTTATCGACGGTAGCCAAGGGGCTTGCGGAGCGATCGTAATGAAAATATTTTGTTGGAATGTCCAAGGATTGGAGAATCCACAGACATTCAAAAGGTTTCGGCATGTGCTGAAACTGAACAATCCCTTGGTGGTCTCCGTCATGGAGACAAAATTGAGTAAGGAAAAAATGGAAAAAGTTAGGACTCTATGTGGGTTCTTAAATGGCATTGATGTTGCAATTGATTGCTCGAGAGGAGGCTTATTTTTGGCATGAAAGAGTGATGCCAAGATTAATTTAAAAAGCTATTCGATCCACCATGTTAACGTTGATGTTGAAGATTGTACCAAAGCTACGATTAAGAGGTTTACGAGATTTTACGGATCCTCATATGCGCAAGGCAAAGAAGCTTCGTGAGAGTTACTTCGAAAACTTCGTCATTCTCAAGACTTACCATGAATGGTGTGTGAGGATTTTAACGAAATCCTCTATTCATTTGAAAAAACAAGAAGAGGTCTGCGAGAAGAAAAAAGAATGGAAGTCTTTCGAGAGACACTTAATGTTTGCAAGCTTGAAGATGCTGGTTAAGTAGGATCATGGTTCACGTGGGAACGTGGGAACCTCCCGAATACAAACATTCGAGAGAGAATAGATAGGGGAGTGGCCAAAAAGGATTAGAGGGATATATTTTCGCTTGTAATGGTTTAACACATTCCCTATTCTGCCTTCGATCATTGCCCCCTTTTAATAGATACAAATTTGGGTGTGCAGCATCCCTCCAAACCAGGTTTTCATTTTGAATCCTGGTGGATACTAAAGGACACTATTGAAGAAAAAATCAGAAGTCTTTGGCTGGATGGTTATTACTCCATATTTGAAAAGTTTGAGAGGTTGCGCTTGGGTCTTGAGAGGTGGGTAAGAGTTATCCGAAGACGCAGAATGGGATGTAAAAAAGAATTGACGGATAGACTAGAAAATCTCCTCTCTCAAGATGTTTCAGATGACGTCTTGGTTGCTTTGATTGATACTCAGGTTCATCTAAACATTGAAATAAAAAAGAAGAATGATATTGGGAACAAAAAGCCCGAGCTATTGGTTACAAGATAAAGAAAAAATACATCTTTTTTTTGTAGTTTTACATTGCAACGAAGGAAAAAGAACACGATCCACAACCTAAAAAAAGATGAGGGTAGGCAAACTAGTGATGAAAGGAAGATGGACACTATAGCAATGAACTTTTTCAAATAATTATTCGCTTCAAATGGGTGTTATGCTCCTGACCATATTTTTTCAGGAATAGACCGCTGTATAACTGACGATGACAATCAACAGCTCATTGCTCCCCACACGAATGATGAAGTAGTTACGACTATCAAATAGATGAGCCCAACAAAGTCCGCGGGAGAGGACGGTTTCTTAGCTCTATTTACCAATGATATTGGCATGTGGTGAGGAAGGACGTCTCGATGTTCTTCTTGTATGTTCTAAATAAAGGTATGTCTGTTGAACCATGCAATGGCACCAATATTGTGCTTATCCCAAAGATCCCTACCCCTAATACTATGAGGAACTTTAGGCCAATTAATCTATGTAACGTTGATCGCGCTATGAATGTCACAACAATGTGCAAGCGTACACAATCAATGCAAGTATAGTAAACAGAAGTAAATCTATAAGATATCGATCCCATGAGGATAGGTATTTGTTGTCTAAAATTGTCGGTACATTGAATAAGTAAAATACAATAAATTGTAAGAATGGTTGTCGGAGCATAATGTGAAAATAAAGATAAAATGTAATAAAGTTAAAATGGGATCCACAATGTGAATAGTCAGTAGAAAATTAAGTGTGGCTTACAAGGTTAAAAATAACAAGTAATTCGTCGATGCAATGAAGTGCAATGAACATCTTACCAAACTTGGTTTTTCTATTAGATCTATGACTTTAGTATGCACACTAACCACACCTTCCAGTGCTGGCAATGCAACACACTTAAGAACAAGTGAACCAAATTCCTTCAATCCCCAAGCAACATGAATCACTAGCATTTAAGAAAGGAAATGTAAAAGAAAAAATGAAGAATACTATTTCTAAGCTACTCAACTTGCTCTCTTACTTCCCTATTGCATTGTACTTAGGATGCTGTTCGTCAGGAGTTGGTTTGCCTTGTCTTCACGTCGATTCACCCGAAGGGTCTCAAGGCTCTATAGCCGAAAAACTCAAAAGTTAGGTTGAAGAAGATAATATTGCAAAATGAAGACTAAAGGAAGAGAGAGTCACATTTCTTTTTCCTTGTGAGTGTTTATATTTATCTCAAGTTGTACAAGTGTCTATTCTACAAAATTGAGCAGTACAAATTGGTTATACCAGATTGAACAGCTTACACATTTTTGTTCTTATCAGATAGCTGTCAGATGCGACGACAATTTTGAGTGCAATTTTGGACACGTTCATGCAGCGACAATTCTGTACATGTTCATGCAGCGATATTCCTGGGTACAGTTGAAAAATACTTATGTAGCGATAGTTCTGGATGCAATTTGAAGAATAATTATGCAGCGATAGTCTTTGGTGCATTCTGGCGAGGATAATTTTTGGTGTAATCTAGAAATGCTCATGCAGCGACAATTTCGGGCGTAATCTAGAAGTGCTTATTCAGCGACATTAGTACAAAAATATGACAAACTTAAACAAAACTAGGTCAATGTCCACTGAGTTAGAAAATGCAATGTACTAAACTAAAAAAAATGCTAAAATATGTACTAAGGACAACTAAATGGAAAAAAAATAGCTAATAAATAGGGAGAAAACATATGTTCTTTTTAGTACCATCACACTCCCAAATTTTAGTTTTTACTTGTCCTTAAGTAAAACAAAAACTAGCAAAACTACAAAAAAAAAATTTGTCAAGGCAATAATCATTCTAGCAACTTGAAGCATCTGGATTCCTAATGCATGAATTACATTCAAATGATAGAATATTGCCCTAACAATTTATAGGTATGAATAACTAAAATTGCAATTTCATCAATTCTAGCATCATGCTTTAAATCTTAAATTCATTTTACCAAAACAACATTTATTGTAAAATAATATACACATATATTTTTTCTTCTTTTCCTTTCTTTTATGTGATTGAGGGATGTCGTTGCATTATTTTACCCTTATTCCTAGGAGTTAACGATGGGGTGTAACAAAATCCCAGGGAGTAAGTAATTGCTCCGACATACACTCTTGCTGTGACAGCCTTTGGCTAGATTACTTTTTTTAACACTTGCATTGGAGTGTTTCCCTTTGATAGTTCATAATACACTCACATTAGAGTTTTTTTTATTCATAACTATACTTATATACAAGCAGCTGTAAATGACAAAATTATTTTCAGACCTAAATAATGATACTATTCATTCATTACTAATACAATTTAAATAATTCATCCAAAAATTGAAGATACAATATTCAATCAAATTCATCCAACTCATTCATTAACAGTTCACATGATTCAAGAATTAAGCATCAAATGAAAAAAAAATTCAAGCACATTTTCAATAACCATGTGTGCTTCATTAAACTCAAAAGGACAAATTTCTGAAATGTAGGTGCAATTGCATTTCCAGCCCATATACATCCCCCAAACTTAAAATTTGCATTATTCCCAATGCACTGACTTTAATAAATATATATGAAAATGCAATGACAATGTAGATGCAATAACAATAAAAATGCAGTGACAATAACAATGCAGGTGCAATTATATTACAACTACATGATATGCATGAAACTAAACTAAGTGCTAAAATTAAAAACTAACTCAGTGTACTGCAACTGAAGATGTGGCTGTATTAATCTTCTTCTTCTTGCGCTTTTGCTCCTCGCAGCGTTTCTTGTTTTTGGTGTGCTTCCTTTTTCGTTTCTTTAGCTTTGTCGGATCTTTGGATTGCTCTTTAACATCAGGATACGCCCCAACATCATCGATCGTGACATCAGATGGGTGTATTTTAGCAAGTGGTATAACATAAAGCACCATGGCTAGAGGATTGGAATCCCCATTACTGACCGACACAGCCTCCGCCTGAGTCGCTTCAAGTGGTATCAAATCATCAGATAATGCAACCACAAGTTTAAGTACGATAACAAATTTCTCAGCAAAATTTGTCGTGACATCAAATCCTTCTCTTCTTTCTTCTTTTTCTTTTGTTTGAGCTTCGTATAATCTATGGACTAATTCTCAATTTCCATCTTTGCTCCGGCATCATCAGCTGCTTCATTCGTTGGTCTAGTATAGACAACTATCGCCCAAGGGTTTTCATCAGCAGCTTCTGCCTGACTCGTTCCAGTTGGCTCCAAGCCTTTAATTATTGCACCCACAACTTCAAGTATAAGAACAAATTTCTTAGTTAAATTTGGCTCGACATCTATTTCTTCATATTTTTCTTCCTTCACACGAACTTTCGTTTTCAACATTAAGTCAATAGGGACAGTACAGCTGTACAAAATTATGCTGACAATGGAATCCTAATGTATCGACAATGGTGTTTACTTATTCCTCAATCGATGCTTACATAGTATTTTGTTCTTTCTTCTTCAAGTACTTCGTACTCTTTTATTCTCTACACGATCCAACATCGTGAGGTTCTATACACTTCGTTCCTAGTCATATTTCGCTAAAAGAAAAATATAAAAGTAAACATAAAAAAAAGAAACAAGTTAATAACAAATAAAATTTTAATAATAAAAAATAAAGGTAAAGACAAAATAGACATCAAAAAACACCATCCTCGATAACGACGCCAAAACTTGATCACGCTATGAACGTCACAGCAATGTGCAAGCGTACACTGTCGATGTAAGTATAGTAGACAGAAGTGAATCTATCAGATATCGATCTCACGAGGATAGGTGTCTGTTGTCTAAAATTTTTGATGCATTGAATAAGCAAAATGCAATAAATTGTGAGATTGGTTGTTGGAACAATAATGTAAAAATAAAGATAAAACTAACAGGCAATTTGTCGACGTAATGAAATGCAATGAACATCTTGCCAAGCTTGGTTTTTCTATTAGATCTATAACTTTACTATGCATACTAACCACACCTTCCAATGATGGCAATGCAACACTTAAGAACAAGTGAACCAAATTCTTTCAATTCTCAAACAACTTTCATTGTCTTGCTTGTTAGTTTAAACTATCACTACACCTTCCAGTGATTGTGACTGTAATAACACTTCCGTGCTAAAATCATTTAAATCCAATGATTAAACAGTAAAGATAAGCTTGAATAAGATATCATTTAGTCTAAAATCAAGAGTACTTCCATACAAACTTTAAATAATTATGAACCACAAACGTTTAAGAAAGGAAATATGAAAGAACAAATGGAGAATACTAGGTTACTCGACTTGCTCTCTTACTTGCCTCTTACGTCGCTTTTAGGATGCTCCTCGTCAAGAGCTGGTTTGCATTGCCTTTACATCGATTCACTCGAGGGATCTCAAGCCTCCATAGTCAAAAAGCTCAAAAGCTAGGTTGAAGAAGATAATATTGCAAAAAGGGAGACTAAAGAAAAAGAGAGACACCTTTCTCTTTCCTTGTACAAGTGTTTATTCTACAAATTTGAGCTGTACAAATTGGTTATATCAAATTGGATAGCTCACACATTTCTGTTTTTATCAGATAGCTATCAGATGCGACGACAATTCTGGGTACAATTCTGAACACGTTCATGCAACGACAGTTCTATACATGTTCATGTAATGACATTTCTAGGTGCAATTGAAGAATACTTATCCAGCGATAGTTCTGAATGTAATTTAAAGAATACTTATGCATCGACAATCTTGGGTGCATTTTAAAAATATACCTGCGACGACAATTTTAGGTGCAACTGGAAGTGCTCATGCGACGACAATTTCGGGCGCATTCTAGAAGTGCTCATGCAACGACATTAGTAGTAAAATATGGCAAAATTAAGGAAAACTAAACCAAGATTCTCTAAGTTAGAAAATGCAATGTACTAAACTAAAAAAATGCTAAAATATATACTTAAGACAATTAAATAAGAACAAATTTTCCAATAAATAGAGAGAAAACATATGTTCTTTTTTAGTACCATCAAACGTCCTCTCGAAAATAATAGCAAAAATGATAGCAAATCGATTTAATGGTATTATTGGTAAATGCATTGACTAAGCTCAGAGTGCCTTTATATTGGAACGATGTCAAATAACGTACTTATAGCATATGAAGTCCTTCATACCTTTAGACAAAAAAAGATTGGTAAAGAAAAGGTACATGACATTAAAATTGGATATGAGCAAAGCATTTGATAAAGTAGAATGGTCGTTTCTTAGATTGGTTATGCTACGAATAGGGTTTCATAAGATATGGATGGAAATCATTGCGAGGTGTTTATCTTCGATGTCTTACTTGATTATTCTGAATGGACGAAAAGGCAAAAGCTTTAAAGCAAAGAGAGGCTTACGATAAAGTGACCCATTAAGCCCTTTTATGTTTCCAATCTACAACGAAGGGTTATCATCTTCAATGCGATTAGAGCTAACGAAAAGGGCAATAAAAGGTGCTAAGGTGTATAGAAGAAGCCCTCGATATTCCATTTACTCTTTGCTGATGACAACATTTTATTTGGCGAAGCTACTGAAAGTAGTGCTCAAATTTCGAAAACTATTTTACAGGAATATGAGAATTGTTCAGCGCAAAGAATTAATTTCGAAAAATCAACTATTTTTTACAATAGTAACATGTTGACAAAAAAAGGAGTTTAGTTTCGAATGTCCTTTGGTTACATGCATCAAACGAAGTTGAAAAATATCTCAAGTTACCTAATGTTGTGGTTAGAAATAAAAAGGATTCCTTTCAGCTTTCAAAGGATCGTATGAAACAGAGAATTGACAACTGAAGTATTTATTTTTTATCACAAGGTGGCAAAGAAATTTTACAAGCTCTACTAACTTATACGATGACTTGTTTCTTACTTCCTAAATCTTTATGTTTAGACATGGATAACATCATGGGTCATTTTTTGTGGCAAAAAGGGCACACGCGTAAAGGGTTACGTTGATGCAAATAGGAGAAATTATGTGAAACAAAGGAGTTTGGTGGTTTAGGTTTTTGTAAATTGTCCAATTTTAACGTTACATTATTAGCCAAGCAGGATTGGCAAATGATTAATTTCCCAAATTCTTTGTTAACCAAAGTACTAAAATCAAAGTATTTCTGAAATTCAAATTTCGTTAATGTAGAGTTAGGAAGACTACCTTCGTATACCTAGAAGAGTGTGTGGGCCACTAAGGCTTTGCTAAAAGACGATCTCTGTTAGAGAGTTGGCAATAGCAGAAACATATCGATTGTTGAGGATGCATTGGTCCTCGGGTCTGACAATCACAGAGTTGAATCAATTAGTACTAATACAGACCTAAGATTAATAACGGATCTAATTGTTGAACAAACAATATCATGGAAAGCCGAAACAATTTACTCTACCTTCTCCAAAAGTGAAGTTGCCCGGATTATGAAGATTGCTCTGGCCACGTAAAGCCATGATGACTTCTTAGTATGGCGAGGCGAACCCTCTGGTGAGTTACCGATCAGGAGCGCCTACCAACTAGTACATAGAAACTATCCTAGTTCTTTACAAACCGAAGAAAAACACTTCTACAAAAATCTATGAAGTATTTGCAACCTAGGGAAAATAAAAATAATGATATGTAAAATTGTGTGGAACTTCTTGCCCCACTTTCTTAATCTCCGGCAAACGAATGTAACCATCGAGGTCACTTGCCCCTGATGTGGCACTGCAACTTAAAATATAGATCACCTCTTTAGAAACTGTCCTATTTCATGAGAGGTATGGGAATATATGAATCTGGAATGGGTTGTCCCAAACCAACAATTAGATCACTGGGAATGGCTTACTTGGATTTTTGTGAACAACACAGATCAGCAATGTTGTTAGTTCTGTTGCTCCTTATGGGTTATCTGGGCAGATAGAAACATAAGAGTTCATAAGAAAAAGGTTAGTTTGGGGTTAGAAATAGTGATGAAAATCAAAATCTATATACTGGAACTTGACAAAAGTGAAAGTAGAAGTGTTACCCCCAGATCTGAAGTGCAAGATTGGTCCCCACCTTCAGTATCGATGCCAAAACTCAACTTCGACGGTCCTTTGACAAAGCCTAGGCGAGATCGATCTCTAGAACAGTGGCGAGAAACTAGAACGGGGATACTCTGACAGTTAGAACCACGGTGCACAAGGATGTGGCCTCACCGTTCGCGACGGAGGTTCTGGCATGCCTCCAAGCAGTGTTGATCGAAAAACAAATGGGTTTTACATCAATTTTAATAAAAGGAGATTCAGCCTCAGCCATTAAAAAGTGTAGATCTACTAAAACTGATAAACAGTGATTAGGGGTATCATTCACAGCATCCATCTTCAAAAATATCATTTCCACAAAATAGATTTTCGATTTATTTGCAGATCTGACAACCTAGAAGCCCATCACCTGGCTAGGATAGTGATGAGAGAAGGGAATAAAGCTTAACTGAATGACAGAAGAGCCGTGCAAGAAGCTATGGAGTTGGACAGTCAGAGGCGAAGAGAGCCCTACTAAAGGAGGCCGTTCATGGGAAAGAGGAATGGGAAAAGGATAGCAGATCTTGAATCTTGTTTTTTTTGGAAACTGTTGCCTTAGGGTTGGAACCGAGAGCATTTACTGTGGGCATCAATATGGGTTTCCAACCGTAATTTGACTGGTATCTGTCAATTTATTTTTTGGGTTTTAGGAAATTCCCCTTTCTATTTTATTTCTGTTTTTGTTGTTTCTTTTATCTGTTATGCTTAAGACGACCAAATATTCAGACTTTAGGGGGTGACCTCATTTTGTTTTTGGGCTTTCTTTTACTTTTTTTCTATCCTTATTTATCTAATAATGTTCTAGTCTGATTTATTTTTTTTAAAAAATACATAAAAAGTATTGCTACCGTTAAGAAGTAAAGCACACTTTACATAAAAAATAGGGTAAATTATAGGATTAGTCACCCAACTATTAGCGTGTTTTGTTTTGGTCACTCAATTATGAAATTTTTTAATTTAATTACTAATGTTTTATATCATTCCTATTTTGGTTACTCACATTTTAGTTCATTTTTATTTTGGTCACTCTTGTAAATGGTTAACAAAAGTGATGATGCGATATTTTTCTAATTGGTGTAATAACACATGTAATCCTCAATATTTACACATTTTATCAATTTGATCCTAATTCTAAATAATTCAATATATTTAACCCTCCACATGTACAAATTATATCAATTTGATCATCAAATACATATAATAAATATAAATTATATATTATGAAAAAGTACAATATATAATATTATATGTGCTTATAGTTAATTATAATTATAAGACTCAAATATGCATTCATTCTCCTAAACTTGACACCTTTTTCCAAAATGGTATTTGTGATTTTTTTTCACAAGTAGGTTCCTAAATTTTCATTTCGTCAAGGGTTTCGGTAATTTTTTGTAACAGTGTTAATATAATATACATGACACTCTTAGGTTATGACACGAGGCATCGATGAGGAATTTTTCCCTATAGATTGCCAATATAATTTTAGTTTCTTTTTCATTCTCTTATTCAATTATATGTTTTTATATATATTTGTGTTTATGATGATCAAGAAACCCATGAGGACCTAATTCCATTTTGGGGAATTAGGGAGTGAAAGTATAATATTTGATTGATTGTTTAAAAGAGATTTTGTCTTTCGAATCAGCTGTTTGGGAAAGGAAGAACATAGAACAAACACTAGGGTTAACAACACTAGAAAGTCATCTAGGTGGGAATAAACCCAAAATTGGTATTGTCCATCCATGAACACCTTTTTCCCAAACTGGTTTAGATTGTGACATCTAGTGATAAGTAATCTCTATCGACTTGCTATGTCGGCAGAAGATCGAGAGATCCAACTAGGGTAGTGACTAGTTGATTGAAGGAAAATCACCAAAACCCAACAATTGAAGAACTCATACAGAAACGACCTAATATCCCCAAAGCCGTTCATAAGAATTTCTACATCTCAAATCCCACTTTTATTTTCTATCTTATTTTATTTCATGCTTTCTAAACAAACTCTTTTTATTGCTCTTCGTACTATAATCCCTAAAGTACTAATTAATTTTATTCTTTGAAGGGATCTAATTTACTATAACGTTACGTCTCCTTTGGGTACGATCCTCGGAATACTACCAACTATTCCATTGTAACATACTATATTTACAACCTAACTCGTATACTTGCGAAAAATCGAAATCTACGCCGAACGGGAGTACGTTCGGGGGCAGTCAAGGGTGGGAGTGCCCATGACATCCATTGAACAAACTTTGAAGCCGTCGAAAAGTGTCATTGGTGACACACTCTTCCAACAATATGGAGAACTTCATGCCAAACAAATAAGAGAAGGGAAGAAGAAATCACGAGATTCGACAGCTACACCAACATCCACACAAAGGTTGGCACCAGCCTAACAAGAAGTTGGTGAAGGGACTCATGCAAAGCTAAATTGGATGATCCAATGGATGCAAGAATCGGGACTGATGTTCCAAGAGGTTGCTGGACAACATAACCTTAAAGTCCCTAACTACATTGAGGACATGTTTGGGGCAATGGATGAGGAACATGATGATGATGAACCGGAAGTAGAGAATGACAATAATGAGGAGGAAGATGAGATGGATGAGGAAGAATAGTTGTTGAGACAATTTAATTTTTTTAACTTTTAGATAATTTTTTAGTTTTCTTTTCAAACTTATTTAATTCGTAAGAGTAGAATTAAAATTTATCTTTGTATATATGCTTGAATTCTTTTTGTAGAAACCCACATTATGGAATATGCAAACATTTCGAGCATTAACGCCAAAATGAGAAGGACAACCACCATAAAAAGAAAACATTCACAATAAATCGGGTAACTTCTTTCCTTTATTATTCGAGGGGACTACACATTGAGGACAATGTGTTTTCTAAAGTGTGAGGGGTAACATAGGAATTTTTGGCATATAGTTTTTTATTTTTAAAATTTTTATTTATGTGTGCTTGAGCTTATAGAAATACAAGTGATTGGTTAGGAGTATATATAATAGGTTGATTGTGTTGATTAATAAATTTGGCATGATGATAAGAAATTTTTAATTGTTGAGCATTTTTATGTTTTATAGGTTATATTAAGTAGAGATAGAAAGGTATTATTGATACTAAATGATGTGTGAAATATAAGGAAACCAGTATGCTAGTATATATGATAGATGATAATTTTGAGAATATGTGATGAAATTGATATTTGTGCATATTAAGGTGTTTAAGGATGACCTAAGGCATTGTTTGGACACACTTAGAGCCAAAAATCCAACCCTTGTTCTGAATTTCCAATTAGTACCCATCTTTGAGCCTTATGACCCTTCTTGATAAACCATAGTATAAGCCTCTTTAGCCTTAAAATGAAAAGTTTGTGTATACTCTTTTCTTTGGTCCTATTTGCATGAAAATATATGTATGGCCATTGTTATTGAGGGTAAGTAGACACATTAAGGTGGAGGTTACAAAATAAGAATAAGAAACTCAGTAGAATGTATGAACTTTAGTTTAGCCAAAAAGAAAGAAATAGAGAAAAATCAAAAAGAAAAGAAGAATGAGTGGAAACAAAAGAAGCATGAGTAAGAAAACATGCAAATAGTGACAAAAATTATAAAGTCACCAAAAAGACGAAAAAGAAAAAAATCTTACTCAAGAAATAAAAGGAAAAATAATACTCATAGGCTAGCTAAGGAGATTACTTTATATTGAGAGTTCTTAAAATGAAGAGAAAATTATGGTGAGAGAAGGAGAAATAAGGGGGTGAGATGGAGTGGGACATAAAGGGAAAGAATAGGAAACAATACAATGTGCCAAACTATTTTTGTGCTTGTAATCTTTTATGCTTGACTATTCTTTGAAATTCATACATATAATAAGCCTCAACACGTTTCAAGCCTAAAAGCCTTATGTGACTTAAACAACTTTATGCATGAATAGATATGGAAATTGTATGATCTCATTATGATCATCTGTATTGTACTAGGATAATTAAAATACTTATATTTAACATTGATGGATATATATAAATTGATAAAACCCTAATATGTGTATTTCTTATAACTTACTGAGCTTATATCATTTCTAATAAAAAATGGTAAAGTTACTTAATTATCATGTCAAAGTTATTAAGAAATATATGATGCCTAGACTACATGTTATGAGCCACTCTTTGTATAGATATAAACCCAAACTCTTCATTTTCCTTTATTTTTGTTTTGTTTGCTTGAGGATAAGCAAAGACTTAAGTGTGGGGGAGTTTGATCTGTCGGTTTCATACCTGGCAGATTGAACTATTTTTCACACTTAAAGAGCTTGAAATCAAGTATTTTCGTTATGTTTTCATAGGATTTAGTTTAGATTTCTTATTTGAATAAATTGTGTAACCTAAGTGTTCAAATGATGTTTTATTTGTCTTTAAGGCCAAATGAGGCCTAAAGGTTAGCTAATGTAGTTGGTAAGTGTGCAGGAGACCACAAGAAGTGTACTAATAGGATACTAATCACTTCATCACGAACTAAGCTGAGCTACGTCGTAACCAAGAGACCAAACTTAAGGAACTTGAAACCAAACTTCTTTGTCGTGACAAAGTCTGTAGGATGACGCTTCACATCAACCCTTGGATGAAGATCTTACACTTAATGAAGGGCGTTTTGGTCTTTACATTGCCACTTAAACACGAGAAATGGAAGTTGACCTGGGGTTAAGGAGAAACAACCATCTAAAGTTATAAATAGGACCTTTAGCACTAGGGTTTTACACAACATTATTTTAGACTTAAATTTTCAGTTTTAGTTTTAAATTTTCAGTTGTGAAACAAGATTGTAGAAGTTCGCATAAACGTTTGAGGGGTTTTTCTCGACATATTACTTAATACAATTCTAGTTTCTTTTTCATTCGATTCTTTATTTATATGTTTTGGTATATTGTTTTATTGATGAATAAAGAAACCATGAGGAACTAATTCTATTTTGGGGAATTAGGGAGTGGATGTATGAATAATTAATTGTTGTTTTATAGGGATTTTACCTTTTAGATCAGCTGTTTGGGGAAAGAAGAGAATCAAACAAACACTAGGTCTGACAGCCCTAGAAAGTCATTTAGGTGGGATTGAACCCAAAATTGATATTGTCCATCCGTGAACACCTTTCCCCAAATCAGTTTAGATTGTGACATCCAGCGATAAGTAATCTCTATCGACTTGCTATGCAAGTGGAAGATCGAGAGATCCAACTAGGGTAGTGACTAATTGATTGGAGGAAAATCCCCAAAACCCAACAATTGAAGAAATCAAACGGAAATGACCTAATCTCCCCAAAGCCGTTTGTAAGATTTTCTACAACTCAAACTTTTCCTTTATTTTCTATTTTAAAGTTTATCTTTTGTTTTATTCTTTCAAAACAACTCTTTTATTTGTCGCACTATAAACCCTAAAATAAGTACTGATTACTTTTATTTTTTGCAGGAATTTTATTTACTTCCGCTTTATGCCTCCTTTGGGTACTATCCTCGGAACACTACCAAGTGTTCCATTGTAACACAGTATATTCACAACCTGACCCATATACTTGCGGAAAGCTGAAATCTACGTCAAACGGAAGTATGTTCGAGGGCGGTCACTCGCACTATAGTTAAGCTTGCAACTAGCATTTCATGATAATATAATTTTGCACTAATCAAAGCTTGCATTATCGTAGAGCTCATAATTCACATAATGGTTCGTGCATGCATAGATGTACATTATTAGTAAAATTCGCATGTTATAAGAGTTCACATTATATTTTTTTATTAGTTCGCAATCATTAAAAAACTCATATACATATATATTATATAAAATAATACCCATATATACATATATATTATATATAATCAAGAACCATGCATATATATTACATATATAACAGAACTCACGCATATATATTGTATATATACACATACATTTTTAGTACATTATCTCGCCTTTAATATTATGCTCACACACACATGCAATAATCAAATGCACAATTCACACACACTTATCATGTCAAGTACATGGTTTACAACTATGATTTGCCTATTTTATTCCTATAACTACATGCAAGTTTTAAATTCATGCATTTGGGTCATTAAAATCGCACAACATGCATACCCCAAACAAAATTGCAATGGTTTGCACCAAGAGAAATCAAGGTTCGCATATTAATTAAGCAAGGGATTCACATATGTTACCTTAGTCTGCGTACTAGAGTTTAAATGCAGTATATCAGACCAATCACCTTAGCAACCATTGCTTCAACTACCATACTCAAGTAAGCTTTAATTTGCATTTGTCCAGCTTGTGGAGTCTCCCAAAAGAATTTGCATTTTTCATACACATCAAACACATTACAAAGGCATTACTAACAACAATAAACACCATTAAATCATTCCAAAATCATAGATCAAAGCCTATTAACTTAACTAGTTTTGCCAACATTTTCAAGCAAAAAATCAACTCATTGTACTAAAATATATGGTTTCCTCACTCAATTTTTGTTTCTAAACCTTAATTAAGTTTCTAAACATCCTATTTAACCTATTATTACAAATATAAACCTTTAATTTTATCTAATCTCATGAATTTAAAATTTCCAAAAATTAAACTTGTATGAACACACAAAAGGGGGAAACTCGAAATTCATTAAAATTGGATACCGATCTATCAAATTGAGTTCAAATATAATCTATTTAGTTAAAAATTTATTAGAAATCAATAAAAACATTATGTTTACTCATTATTTCAAATTTCACCATTGTTGAAACAAAATTTAATTAAAAAACTTTAAATCTTAAAAACTCCTAACACACTCAATTAAATTCCAAATTAGTAAAACAACAACCTTAATCTAATCATAATAAGTCAAGACATTACCTCAATTTTAAGAAAACAACAAGTTGTGGATCTAATTCAAAGTTTAACATGAGAAGAATAATGACGAATTTGATGAGGATTTAATGGTTTTTCTTTAAAATTGGAAAGTGTTGAGGTGTTTGGATAGCTCGAAAATCACTAATGACGAGTTAATTTTGAAAGAAAATATTAGATTTGAACTTGGGGAAAAATTTGAATGTGAAGCTAAATGGGAACGAAGAAGATGGGTTGTTTAAAGAAGCAAGGAAGATGAACAATTTTTTTAAATTAAGGGAAAATTTTCTTTTAAAGACTCCATGATTTCCCTTGTTTTTCAAATCAGTCATTAGTTTAATTAAAATACATTTTCTCAATTATTTTCAAACCCAAATTTATTTTTAAAGTCCGCTTTTAAGTTATTTAATAACTGATAACCTAATCGTAATTTTCACCACCTAATTTTAGAACCAATAATCATTTTAATATTTTATTATTACCATTATTATTTATTTAATTATTTTATCCTATTTTAATTTCTATGATATTAAACCCAATTTTTCTCTCGAGCCCACAACCTAATATCCAATTCCACTAACATGATTTTTGGGATGTGACATTAAACTAAAAGAAACTAAAATACATTAAGCTCGTGTGTTGCCCCTATGAACTTGCACCTATTTACCCAAGGCACACGCTCATGTGGTGGCCCGTGTGTCAGGCCGTGTGTACCTACGAAAAATCAAAATATGCAAGTGAAAATTTCATGTCATTCACTCAACAAGCACCAATCTTGACTACCTTAATAGTTCTATTAATACACATCATACAACATACAATTTCACATATGAAAGTGACGAAAATACCATTTAATCGTCATCAACAAAATAATTCACATCATTTCTCCATATACTAACTTAGAGCATTAGCTATGTTAGCCAAGTATACTTCATTTAACTAGGTTATCACATTTATACATTTCAACCAAAATCAAGCATTACAAAAGACAACATCCTAGTACATGCAATATAACCAGGTGATGTAAAAACCACCGAACGAGCTCCTAAGATAATGTGATTTATTCGAGGTGATCCGATCTTCAACCAACAAAATGAAATCTACAAAAAAACAAAAAATTCACGGATAAGCTTTCTAAGCTTAGTAAGTTCGTAAGGTGAGAATAATTTTACCACATCAAATTAAGTCCTGCAATATAACACAATTCATTCGAGCCTCATACAGAACAAGTGCTCCTCCCGAGCCGAAATAACCTTACACTCTAACTGACACGTAGGCAAGCTAGAGCTGTACCCGAGCTATAATAGCATTATGCTCTAATCGAGACGTAAGCATGTCCAAAGGTCTACCCGAGCTATAATAGCATTACGCTCTAATGAAGACGTAAGCATGTCGAAGCTCTACCCGAGCTATAATGGCATTACGCTCTAACTAAGACGTAAGCATGTCGAAGCTCTACCATAGCTATAATGGCATTACGCTCTAACTAAGACGTAAGCATGTCGAAGCTATACCCGAGCAATAATGGCACTGAGGCATAAGCATGTTGAAGCTCTACCTAAGTTGTAATGACATTACACTCTAATCGAGACGTAAGCATGTTGAAGCTCTACTCGAGCTATAAAGGCATTATGCTCTAGCCAAGACGTAAGCATGTAGTAGCTATACTCGAGCTGTATGTGAGTTAAAGCTCTAACTGAGCTAGCCTTCGACGAATCTCTGAGCCTTCCACTTGCCAATTCGCCCAAACATATTCTAAAAAAATGTGAAATAGAAATAATATATATTAAAGTAACTATACAAAGTTATCAGACTAGTTTGCAGTTAAAGTTAAGTTTCAAGGATTATTTCACGATTTTCCCTTTTCCTCGATCTGTAGTATGATTTTGATCTATCACAACAAATCATATAATTTTTCTCATTAAATCATGAAATTTAAATCATTTAGTACATTCAATTCCTTTTTGGAAAATTTATGAAATTACCCCTAACATTTCATTTCAATTCAATTCAATTTAGTCCTTAGGCCTTAAATATGCAACATAACCATTTTTCATTAAATCCCATAGCAGCCGAACATTCAAGAACATTCACTCAAGCCCTACATGAAATTATTTCACATCAAGTACATGTAATTTCATCATTTTAGTAATTTAGTCCTTAAACCCTAAATTCATAACAAATCATCTTATAAAAACATCAAATCTCACCACCAAGCTTATAAATCTACCATAAACTTTCAAGAAAAAGCTTATTCATCAATGGAAAAATTTATAACATTTGACAGAATCACAAATTAGTCCTTGGGTTAGCTAGATTAAGCTAATACGGACTTAAAAATATAAAATTACTAAAAACGAACATGATTTGCTTCCCCAAATTAAAGCTTCAAGTTAGAAAATATGGAACCCAAGTTCTCTCCCTCTTTTTGGCCGTGAAGAAGAAACAAGAAAAAGAAGATGAAAAAATATCATCTTTGTTTCCTTTAATTTTTACTTATATAATTGGGTATTTTTGTAATTCTTTTATCTTTAACAATTAGATTTAATTAACCTTGTTTAATCCTAATTAACCCATCCCTTATTCCATTAATATCATAGCAATCCACTAACTCAACCTTTTTTGGTTAATTTATTTATTTAGTCCCACTATTTAAACAGTTCAACTTTCATAACTTCTACAGTTTAGTCGTTTTCACTTAATTAACTATCTAAATGATAAAATTTCTTGACCAAAATTTAATATGATGCTAATGACATCGTAAATATTAAATAATAAAAATTTATGGACCGACTCATCAGAGTTATGGTCCCGAAACCTTTGTTTTCAACAACACTAAAAACCAGGCTATTACAAAAATGCCCTCGAATTGACCTCCTCTAGTTGGTGCTTCAGTTGGACAAACATTACCCCTAGCATCAGTTTTTGTTCCCTTACAACAGTGATATCATAATACCCATGGTTGGATATCGTGATATCATCATCAATCTTGAAATAGGGTGTTCCTTGTCACATGGATATCGCTATACCTAAGGAGGATATCGTGATACCAATGTAGGATACCTTAATCCTAGGCTTGATGGGGGTATCACGATTCCCATGCTTCAATGTCATGATACCCCTTCTTTCATGAAGTTTTTGCATGATTCCGAGCCTCCTTCAAGTACATAAAACACTCAGTTGAAAGTTAGAGGCCCCAATGGCACAATTGACCAAGTTGAGTCTAAAAAATAAGTAAAACGTGACATTTACACTTATTCAATTAAAAACCTAAAAAATACGGAAAAGACAATACATTACCTGAAAACATGCTCCTTAAGTGTAACGAGGAAGACTAATTTGACATTTCAAATTATGATAGATCAGCATTCCACATATACTTCATGTCAGGGGTGAAACCAGAATTTTTTTTTGGAAGGGTTGAAATTAAATTGTATATTTTTACGATAATAAAATTGCAATTTCACCATTTTATTTTATAGCCTACATATTTAAAAGTATTAAAGAATTAAATCAAATTTTATCATTTTTGGAGGGCCAAAATGTAATTTTACCTTTACTAATTTAAAATTTTATAAATTATAAAGGAGCCTAAATGGAAAATTTTCCATTTTGGATGGTCGAGCCCCCTGCCAACCCCCTAGCTTCGCCACTACTTCATGCTAACATATATGCAGCGTCAACAAGTAATTTAAAAATTATAACATATTCAAAAAATTCAAAAATTCAAAAGTCACAAAAAGATCATAAAAATTCAAAAAACTAATAGCATAGAGCACATATGGATTGCCATACAAGCTACAATTGTTTAAAAATTTATTTTTTTTAATTAGTATTTCTATTATAAAACAATAAACTCTTTTTGAAAGGTTGATGGTCAATTTGACTCCTTTTCAAAGGTTGAGGGGCCAAATTTAGCTAAATGAATGAATAAGGGTCAAATTGATAAAAGATGTAAACATTGAGGACTAAATTTGACATTATTCCTACTAAAAATGTCATATGCTTGAAAAGTTTGTTTTACTTTCTATGCAAGTAAAAGAGTTTGGAGTTTTAACCATGAGATGTAGTGTAGTGGTTGCTCATCTAGTCCTTTAACCATATAGTGAGGGTACGATCCCAGCTCATGGGAATGGAGCACCTGATATAAGCAACCATTTACCTCTTCGATGAATACTCGCGACAAAATAATTAATCATTTTTATCAACGATGAAATACTTTGATTTCAAAAAGTAAAACTAACAATGATGGATACTCTTGATTTTGAAGAGAGAGAGTTTTAAGTGGCTTTCGAGTTTGATTTATTATAGTTTTGAAGATATGATTTTTTTTCTTTTTTTGTTGATAGGAAGAATGAAGAACATGGAAGGTAAGAGACAATCTAGAAGAATATAGATTAGTTGATATGTTGATTTTTTTCCACACTTTCTCCACTTTTTTTTCCTGTTTTAATATTAGTCCCTATGTACAATTTTCAATTTTCAATATAAAAAAATAGTAAATACATGCTTTGAGTCCTTTTATTTTATTTTCTATTCATTTCAATCATGCATCCATTTGTAATTATTTAAAATTGAATTTTAAATATCATGTATATATAGTAAATAATAGTTTTTTTGGTGATAAAAACAAAGCAATTACAATTAATTCAGAAAGACAGTAAAGTCATTCTCCATATCCTGTTGGATAGAACTAAGCACTTCATAAGGTGGTTTCTCTAGCACTTGCAAACTTGACTTCATAGAGAGGCCTAATTTGGCCAAAGAATCCGCCACTAAGTTTTTTCCTCTTGGATATACCTAATGCGCCACTAACCTTCACCTTGAAGTAACCATTGTGTTCGTCTAAGGATAGTGATACCAGAGTTGTCCGCCTTCTTTAAAGACAGGATGTTAACTACTTCTAGGTTGTTTGTCTGAATCGTAACTCTATTAAAAGCATTCTATAAGCAGAGTAAGATCTCATCCATGATGGCCCAAAACTCTGCCTCCAAAGGACTGCATTTGCCCAAGAAGTGATTAAAACCTAGAAACCATTTGCCATCTCTTGTTCGAATGACACCTTCTGTAGCTGCTAGATCAGAATCTTTCGCCACCGCTCTATCAGTGAAGAGATGAGTCCAAAGATTCTCCAAATGTCTCTTAGTTTGCTGCCGCAATGTGTACAATGGAGGAGTACTTGAGCTATCCTGAAATTGGTAGGCCCAACTGACAAAGGCTTTGACAACATCAATTGTTGTCCATGTATTATTTTGGAAAATGATTAAGTTTCTGTTCTTCCAGATTCTCCATAGAATCAATCCAAAAAGACTCGCCTAATAAACACCCCTATCCTGTACACGAGCAGAAGAGCATATATTAGAAAGAAACCAATAATGAAAGGGTTCTGAAAAAAACTGTGTTGTTAGACACTAGGGACAACTAGCTTCCACACATCTTTAGTGACCACACAATCTCGGAGAACATGTATGGTGTCTTCTGTCACATGTCCACAAATACCACAAGCACTATTATGCCCTATTCCACGTCTAGTGTGCTCAGCATTAGTAAGCAGTCTCTACTTGTAAACCAACCAAAGAAAGAACCGAACTCGTTGGGGACCATGAAGTTTCCATAAGGATTTCCAATTCAGATCCTTCAGTTCCCATGACTCATGTCTCAAAGACCAGTAGGCACTATGAAGAGAAAAATTACTAGAAGCAGATGCCTTCCAAATTATTCTGCCCATAACCACACTAGGATGAGGAGGAGGAATACTAATAATACGATGAACGATCTCGTTTGATAGCCACATTCGGAAGAGGTCAAGATTCCAAGTACCATCCTCCATGACCATGTCTTTCAGCTTACAATCTAAATCCAAATTGATCTGAGTTGGGATATGAGAAATTAAAGGCCCAACCTCCCTAATCCATGAATCAGTCCAAACTCTAATAGTAGTACCATCCCCAACTGACCATGCCAAGTTATCACAAAGAAGTGGCCATATCTTAGAGAGGGATCCCCATAAATGCGAGCATTAGCTTCGAACAATGGTCTGAGGAATTTGATCTTTCAGCTTGTACTTAGCTCGTAGGACTTGAACCCAAAGGGCATCCTTTTTAGTAAGTAACCCGTGCCCAAGTTTCATACAAAAAGCATTATTTTGCTCAGGCAAATGACGAAAACCAAAGCCACCTCTTTCCTTTGGTTAGCAAATAGAATTTCATCCCACCAAATCAAGCTTACACTGACCATTTCCAAAGCCCCATACAAATCATCTCGCAATCTGTTCAATCTCATCACAGATACTTTTCGGGATAAATATCGATTGTAAGAAGTAATTGGGGATGGTTAAGAGGATGGATTGGGTTAAAGTAACCCTGCCTAAGATAGAAAGCTTTCTAGGCTTCCAATTTTGCAATTTCCTCCTTACTTTATCCACCACAAACGTAAGAGTGCTTTCAGTGAGTCTCTCATGTAGAAGTGGAACACCAAGGTATGTGCCAAGATTGTGAACAATTTGAAATCCAAACACTTGTTTAATTTTCGTACGAATGGCAACTCTAGTACCTTTGGAAAAGTAAATATTGCTTTTCCTCATGCTGATACTATGACCAGAGAAATCATAAAAATGTTTTAACATACTTGATAGAAGGTGTGCTTGCTCCATCTCTGCCTTACAAAAAATCACTAAATCATCAGCGAAGAATAGGTGTGATAGGTCAAGACCCGAGCGAGACAATCTGATGGGCTTCTAATTACCTTTACCTATCTGCGTCTGAATAATTCTTCCCAACCACTCCATGCACAAAATAAAAAGATATGGGGAAAGGGGACATCCTTGGTGAATACGTCTAGCTGGTTTAAGCTTTTGAGAAGGAACACCATTCCATAAAATTTGTATTGTCGAAGAGGAAATAGCCTTCATGATCACCGAGACAAGGAACTTTGAGGTCCCTATAATCTGAAGCTAGGCCCTAATGAAGTCCCATCCAACACGATCATAAGCTTTTTCGAGATCTAATTTAAGAGTCATCCAATTCTTACTTCTTTTTTGTTGTGCATGCAATGAATGACTTCTTGTGCAATGATGACATTATCCGAGATGTTTCCCCCTGCAATAAACCCAGCTTGTTCCTTCGAAATAATGTTAGGAAAAACCAATCTGAATCTATTCGCAATAATTTTCATTACTAATTTATATAGTACTGAGCAGAGATTGATGGGACGAAACTAGCTAAAATCTTCAAGATGGTCCGTCTTAGGGAGAAGTACAATCAAAGTATTGTTGAGCTCATCATATATAGAATTACCAGCAAAAATGCCTTTAACACCGCATTACCTACCGTCTCCCACTAACTTTGAAAGAAGTGTGCATGGAAGCCATCACTCCCAGGAGCTTTCAACGGTGCCATATCAAAGAGGGCCTTCTTGAGTTCTTCATTCATCACAGCTCTTTCTAAGAACGACACATCATTTATACTAAAACAAGGAAATAGCTTGGTCGAAAGATCTTTAATGGGATCCGTCTTTTCTCCATACAAATTCTCAAAAAAGCACACCGCCTCATCTTGTAGAATATCTTGATCAGAACACTACTCTCCACTGATTTTCAGCACATGTATATGATTATGCTTTCATCGTTGGATCGTGTGGCGGCTATGGAACAACTTGGTGTTCCGATCCCCAAATTATAACCAGTCACAACGAGCTTTCTGTTTTCAGAGTAACTCCTCATGATCTAAAATATTTTCCAACTCATCCCTCACTTCCGATTCAAGATGCTCAAGGCGACTAGAATACGATTGTTCCGAAGCATTCTGAATATGATGAAGAGATCTCATGAGACGCTTCTTGCGTGTACCTAAAAAATCGTAAACAGATTGGTTCCATTCTCTTATATGATTAGTAAACACAGAAAGAGACTGAGCCATATCACCTAAATAATTCCACTTATCTCTGACAAAGGAGGGGAATTTTGCGTGCTTAGTCCATCTTGCCAGAAATCTAAAGAGGCTTCCAAATTTTGAAGAGCAAGACGGTGAAGTCTTTAGTAGATAGGTCTGTGATCAGACTTAATACGAGGTAGGTGAGATAACAAGCTCTGAGGGAAAGTAGATAACCAAGCATCCTTAACCAGGGCTCGATTAAATCTTTCCAAAGTGTCACCTCATTGCCAAGTAAATGGAGGCCCAACATAACCTATATCCTGCAAGATACAAGAGTTAATGAAATCTCCAAATAATTTACATCTCTTACCTTTGGAGTGGCTACTTTTTTTATCAGAAGGAGATAAAATTGCATTGAAATCTCCAATGATTAGACATGGAATTTGGTCGCGGGGCAAAGCACATTTCAATTTGTTCCACAACACCTTGCGTTTGCTCTTGTCAGGGCTCCCATACACAAAGATGACATAAAAAGGAGATGAAGGCTCTTACCAGATGCATGTAAGGGGATAAATTGAGGATGATTAAGGAGGATTGAAATGCTGATTTGGTCCTTCCAACCGACCCAAATTCCTCCTAAGAATCTAATAGCTTCGACACGGTGAGAATAACAAAAACCCAGTTTACCAATAACTTAATTAGCATTCTTACCACTGATACGTGGCTCCAAAAGACATATAATATCGGGTTTATACTCAATATTATATTCATGAAAAACTTGAGAAAACTTACCACTCGTACAACCTTGGCAATTCCACGAGAAAATTGTTAAATTAGTTATTATAAAAATAATAAGTAAAAAATACAAAACAAAAATTGAATAATATAAACAAAATGTCATATAACCAATTAACAAAGACCGAAACAGTAACTACTGTTCAAAAACCTCACTAGCCACTTTATGGTCTTCTGTAGAAGGAATTAAAATCACTCCTGCCACTGTAGAAATAGGTGTTGAAATTGCCTTAGCCAAATTAGCCATAGACTTCTTCAACAATATTCTCTGGTTGTTACCAGCCTTGAATTTATTCCCATCCCCTTGTCCCATTTTGATGCTTTTAGTAATTTTAGATCCTCCTGCAAAGGATTTATATTTATGAGTGTTAGTTTTTTTACCCTTTCTAGCTTTCGAAACCTCAACACTCTCATCTGCCCCAGCGACTTCATCATCTATGCTAGGTCTGTCTATCGGCAAAGGGAGATCCAGCTTGAACATCACCGTCGAATGCTTCGTTGGGTCGAGACCATCGTTCGAATTTGAGACCGACACATCCACGGCAACAGAGGGGATTAGTTCAAGTACGTATTGTTCCGGTGGCTCACCACCCTCACAATCCATAGTAAGCCCTTCCGACATTCCAGCCAACCCGTCGATCCCATTCGGATAGTCAGCCCCCTGAAACTCGTCGCTGTCAAGTGTTGAACCAAGGAAATCCAGATTGTTGACCCGATAGCATCGCCTTATGCTCCTACCCGAACCATCCAACCCACCTTGCCTCAAACCCAATTCATCATCTAATTCGGTCAGCATTGGGCCCTTGCCCAGTCCACTATTTTTAACCTATTACCTTCCTTTTCGAGGTGGGCTTAGGTGACCCAACTGTGTTGAAGTTCATCCTTGGCCTGCTAAGGTTATTTCCCGCAAGAGGGTTATTTTTAGCTACCCATCCTTGCAAAAATAAACGGTCCTTTTGCACATTTAAATTTTTAGTCTTTAAAGACTTGTCAGATAAATCGGAATCCATAATTGCTTTCCCTTTTCTTCTCCTAGAATCCTGCTCCTTATCCATATTAGAATAAATCTGTTCTGAATATTGTTCACTTGTAGCTAATGTTGAAAATCTGGAGCCTTCCTTAAACCCAGCCGAAAAGGATGATTTTGATTGGATAGGATCTCGATTTTTCCTCCTAGTCCTTCTTTCCACTAACATCCATGGGCCGTAGGATTCACTTGGGTCAGCACCACCGTCTGCCTACCCGAAACCAGCTTAGGAGAATGATTTTCTTTTCCATGGTCAAGGACACTCATCGTTTGAGGGCACCCTTTCTTAACATGACCGTATCTTCCACACTGAAAACAGACTGTGGGAAGAAACTCATACTCAATTTTTTGCACTCTTCCATTGATGGGAATTTGGGAAATAAGGGGCTTGTCTAAGTTCACATAAACGGCCAGACGAGCAAAACGTCCTCTAGTTTTACTATCTGTATTCATATCTAGTTTAGCCACCTTTCCTACAAGACCCCCTATTTCCTTAAGGATCTTTTCCCTATAGAAGTAGCTTGGAAGACCCGGTAGCCTAATCCAAGACATCATAGAGCTAGGGAAATTCTGAACAGAGTTGAACGATAAGGTCCATGGTTGCACCGTTAAATATTGCCCAAATATGATCCATGAACCTTCTAAAAGAACTTTTTCACAATCAAATTGATTCTGAAAATTAACCAAGAAATATCCATTTTCGATGTCCATCAAATGGAATGAAGAAGATGGTTTCCAGAGACTATAAATTTTGCTTTGGAGTACAGGGAAACCAATGCTTCGTCCCAAAAGTTTGATGACAACAGTATTGTCCATATCCTTAAGTAAAATCTGAAAGATCCTATCCGAGAAGTCAATGGACGGAGTCCCATTAATGGTAGAAGTTTGTATTTCCCCATCTAAGACTTCAAGGTCGTCTTCCTCCTCAGAGTCCTTATTTCCCGTGCTTGGGGAGCCGATCAATTTTTCCTTCCATGTAACTTTCGATACACACACCGAATCTGGCAACCTTGCTTACTTTGACGAATCCTCCTTTTCCCTAAACCTGACTTTCTTGGGGATTAGATCTTCGATGGAGACATCCTCCGATCTAGGGCTTTCACAGAGAGAGTTTTCAAAGAGAGACATTTTTTTAGTAATTTAATAGTTTTTTTATTCCATGCAATGGGCAGGTTAATTGTGTATAAATTAAAATATATTTAATAATTCTAAAATTTTTTAAATGAAGTTTTAAAAAATCCTAAAATAAATTTTTTGATATTTTTACTTAAATGAAATTTTTATTTAAAAAATTAAAATTGAAAATATATTTAATTCGTATACATATTTAATTAATAAATCGTAAAGTGTTTTTAGCATATTTTAAACATTTACGTAAACTTTTATAAAATTTGAAAAAAAAAAGTTTTTTAAACAATTTGTTTTAAAATATGCTTGTTAAACCGTTTAAATTTTTTTAATTTTGTAAAAAAATATTTTTAATTTTATTTAAAAAAAATTATGTAAATAATTTTTTATTTAATTTAATTTAATTTTAAATTAGAATGGTATGGTATTAAATATTTGAATTTATAGACAGTAATAAAATGAATTCGCAAACATTATCTGGAATGTTTAATTTATTGTTTGTAAATCGGTATTATGAAATCGAGCAATATTAAAATGGGATAAATATCAAAATTAAACATTAGCTATGATTTAATGTGCAATTGTATACATGAATTTTAATTTTGTGCAATTTTATATATGAAATTTTGATTTGATTCAATTCTTGTAAATTATTAACCCAATTATTAATATAACATTATTTTATGTTTATATATTGCATACATAAAATAATTATATTTATCCAATATAAAATTAAATTGATATATTTATTTCTTTAAATGTGTATGATTAAATCAAAATTAAAGTTTCAAGTATACATTTGAATCACAATTCGAATTTCACGTCTATAATTGCACCAAATTAAAGTTCATGTATATAATTGCATATTAAATCAAAGTTGCAAAAATGAACAAGGTATTAGAACGAACAAAAATAAAATTAAAAATGTTGCAAAAATGATTTTAAAGAAGTGACATAGATGAAAAAAAATTAAATTTAAAAAAACATGTTGGAGGACTTATTATGAAATATTGAATATATTATATAAATTTTTTTAACATGTTGGAGGATTTATTATAAAAAAATTAATAAAGGTAGAAAAAATTATTGTATATAAGTAAATTGGAACAACTTATTATGAAATAAAATTTACAAAAAAGCATTAAATTTTATATAAAAATAGGAGGGGTTCATGTTGTAATTTTCCCCTCCACAAATAATTTCTTCCTGCGGCATATCAAATTTTTATAATGTCAACACATTAAAACCTAACAACATTGTAATATAATAAATATGATATGATTCTTTTAGTTTAACAAATACAAGTTAAGATATCTACAAATTTCAAAAATGCTAATTGGTAAAATAGATTTAGAAAACATATTTTAAAATTTTAAATTTCATATCATTTTAAGAAATAGTATAAATAAATTTAAATATGTAAAATATAATGTTAAAAAAATTAGTAAGGTATAATGTCAAATTTAGCCTTCAACGTTTAAATATTTTGTCAATTTAACCTTTATTTATTTTTTAGTTAAATTTAACCCACAAACTTAAAAAAAAGAGTAAAATCATTTTTTTAATGAGAACATTAACTAAGAAATTAATTTTTAATGATGTTGGTATGGTAAATGACAGTCCAAGTGTTTTTTATGTTGACATGTCACTATGTATCTTATATGTCAAACCAACAAATAATTTAAAAGTTATAAAAATATAAAAATTAGCATGAAGTACATACGGATTACTATGCAAGATGTCATGTTTAAAAGTTTAATGTTTCAGTCAGTATTTCCATTAAAAAACAGCTACTCAACTCTTTATGAAAGATTGATGATCAAATATGACTCTTTTTTAAAATGTTGAGGATCAAATTTAACTCAAAAAGATATGGACAAAATAAGATAAATATTGAGGGCTAAATCTGTTACTATGCCAAATAACAATATAATTAAGTTTAATAATTGAATAAATTTTTTTAAAAACAGTTTAATAAAATCAAAATTGGAAATTGTATAATATTTAAAAAATGGATTCTAATATAAAATTTTATTTATTATTTTAAAATATAAACATATTAATCAAATTAAAATTGTCATCTTATTAGGAAAATTTTGTCATGGAATCAAATAATTTCAAAGTTTTAAATTTGAAACACATATTTTGCAATTAAAAAATTATAAAATATGATCAATGATAAAAATATTATGTTATCGACATAAAAACTTAAATTTAATCCAAAACAACCTATTTTTCATCCTCAACTATGAGAAAGAATTATAAAATATAAATTTCATAATATATTTTTAAAATATATAAATTGAAAATTTTAAATTTCATACAAATATTTTATTTTATCCCTACTCAATTTTTAAAATTTTCAACTTAATCGCATTTATTAAATGAATGCAATTCTTCCGTAATGACTAAATTTTACAATGATAAAGAATGTACAATGATATTTTTCTTACATAATAGTTTATTTGTCAAAATATTATTTTTTAAATGATTTCTTAGTCAAACTTAGGCTTAATTATATCTAAGAAATTATAAATAGTTATAAATGATCTAGGTCAGATTTATCAAATGTTATGTTTAGGATTTCTTAATCAAACCTAGGATAATTATAACTTGAATAGATTCTGTCGAAACCATTCTTTTTTTTGGAAAACGACGTATTTCGAAAATTTATTTTAAATGTTAGAAAATGGGAGTCCCCACCAATCCTTTATTTGGTGTGATTGAATCACCACAAAACGTTTAAAAAAAACGTTTTGAAAACATATAGGTCTACGAAATCCAGGGAAACAGGTTCGGGAGTCGGTTACGCATGAGGAAGGATTAGCACCCTCATACGCCCAAAATTGGTACCGTATTGATTATTTTCGGGTCTTGTTTGTAAAATTTTAAAAGCTCGAATAAAATTTAAAATACGATCCTTGAATGCATGAGTTAAGTTTAAAAGAAATCGAGTTTGTTTGGAAGTCTCACTATTTCAAAGTGATCGAGGAAGAAAGTTACGTCCAGTGAGTTAGGACACAACATTTCAAGATCCAGAAATAACGAGCTTTCCTTTGTAAAATGTTTTAAATTTTTGGGAAAAGGATGTTCGATTATCTCGATTTGAAGAAAGGTTGCACCTAGTAAGTTAAGGCGCAAATTTTCAGAATCGAAGGTAAGGAAACATTGCCTTGATTAAGGGTATTTGATTATTTCGATTTGAAGAAAAATTGCACCTAGTAAGTTAAGGCGCAAATTTCCGAAACTCGAAAAAAAAAATTGCCTCAATTTTAAAGTTTTTTATGAAAACTATTTTGAAAACAAACATGCGAGTTTAATATGAATAAGCAGTTAATAATGAATATTAAATAACACGAACTAATATAATTAAGCAGATAAATTATATGCAAAAATAAAAAATGCAAAATACGAGTGCATTAAAATTGAATGCAAATATTGATGAGGAAGAAAAATGATGCAAATATTGAAAATGATACTTTTTGGATACCTGGGGGCAAAATGGTAATTTTGGACTCTTGGGGGGCAAAATGGTAATTTTGGGAAGTTCGGGGTTAAAAACGGTAACTTTAAAAAAAATCAGGATCAAAAATAGAATTTTTGGACATTAGGGGGTAAGATGGTAATTTTTAGGAAAATCAAGATCAAAAATGGAATTTTTGGACATTCAGGGGTAAAATGGTAATTTTTAGGAAAATCGGGATCAAAAATGGAATTTTTGGACATTCGAGGGTAAAAGGGTAATTTTTAAAAGTTTTAGGGTTAAAAAATGGAAATTTTGGACATCCGAGGGCAAAATGGTAATTTTTGGAAGTTTTAGGGTCAAAAATGGAATTTTTGGGAGTTTGAGAGTAAAAACATAATTTTTGGAAGTTTTGAGGTTAAAAATGGAATTTTGGGAAGTTCGGGGGTAGAAATGTAATTTTTGGAAGTTTCAAGGTCAAAAATGGAATTTTTGGAAGTTCGAGGGTAAAAATGTAATTTTTGGAAGTTTCGAGGTTAAAAATGGAATTTTTTGAGAGTTTAGGGGTAAAATAAAATTTTTGAAAGTTTTGAGGTCAAAAATAGAAATTTTAGATAGTTTAGGGCCTTTAAGGTAATAAAACCAAAAACAAGTGACACGTGGCAACCCTTCAAGCATCCTAAAGTCAAAGGACTAATTTAAAAACCATGAAAAATTTTTGGGCCAATTTTGTAATTAAACAGAACTTGATTTAAGGATTAAATTAAAACAAATTAAAAATAAGAGGGACTTTTTGCAGAAATAAACCAAAACAATTATTGGGCCTAAATTGAAAATTAATTAAAAGTATGAAAAGGACTAAATTGTAAAAATAAAAAAAAATGGAAGGACCAAATGCACAAATAACCCCTTTCTTAAAAACACGCGGATTCTAGGTCGGGTCGGGTTGAATTCCGACTGATCCATGGGCAAAGGGATTAAAGCGGTGCTGTTTTGGGTGTTTTGACCCCTTCCCTAAAAAAAAAAATTAATTTTTACACTTCTTTTCGAAGAAATTTCCCCCTTTTCTCTAAAAATCCCTTTTCTTCATCCTTGGCCGTCCATGTTCCAAACTGTCTAGCCACCGTGGCCGCGCTGCACGCGCCTCGCTGGCTGGCGTGCGTGACCACCATGCTTCGACGTTTGTCACCTGCTGGTACACGCGCCGTCGTTCCCGCCTTCCACACGCCATAATCGAAGGTAAGTCTCTTGCGTTTCGTTCCTTTCTTTTTGTTTTTTCTTAAAAGATTTGAAATTTTCACATTTTTTAGATCTTTAAACCTTAACAAACCCTTTTTTTAAAACCAAGATCCATTTCACCCCCTTTTTTAAAAAATATTTTGTATTATTTTTCTCTAAAACGTTGTTTGATTTTTTTGCAGATCTGTTCTCGATGGGTGTGGAACGACGACGATGGTAGGCTCCGACGACTACTCCGGCAACGGCATGACTAGGGAAGTGCTTCCGTCCTTTGGTTTTCCTTTTTTTATTTTTTTTTTAAAAATATTAATTATTAATGTTTATTATTATTATTGCTGTTATTAATATTATTAATGATATTAGTAATATTATTATTATTATTATTACCATAATAATTAATATTACTATTAATGACATTTATTTAATACATTTTGAAACGTGTATAGAAAGCAATAAATGTTAACAGGGGTGTTAAATACATACATTAATACATACATTAATACATACATAGAATTTGATGGGTTAGCATTGTAAATCACAAAAAATAATAAACATATATTGTAGTTATACCTGGGCGTTTCAATGTTTGGCAGTCCTGAGATTGACTTGGGTCGATTCGCTGTTGGCTATTAACTGCTGCTATTTTTGGATTGTAAAATGCTGTGAAAGACTTATTTTCTCTTATTGATTTGTAATTTTCGAAATAACAAGAGTCAGTAGTCTCTACAAAAGATTGAATCTGGTTTTTATAACCAGTGTTACAATGATGATTATTTATTATTTTACAATTTAATGTCTATCTTGCTTTTTCTTTTGCAGGTTCGACGGTGGAGGCTTGTAGCAGTGGTGGTGGCAGTCCCAGCTACTGGTGGTTGCAAGTTGAGTCTGGTCAATGCTGACGTGGCGTGTCTTGATAGGATGAAATGAAGGCAGCAACAACAATAGGTGCAAGTGAGTTTAGGGTGTAAATGAGTTTTGGATTTTGGGCCATTTGGGTTGTTAGTATTTGGGTCTTTTGGATTGGGTCAAATTGGGTCCAAGATTGTAATTTAGACTTTGATTTTGTATTTGTTTTGGACTTTTAATTTAATATTAAGTTCTAAATCAATTTAAATTTAAAGCAGATTTAAATTTAAAAGATAAATTTAAATTTAAGATAAATTTAAATGTAAAAATAAATTTGGATCAATTTAAAACCAATCTTAAAATAAAAGGCTCAACCCAATACTCAGGTCATATTAAAATTAGGCTTCAACAGATTCAATAAGTTAGGATTTCTTAGTCAAACTTAGGATAATTATAAATTGAATAGATACAATAAATAGTTAACCACACTTGAAAAAAAAAATAGTAAGGACTCTTTGTTTTAAATGATTCCGAGGTTGGATTCTTGTTTGGCACATTTTGGCAAGTAGTTTGTATTATTTCGTATGAAAAAGTTTTTTTTTTAAATGAAAATAGAAACTAGCTAATTACAATGTAGAATTCCGAACAGGTAAAAAACCTATCATCTTGTCTATATGCAGAAGACGTCGAACACCTTCGAGGGCTATATCAAAAAATTGTAGTTCATTTCTAGTGGAAGGAACTTGTTTAACTAAGTAATCAGCAACTTGATTTTGATCTTAGAGATGTATCGAATGGACCATTGTTGCTTTTGTGAAAAAATATTCCGAATACGGCGAATCAAAGCAAAACTCGAATTAGATATTTGGTATGAAAAAGTTGTTCAATAAAAAGATAAATATTTGGAGGAAAATGAAAACTAGTGTAAAATGAGAAAGTAAGTTTCAAGAAAAATTCAAGAATAGTTCATCACGAGTACAAGGCAACACTTGGAAATTCAGATCTATTCAAATTTCGTTGGGAGAAAGGATGGTATGAAACAAATATATTATCCACTTCCAATAATTTAATGTCACATTAGCAATTGTCAAAATATTTGACTCTAATTTCCAATAACTGCTTGAGAAGAGAAAGACTGTATGAGAGAGTGATATTATCTTTTTCTAATAGTTTAATGCCATATCAGTAATTTCATCCTGAATTTCAGGATTTTCATTTGGATTTGATTTTTTATAGGGATAATATCACTGTTCCATACAATCCTTTCTCGCTTGAGAAAAATGCTTTTTTGAAAATAATAAAGAACGTATTTATGATATGAACAACATTGTCAAAGTATTTGACTTTAATAGTACATGAAAGAATTAATCAAACTAAAGTGAATTTATACATGTGTGGTGTAGTGGTTTCTCAAATTTTCATTCTTATTACTTTTTCAATATGAAAAAGTTATTGAAAAAGAAATAAGAATGAGAGGTGTAAGCTTTTTATCATCATAGCGTCAAGCTATTTTGTTGTAGGACCTCTCTTACAGTATCGTCACCGCAGTAGAGTTTAACCACCAAGTTCGGGATGGATTGGTGTTGTTCCTCTACGCCTAGGACACCAGAATATCAAACCATGAACGAAGGCCCCAATTCTTGACTGGAGGGGACACCAAAGGCCTTCGCCTTTTCATCCTATAGATAGATAGAGAGGGAGGGCAGAGCTTTTGGTTTTTTCATGTTGTCAAAGAGTTGACCAATGGATTTTTTGTGTTGTCAAAGAGTTGAACAATGAAAATAAATGGCGAGTGCCTGATCGAATTGATCAGGTCATGTAGGAACAAGGTTCAAGTCTATCGGTCTGTTAGGATGCCTCAGCTGCATACATCACTGCACTTCCACTTGACACCTATCGTAATGATAAATGGCTCGTCTCGTCATGACCATCTCTTGAATTCTCAAAACTTCTGTCACTCGATCCTCGTAGGGATAGAGAACCCCTTGCCGTATCGACTGTACTACCAAAGGCTCTGGGGAAGTCGGAATAGGAGAGCACTCATCTTGGGGTGGGCTTACTACTTAGATGCTTTCAGTAGTTATCTGCTCCGCACTTGGCTACCCAACATTTACCGTGGGCACGATAACTGGTACACTAAAGGTGCGTCCTTCCCGGTCCTCTCGTACTAGGGAAAGGTCCTCTCAATGCTCTAACGCCTATACTGGATATCGACCGAACTGTCTCATGACGCTCTAAACCCAGCTCACGTACCGCTTTAATGGGTGAACAGCCAAACCCTTGGAACATACTACAGCCTCAGGTGGCAAAGAGCCGACATCGAGGTGCCAAACCTTCCCGTCGATTTGAGCTCTTAGGGAAGATCAACTTGTTATCCTTAGAGTAACTTTTATCCGTTAAGCAACAACCTTTCTACTCGGCACCATCGGATGACTAAGGTCGACTTTCGTCCCTGCTCGACGGGTGGATCTTACAGTCAAGCTCCCTTCTGCCTTTGCACTTGAAGGCCAATCTCCGTCCAGCCCGAGTAAACCTTTGCACACCTCCGTTACCTTTTGGGAGGCCTACGCCCTATAGAAACTATCTACCTGAGACTGTCCCTTGGCTCGTAGGTCTTGACACAAGGTTAGAATTCTAGCTCTTCTAGAGTGGTATCTCACTAATAGCTCGGGCCCCCCCGGAAGGAGACCTTCTTCGCCTTCCACTTAAGCTGCGCAAGAAAAGCCCAAAGCCAATCCCAGGGAATAGTGAAGCTTCATAAGGCCTTTCTATCCAAGTGTGAGTAGTCCGCATCTTCAAAGACATGTTTATTTCACCGAGCCTCTCTCTGAGACAGTACCTAGATCGTTATGCCTTTCGTGCGGGTCGAAACTTACCCGACAAGGAATTTCACTACCTTAGGACCGTTATAGTTACGGCAGCCATTCACCGAGGCTTCGGTCACCGACTCCCCTATTATCAAGTCACCAACTTCCTTGACCTTCTAGCATTGGTCAGGCGTCAGCCCCCATACATGGTATTACGATTTTGCGGAGACTTGTGTTTTTGGTAAACAGTCGCCCGGGCCTGGTCATTACAACCCCTTTTATGAGAAAGTACCCTTTCTCTCGAAGTTATGGGGCTATTTTACCGAGTACCTTAGAGAGAATTGTCTCGTGCCCTTAGGTATTCTCTACCTACCCACTTGTGTCAGTTTCGGGTACAGGTGCCCTTTTGTTGAAGGTCGTTCAAGCTTTTCCTGGGAGTATAGCATGGGTTACTTCAGCGTCGTAGCGCCTGGTACTCGAACATTAGCTTGGGGCATTTTCTCTACCCTTTCTTACCTTGAAAAAGTAAGTGCACCTTACGTCCTTGAATCGATAACCATCTTTAGACTAACCTAGCCTCCTCCGTCCCTCGGGACCAACAAGGGGTAGTACAGGAATATTCACCTATTGTCCATTGACTATGCCTTTCGACCTGATCTTAGGCCCTGACTCATCCTCCGTGGACAAACCTTGCGAAGGAACCCTTGGGTTTTCGGGGCATTGGATTCTCACCAATGTTTGTGTTACTCAAGTCGTTATTCTCGCTTTCACTTCTCTACTCCCGCTCACGCGAGTGCTTCCCCTTAAGGTGGAACACTCCCCTACCAATGTATTTTTACATCCCACAGCTTCGACAGATCGCTTAGCCCCTTTCATCTTCGGCGCAAGAGCACTCGATCAGTGAGCTATTACACACTCTTTCAAGGGTGGCTACTTTTAGGTAAACCTTCTGGCTGTCTCTGCACCCCTACCTCCTTTATCACTGAGCAATCATTTAGAGGCCTTAGCTGGTGATCCGGGCTGTTTCCCTCTTGAAGATGAAGTTTATCCCCCATCGTCTCACTGGCCGACCTCGACCCCTGTTACTTTGAGGTCATATCTAGTATTTAGAGTTTGACTTGATTTGGTACCGCTATTGCGGCCCGTACCGAAATAGTGCTTTACCCCTAAATGTCCAGTCAACTACTGTGCCTCAATGCATTTCGAGGAGAACCAGCTAGCTCTGTTCGAGTGGTATTTCACCCCTAACCATAACTCATCCGTTGATTCTTCAACATCAGTCGGTTTGGACCCCCACTTAGTTTCACCCAAGCTTCATCCTGGTCATGGATAGATCACCTAGGTTCGGGTCCACAAGCAGTGACAATTGCCCTAAGAAGACTCACTTTCGCTACGGCTCCGATAGGTTCCCTTAACCAAGTCATTACCTATGAGTCACCGGCTCATTCTTCAACAGGCACGCGGTTAGAGCCTTAGGCTCCTCCTACTGCTTGGGAGCTTACGATTTCATTTTCTATTTCACACCCCGACGGGGGTTCTTTTCACCCTTCCCTCACGGTACTACTTTGCTATCGGTCACCCAAGAGTATTTAGCCTTACAAGGTGGTCCTTGCTGATTCACATGGGATTCCATGTGCCCCATGCTACTTGGGTCAAAGTGTAAGCTAGTGATGCTTTCGACTATTGGACTATCGCCATCTAGGGTTCGGCACTTCACCGCTTCGCCTAGCAGCACGACGCTTTTATTGCTCTCCCACAACCCCGTTTTCACGGTTTAGGCTACTCCCATTTCGCTCGCCACTACTACGGGAATCGCTTTTGCTTTCTTTTCCTCCGATTACTAAGATGTTTCAGTCCGCCAGGTTGTCTCTTGTTTGTACATGGATTCAACAGCAGTTCGAAAGGTTGACCTATTCGGGAATCTCCGGATCTACGCTTATTTTCAACTCCCAGAAGCATTTTGTCGCTTACTACGTCCTTCCTTGTCTTTGGGTGCCTAGGTATCCACCGTAAGCCTTTCCTCGTTTGAACCTCGCCCTTAACTTTACTTTAATTTAATTTAAGGCTATGCCATACTAAGGTGCTGCTAAATGAAATGGAAGGATCTAACTAAAGCCAAAGATGTCTGATTAAAATTCAATTTAATGTTTTTACCTTTTTTACTTAACTTAAACTTAAGAGAAGAAAAAAGACTTCTTTTTTTTTCTTTTTCATTGCACAACGAACAATTTTAAAAACCATAGGATTACTTTTTGATTTTTTTTTCATGTTTCATGAAAACTATCTATAAAAATAATTATATAGAATCGTTTCGACCTTCTCACCTGTAATGAGAGGACGAAATCCGGATAAATACCAATATCTGTTACTGGTAGAAAGATAGAGATCGAAACAAATAACTCTCGTGGTTCAGAATCAAAAAAATAAGAACTTGGAGCAATAAATAGCTTGTATCCATAGAACTTTTGACGTGACATGGATAATGAATAATTAGGAGTTAATATCATTCCAATTACCACTACGAAAGTTATTAGTATTTTTGGCATTAAAAAATATTTTTGGCTGGTAATTATTCCAAAAAGGACTGAATTCTACAACAAAACCACTCATGCCCAATAATGCAAGAGAAGCTATGGATAAGATACTGAACATCGTAAATATTTTGGGAATTGAAATGGCCGTTCCGCCTATTTCGTCGAGATAAACAAGACGCATTCTATCATAACTTGTTCTTGCCAAGAAAAAAAGTGCAGCACCGATAAAGCCATGAGATATTATTTGTAAAATAGCTCTGTTGAGTCCTGTATCAGTTATCGAACCAATTCCTATAATTATGAAACCCATATGAGATATGGAGGAATAGGCTATTCGTTTTTTTAAATTCCGTTGACCAAGAGATGTTGAAGCTGCATAAATTATTTGCATTGTACCCACTATTATCAACTAGGGAGAAAATATGGAATGCGCATGGGGTAATAATTCCATATTGATCCGAACTAATCCATATGCTCCCATTTTTAATAAAATTCCAGCTAGAAGCACACAAGTACTGTAATAGGCCTCCCCGTGGGTATTCGGTAACCACATATGTAAGGGTATAATCGGTAATTTGACAGTAAAAGCAATAAGAAATCCAATATAGAATATTATTTCCAGTGCGACAGGATATGATTGATTAGCTAATGTTTCAAAATTTAATGTTGGTTCATTAGAATCGTATAAACCAAGACCTAAGACTTCTATTAATAGAAAAACAGAACCCCCTGCAGTGTGCAAAATAAAATTTGTAGCCGAGTACAAACATTTCTTTCCCCCCACATGGATAGAAGTAGATAAACGGGAATTAACTCAAACTCCCACATGATGAAAAAAAGTAAAAGGTCTCGAGAAGAAAATGATCCTATTTGACCTCTGTACATTGCTAGCATCAGGAAATGAAATAATCGTCTTGAGTAACTGGCCAAGCCACCAAAGTAGCTAAAGTGGTGATAAATCCTGTCAGTAAAATAGGCCCTATAGAAAATCCATCTATTCCCAATCTCTAGTAAAAATAAAAAAAAATTTATCCATTTATAATCTTCCGTCAGCTGGATTAATGGATCATCCAATCGGAAATGATAACAAAATGCATAGGTTGTTAGAAGGAGTTCGAAAATGCATATACATATAGTATACCACTTAATTAGCTTATTTCCTTTATGAGGAAGAAAGAAAAGTAAAGAACCTGCAGATACTGGTAAAAATACAATTATTGTTAACCAAGGAAAATAATTCGTGGTAAAGACAAGATACACTTGGACCAGAAAAACCCGTGCTCAGAAAGGTTTTATTTTTAACACAGGTTTTTTTAGTAAAAAAATCAAATGGATTCAAAATGTATTCAACTAGGGTTTTCTAGACCATATTAATAAGTTAGACCCATACTTCGAGTTGTTTCATGCCATAAATAAACTCGAACGCTCAAGAAATCCGTTGGACAAGCGGATTCACATCTCTTACAACTAACACAATATTCTGTTCTTGGAGCGGAAGCAATTTGCTTAGCTTTACATCCATCCCAAGGTATCATTTCTAACACATCGGTAGGGCAGGCTCGGACACATTGAGTACACCCGATACATGTATCATAAATTTTTACTGAATGTGACATGGGATCTATAAATATTTGAACATCATAAAATATCAATCTAGTAAACTTGTAAATAAATATAGTTAAACACCAGATGAATCAACGATTTACTAGGAATTTTCTAATAAATTAACATCGGGATCAACTCATAAGAAAGGACCAAGAAAATTTGATTTCTTATGTTTTCGAAAACATGATGTAGATTCCAACATATTGTACATGCTAATTCAAATTGGTGAATCTTATAATTTAATATTATTTAATATTATTTAATATTATTAATATTACTTATTCAACAAAGTTGATTGATTGATATGGTTGATTTTCTGTTACGATAAATCGAGGACACAATAGTTGATCTAATAGCTGTTTCAGCGGCTGCAATAGCTATAACAAAAATTGAGAAAATATTTCTTTTTAATTGCCGACTATCAAAAAAAAAAAAATGTTACAAAATTTATATTAACCGCATTCAGTATAAGTTCAAGACACATAAGGGCCCTAACCATATTTCGACTCGTGATCAATCCATAAATACCGATAGAAAATAAATAGGCACTCAAAACAAGTATATGTTCGAGCATCATTGACCAACTCCTTATCAATTTTGATTCATTATTAATATGAACAATAATTCATAGATTTGATTGACTAGAGTATAACAAAAAAAAAATCTATTGGAAATATATCAAATAAACGAATTTATATTTTATACACGAGCAATATTCAAATAGAATTCAAAGAAAATGGATGTGATAAGACAGAAAAAAACAGAAAAAGGTTTAATTTTGATAGCTTGCTATTCCTAGTTAGAAAGATTTATTACTAACGAGCCATAGCAATTGCACCTATAAAAGCAACTAAAAGAATTATTGAAATGAATTCAAATGGAAGAAAAAAATCGGTTGCTAAATGAATTCTAATTTGTTGACTATTACTTATTAAATCTTGTTCTATAATTTGATTTGATCTTATAGTCCAAATAATCCCTTACCATGATGTATCTAATATAGTAATAATTAGCGAAACAAGAATACTGGTACAGACCAACGAAGTAAGGCCATTCCCTATGATCCACATATTAAAATCTTTATAATATTTTGAACCATTCATGAACATCACAGCAAATAGGATTAAAACATTTATGGCTCTCACATAAATAAGGAGTTGGACAGCAGCTACAAAATAAGAATTTGAGAGAATATAAAATAAGGATATACAAACAAAAACCAATCCTAATGAAAGATAGGATAAATTGATTTGGTAAGTAATACCACTTCTAGGCCTCCTAATATAAGACCCAATCCGAGAAAAACTAAAAGAAAATCGTGTATTGGTTCATCTCTTAATTATGAGAGTGTTCAATTTTCATCCATGAAAATAAAATATATTTAATGATCAATAATTTATTTTTTAAGAAAAGAAGTACAGTGAAGGAATTAGAGATTCCTATCACCAAGTTACCTTATCTAAAGGGTAAAAGTATAGGAATTAGGTGCAAATTAGTTAAGCATTGAATTGCATGGATGGGTACGTGGCATCCGACTGCCTTGTATAAAATGGAGGTTAGCCTAACCTCTTTCTCAGCATGCATTATTAGTATATATTTGAAGTAAACTAAGAAATGGCTATAATGCAAATAGCAGTGGCAGTAATATTAGTGACCCTTGTGTCACCTGCATTGGCGGCTGAAGGCACTGCGACCTTCTATGGGCCCCCATATACCCGTAAGTATATAAGATTGATTATGATAAAATTATCATAGAAGTCCTTGTAGTAAGATCAAAGGGTAAATTAATCTTTTTGTTAAAATTTTCATGGAGATCCCTATATGTCAGCATGACATATACACAACACGTCACATGTCATTGTCTGGTTATTCTATCAAGTACACTATTTTTTAACATTATAAATAGATAATTTTTCTATTTTTGAAGTAAAGAAGTAAAATACAATCTAACTCTTATCATAAATACTTTTACCAATTGATGAATTGATGAAAACTGGTTGAGTTGAACTGAATATTTGTGATGTTATAAATTGACAGCATCAGCTTGCTATGGGAATCAAAACAATGGAGAGCTGGTGGCAGCGGCCAGCGATGTTTTCTGGAACAATAGAGGAGAGATACGGTGCATAGGAGCCACAAACCAAGGTCCAGCACCTTGTCCGAGTAATCCTGAAGTAGTGGTCAAAATTGTGGACTATTGTCCTCCAGGATGCCGAGGGACCATTGACCTTTCTCGAGATGCTTTTGCAATGATTGCAAATCCTGACGCTGGCAAAATCAGAATTAGTTACACTCAGTATGCACGATACTCCATCTCTTTTCTTTTTGTTAGAGTTGCATCTCTTTTTTTTTATTAGAGTTGTATGATTTGTATCTCATAGTTTATTAAAGAAATAAAATATAATGACAAAATAAGGGATTTATACGGATCATGCTGCACAAGTAGAATCCGTATAGAATTACAGTTTTTCTATTTGATATTGATTAGAATAGGATTTTTTAACTTTTAAATAGATATAGTCGAACTCCTCTTGTATCATTCAATTTTCAACATTAGTAAATTTCTCCTTCTCTACTCGTGATTTTTTCTTGGAAGGATTTTCAAATAAAATTTATGTGTTTTATTTTTCTTATTATTTTGCGATCATTCTATTACTACTATCGACGTCTATTATAACACTTTTCTTATTTTTTATGTCTACATAATAAAATTATCCATTTATTAAAGCTTGAAACGTTTAAATCTTATATATATATGATGTGGACCCCTTTTATTTGCTGGATCTAAATGAGGAGTTGCACGTATCCCATCCTCAAAGCAGGGTTTAAAGCCCCTTCTCTAAAATAAATATATATACTATGTTGTAATAATGAATAAGAACGGTGTATTAAAAAAAAATTGTGCCACCTAAATAATAGAGTTAGTGAAATGTGAAAATTGAATTAAAATTAAAGTTTGATGTATATAGATGCATCAAATTAGAGTTTGTATATAACACTGCCAATTGTATCAAAGTTCATGTATAATTTTGATATTTGAAATATTTGGTTAAATAAGATTACTAGAAAAGAGGTTTATTGTATTTATAAATAAAAACTTGGATTCTATTAAAAGACATAACGAGACTATATAATAATATATAACAAAAAACTGTCAATTGTATCAAAGTTTATGTATAATTTTGATATTTGAAATATTTGGTTAAATAAAATTACTAGAAAAGAGGTTTATTGTATTTATAAATAAAAACTTGGATTTTATTAAAAGACATAACGAGACTATATAATAATATATAACAAAAAATTTAATTTTATATTGAATTATTTTATGTTTAAATTTTATCTTTTCATTAACTAATAAAGTAAAAAAAATAAAAATTTATATTATTTTAGAAACATCTTTTTAATTGATTAAAGTACATTTGATTGTTTATTGTATTATTACATTGACATTAGAATACTATTTTAATTTATTATTAAATTTTAAAAATATTTGAATTAAGACTTATGCATTAAAAAAATATTTAAGTATTTTGATTCAATTACAAGTTAAAAATATCTAAAAATATTATAATTTCATTTTTCCATAGACATTTATGGTTTTAGTTTCTTTTATTATTGTAATATTTTTAATTTCAAAATAATTAATATATATTTAATTATGTTCAATAATTAGAATAAATAGTATACACATGTAACTAATGAATTAATAAAAACCCACTTAAAATCACATGTATATTATGAGTTCAACATTTCACCTTTCATCTCCCTTAACCTTCCGTCTTTTATCTTCTTTAATCTTTTGCCTTTCATCTTCCTTAAATCTTTCTTCTCCTTATAATCCCTTTCCTATTTATCTATTAAAATATGAAGAGTCTAATCTGTCTCTCTCTCTCTCTCTATATATATATAAAAGTATCTACTTGTAACGATGATGAAAAATAATATAATGCAATAGAAATCCTCAAATTCTAATATCTATCTTTTATTTATTATTGTTGTTTTATAATACATTATCATCATGAACGCTTAAATTAATCCAAGATCTTTGCTTTTTCATTAGTTTGGATCAAGACATGTAATATATTTTATCATGATGTCCATCATGAGAAAATTACTTAAATTTATAATTTGTTTCAATTTTTAAAGGTTCCACTAATCCCGTAATTTGTTAAAACTTCTAACATAGTTAAATTACTTGTAATTTATTTTATGACTAAAATGCTGTAATTATTTGAGTATTTTTTTTTGTTATGTTATGCTTGAAAATTGCTGTAATCATTTTTATCATTTATTTTCCTATTAATGCTACTCGGACATGAACGAATACACATATCCAACTAACACACCAATTTGGCACCCAATGCCTCATCAGATAAATCCGAAGCAAATAGTTGCGTCCAACGCTAATCAATAAGTTTGACAGCCAGTGTCTCATCAGTATAATCGAAGCAAATTGGTACTCAGTGCCTCATAAACTCGTAGTCGAAGTAACCTTGAACTCTTCCTATCCTATGACATGCCAACTATATCTGACTCTGTCTAAACAATTAATAGGGTATTCATTATTAAATTCATTATCATTCAATATCTTAATTTACATCAATTTTTTTCATGAATTCACTTATTCTAACATATGGCAGAATCAATTATCTCAACATGTATTCAATTTCATATTTATATAAACAAACATATTTTTCACATATATTCAATTTAGTCCTCATGAACATAAATCAATTCAAATTAATCCAAATACATCTCATTATCACAAAGTGTCTCACATTTTGTTCTTACCATGCACAACAATTCATTATGCAACAAATTACAAGTAGTTCGGATTATAGAAACACAAATCGTAAATTTCGAGCTATTCGTCAACGACTTTGTCTTTTCCTTTTTTTTTTCGAGGAATTTGAATCAACGTTGGCTACAAATTAAAAAAACAAAATATTTCATCAATAATCAACCATTTTCACATTCAATTTCTATTTTATCCAACTTTTTCATTTTATTCAATTTAGTTCTTAAAATCGAGATGAACATAACTTTCAAATTTGGCCATCAATTTTTATACCGATTTCACTCTAGGCCTAATTTGACATCCTATTTCTCATTTCTACCACAAATTTTGAAATTTGTGCATTTTAGCCCCCATACACAAAATCATCAATTGACTTCACAATTTAGTCCTTTTTCAACTCCAAACTTCAAATCTATCAAAATAGCACAAAAAGCTTCAACTATCTAACAAAGGAAACTTCCTAATTCTTTAAAATTATTGAAAAATATGATATAGTTCAACTAGATTAAGCTCTCGAGATTCTGAAAATATAAAAATTACAAAAAAGACTAAATTGAGCATAACAATGTGAGCTTGGAACTTAAAGAATCCTAGGTCATTCGTCTTCTCTTATTCCTCTAGGTTTGGAAGATTTGAGATGAAAATAGAAATTGCTTTTCTCTTACAATCCACTAAGGTTATCATCTTTTATTAAATTAATTAACTGTTTCATTTTATTATTTATTTTATTACAATTTTAACCATATAAAACCCATTTATTCATCCACTAATAATTTAACATTGGTTTAATTGCCTCATAAATCCCTTAGCCAACTTCTACTTAATAAATCACTAATAATTAAATTTTTTACACTTTTATAATTTAGTCCCTATACTCTAATTAAGCACTAATTTGCCAGAATTACTTGATTGAAATTCAATTCACACAAATATAACTCAATAAATATTTAGTAATAATATTTATGAGTCTGATTTACGAAAATAAGGTTATGAAACTGTACTTTCTGATATCACTGACTTTCGAGTCGTTACGTTGTTATTGTGATTTGTAGTGTTTCTTATAACTTAAATTAGACCATAAATAATTAAATGAAGGCCTTTATGATTTATAACATTTCTTTTGTTCATTATTTTTCATTCTATAAATAGCTTTTGAATTGAGTTTTATTTTTTCTTTTGAATTTAAATGTGTTGTTTTTTTGTTTCATATTACATTTTGAAAAGTAGGTGATGCGTGTCGAGTCACCAAATATATTTCCTACAAAAAAAATGATACTAAAGAGTAGTATAGAGTAGTAGGGTCGAATCCTCAAGGACTAGATGTTTAATTTCATTTTTTTTGACAAAATTACTATTGCGGGAATGATCCCTTGATTTGTGATGAGTTTCCTAAAATAAATTAAAAGGGGTTTAGTGATAAAAATATTAAATGAAATAAATAAGTGGAAATGAAATTTTGTTGCAAAATAAATTAAATAAGATAAAATTAATTGGAGAAATATAAATATTAAATCTTAGCCTCAACCTCGGTTCACTCCGATCTTGAACCGATACTCAAAAAATAGTTTTCCCTTTTACAATCAATAAGTTGGTTATAGTGCCTGAGAATGTCATAACCGTCAACTTTTCCTTTTGTAGTTGGTTTTGATACGACTTGCAAACCAACCCTTGCCGAATGTCTAACCACATTGCTCGTGCCCATAATTTAAGATTTCGATAACTTTGCGATATGAAAAGCCCAACTTGAATCAACGACCTCAACCGCATGGGTCGTTTAAATCCGGTCACTATCTCCCTTAACGGAATCCAATTGGTCGTTTCCCACCTAGACACACCAATTTGTTCGCGAGAATTTGAATATAGCACGACCGACTTGACTTCCCAACTGTACGCCAAACAATTCCAACCTTACGTGCACTTTTTGAATCAAAGTTGAATTAACTTTAAGGGATGAATCTGTACTATCTCATAAACCGGAGAGATAGCGAATACAATGTTGACAGATTTTTAGTATGGGTTCATATCTCACGATTTTTTTATTTTCGGAGCGATTACAGGACTAAAGCTAAAAGAGATTTAGTTGAGCATGAAATTGATCATGCTTGATAGGTGTATGGAAATGGATTTAGTGGAAATTGTGGAAAATGGAAAGGAAAAGGGCTTGGAAGGTAATTAAACAAATAACTGAAAAGAAAATAAATTGAAATGAATTTGGCAGAGAAATGTTATTGGCGTATGAAAAAGGAAGTAAAATGGAACAATTGCATTCAATTCCAATCAATTCAAGTGTATCTTTAATTGTGTCCAACACTAGGTATTTATATATATTTCTTATGCTAAATTTAGCATGAACTTTCCTAAGAAAAAGTCTTCACTAACCAAAATAAAAATTATTTCAACTAAAAATAAGAAAAATATCACCTAAAAAAAATCAGATTTGACTATTTGACCATTTGATAATTTCAAACAATCTAATTTTTGAACCAGTCAATCCACTAACTCTTCAACTTCTTTCAATTTGGCCCCTCTCTTCACTTTTCATTCCATTTAAACCTCATTTTGCTTGATTTTGAATTATGACACTCCTATTGTATACCTGATAAGAAAAAACATGAGTTTTGAACCATCTTATTTGTAATTTAGCGGTAAATAAATAAATAATATCACCAAATTAATTTACTATCAAAATCCCTCTACTTAGCCGATGCTTGTCTTCAAGCATATGGTATGTTCCTACATTAGAAACTATCCAATAATTTATCAAACATCAAGCCTCTCTTCCATAGCCATGATCAATGCAAAAAATTTAGGCGAAAAATGAACAAGTGCTAAAATACTCAGTTAAATCAACAAGTTTCCATAAAATTGAAACATGTAAATTCAATTATTTCACTAAACTGAAATTGAACCAAAATTTTCAAGGTATTTATTCTCAATTAATTATGTAGTAAATTTGGGACATAGTCAAACTTTTTTACATGAACTAAGATGACAACCCAAGCACCTTACCCCGGTTACTCAATTTGACATGTCTCCAAACGAACTATTTTCCCTACTCATGGCAACTCGGTTAGCGGAGTGTTTGCAAGTTTCCGGTTCGCCGCACTAACCTTTTTACGATAAATGAGATGACAACCCAATCACCTCATCCTGATTACTAAATTTGGTTACATTCCTGAAATCTTCACTCATAACTTAAGCTACCAGCGGAGTAGAATTATATATTCTTTTCTCTTTTCTTTTGTTTTTATTAGCAAATATATTTAAAATCAAACAACTAAGAATGATATACTTACCAAGCAAATTTATAAAGAATCAATTTTCATGAAACAATCTAATTACAATATTTCAACTTTATAACACACACATTGATTAAATTGGATAATGAACAGTTTAATTCAAGAACCACCAACTATCTAAATTGATCAAGCATAGGAATTAGAGGCTCAATGTCAAACAAATTGACGAATAATCCCAGCATAAAAATTAACACATGTGAAAGAGAAACAATCATGCAACTAAAGAGAGATAATCATGCATACTTACTAATCCAATGAATTCCCCTTACTTAACCTATGTTTGTCCCCGTAAGCATATTGTATAATAATTAAAGTACAATAGAGAGAAAGGTAAAGTTTACTTTCCATTTATTTTTTAGTGAGACGAAAGGTGGTTTGGGCAGTTAGGGTTGTTTCTGGCCAGTTAGATCCTGGGTGTATGTTTCAGCAAATGGCAGCACTAAAATTTGACAAAGTTTGCCCACGCTATGGAAATCCAAATCTGATTTACTTTTGGATGAAAGAGGACAATCTCTCCCATCGTTGCTAGAAAATAACAAATTAAAATAGATTAAATAATAATATTGTTATTATTTATTTATTTTCAGCCTAAATTAAATTGAAATCCAAAACTAAATAAATTAAAATAAATATGGGTTGCCTTCCAAAAAGTGATTTTGTTTAACGTTGTTAGCTCGATGAACTTAAATCTTATCTGTTTGGCTCCTTGCGGATCAATTCTTCCATTACGTGAACTTGGAAGTTCTCATAGAAAGGTTTCGACATTTACCCATTATTCTCGAAGCATTTCCTAGGTTCCTTCAGCTTTTCCATAATTTTGAGGTCTAAACTCCTACAAAGGATAGTTCGTAACCCATCCCCCTCATGATACAAGATGTAATTTCGTTAGTGGTTCAATAATATCGACACTAGAGACATTCAATATTGTAATGGGTCGACCCATCGCCTCGCCTCATAAACATTAAATTTGACTACCTCGTCGTCGAATTCCATAGTGAGCGTTTCACTCCATACATCAAGTTTCGTATGCACGATGCTTAAGAATGGTCTCCCGAATTGCCAGAAGAATATTTGGAGTTGTTGTCCTCCATGTCGATGATATAAAATCTACAGGAAAAACTAGTTCATTTAACTTAACGAGGACATCTTCCAACACCCCTTCTAGATACACACATGACCTATCTACCAACTAAATAATCACCTTTGTTTCTTTCAAAGGACCATTGTTTAGCAATTTAAAAATAGATAAAGGCATAACATTAATAGATGCTCCTAAATCACACATGGATTTCTTTATGCTAGCATTACCTATTTTGCAAGATATAAAGGACATACCTTGGTACTTACATTTAGGCGAGATTTTTGTTTGTAATACCGAATAGATGTTTTCTCCTACATTTACCCACTCGTTTCCTTTGAATTTCTTTTTGGTAGTGCACGATTCTTTAAAAAAAATTTGCATAGTGTGGAACTTGTTCAATTGCATCGAGTAAGGGAATGTTAATTTCTACCTTCTGAAACATCTCTAGGATTTCTCTCTCTTCTCGCTTCATTTTACATTGGGCGACCCTTCTAAGAAATGAGGGTTGTACAACGAATGATTTTTGTGGTGTCGACTTCGTTGGAGCCTCTAAATCAAGTTTATGTTCTTTCCGTCCAGCGTTGTGGGTATGTCTCATGCTAAGCACGGGTTCCAAAATCGTACCACTTCTCAACGTCATAATACTTACATTATGTCGAGGATTAGGTTTAGTTTGAGATGGTAACTTACCTTGGGTCTCCAAATGACTAGCCATGAGTGCAAGCTTGCTAACTTGCTTATCCATTTCTTGGAAGTGCGCTTCAGTCTTTCGTTGAAACTTTTTGATGCTAACAACTAACCTATCTACTATGGTTTTAAGAGTTGATTTTAGGGGTTGATACTGTTGAGGTGGAGATGGTCTTGACTGATACAGTTGATTGTATCGAGGGTTCAATCCATAGCTTAAATTTGGGTGATCCTTCCACCCTACATTGTAAGTGTTCGAATGCGGATCATTATACCTTTGAGGTGGTCTTGAAAAGTTCCCAATGGCATCTACTTGTGCTATTGTGTCCTCGTGTAAAATCGGACACTAGTCTGCTGGATGATTAGGCATGGCACAAATCTTGCACAATTAAGCCTAGTTCATCTTTCCTCAAGCAAATTTTGGACTACATTAGTGAGCTTTTCAATTTTTTTCTAAGGATATAGTACTTAGCTCATGAACCCTTCTCGTGGGTTTTGTAGTTGGTTGATATTGTTGAGAATTCACATCCATCATCGAGATTAGTTCTCTTGCTCTTTGGGGAGTCATGTTAACAAGTGCCCCTCCACTAGCAGCGTCAATCATTTTCATTTCCATAGGGAGTAACCTCTCATAGAAATATTGAAGAAGTGATTTTCAAGTAAGCCATGTTGTGGGCAACTTGCGCACAGCTTCTTATATCGTTCCCAGTAATCGTATAGTGATTCTGCCTCATTTTATTGTATTCCGAAAATATTTCTCCTTAATTCGGCTGCTCGAGCTACCGGAAAGAACTTGCCAAGAAAAAATGACACATATCAGATGATGTATTAATAGATCTCGGAGATAATTAAAATAGTCATTCTCTAGCAGAGTCAGCTAATGCAAAATCAGAAGCTTGAAATTTAATTTGATCCTTAGTTACTTTTTGTGGTTTCATGCTTAAACAAACCATGTGGAATTCCTTAAGTTGAGTGTGGGGGTTCTCGTTTTTCAAACTGCCAAAGGTGGTAATAAATAATTAAGCCCGATTTTAATTCAAATGGAGCTCCTCTAGTCAGATAAGTTATGTACAGTGGTTCTTGTTGATCTGGTGCCACAACGAGTTGTCGAATGGTTTGACTCGTCATTTTGTCTAGTTTGTCGAATGAGAAAATATCTTTGGTAACAAATTCTGCTTCGAATTCAGGTTGTGGTCGTTTACAGTGTCGAATAACTTCTTTTTATAGTATTCGAGCCAACTTTTTCTATTTTCGGCTATAATTCTAGAGTCCTCGATTTTGACCTTGTCATAAAGAAAACAAACGAAATTTAGAAAAATATTTCCAATCCCCAGAAACGGCACCAAAATTTGATGTGTGTCGAGTCACCAAATATAATTTCTACGACAGAAATAATACTAAAGAGTATTATAGAGTAGTAGGGTCGAATCTTTAGGAACTAGATGTCTAATTTTGCTTTTTCTTATGGATAAAATTATTGTCACGGGAATGGTCTCTTGATTTGTGATGAGTTTCCTGAAATAAATTAAAGGAGGGTTGTGATAAAAATATTTAAAAAGGAATATAAAATGAAATAAATAAGTGGAAATGAAATTTTGTTGCAAAATAAATTAAATGAGATAAACTAAATTTGAGAAATATAAATATTAAATCTTAGCCTCAGCCTCGGTTCACTTCGATCTTGAATCGATACTTGAAAAGTGGTTTTTCCCTTTTTCAATTGATAAGTTGGTTCCAAATACGACTTGCAAACTGACCCTTTCCGAATGTCTAACAACGTTACTCGTGCTCATAATTTAAGATTTCGACAACTTTGCGATCTGAAAAACCCAACTCAAATCAACGACCTTAATCGCATGGGTTATTTAAATCTGGTCACTATTTCCCTTAACGGAATCCAACTGACCATTTCCCACCTAGACACGTCAACTTGTTCGCGAGAATTCGAATACAGCACGATCGACTCGACTTCCCAACTATACGGCAAACAACTCCAACCCAACATGCACTTTTTGAATCAAATTTGAATTAACTTTAAGAGACGAATTTGTACTATCTCATAAACGGAGAGATAGCGAATACCTTGTTGAAAGGTTTTTAGTATGGGTTCATATTTCACAATTTTTCTATTGTTGGAGCGATTAACGGGCTAAGTCTAGAAGGGATTTAGTTAAGTATGAAATTAATCATGCTTGGTAGGTGTATGGAAATGGATTTAGTGGAAAATGTGAAAGATGGAAAAAAAAAGGGCTTGAAAGGCAATTCAAAAAATAATTGAAAAGAAAAGAAACTGAAAAGAATTTGGCAAAGAAATGTTACTGGCTTATGAAAAGAAAGTAAAATGGAACAATTGCAATCAATTTCAATCAATTCAAGTGTATGCTAAATTTAGCATGGACTTTTCTAAGAAAAAAAAAACTTCACTAACTAAAATAAAAATTAATTCAACTAGAAATCAGAAAAACATCTCCTAAAAAATCAGATGACTATTTGACCATTTGAGCCAATTTCAAACAATCTAATTTTTGAATCAATCAATCCACTAACTCTTCAACTTCTTTCAATTTGGCTTCTCTATTCACTTTTCGTTCCATTTAAGCCCCATTTTACTTGATTTTGAATTGTGACACTCCTATTGTATACCTTATAAGAATAAAAAATACGAATTTAGAATCATTTTATTCGTAATTTAGCTAAAAATAAATAAATAATAGCACCAAATTAATTTACTATCACTAGGTTGCACTAAACTACTTTTTAATTTAATTCCTTTTCTTTCTATATGTAATGGTTTTAACATTTGTTGGATTTTTAGTTCATTTTATGTCTTTTGGTATATTACATAATGTTGCACTATGCTACTTTTTAATTTAAATTTTTCTCATAATACTTTTTAGTTCATTTTTTGTCTTTTGGTATTATATGATACATTTTCTTGTTAAATCTTAGACTTAGTTTATCTTTTTATTTCTTTTTTTTTTTTGAAAAAAATTATTTCCTTTTTTAAAATTTTTTGAATAAATTAAATATTTCCAAAGGAAAAAGAAAGGAGGTAGCTATAAAAATCACTAGCAATATAGTTTCCCGTCCTAAATATATGCTATCTATAGATCATTTTAAAATTCTTTTTGGTTCATATAGAAGAAAGCATGTTAGTAAAGAAATTCATACGGTGCTTTCAAAATGAAGCTCATGAGAATCAAGATTATCTTCATCTCTATTGGAGATCGACCCGATTAAGTAACGAACAAATTAAAATATCGAAATAAATTGAAAAATTGAACATACAAATTTAACATTTAAAACCCCCTCTGAAGAGGATAAAAATCACGGGCAAAGATAATTTTAGTATAATGACAAAAGAACAAAGACTACAAAAGATGGAGACAAAAACTAAACCTCGAAAATCCGAAAACAAAGAACCTTCAAAACGTAAACACAAAATTCTCCAAAAGAATTATGAGTTATAATCTTTAATGGACTTATTTTCTAAGATTGTAGAGGAGCCTATTTTATAGATTAAATTCCTAGGTCAAATAATTATAAAATAATTTAGACTAATTAGAGTTTGATTAAAACAAACAAATAGAGTTTAACTGAAAGATTATTTCTCAAATTTGATGAAATATGAGTCATACGCTACAAATCTCCGCCTTGACTCGTATTTCCATAACGCCATCTTTGCTAAAGCCGACCACGGTCTATCTTGAACTATGCAGGGAATTAAATGAGTCAAATATGTGCTTAAAAGCTGGAAGACTTCTAGCCTTCAACTTGTGCACTACCAAATCAAAATTAACTCGGGTCTAATTTTCATGAACACAGTGCCTTAACTTTTCAAAACCTACATCCAAAATAGAACCTCTCTTCAACGAAACAATCATACTTTTTTTCTCTCTTATGACCAAGTTACCTCCTCTCCAAATGAGTTGACTTCAACTCCGTAACAGATGAGGGACGTCCGATTTCATTGGTCACTATACAACCTTCCATAATATATAGACTATCGGTCTTTTTACCTTTTAACAAAATGTGTAATAACCCGTTTTACAGTGGTAACGAAAATAGTAGTTTCGGGACCACAAATTCGACAAGTAAATTCATATAATGAGTATTTAAATTATATGAGCCAATAGCAATTTTATATGAAAATTTGAATTGGTTTATTTTAATTATTGAATTAAAAGTTAGTTTAAGTGGTCTAGTTTAAAACTCAAGTGGTTTTAGAAAATGAGGTATCGAGACCTCATTTTAGAAATTTAAGGCCATAAATATTTTTATTAAATATTTATAGTCTTATTATATGTGAATTGAAGTTTGGTTGGGTAATTTTGATTAATTATTTTTAATTAAGGAAAAAAGAGTAAATTGTAAAAGAGGTAAAAGTTAATTGCTATTGATTAAAAATAAAAGGGAACAAAGTGGTAATTACACCATGGTCAAAAAGTCCAAGCGGTGGAGGATATGATTACCTTTCACGAACTTTTGGGATATTTATTCATTAAGTCTTAATTAGTTTAAGGTTAAATTGAAATAAAGTTTGTTTAGTTGGAATTTAATATAATTGAAGGACCAATTGTGTAATTGGACCCTCCTTAAATGGCCTAATAATAGAAATGATGTGGAATTCTTTAGATTTTGGTAAATTCTAATTAAATCCTAATTAAATGAGAATTTACTAATTAGTTTATTTTTTAGTATGATCGAAATTGGGGGTTTAGAGGCCATAACTTCAATGTGTTAGAACTTAAATATTAAATATTTAATATTTATGAGATCATTAGTATAATATTAAATCTTGGTTAAGAAATTTTAACATTTAGATAGTTAATTAAGTAAAAAAGATTAAATCGTAAAAGGTGCAAAAGTTAAGTTCTGATAGCTAAAGGTGCTAAATAGCTTAAGGAAGCTAAGTATAAGGGTCAAAATGGTTAATAAACCATATGAGATATTAGTGGACTAAAATGGGCAAACATTTATGAAATTATTTAGTTAATGGCTAAGGGTAAAGTGGTAAATTGAATAATAAAAGTAAAATAAATGAAATAAAATATGTAAAATCAACCAAACTTCATCTTCTTCATGAAGTTAGAATCAAAAACCTATTTTGGAAAAGAATAAACATTTGGCTAGCTTTGGTCCTTTAATCGAGTGAGCAATTTTCGTCCGTTTTTAGTAATTTTTATGTTTTTGAGTCCGTATTAGTTTAATCTAGCTATCCCGAGAACTAATTTGTGAATCTGTCAAATGTTATGGATTTTATCATTAATGAATGAGTTGTTTCTTGAAAATTTATGGAAGATTAACAAGTTTGGTTGTTAGATTTGGTTATTTTGTAAAGTAGTTTTGATGATTATAACTTTTAAGAACTAAAATGTGAAAATAGTAAAATACAAGGGCTTTAGGTTAAATAAAAAAAATATGGGTTGTATTGAAGTGCAATAATATTCGACTGAATCTATTTCTAAAGAAAAATGATTAATTTGCATGTTTAGGGCTTAGGGTCTAAATTGAATAAAAGTGAAAAGTTAAGGGAAGTTTTGTAAAAATACCAAAAAGGCTTGTTTGCATAAAATGATTAAAATTCAAGTTGATTCAAATAATTGAATGAATTATTGTAATAGATCAAGAACGTGCCGTAGGTCGAGGAAAAGGGAAAATTTCAAAATAGTCTCTGATGTTAAGACATAGCTACAGCTTAATCCGGTAAGTTCGTACTATTAACTTTCAAATTTTAGATTTGCAATTATATTTTGAATATATTCCTGATGTCAGATCGAGACTGAAGGCTTGAGGAGTAATCTGATTATGGCTCGAAACAGTGTTATTCTGATTCTGGATCGAAAGAATGTTATTTTGATTCTGGATCGAAAGAGCGTTATTCTGATTCTGGCTCGAAAGAGCGTTACTCTGATTCTGGCTTTAAAGAGCATTACTCTGATTCTGGCTCTAAAGAGCATTATTCTAATTCTGGCTCGAAAAAGCGATATTCTGATTTTGGCTCGTTTGAGCGATATTCTGATTCTAGCTCGTAAGAGCGATATTCTGTGTAACTCGTAAGAGCGATATTCTGTCTAGCTCGTAAAGGCGATATTCTGTCTGGGCTCGTAAGAGCTAAACTCTGTCTGGGTTCATATGAGCTAAGTTTTTGGAAGACCTGAAGAGATCAACTCGATGCCAATGTCATGGGATTTCGAAGATGTTCTTATCACTCTTTCTATAACCGAATATGTTATTCAGTAAGTTAATCGTTCTTGCGAACTTACTGAGTTTTTTAAGCTTACCTGTGTATCTACTTATTATTTTGTAGATTCATTTTGCGGTGAAAGATCAGATCCTCATGAAGAATCACACTATCCCGGGAGCTCGTTTGCTAGTCTTTCGTATCACTTGGCTTATATGCATGTATTATGATTGTGTTACTTGAGTTGATTTGATGTAATGGTTAAATAGCATGGTAATATTTTGATGAATGTTTTGAAATGCATCTTTGTTGTTATGTGAAGAATTAAATATCAACATGAAAATGTCTATGTAGGTATGATTTTGAGAAATTGATAAATGATGTAGACTATTTTGCAAACTTAGAAATTTATGTGTATCAGTATAACACTTGCTTGTTTCGTAGTAGTACAAGGTATTTAAACTTTGGTTACTAACTTGCATTGTATCGATATAAGTCTTTAAAGTATCAGTATTTAGAAGACTTGTATCAGTAGAACCTTCACTTCTATCGGTAGGAAATTGCTGTTATTTTTTTAAAGCTTACTGACTTGACTTCTACCGATACTGGTCCAATAGGTACCGGTAGAAGTCACTCAAATTTTGTAAAATGACATTTTTTACCCTTATTGAAATGAAATATTATTAAAGCTCAAAATTTATTTCATGAATATTCTTGTGACACTGAATTGCTGAGATATACAAATTTAATTAACGATAAATGATCTGTAAGACATCAGGACCCTAATCAATGACGGTGTCCGATTTTGGGTATTATATAGTGATAGTAAGAATGATTATTGTAGCTAGGTTTATAGCTGTGGTATTATGGTTTTGTATGGAATATAGATGGCACGATATTTGATATGAGTATTGATTCTTTCTTGGCTAGTTAGTAATGAAAGTTGTGTTTGAGAGACAGGGCCATGTGACCTCTGTTGGGAAATTTTTCAAATGTGATCCTAAGTTTTTATGTGATTCAATTTGATTTTGATTTGGTTGAAATGTTGTAAACGATTCGTCTGGTAAGTTCGTATAGTAAGATAATTGATTTGATTTCTGTTTGTAAATTATTGAAATAATTTAAGTATGTTGTATTTAAATTTGTTGCTTAGTAACTATTCAATTAATGAATTGAATTACACTAAAATGAAATTGTATTGAGAAGCATGATTGAAAGTGATGAAATGATATAGTTGAAATCAGGTGGCAACGAAACGCTTAAATGATTAAGTGTTGTGCTAATTATTATTCATGTTATGAATGAATTAATTTGATTGATATATGAAAAATAGTAAATAGAACTAAATGACATTTGTTAGTTTAATTCGATATTATGTTTGGTAAATAAGGATTTTATGGATGTTTGCTCGAAATGGTATAACATGATGACAGTTAATTGCAATGAACACAGTATATGACACATATGAACTTCGTAAATAATTGGGACATAAAGGACATGTCATTAGGGGCTAAACAGAATCGAGAGATAGTCTTGGATGACTTATTGACGGGTAGTCCTTGTACTTGAGCCATTACTACAAATTAATTCTGTAAGTTCGTGTGGTTAAATTCCAATTTAAATTACATATTCTTGTATAGTAAACAATTGCTATGAGTTGAAACGATGATCAAAAGTGTGAAAGACAGGAAGAAAGGAAAGGAAAGGTTAACGGGCTTTGTGTCGTAAATAAAGAAAAGGTCTGATGACTATGAGTTATTGTGAGTATATGAATCCTTTATGGATTAAAAGGTCCGATGACTATGTGTCATCGTGACAATATGAATCCTTTATGGATTAAAAGGTCCGATGACTATGTATCATCGTGAGTATATGAATCCTTTATGGATTAAAAGCTCCGATGACTATGTGCCATTGTGAGTATATAAATCCTTTATGGATTAAAAGGTCTGATGACTATGTGTCATCGTGAGTATATGATTCCTTCACGGATTAACAGGTCCGATGACTATGTGTCATCATGAGTATTAAATGAAATGAATTCCATTACGGAATAAAGGTCCGATGACTCTGTATCATCGTGAGTATCAATTGCGAATTGGAACTTGCCTCGGGTGTATACTGCTTACCCGATTCGGTTGATTAGATTTTTACAACTCTTGAAGTTTGGTGAATCTATTTAACTTTATGAACTTACTAAGCTTAGAAATGCTTATCTGTGAAAATTGTTGTTGTTTTGTAGGTTTAACTTTGCTGTTCGGAGATCGGATCATCTTGGAGCATCACACTATCCCGAAATTTATTCGTTGGTAAATTATCATTTGGTCTTATGGCATGTACTAGGATGATGTTATCCTTGAAATGCTTGATTTTGGATTGTTGATTTCTTTGTTGAGCTAAACTTACATGCTTACTTGATGCTCTAATTAAGTAAATGTGTTTAGTATTGAGTTGACATATGAATTTAAGAATCCTTGTGTTGATTGATTGTATTTTGTGTTATATGATGAAACATGTATTGTTCTGGATAGATTTTTCAAGATGAGAGTTTGAATAAGAGTCTTATATTGAATGATGATTGATAAATTTAAGGACTTGTGTGAGTAAATGAATTCTGTATACTTGTTTCGGTAGAACCCTGCATGTATCGGTAGAAGTATAGAGTAGGGGAGAGGTTGATTACTGACTTATATTGTATAGGTAGTAACATACGAAGTATCGGTAGTTCTGTTCATAGTAGTATCGGTAGTCTGAATACTTGTATCTATAGAAGTTTTAGGGTAAAGCTTCTTAGCTCTTTGGATTTTTTAGTATCGGTAGAAGCATGATATGTTTCGGTAGAAGTCATACTTGTATCTGTAGTATTGTCTCAAGTACCGATAGAAGTCTGCACTCTTCTTGAACTGTTTACTAACTTGACAATTACCGATACTTTTCCAACAAGTACCAGTAGAAGTATCCAAAAATCATGGAAATGACTTTTTACCCTTGTTGAGTTATGATTATATTTAATTGATTTTTTATGACACGATATTAAAAGATAAATAGTGATAAATGAATAGAAAGATACCAAGATCCTGATCGACGACGGTTTTCGGGTCTTGGGTGTTACAGACATGAAAAATGGATATCATGATATATGATATGAATATTGATTCTTGATTGATTGATTGAAATGTTGCAAATGAATATGTAAGATTAAATGGAGTTAGTATTTTGAGTTGCAAGTTGTTATTAAATAAATTGTGAATGATTTATATGTAAAAAAAACTCGAAAAGTTCTGGTGAACCCTTAAGACCTTAAACCGATAATGGTTACATGTTTTAGGTGTTATATTTAGTGGTATCAGAGTCACGGTTTAGTTGATTCTCGGACTAATTGTAGTATGAATAAAGTTTAGAAAGTACATGTTATATAAACCTGTGATAATGTGATATTGATTGATCTAATCTAACACCTGTTTTATGCAGATTTTAAATATGTTATCTGAATCTGTTCATGATTAAATTAATGAAGTTAATAGTAATATTCTGACTACTGATTCTGGTACCAATCATAATATATTTGTTTCATAAATATTTGAAAACGAAGAGGTGAGTCAAAGTTATCAGTTTTACAAATACCTGAGGGTAAAGTCGATTTTTTTTTTGGATTTACTAAAACAGTGATTTATAGAAATTATGCAAGCCAATTTAGTAGCTTCGCGATTGTTATCCCTGAGTATAGGTAAACAAAGTGAGATTGAGGACATAATGATAGACCTGAAGTTATAGTGCTCGATATTATTTCTGGTACGTTCTATTTTCTCGGTATTATTTATTGTGAAAGCACTGATTGCGATGTGGTTACTTATTCTCACATTGCATTGTATTAATAAGGAAAAGGGCTTTATTTCCTAACCAATGAGATTAACGATTGAATCATAATTCGGTAGGCTAGAGTTGGTATGTCAAAACTATCTGCTGAAAATTATGACTGATTTTTCCTAATGATTTGATGTTATTATTAAATCATGAATTTGATATTATCCCTAGAAAAAATTGACTGAAGTTATATGATACTATAGTGAATTATAGTATGAAATGAGATTACTTAAATGGCGGACAGTTGTATTTTTATGATTGAGTCCAGTAAATCAGATAGTATAAATTAGAGTTATTCAGATGACTTTGTATAGGAAATGACCTAAAATGATTAAAAAATTATCTCATACAGGGAACTTGTTCAATAAGTTAAAAGGACATAACAGTGTATCTGAAAGTTAATAAAGATTCGATTATTAAGTTCTAGTTAAATATAGAGATGCTGAAAATTTCTTTAAACTTAAGATAATCATTAAGAATTCTGGTAATATTGCCTAAATCAACTAATGTTTCTATTGATTTATGAATATAATGAATCAGATTGTTCAATCTTATCTAGATATTTGGATATAGTCGTACTATGATTATTGATGATATTCTAATAGATCTCAAATAGAATCTGTGTATGCATAATATGCGAGAAATGTATTATGGACTATATGTGAGAATAATTTATGTGAAAATCATCAACGGTGAGTTTTGGTTTAGTAAGGTTGATTTTCTTGGTCAGGTAAAGTTGACAGATGGGTTTGAGTAAGCTTGGGTAAAATATTTTTCTATTGCTATATGAAAACTTCAGAATAAACAGAACTGCTAAATTAAATTTCGAAGACGAAATTTTCGAAGGGGGAGAGTTGTAACAACCCGTTTTTCAATGGTGTAAAAAATAGTGGTTTCGAGACCACAAACCTGACAGAAATTTTTTTATAATGAGTGATTAAATTAAATAAGTCAATATTAATTTTATATGGAATTTGAATTGGGGAAATTCTAATTGTTAAATTTAAAGTTAGTATAAGTGGCTTGGTTCAAAGTCAAGTGGTTTTAGAAAATGAGGTATCGAGACCCTATTTTTGAAATATTTTTATTAAATATTTACATAGTCTTATTATATGTGAATTGAATTTTGGTTGGATAATTTTGATGATTAATTGCTTAATTAAGGAAAAAAGAGTAAATTGTAAAAGAGGTAAAAGTTAATTGCTATTGATTAAAAATATAAAGGGACCAAAATGGTAATTAAACCATGGTTAAAAAGTCCAAGCGATGGTGACATGGTTACCATCCATTAACTTCTGGGTTATTTATTCATTTAGTCCTAATTAGTTTAAGACTAAATTGAAAATAAGTTTTCTTAATCGAAATTAAATATAATTGAAGGACCAATTATGAAATTGGACCCTATTTAAATGCCCTAATAATAGAAATGAAATGAAACTCTTTAGATTTTGGTAAATTGCAATTAAATCCTAATAAAAAGAGGATTTACTAATTAGTTTATTTTAGTGTGATCGGGAATGGTGATTTCAAGACCACAAATTCGATGTGTTGGACCGTAAATATTAATTATTTAATATTTATGAGGTCATTAGTATTGTATTAGAATTTGATTATGAAATTTTAATGTTTGGATAGTTAATTAAGTAAAAAAGATTAAATCATAAAACGTATAAAAGTTGAATCCTATTAATTAAAGACATTAAATGCTAATTGGAGGACAAGATTTGGTCCTAAAATGGTAATATAACCATTAGTTACTTGAGTGGACAATTTTGACTTAAATTTGGCTAAAAAATAAGTGTGAACAACGGGTAAATAAGTAAATTAATGAAGTTTAAGTTAATTAAAAAGAAGAAATGTTCATCTTCTTCCTTTTATTTTTCTTGCTAAGAACTGAAACCCTAGATAAGTAGGAAGAAAGCCATCGTCCAAGCTTGTCTCTTCGATTGGGTGAGCAAACTTCGCCCGTTTTTAGTAATTTTTATGTTTTTTAGTCCGTATTAGTTTAATCTAGTTAGCTCGAGGACTAATTTGTGAATCTATCAAATGTTGTGAAATTTTCCATTGATGATTTTTGTATATTCTTGGGATTTTATGATGGATTATTAATTTAGGTTGTTAAATTGGATAATTCTGTAAACTAGTTTTTGATGGTTATAAGGTTTAAGGATTACAATGTGAAAATAATAAAAGTTCAAGGACTTGATGTTAAATAACATCAAATATGGGCTGTGGAGTGACCCAAAACAATTCGGTTGGATCAATTTCTAAATAAAAATGGTTAATTTGCATGTTTGGGGCTTGGGGACTAAATTGAATAAAAGTAAAAAGTTAAGGGTAATTTTGTAAAATACCAAAAAGGTTTATTTGCATAAAATGATTAAAAATTCATGTTGATTTAAATAATTGAATGAAATTATTGAAATAGATTAAGATCGTGTCCCGATCGTGGAGAAAGGAAAATTATGGATTTGCCCTAGAGTTCACTTTAACTACAATTTCGTCTGGTAAGTTCATACAGTAAGATAATTGATTTGATTTTTGTTTGTAAATTATTGAAATAATTTAAGTATGTTGTATTTAAATTTGTTGCTTAGTAACTCTAAAATTGATGAATTGAATTACATTAAAATTAAATTGTATTAAGAAGCATGATTGAAAGTGACGAAATGATATAGTTGAAATCAGGTGGCAACGAAATGCTTAAATGATTAAGTGTTGTGCTAGTTATTATTCATGCTACAAATGAATTAATTTGATTGATATATGACAAATAGCAAATTGAACTAAATGACATTTGTTAGTTTAATTCGATATTATGTTTGGTAAATAAGGATTTTATGGATGTTTGCTCGAAATGGTATAACATGACGAAAGTTAATTGCAATGAACATAGTATATGACACATATGAACTTCGTAAATAATTGGGACATAAAGGATATGTCATTAGGGGCCAAACAGAATCGGGAGCTAGTTTTTGATGACTTATTGATGGGTAGTCCCTGTACTTGAGCCGTTACTACAAATTAATACTGTAAGTTTGTGTGGTTAAATTCCAATTTAAATTACATATTCTTGTATTGTAAACAATTGCTATGAGTTGAAACGATGATCAAAAGTGTAGAAGACGGGAACAAAGGAAAGGAAAGGTTAACGGGTTTTGTGCCGTAAATAATGAAAAGGTCCAATGACTATGTATCATCGTGAGTATATGAATCCTTTATGGATTAAAAGATCTGATGAATAAGTGTCATCGTGAGAATATGAATCCTTTATGGATTAAAAGGTCCGATGACTATGTGTCATCATGAGTATATGAATCCTTTATGGATTAAAAAGTTTGATGACTATGTGCCATCGTGAGTATATGAATACTTTATGGATTAAAAGGTGTGATGACTATGTGTCATCGTGAGTATATGATTCCTTCACGGAATAAGAGGTCCGATGATTATGTGTCATCATGAGTATTAAATGAAATGGATTCCATTACGAAATAAAGGTCCGATGACTCTGTATCATCGTGAGTATCAAATGTGAATTGGAACCTACCTCGGGTGTATACTGCTTACTTGATTCGGTTGATTAGATTTTTACAACTCTTGAAGTTTGGTGAATCTATTTAACTTTATGAACTTACTAAGCTTAGAAATGCTTACCTGTGAAAACTGTTGTTGTTTTGTAGATTTAACTTTGCTGTTCGGAGATCGGATCATCTTGGAGCATCACACTATCTCGAAATTTGTTCGTTGGTAAATTATCATTTGGTCTTATGGCATGTACTAGGATGATGTTATCCTTGAAATGCTTGATTTTGGATTGTTGATTTCTTTGTTGAACTAAACTTACATGCTTAGTTAATGCACTAATTAAGTAATGTGTTTAGTAATGAGTTGACATGTGAATTTAAGAATCCTTGTGTTGATTGATTGTATTTTGTGTTATATGATGAAACAGGTTTTGTCATGGATAGATTTTGCAAGATGAGTGTTTGAATAAGAGTCTTGTATTGAATGATGATTGATAAATTTGAGGACTTGTGTGAGTAAATGAATTTTGTATACTTGTTTCAGTAGAACCCTGCATGTATCTGTAGAAGTACAGAGTAGGGGAGAGGTTGATTACTGGCTTACATTATATCGGTAGTAACATACGAAGTATTGGTAGTTCTGTTCATAGTAGTATCGATAGTTTGAATACTTGTATTGATAGAAGTTGTAGGGTAAAACTTCTTAGCTCTCTGGAGTCTTTAGTATCGGTAAAAGCATGACATGTTTCGATAGAAGTCATACTTGTATCGATAGTATTGTCTCAAGTACCAGTAGAAGTCTGCACTGTTCTTGAACTGTTTACAACTTGACAACTACCAATACTTGTCCAACAAGTACAGGTAAAAGTATCCAAAAATCATGGAAATAACCTTTTTGCTCTTGTTGAGTTATGATTATATTTAATTGATTTTTTATGATACGATATTAAAAGATGAATAGTGATAAATGAATAGAAAGACACCGGGACCCTAACCGACAACGATTTTCAGGTCTTGGGTTTTACAGGCATGAAAAATGGATATCATGATATGTGATATGAATTTTGATTCTTGATTGATTTATTGAAATGTTGTAAATGAATATGTAAGATTAAATGGAGTTAGTATTCTAAGTTGCAAGTTGTTATTAAATAAATTGTGATTGATTTGTATGTAAAAAAAAAAAGAAAACTCGAAAAGTTCTGTGAACCCCTAAGACCCTTAAATCGATAATGGTTATAGGTTTTGGGTGTTACATAACTCCTGTTTTATTGTAGATTTTAAAGATATTATCTGAATCTAATCGTGACGAAACTAATGAAGTAATAGTAATATTCCGACTACTGATTTTGGTGCAAGTCATAGCATACGAGTTTCACAAATATTTGAAAACAAGGAGGTGAGTTAAAGTTTACCAGTTTTGCAAATGTCTGATAGTAAAGTCAAACTATCTTTTTGATTTAATGAGTCAAGGGTTCATAAAATTGGTGCGAGTCAATTGAGTGGCTTTATATCCTTTATCTCTAAGCATAGGTAAATAAAGTGAGATTGAAGACATAATGATGGATTTTAAGTTATAGTACCTGATATTAATTCTGGTATGTTCTATTTTGTGAATATTATTTATTGTGTATGCATTGATTGAGAAGGGTTAACTTATTCTTATATTGCATTGTATTAAAAATGGATAGGGACCTATTTCCTAAACCAAGGAGATTGGTGTTTGAGTTATAATCTGATGGAATAGAGTTAGTAGGTTGAAACTATCTACCAAAAATTTATGACTGTAATTTTTTGTCGATTTGATATTACTATCATTTCATTGATTTAGTATTATTCTTGGAATAGACTGCCTAAAGTTATATGATATCGTAGTGAATTATAGACTAAAATATCAAACTGATGTACTGATTAGGGTTGAGTCTAGTAAAAATCAGATATTATAACCAAAGTCATTTTAGACGTCTTTGTAAAGGAAATGATTTAAAATGATTATGAAACATATATATATATATAATTGTCTACTCAATATTAAAAAATATATTAGAGATTAACACTGTTTGCCAATAGGTCTCTTGATCTGTTTTCTAAAGGATTTTTAGGATTTCCGCCTAAATCTGATGATGAAATAAACTCAAGATAAAAAATGAATATTTTATATTCCATATAGAAAACTTGTTTAACAAGTTAAAAGGGCGTAACCATAGTCACAAAAGTTAATACAGACTCGGTTATTCGATTTCTTGTTAAAGAATATGAGATGTTGAAAAATTTCTTTTTGAACTTGAAGGGATCATTAAAAATTCTAGTAATATTATCTAGACTAACTGATGTTTCTGTTAAATTAGGAATATAATGAATTAGATTGTTTAATTTTATCTGGATATTTATATATAGTCGTAAGTTATGTTTATTTATGTTATTCTGATATACTCTAAACAAAATCTGTGTATGCGTAAGATTTGAGAAATGTATTATAGACTATGTGCGAGAAATAATTTATGTGAGAATTAACAACAGTGAGTTTTGGCTCAATGAGGTTGATTTTCTTGGTTACGTAAATCTAGTCAATGTTTTCGAGTAAATCCAGGTAAAAAGGTTTTTCTATAGCTATATGGGCAACTTAAAAAAAAAAAATCTTTGGAGATTTCTTTATTGACTTATCTGAATTATCTGAATATTAATCACCGTGTAAATTAATTATTGCTTGTTATGATTCCTGAATAGTGAAAGTCAAGATAAAGTTTGTGTTATTAGAGATTGTCACTTTCCATAATTGGATAAGTTAGTAATTATTTTTGTTCGTAAGAAAAACTTCAGAATGAACAAGTATTGCTAGATAAAAATGTCGAGGACGAAATTTCCTAAGAGAGGAGAGTTGTAACAACTCGTTTTTCAGTGGTGTTGGAAACAGTATTTTCGGGACCACAAAAGCGACAAATAAATTCATATAATGAGTATTTAAATTATATGAGTCAATAACAATTTTATATGAAATCTTGAATTAGTGAATATTAATTATTGAATTAAAAGTTAGTATAAGTGGTTTGATTCAAAAGTCAAACGATTTTAGAAAATGAGGTATTGGGACCTCGTTTTAGAAATTTCGGATCATAAATATTTTTATTAAATATTTATAAAGTCTTATTATATGTGAATTGAAGTTTGGTCGGGTAATTTTGATGAATTATTTTTAATTAAGGAAAAAGAAGTAAATTGTAAAAGAGGTAAAAAGTAATTGCTATTGATTAAAAATAAAAGGGACCAAACTGGTAATTACACCATGGTAAAAAAGTCCAAGCAGTGGAGGATATGATTACCTTCCACTGACTATTGGGATATTTATTCATTAAGTCCTAATTAGTTTAAGGTTAAATTGAAATAAAATTTGTTTAGTTAGAATTTAATATAATTGAAGGACCAATTGTGTAATTAGACCCTCCTTAAATGGCCTAATAATAGAAATGATGTGAAATTCTTTAGATTTTGGTAAATTGCAATTAAATCCTAATTAAATGAGGATTTACTAATTAGTCTATTTTTAGTATGATCGGAATTTGTGGTTTAGAGGCCATAACTTCAATGTGTTAGACCGTAAATATTAAATACTTAATATTTATAAGGTCATTAGTATAGTATTAAATCTTGGTTAAGAAATTTTAACGTTTGGATAGTTAATTAAGTAAAAAAGATCAAAACGTAAAAGGTGTAAAAGTTGAGTTCTAATAGCTAATGGTGCTAAATAGCTTAAGGAAGCTAAGTATAAGGGTCATTATGGTTAATAAACCATATGAAATATTAGTAGACTAAAATGGGCAAGCATTTATGAAATTATTTAGTTAATGGCTAAGGATAAAGTGTTAAATTGAATAATAAATGTAAAATAAATTAAATAAAATATGTAAAATCAACTAAACTTTATCTTCTTCATGAAGTTAGAACAGAAACCCTATTTGAGAAAGAATAAACATTCGGCTAGCTTTGGTCCTTTAATTGAGTGAGTAATTTTCATTTGTTTTTAGTAATTTTTATGTTTTTGAATCCATATTAGCTTTATCTGCTAGCTCAAGCATTAATTTGTGAATCTTTCAAATGTTATGGATTTTGCCATTGATGAATGAGTTGTTTCTTGAAAACTTATGGAAGATTAACAAGTTTGGTTGTTAGATTTAGTTACTTTGTAAAGTAGTTAATTTGCATGTTTGGTGCTTGAGGACTAAATTGAATAAAAGTGAAAAGTTAAGGGCAATTTTGTAAAAATGCCAAAAAAGCTTATTTGCATAAAATTATTTGAAATTCATGTTGAATTAAATAATTAAATGAATTGTTGTAATAGATCAAGAATGTGTCGTAGGTCGAGGAAAAGGGAAATTTTCAAAATAGTCCCTAGTGTTAAGTCGTAGCTAAAACTTAATCCGATAAGTTCGTACTATTAACTTTAAAATTTGATAGTTGCAATTATATATTTATTTTGATTATATTCCTGATGGCGGATCAAGACTGAAGGCTTGAGGAGTAATTTGCTTCTGGCTCAAAATAGTGTTATTTTGATTCTGGCTCGAAAGAGCGTTATTCTTATTCTAGCTCGAAAGAGCATTATTTTGATTCTGGTTCGAAAGAGCGTTATTTTGGTTCTGGCTCGAAAAAGCGTTATTCTGATTCTGGCTCGAAAAAGCATTATTCTAATTCTGGCTTGAAAGAGCGATATTCTAATTCTGGCTCGTAAGAGCGATATTCTGTCTAGCTCATAAGAGCGATATTTTGTCTAGGCTCGTAAGAGCTAAACTCTGTCTGGGCTTATATGAGCTAAATTTTTGGAAGACCTGAAGAGATCAACTCGATGCCAATATCATGGGATTTTGGAGATGTTCTTATCACTCTTTCTATAACCGAATATGTTATTCAGTAAGTTAATCGTTCTTGCGAACTTACTAAGCTTTGTAAGCTTACCTGTGTATCTGCTTAATGTTTTGTAGATTCGTTTTGCGATAGAAGATTAGATCCTCAAGAAGAATCACACTATCCCAGGAGCTCGTTTGGTAGCCTTTCGTATCACTTAGCTTATATGGCATGTATTATGATTGTGTTACTTGAGTTGATTTGGTGTAATGGTTAAATAGTATGATAACATTTTGATGATTTTTTTGAAATGTATCTTTGTTGTTTTGTGAAGAATTAAATATCAACATGAAAATGTCTATGCATGTATGATTTCGAGAAATTGGTACATGGTGTAGACTATTTTGCAAACTTAGAAATTTATGTGTATCAGTATAACTTTTACTTGTATCAGTAGTAGTACAAGGTATTTAAACTTTGGTTACTAACTTGCATTGTATTGGTATTAGTCTTTAAAGTATCGGTACAACCTTCACTTCTATCGGTAGGAAACTGCTGTTATTTTCTTAAAGCTTATTGACTTGACTTCTACCATTACTTGTCCAACAAGTACTGGTAGAAGTCCCTCAAATTTTGTAAAATAACATTTTTGACCCTTATTGAAATGAAATGTTATTAAAGCTCAAAATTTATTTCATTAATATTCTTGTGATACTGAATTATTAAGATATGAGGGAATTTAATCAACGATAAATGATCTGCAAGACGTCTGGACCCTAACCGGCGACGGTGTTGGGTTTTGGGTATTACATGATAGTAAGAATGATTGATATTGCTCGGTTTATAGCTGTGGTATTATGGTTGTTATGAAATATAGATGACACAATATTTGATATGAGTATTTATTCTTTCTTGGCTAGTTAGTAATGAAAGTTATGTGTTTGAGAAACAGGACCATGTGACCCCTATTGGGAAAATTTCCAAATATGATCCTAAGTTCTTTTATGATTCAATTTGATCCTGATTTGGTTGAAATGTTGTAAACGAATAAGTAGGATTAAATAAGGTAAATATTTTGAATTGTTAAATGTAATTGTATGGATTTGTGATTGATTTATATTTAAAAAAAATTGGTAAAGTTCTGTAAACCCCCATGATCCTTAACAGGTGATGGTTACGTTTTAGCCAAAGACTTAGTCGTATAAAGAGTTTCTAACCTTTTCCACAAGGCGGATGAGGTTTTCTCCATCAATACCTCTTACAATACCTTATTCCCAAGGCACAACTAGATTGCAGATAAGGTCTTTTCGTCAAACTCTTCTCATTCTAATTGATCTAGATTTTCGGGTTTTTTCTCGATAACAACCTTTTTCAGGTCGATCTGAACTAGAATTGACATCATTCGTATTTGCCACAGTTTGAAATTTGTGACACCATTAAACTTCTTAGTGTCGAACCTTGTTGTTGCCATCTCTGGACAGGCTAATCTGTGAAAATCGAACTAGCTCTAGTACCACTTGTTGGGGATCGACCCTATTAAGCAACGAACAAGTAAAAATAGCAGAAGAAATTAAGAAATTGAACATACAAATTTAACGTGGAAAAACCCCTACGAAAAGGATAAAAAACCAAGAAAAAATATAATTTTACTATAATTGAAAAAGAATGAAGAGTACGATAGATGGAGATAAAGTAAACCTTAAAACACCTGAAAACAAAGAACCCTCAAAACATAAACACAAAATTCTCCAAAACTGTTATGAGTTCTAATCTTTAATTAGTGTATTTTCTAAGGTTGTAAAAGAGCGTATTTACTGGCTAAATTCTTAGGTCAAATAATAATAAAATAATTTAGATTAATTAGAGTTTGATTGAAACAAATAAATAGAGTTTAACTGAAAGATTATTTCTCAAATTTGACTAGAATAGAAGTCATACTCAACAATCTCCTCATTGATGTGTATAGTGGCAGAGCTTGAAAGTTTTTAGGGGTGGAATTAAATTGTATATTTTTACGTTAGTAAAAATGCAATTTAATAATTTAGTAACCTATATCTTTATAACTTTTAAAGGGTTAAATCAAATTTTTGTCATTTTTTGGGGGTCAAAGTACAATTTTACCATTAGTAATTTAAAATTTTATAAATTATAAAAAGTCTAATTTAAAAATTTACCATTTTAGAGGGGCCATGACCCCCTGGGTCTCTACTACGCTCCGCAACGGAATGCGTAACCATAAACAAATTTAATCTAGTGAGTTTTATTATTTGTTTCGGTAAACTATAAAATTAGTCACCCATTTATTAATGCATTTTTGTTTCGGTTATCCAACTACAAAAATTTTTAATTTAGTCACTCACGTTTTAGATATTTTTTATCTTGGTCACTCTCACATTAAATGGTTAACAAAAGTGATGATGCGATCTTTTTCTAGCTGGTACAATAACACATTTAGTCTCAATACTTACATATATATCAATTTGATTGTAATTCTAAATAATTAAATCTTGATATACTTATATGTAAATTTGTGATTTTGATAAACTAAAAAACTTGGAACCTCCCAAAACACAATAAATTTATGATTTTTATAAACTTCATTAATGATCGTGCTAATAACATTCTCAACAGAGGAATCCAATTTTTCCTATAAAACCTAACAAATAATTAACAAAAAAAAATGAAAAAGCTTAGTATATGCCTTTTACAAATCATCTTTTGCATTCTTATCAACTTAAAGAATAATGCAATAATTACATCTATCTTTAAGAATAAAATTTATTGTAAAATTGACCTTCATCTAATTTGTTTGCAATTTATTTAGAAAAAAATAAAAAAATTTTGGGTTTTCGATTTTCCTAACTTGAATTTTAGATTTTTTTATAATATTTTTAAATTTTCAGATATATTTTTATAATTTATAATTTTTTTATATTTTAAAAAATTTGTGTATATTATATATGTTCTTTTCAATTTCTAAATATTTTTATAAAAAATATAGTATGGCATCATCGATACCTCGTTAAAACTAAAAACTAAGATCTACTGAATGGTGTTTAAAACCCTAGTGCTAAAGGTCCTATTTATAGCTTTGGATGGCCGTTTCTCCTCAACCCTAGGTCAGCTGTAGTTCCTCGTGTTTCGGTGGCTTTATAAAAACCAAAACGTCCTTCATTTAATGTGAAATCTACATCCAGGGGTCGATGTCGCGACACACAGGAGCCGTGTCGCGACGTAGAGGTCAGTCCACTCTCTAAGGTAAATTTTCCAAGTGTTTTCGTGACACATCGTGCCCACGTTGAGACATAGGAGACAGGTTTGACATTATGTAGTTTTGGTCCCTTTGTTACGATACAGATCAGTCTGTGTCGTGACATAGTGATCAGCCTCCTATTTGTTTGTCTTCTAAAAGTTTCCTGCACACTCACAAGGTTCATTAGCTAAACCTTAGGCCTCAAGTGGCCTCAAAGATAACAATAAGCACCTTTTTGCATTTTGTACACAATTTATTTAATAAAAGAAAACTAAACTAAATTCTAAAGAAACAAAACGAAAATACTTGATTTCAAGTTCTTCAAGTGTGAAAAATAGATCAATCTGCTAGGTATGAAATCGGTAGATCAAACTCCCCCACACTTAAGTCTTTGCTTGTCCTTAAGCAAACAAGACAAGAAAAGTAAGTAAAAATGAAGAGCTTGAGTTCATAGCTATAGAAAGAGTGGGCTTGTAGCATGTAGTCTAGGCATCATATATCTCTTATTAACTTTGACATGATAATTAAGCAACTTTACCATTTTTTTTTAGAAACAATATAAGTTCATTAAGTTATATGAAATACACATATTAAGGTTTTATCAATATATATCCATCATTGCCAAATATAAGTATTTTAATTATCCTAGTACAATATAAACAATCATAATGAGATCATGCAATTTCCATATCTATTCATGCATAGAGTTGTTTAAGTCACATAGAGTTTTTCGGCTTGTAACGTGTTGAGGCTTAGGATAGGTATGAATTTTAAAGAACAGTTAAGCACAAAATGTTACAAACACGAAAATAGTTTGGCACATTGTATTGTTCCCTATTCTTCCCCTTTATGTCGCACTCCATCTCACCCCCTTATTTGTCCTTCTCTACTGATCGTTGTTTTTACGACACAACGATTGTGGAAGCGTACACATATCGATGCAAGTATAGTTGATAGACAAATCTATCGGATATCGATCCCACGAGGAATGAATTTTTAATGTCTAATTGTCGGAACAATCAATACTGAAATTAAAGGTAATGTGAGTACTGACGTCAGTACAATATGTCAGATCTACACACTAAAATAGTCAATCAATGTCAACGTAATTAGAGTTAAACTTTAGAGATTAAATGTCAGTGTACTGAAAATAAATCCAATTGTTTGAGTGTTGAATGCTGAATATTTAAATGCATGAAATATAAATGTGACCAAGTGTAGAGGGTAGAAATGGTTCACTGAATATTGCTACTTCTCAACACTGGATGTGTCGACAAGGTAAAATATAGATGAATTGTCGCTGAAATGAAGTCCCTTTGAGTTCTTACCAACAACAGCTCCCTACTTAATCCCAACTCAAATACAATCACTCCACCTCTCTGTGTAAGTAACGATGTGTATCCAAGAACAAGAAACTGGTATTTATCCCAGTCCCAAGCAGCTCTCACCTAATCTACTTGTTAACTTAACCTGTCACCGCATCTCTCGATGTCGGTGTACTGCAATTTCAGTCTCGTGTTTAGAGCGGTTAGATTCAAGAATAAACGGATAAGCAATGTAAAGTAAGAATCAAAATGATCTAACATCAAAAGATACTCTCGTATTCATTTAATATCATCAAAATCCATCATCGTTTAAGAATAATGAAAGAGTACAACAAAGCTTACTATCTCTAAACTACTAGGCCTACTCCCTAATTATTCCTCTTGCTCAACATCAAGCACCTCTCGTCAGAAGCAGTTGCAGACTTGCTTCATCAGCTTCCCGAATTTCAGCTCAAATCTTTAATTCACAAAGAATTTTTAGAATTTAATCCCCTTGCTCTTGATGATTTCTTCTCTTTCTTTGTTTGTCTATTATAGCCTCTAAATATTGTAGATTTCAGCCTCCATTCTCAGATTCAGATCTAGATTTTGCAGCTGTCAAAGTTAGTTAGAGTACAGCTATGCACTCACGCAGATTACATGTTTTCTTCAGAGATCTGCAGGTTGTCGTTGCACTGCTAGGCATAATCTGATATTGTAATTGTGGCGACACCTATGATATTCCTGCACTGGTGCTACCAGATGTAAATTCAGCTTTATTCTACTCATTTGAGGTTTAAATTCAATGCAGCGACATCTCTTGGTCGCAATTCCAAGCTAATCTTGTGGTTACGTTCTACCTATATTGACCTTTTGGGTTGAGGCCCTGCATTGACAATATTAAGACGCAATATTTTGGCTGCTTGCGTCGATATTAGTACAAAAATAACAAAACTTTAAACTAACTATTAGTGAGTTGGAAAATATGAAAACTAATTATAAAATGCTAATGATGCATGCTAAATGAAGTACAAAAGAGATAATTTAAACACTAAATTGAGAAGAAAATCTATGTCATTTGTAATACTATCACACCCCCAAACTTGAGTTTTTACTTGTCCTAAAGTAAACAAAAATTAACAAAGTATCAATTAAAAATGTCACCGCAATCAGTATTCATACAACTTGAATTCTCTAAATTTTTAATGTTTAAACTGCATTCATATAATAGAATGATGTGCCGACAATTTACAGACATGAACAACTTGAAATTGCAATTCATCATTGTTAGTATCACGCATCGAATCTTGATCTACCTTAAACCACTTCAGCAATTTATTCTTATTTTTCTTTCTTTATTCATGTTGTAAGTGACTGAAAGATGCCATTGCATTACTCTACCTTTGTTCTTGAGTAGTAATGATGGAGTGCAACAAACCACCAGGAGGCATGTAATTACGCTGACACACACTCTTGCAGTTACAGCTTTTGGCTAGATAAGTTTTCTTTTCTTTGTCTGCAGCAGAGTGTTCTCCCTTAAAAGTCACAATGCACTCATATTGGAGTGTCTTTTATTCATAGAATGTCACTATACTGATTAATCAGTTCAGGATTCAACACCAATACTATTCATTCGTTACTAAAATAATTTCAATTATTCATTCCAAAATAGCAAACTCATCATTCATTCATACTTATCCAATCTCCACATCAGTATTCAAACAATTCAAGAATTACGCATCAAAATAAAAATTTGTGGGCACATTTTTGTTGAAATTTTGTAAATTTTCATTAGTAAAGAAACAAAATAAAAGTGAAATAAGAAGGTGTAGTTGCATTTCCAAGTCACACTAGCATCCCCTCTAAACTTAATGTCTGCATTGTCCCCAATGCACTGACAATAGATATATGAAATTAATAGGAATGCAACTACAATGTACTAAACTAAATTGAATGCAACGACAATTAAAAATGTAGGCATAATAAAAATGCAAGAAAGTTAACTAAAAAGGATTGTATCAAGTTATTCAGCAGAAGCCGATGCAGAGGCTGCTCTGGTTTTCTTCTTCTTCTTTTTCGGGCGTTTTTTCTCATCATGGTTTTTCTTCATTTTCTTGCCCTTGCGCCTCTTTCACTTCTTGTCCTTTGAACCAACCTGCTTAGTGGATTGCTCTCCCTCGGTAGGTCAGGTGACGGCCTCATCAATTGTCACGTTGGATGGGTGGATTTCGGTGAGTAGTGCTATGTACGATATAACAGCGAGAGGATTCAGTTCCTCTACTTCGCTAGTGACAACTTCAGCTTGACTCGTAGTAGGTCAAGTCTCTTCTGAACTGGATGCTCCCATAACGTCCTCCATGATCATTATTGAGGCATCAAGTTCCTTCTCTTCCTGCACCTCAGCATGTTCTGTTTTTTCTTTCTCTTCTTCCTTTCCTTCTTTTTCTTCATCCTTCTCTTGATCGCCTCCCTGATTGGCTTCCTCTTTCATATGTTGCTTAAGTTCAGTTAAGCCAGTGTCAGCGTATTCGATTGCATTGACATCTTCTTTTGCAACAGCTTCTCTTTCAGCCATATTTGCACCTAAACTATTGGAGAATTTATCCTCGAACAGATCAGCAATATTGCGATAGCAATCCTCCTCAGCGTTTGAATGCCCTTCGTTGTTTTCATCATCAGAGATGTGAATTATTGGTGGCATTTGAGTAGGCCTACCATCAGTAGTAGGCTAGTCAAATGAGGAGTGGTGCATAAGATAGAAGATATCAGGGGATGCTGGAAAATCTAACAATGGTCTGGTGCTATGTGACGTAATGCAACGACAATGGCTTCATTCTAGGCTTTTGTGTATGCACAAAATATATGCTGCCTGTAATCCAAATCGTTTAATACCCTCATGAGGCGGATTGTACGCGTATCAATACGGTCAAGGTGGATTTTTGAACTAGCCAGTCTTCTTAATATTTGTGGATCTGTGGGTTCATTAGTCTGTTCTTCTTTCTTTTTCCCTTTTCCCTTATCTTTCTTTTTCGAAGCTTCCTTGGCCACAGGTGTATCTTGGCCTCGTGTCATCCTCTCAACCGATATATCATTGATCGAACCCTTATTTTCCACGACCTCCTCATTATCTTTTGGCATAATTCCCTTATGTTGACAAATGAGCATAATAAAAGAGGGGAAAGGATGAATACCGTTTTGCTTTCCTGCAGCTTTCGCAATCTAGGCATGTATAAGCTCCCCAATATCGATGTGACGATGGTGCGAGATGGAATGCAACAAACACATATGGTCTAATATGGCCCTAGTATTGTGAGTGGATGGCATCACATGACTATTAATAAAGTGAAACCATACCTTACAAAAAGTCGTCAAGTAATGTCTATGCATTGTAAAATTATGGAATCCACTGCCCGTCCATGAAGCATTGTTGATGCAAAGGTCGTTCATCACATCAGTTAGGCTATCTTTGTTTAAACTATGCATGGAGGGCGAATGACTGTCTACCTATTCTCGTATTCGTAACAGGACATGGATATGTGCCGCACTCTATGGTACAAGCCCCTCTCGAACAAAAATAAATTCTTACTCTTTGTCCACTAAATTAGCATAAAATTCCCGAACTAAAGTAGGAGAATAGCCAAATGGATGGTCGCAAAAGTATTCCCACCTTAAGCGACTGATAGTACGGTGGACTTATTTTCCGAGGGTCAAGTGTGGTGAAAGTTGGAGGCTCTGTTTAGGATGGATATTACGTTTGAGCATGATATTGTGGTATCTATCTTTGGCCGCAGTCGATAGAAACAAAATCGAGCTTGTGGATGAAGGCGGTGGTGTCGCAGACGAAATCTTAATAGATGTGGTCGGAGTGTTTTTGGAAGAGAGTTTATGAGTGTTTTTGGAAGCATGGGTTTTAGCCATGGTGAAAATAAAAGAGAATAAATAAAGGTTGCAGAGGAATATTGCTTTTAAATAAGAAAACGAAATCTGCAGACAGTGAGAGAGATGAGTTGCAGTAAGAATGGCGATTGTGAAGAGGAATATAACTACAATGGGGGACTAAGTGTAATGGGTAGAAAAATACGGGGAATCGTTGCGTCTGCAGGCATTAATTACCAGGTTACAGATTGTACCAATTTTGTTTCAATCTAATAGCTGGGAGAAGAAAGAATCAATCGACGCGATTCTTGCCAAAAAAGTAATGCTAACTCATCGTCGAATGCACCGACAATCTATGCTTTAATGCGTCGACAAAAAGATGATTTTTATTTCTACTAAGAATATGAAACAACACAACGAAAAGTGAAATAATTGAAAGTAAATAAAGAAATGCATTGACATTATTTAAATGTCACCAGGTTGACGGTTTCGTCTGGTTCTCGAACATCTAGGCTCACATAGTTTTCAGACGTTGGCCATTCACTTTGAATTGTTGTCCATCCTATAAGTTTTTTATTGTCACCGCACCTCTTTGAAATGCTTCAACAACCTTGAAAGGACCTAACCACCTTGATCGAAATTTCCCTGGATGTAATTTTAAACATGAATTAAATAAGAGTACCAACTGACCAGGATGAAATTATTGACGCAAAATGATGTTGTCATGGGATTTCTTTGTCTTTTCCTTGTATATCGCATCATTCTCATAAGCATGGCATCGGATCTCTTCTAATTTCGTGATGTCCAGCATTATTTTCTTTCCAGCAGCATCATAATCCAAATTTACCTGTTTAATTGCCTACATGGCTTTATGTTCAAGTTCGACAGGTAGGTGACTAGATTTTTCAAACACTAGTTGATATGAAACATTCCCAATGAGGTTTTGTAAGTTGTGCAAGTGCCCACAATGCATCATGTAACCGCACTAACCAATCCTTCCTAGATGGATTAACCACCTTTTCAAGTATACCTTTAATTTGATGATTGGATACTTCGGCTTGACCATTAGTTTGTGGGTGATACGTGGTAGCCATACAATGCTTCACACCATATCGTTTCAATGTAGTTGCCTCTTGGTTATTGTAGAAATAAGTGCCTTGATCGCTTATCAATGCTCTAGGGGTTCCAAACCTTGTGAGGATGTATGTGTGAAAGAATTTCAACACTGTCCGAGCATCGTCTTTGGTACCGCAATAGCTTCAATCCACTTGGATACGTAATCAACAGCCACTAAAATATATACATTTCCAAAAGAGTTTGGAAATTGTCTCATGAAGTCTATACCCTAAACATCAAAAAGCTCTACCTCCATGATAGGTTGTTGGAGCATCTCATTGCGTCGAGATATAGAACCAGTGCATTGACAATGATCACATTGTTGCACAAAATTGTGAGCATCTCGAAACAAATTGGGCCAATAGAATCCTAATTGTAAGACCTTTGCAACAGTCCTTGTTCCACCGAAATGACCTCTATACAGGGCATCGTGGCAATGTAACAGGATTGACATAATTTCTTCTTCAGGTACACAGAGGCGAATTATATTATTGGCGCATACCTTAAATAGGTATGGCTCATTCCAATGATATTTAGCAGCAATGCGTATGAACCTATTTTTCTTGTAACAAGTTGCACTTGTAGGTTGCTTTCCACACACCAGATAGTTGATGATATCAGCATACCATGGTGATGTATCCACAGCGAATAATTGCTCGTCAGGAAAAGCTTCGACAATTTAAATTGTTTGCTCATTTTCACTCCCACTTTCTAGCTGAGACAAATGGTCAGCTACTTGATTCTCAGATCCTTTCCTATCTCTGATTTCAACATCAAATTTTTAGAGGAGTAGGATCCATCCAATGAGTCTAGGTTTGGCGTCTTTTTTGTTGAAAAGATATCTTAATGTTGAGTGATCTATGTAAACTGTAATCTTTGCACCGATAAGATAAGAATGGAACTTGTCAAAGGCGAAGACTACTGCTAGCAACTCCTTCTTAGTAGTGGTGTAATTAACCTGCGTTTTGGTTAGTGTTTTTCTAGCATAATAAATAGAATGAAAGACCTTATCCTTTCTTTGGCCTAGGACAACTCCAATAGCAAAATCACCGACGTCGCACATTAGTTCAAATGGTTGCATCCAGTCTGGTGCGACGATAATCGGAGCTTGTACCAGCTGCTTCTTTATTGATGTGAAAGCACCTAGACATGCATCGTCGAACACAAACTTTTTATTCTACTCTAACAATGAGCATAAGGGTTTAGCTATCTTGAAAAAATATTTGATAAATCGTCTATAGAAACCAGCGTGTCCAAGAAAGCTTCTTATTGCTTTAACAGTGGTAGGTGGTGGTAATTTTTTGTTGATTTCGACCTTTGCTTTATCGACCTCAATGCGTTGACAAGAAATGCGATGACCAAGAACAATTCCTTTAGTTCTCATAAAATGACATTTTTCCCAATTCAAAACCAGATTTGTTTCCTCGCATCTGTTTAAAACTCTTGCCAAATTGTCGGTGCATTGGTCAAAATTCTGTCCATACACTAAAAAATCATCCATGAATACCTCAATTGAGTCCTCAATCATATTTGAGAATATCGCCATCATACACCTCTAGAATGTTACTGGTGCATTACACAACCCAAATGGCATCCGTCAGAAGGAAAAGGTTCCAAAAGGATAAGTGAATGTAGTCTTTGCTTGATCTTCCAGCTAATAGCTATTTGATTGTATCTAGAATATCCATCCAGGAAAAATAGTAGGCTTTACCAGCTAGCCTATCTAACATTTGATCGATTCAAGGGAGTGGAAAATGGTCCTTCTTTATGGACGCGTTCAGTCGTCGGTAATCCATGCACACTCGCCATCCAGGTGCGATGCGAGTAGGGATTAACTCATTCTTATCGTTAGTCACAACTGTGAAACCACTCTTTTTAGGCACACATTGGACTGGGCTTACCCAGTTACTATCAGAAATACGATATATAATGCTCGCATCCAACCATTTGATAATTTCCTTCTTTACCAATTCTTTCATTTTCTCATTGATTCGTCGTTGTTGTTCAATAAATTTCTTCCCTTCATCTTCTAATCGTATCTTATGCATACAGAAAGAAGGACTGATGCCTCTGATGTCTGCAATGCTCCAGGCTATGGCTTTCTTGTGATCTTTCAGGATTGCGATAAGCTTCTCATGTGTTGTGTGGGACCTCCTTATCTGCTTCACAGTCTATGATGATAACATCATCAAGAAACACCAGCTTATCGACTTAAACAAGAACATCTTTGATCTGTTCTTCTAGTTGTGCTAGAGATCTGTCTGCCAATTGTAATGTCACCGCAGTAAGCTTCATCGTCCCGATTCCTAACTTCTTAAAAGTAGACAGAGGCATTAAGTTAATACTATCTCTTAAATCGCACAAAGCTTTACCTAAGTAATGATTTCTAACGGCGCATGGAATTGTGAAGTTGCCAGGATATTTCATCTTGGTTGGCAACTTCTTTGTGATTACAACATTGCATCCCTCTGTGAGCGCAATCATCTCGATGTTGGATAACTTCTATTTGTTTGATAAAAGCTCCTTCATGTATTTCCCATAACTGGGTATCTGCACAAGAGCATCTATTATAGGTAGATTAATATGCAATTGTTTCAAAGTAGAAATAAACTTTTGATATTCCTTGTCATGGACTTTTTCTTTGAAACATTATGGAAATGGCAAAGGATGGTTGCAGTAAGTGGTTATGGGTAACTCTATTGCTTTAATAGTAATGGTTGTGTCGACAACTTATATGGACAGACTGTAGGCAGAGATGGTACTACAGTTGGTTCTTCAGCATTATTTTGTGCTTGACTTCCTTTAGTTATAACCTCTTCTTATTGCTGTGAAGTGGATGCTTTGACATGGTCTTGATCAGAAGTGCTTAATCCTACCTCTTTTTCCCACTTCTTAGTGTGATTACCTTGCAATGCTCCTTCCCCCTTTGCGTTGGATTTTTAGTATCACTAGCTAGAGTACTTGGTTATCTAGTGCTGAGATTTGAGGCCAACTATCCAAGTTGAGCTTCCAATACTCGTATAGAATAAGAATTACCTTGCACTATCGCTTCGATTCGTGTGATATGCTCGTGCATCATCGCTTCAAGAACAGCCATAGGATATATCTTAGGTTGAGTAGATTGTTGCTGTTGATGCTGATGATGTTGTCCTTGCATTTATGGTAGTACAGATGGTTGTGGCTGCAATCGTGATTGTGGTTGCATTTGACTATGTGACTGTATTGGTTCAGTATAGGAATTACTTCTGAATTCTAATGGTAGTTCTGTGATTACCTGTTGTTGTAACCTCCTTGCCTATAACTTCCTTGGTTTGAAGAATTTCCATATCTATATGTGAACGTATTTTGATTTCCCCAAGGTTGTTGCAAACGATTATTGTAAAAGTTACCAAATGAACCCCCTCGGATGTTGTTAACATAATATGCATTTCTGCATGTAGTGGGCACTCTTCATAGCTGTTCCTTTCATATTCTTTATGATATTGGCCAGTGAAGATACCTACGCTGTTCCTTTCATATTCTTTATGATATTGGCCAGTGAAGATACCTACGCTGACAATGCAGAAATAGCATCTAATTCAAGAACTCCAAGGTTAGTTTTCACCTGTGCAGATCGAGAGATTGAATATTGGTAGTCGTTCTGAGCAATCCTCTCCAGAATTTGAACAGCTTCATCATATGTACAATCCAACAATGGACCATTTGTCGATGCTTCGATAAGATTTCTTGTCTGAGCATTTAAACCATTATAAAAAATCTCAATCTAGGTCTCTTGTTGAATTCCATTCATTGGGCATCTTTGAAGCAATGCTTTGTAGCGCTCCTACGTTGTATGTAAATTCTCATCATCAAGTTGATGATATGTAGTGATGTCATTCCGCAACCTTGCGCTCATTGTCGGTGGATTAAATCTTAAAACAAATTACGTTGCTAAAGCATTCCAAGATGTGATAGATCCAGTCAGCAATCCTAAGAACCATGTTCGTGCTTTTCCCTTCAATGAGTAAGGAAATAATTGCATATTCAAGGCATCACCAGGGACACCGTAATGACTAAAGGATGCAAAAATAAGTAAAAATGATTTCAAATGTTCTCGTGTGTCCTCATGCGGAAAACCTGAATATTGCCCATTAGAATTGAGCATCTAAAACATCTTCGGTTTCAATTCAAAGTTACCAGCCTGAATTGCTGGACTCACAACCCCTGGTTGTAGATCATCGAGTATAGGCACAACAAAATCTCTTATTGTCCTATTCTGTATTTGCTCTTCTTGCTGACGTTGTGGTGGTAAATCTTGTGGCAGCACTGGAGGAATGTCATTTTGTGGCAGCATTGGTGGTAAATTATTGTTGTTGTTGTTACCAGTCATTTTCCTTTGTTCTTGCCTTCTCCTCCTAAGTGTTCTCTCAAGCTCCAGATCAAAGCTTACAATGTCCTTAGGATTTCTCCTTGTGGACATGCAACAAAAAATCTGAAAAAGAAAACAATTAGAAAAAAAATAATAACAGATTAGTAAAAATTAAAAATTAAGTAAAATTAATTGCAACTACAAAAGTAGACATTAAACAAACGTCATTCCCTGACAACGGCGCCAAAACTTGATCGGTGTTTTTATGACACAACAATTGTGCAAACGTACACACATCTATGCAAGTATAGTTGATAGACAAATCTACCGGATATCGATCCCACGAGGACTGGATTTTTAATGTCTAATTGTCAGAGCAATCAATACTGAAATTAAAGGTAATGTGAGTACTGATGTAAGTGCAATATGTCAGATCTGCACATTAAAATAGTCAATAAATGTCAATGCAATTAGAGTTAAACTTCAGAGATTAAATGTCAGTGTACTGAAAATAAATCCAATTGTGTTGAGTGTTGAATGCCTAATATTTAAATGCATGAAATATAAATGTGACCAAGTGTAGAGGGTAGAAATGGTTCATTGAATATTGCTAAGTCGCAACGCTGGATGCGTCGGCTAGGTAAAATATAGATGAATTGTCACTGCAATGAAGTCTCTTTAAGTTCTTACCAACAACAACTCCCTACTTAATCCTAACTCAAATACAATCACTCCACCTCTCAGTGCAAGTAACGATGTGTATCCATGAAAAAGTAACTGATATTTATCTTAGTCCCGAGTAGCTCTCGCCTAACCCACTTGTTAACCTAACCTGTCACCGCATCTCTTGATGTCGACGTACTGCAATTTCAGTCTCATGTTTAGAGCGGTTAGATCCAAGAATAAACGGATAAGCAGTGTAAAGTAAGAATCAAAATGATTTAACATCAAAAGATACTCTCGTATTCATTTAATATCATCAAAATTCATCATTATTTAAGAAGAATTAAAAAGTACAACGAAACTTACTATCTCTAGACTACTAGGCCTACTCCCAAATTGTTCCTCTTGCTCAGCATCAAGCACCTCTCGTCAGAAGCAGTTGCAGACTTGCTTCATCAGCTCCCTGAATTCCAGCTCAAATCTTTAATTCACACAGAATTTTCAGAATTTAATCCCCTTTCTCTTGATGATTTCTTTTCTTTCTTTGTTCGTCTATTTATAGCCTCTTAATATTGCAGATTTCAGCCTCCATTCTCAAATTCAGATCTAGATTTTGTAAATGTCAAAGTTAGTTAGAGTATAGTTGTGCACTCACGCATATTACATATTTTCTTCAGAGATCTACAGGTTGTCGCTGCACTGCTAGGCGTAATCTGATATTGTAATTGTGGTGACACCTGTGATATTCCTGTGCTGGTGCTTCCAGATGTAAATTCAGCTTTATTCTACTCATTTGAGATACAAATTCAATGCGGTGACATCTCTTGGTCACAATTCTAAGCTAATCTTATGGCTGCGTTCTACCTATATTGACCTTCTGGGTTGAGCTCCTGCACTGACAATATTAAGACGTAATATTTCGGCTGCTTACATCGACATTAGAACAAAAATAAACAAAAAATAACAAAACTTTAACTATCAATGAGTTGGAAAATATGAAAACAATTATAAAATGCTAATGATGCATGCTAAATGAAGTACAAAAGAGACAATTTAAACACTAAATTGAGAAGAAAATCAATGTCATTTGTTAATTAAGATTCTCTTTTTCTTCTTTTTGTGACCTTGTAATTTTGTTACTATTCACACATTTTCTTACTCATGATTCTTTTGTTTCTACTCATTTTTCTTTTCTTTTTGATTTTTCTCTATTTATCTCTTTTTAGCTAAACTAAAGTTTATACATTATATTGAGTTTCCTATTGTTATTGTGTTAACCTCCACCTTAATGTGTCTACTTACCCTCAATATCAATGGTTATACGTCTATTTTCATGAGAACAAGACTAAAGAAAAGGATATACACAAATCATTATCTGAGGCTTATAAGGCTTATAATGTGACTCATTAAGAAGGTGTCTTAAGGCTAAAAAATGGGTGCTATTTGATAATTCGGAACAAGGTTTGGCTTTTTAGCTCTAGTTATGTCAAACAATACCTTAGGTCATCCTTAAACAACTCAATATGCACAAATATCAATTTCATCTCATAATTTCAAAATTATTATCTATCATATAAACTAGCATGCTTGTTTTGTTATATCTTGCACATCATTTGGTATTGATAATCCCTTTCTATCTATACTTAATATAACCTATAAAACTTTCATGCTAAGAAAATTAAAAATTACTTATCATCATGTCAAATTTATCTACCAACACAATCAACCTATAATATATGCTCCTAACCAATCACTTGTATTTCTACAAGCTCAAGCACATATAAAATATAAAAAATTTATGCCAAAAATTTCCTATGTTACCTCTCACACTTTAGAAAACACATTGTCCCCAATGTGTAGTCCCCTTAAAAATAAAAGAAAGAAGTTACCCGATTTATCGTAAAGGTCCTCTTCCTCTCATGGTGGTTGTTATTCTCCTTTTGGCATTAATGTTCGAAATTGTTGTGTCTTCCATAATGTGGGGTTCCTACAAAAAGAATTTAAGCATATATACAAAGATAACTACTAATCCTACTCCTATGAATTATATAAGTCTTATAATGAAAAACAAAAATTATCGAAAAGTTATTTTTCCTCATCCATCTCACGTCCTCCTCCTCACTATTGTTCCCTTCTTCTGGCTCTTTGTCGTCATGCTCCTCATCCATTGCCCCAAACATGTCCGATGTGTAGTTAGGGACCCTAATGTTATGTTACCGAGTAATCTCCTAAGATTCCTGTATTTTTTAGATCATCCAATCGAGCGTTGGATGACTCCCTTCTCCAACTTCTTGTTGAGCTGATGCTAACCTTTGTGTGAAAGTAGGTGTAGCCGTCAAGTCTCATGATTTCCTCTTTCCCTCTTTCATTTATTTAACGCGAAGCTCCCCATATTATTCGAAGAGGGTGTCACCAATGACACTCTTTGACAGCTTCAATGTTTGCTTAGTTGATGTCATGACACTCTTGCCCTTCTATATAAAGCAGTGATTAAGTGAGGAAAAAAAATCCCCTCCTTTTGGCTTCTCAAACATCGACTCATATTTTGGTGGATCTACTTCCCTATACAAAACCTACTTTTTCTACAAAATTGCGAATAATAATACTGCTTGAAAAGCATTAACGTTAGAAACATTTAAAGTATGTATCATACGTGTGCATATAAATTGGATCCACATTTTGGCTTCAGGAAATGTAATGACTTGGTTAAATCAAGTAGGGATACTAGTGCCTGGCCTAAATTTCCATTCCCCCTTCTCTTAGTCAGATATGTAATTACTTTAGTCATATTTATATCACTAAAGGATTCTAAGTTGATTTGATCTAAGAATTCATGTTCATAATAAGGAGCATCGAAGAATCTACATATTATTTTGGGGGGTTGCCTTAACACTAATTCCTCTAATTACTAAGGTTTCCCAATTAAATTCATCCTTAGTCCTAGAGATATAATCTTTTAACGTTCTAAAAAAAATCTTGGACTACAAGGATCACTACAGGTTCTGTGGGGGTTGTCCAAAAATCATTCCCACCTATGATACCTAACTAGAGACCAAATTTCCTTACACAAAATTATCAATGGGTGAAAACCCCTCTCTTGAATGAATGTCTTCCCTTGAAGCTCATTAAAATATTTTTCCACATTTACATTTACAAAATTTGAAGGGTTTGTATTCAATGATGGTTCAGATTCTACAATACGTCTAGCCTTTCTAGGAGGCATTATAAATAATAGAATATACGATAGTAAGAACTTTAAACCTGGTTTGTTATGTTGCTCCACTTGCTTGGAAACCTTAAAAGTTAAAAGATAAAATAGGAAAAGAAAGGATTTTTAGGTTTTCAAAGGATTTTTGTGAGTTAAAATAAGATGGAGTGAATTAGAATACTGTTTTAATATTTATAAGGGTTAGGATTTATGGTTTTAAGGTGCAAAAAACTCAAAAAAAAGCTCTTAGCTGACAGGTTCGCAATGGGGTCGGGTTTATCTTACAAAAATTGCAGTCGATGTCGCGACACAGGGGGTTTTTGTTGCAACAAACCCTCAGGTTCTCTTGGTCGCGACACACTTAGGGCATCGTCACGATATCCTCCTCAATTCTAGAGACTTCTGAATCTGTACGCTTTGTCGCAACATGGGAAGAGCTTTGTCGCAACATCGACATCAATCTTGTTCTCCTTGGTTCTGTCACCTATATTGCGACACAAATGATGGTGTGTCGTAACATACCCCTATTTCCTGTTAACTACAGAAAGAAAAACTAAACTCAATTAAAATTAATAAAATAAATGAGTAATAAAATAAAACAAATAATTAAAACTAACAAAATCTAATTTAAGGAATATAAATTCTTTAAAAATCTGGACGATCCGCGTTGCCACCGTAGAACTTCCAACTGGTTCTTGACACTTTGATAACTTCCAATTGATTCTTGACACTTTGATTCGTCGTTTGTTTCTTTGTCAAAATATATAAACCAACCCCTTCGATTGAAACCACTGATGTTGCCTTATTTTCAACTAACATGACATCCACATTACAAACCACTGATGTTGCCTTATTTGCCTCAAGCTTTCTCCCTTCTGTATCACTTAACATTTTTGTTACTCGAGCCTTGCTACTATTTTCGAATGAGAATGAATCTAACTCCCTAACTTTTTCAGTTTACACCTTCTCTAGTATGGCCAGAAAGTGCATTGGTTCTTTTACTCTCTCATTAACGATCGGTTTAAGCTCTATCTTAATGGTTAGTTAATCTATTTTAGTTGGATCATATATCAATCCCCAACATATTCCCGTAGGCTTGAATCGTGTCTCTGTGCGTGGCTCTTAAAACCATTGAAGGGTTTGAACTCCCCATGAATTTGTTTCCCTTTTTAATGATGGCTCAATTACTTTGACATCTGAAAAGTGAGGTAATGACTCAAAAAGGAAAATCTTACTGGTTATCTAAAGCATATGAAAAGCCTCTATATCATTGATTTCTTTGGGAATTTGTTTCAAAACAGGGACGTTGTGTATCATAGCTACCTTCCTTCCAAGGTTGAACCCCTGATTTATGGACTCTTTAATTTCCAATTTTTCTTTTGTATCTCTATCGGTAATAGTTTTCAATTGAAGACTCACATTTTGCAAGTTGAGGTCATCATAATTATTCAAAGGAACTGATTCATCACTAGATTGAAGCTCGTTTTCGATGCTCAGAATATGTTCAATTTCCTCCTCATGATCTTTAACTATGAGCTCATATTCAATCTTACCATAATTATCATCATGGTCATATTCAAATTCCTTTAGATCAAATTTGGGAACATCATTCATGACCTCTTGCCTTGAGTGTAGTGCCTCAGATATACCTTGGAGCATTTTCATTGTTTGTTTCATTTTATCTAACATTCTTGATGCAACCTCAGAGGTAGTTCTAGACAAATCAGAAGGAGGCTCGTCTAAACAATTAGGCATGTCATGATCTTCTTTAATTATAAATTACCAATGGGCTTATGTGGATGTTCAACTGTATCATTATCTTGATCATTACTCCACTGGTGTATTGAGGATTCATTTCCGTATTGGCTCCATTCTATCTTGAATAATTTTTTATTTTCCATGATCTTCCAATCTTTGTAATTTCTGTCCTCGTAGATGTCATCGTCGTAATTGTACCTCTCATTTGACCACCTGTAATAGTAGTCATCCATAGCCTAAAAAATATTATGGGAATCTTGATTAAAAGTAATTGATCTGAAAAATAAAAAACTATTAGTATTATTAAATTGTAACTATAGCCTAAATAATAATAATAATAATAATAATAATAATAAACAAAATAAACAAAATAAAATAATGAAAATCATATCTATAGCCTAAAATTTTCCTAATTATTCTATTGACAAAGAAAGAACAAAATTTACTAAAGCATTGCCTCCCCAACAACGATGCCAATAACTTGATCACCCCCGAATGTACTCTCGTTCGGCGTAGATTTCAACTTTCCGTAAGTATACAGGTCAGGTTTTAAATATAGTGTGTTACAACGGAACACTTGGTAGTATTTCAAGGATCGTACCCAAAAAAGGCGTAAGACGATAGTAAATTAGATATCTACAAAGAATAAATTAATTAGTACTTACTTTAGAGATTACAGTACGAAGAGCAATAAAAAGAGTTTGTTTAGAAAGCATGAAATAAAATAAGATAAAAAATAAAAGTGGGATTTGAGATGTAGAAATTCTTATGAATGGCTTTGGGGATATTAGGTCGTTTCTGTAACAGTTCTTCAATTATTTGGTTTTGAGTCCTCAAATCAACTAGTCACTACCCCTCTTGGATCTCTCGATCTGCCACCGGTATAGCAAGTCGATAGAGATTACTTATTGCTTGATGTTACAATCTAAACCTGTTTGGGGAAAATGTGTTCACAGATGTGCAATACCAATTTTGGGTTCATTCCCAGCTAGATGACTTTCTAGGGTTGTCAGGCCTAGTGTTTACTCGATGTTCTTCCTTTGCCAAACAGTTGATCCGAAAGGTAAAATCCCTATTAAATAATCAATCAAATATTTATACTTCCACTCCCTAATTCCCCAAAATGAAATTAGTTTCTCATGGGTTTCTTGATCATCATAAACACAAATATATATAAAAACATATAATTGAATAAGAGAACGAAAAAAGGAACTAAAATTGTATTGACAATTGATGGCGTTTGTAACGTCACAACAACTGTGCAAGCGGACACACGTCAATACAAGTATAGTTGATAGAACACTTCTCTCGGATATCGATCCCACGAGGAATGGGTTCTTGATGTCTAAATGTCGAAGCAATTAATGCTGGAATTAGATGAATTGTGAGTAAGGTTGTCAGCGCAATTACGTCAGATCTGCACACTAAAATTGTTAATACTATCAATGCAATCAAGGTTAATTTTCAAAGCAACTAAAAGTAAATCAAAGTGTTGAGTATTTAAATGCATAGAAGTAAAGGTTTGATCAAGTGTAAAGAATTGGAGAGGATCACTGATTTCACTAAGTCACAATGCTAGATGCGTCGACAAGGTATTGTATAGACGAATTGTCATAGCAATAAAGCTCTAATGAGTTCTTACTAACACCAGTTCTCTATTTAGTCAAGACTCAAGTACTCACAATCACCCAGTTCTCGGTGTGAGCAACGTTGTGACTCCAGAACAAGCAATCGGAATCTCTTCTAATCCCAAGCAACTCTAGTTGTCTTCCTTGTTAACCTAACTTGTCACCGCATCTCTCGATGTTGGCGCACTGTAATTTCACTCTCGTGCTTAATGCAGTTAGATCCAAGAATAAACTGATGAAAAGTATAAAATAAGAATCAAAGCAATCTAACAATCAAAGATACTCTCGTATTCATCTAAGTGTCATTAGAATTCATTAGCATTTAAGAGGGGTTAACAAATACATCGAAGCTTACTATCTCTAGACTACTAGAACTATTCCTTAATCGTTTCTCTTGCCTTGCATCAGCACCTCTCATCAGAAGTGGTTACAGACTTGCTTCATCAGCTTCCTTATTTCTAGCTAAAATCTCAAAAATCACACAAAATTTGTAGAATTCAATCCCTTAATTCTTGATGCTTTCTTCATTCTTCATTATTCTATTTATAGGCTCAAGAAATTACAGATTTTCTTCATTCTTAGATCCAGATCTAGATTTTTGCAGCTATCAAAGTTAGTTAGAGTACAGTTGTGTACTCACGTAGATCTGATGTTTGCTTCAGAGATCTGCAGGTGGCCATTGCATTGCTGGTCACAATCAGAGATTATAATTGCCACGACACCTATGATATTCTTACGTTGGTGCTTCCAAATGTAAATATAGCTTGAGTCTACTCATTTAAGGTTCAAATTCAATACGATGGCATTTCTTGGTCGCAATTCCAAGCTAAACTTGTGGTTGCATTCTGCCAATATTGATCTTTTAGACTGAGCTCCTGCGCTGACAATTCTAAGATGCAAAATATCGGCTGCTTGCATCGACGTTAGTACAAAAATAGATAAAAAAACAAGAATTTAAACTAACTATCAATGAATTAGAAAATATGAAAACTGAGTATAAAATGCTTACGATACATGCTAAATGAGATAGAAAAGAGACAATTAAAAAACACAAATTTAAGGAGAAAATATATGTCATTTGTAATACCATCAGCAATTTGTCGAGAAAAATTCCTCGAACGTTTATGCAAATTCTACAATCTCGTTTCCCAAAATAAAATACTATCTTTAAAACTAAAAACTAAGATCTATTGAATGGTGTCTGAAACCCTAGTGTTAAAGGTCCCATTTATAGCTTTGGATGGCCGTTTGTAGTCAACCCTAGGTTAGCTGTCGTTCCTTGTGTCTAAATGGAATTGTAAAGACCAAAATGCCCTTAATTTAATGTGAAATCTGCGTCCAGGGGTCGATGTCGCGACACACAGGAGTCGTGTCGCGACTTAGAGGTCAATCCGCTCTTTAAGGTAAAATTTCTAGGCATTTTAGCGACACGTAATGCCCACATCGCGACATAGGAGACAATTTTGACATTCTGCAGTTCTGATCCCTTTGTCGTGACACAGATCAGTCTGTGTCGTGACATAGTGATCAACCTCCTATTTGTTTGTCTTCTAAACATTTCCTGCACACTCACAAGGTTCATTAGGTAACCCTTAGGCCTCAAGCGGCCTCAAAGATAACAATAAACACCTTTTTGTACTTTGTACACAATTTATTTAATAAAATAAAACTAAACTAAATCCTAAAGAAACAAAACAAAAATACTTGATTTCAAGCTCTTCAAGTGTGAAAAATTGTTCAATCTGCTAGGTATGAAACCGACAGATCAGCCCTCCTACACAAAGTTGTGATTAGGTGAGGAAAGAAAATCCCCACCTTCTGACTTCCTACACAACGACTCATGTCTCGGTGGATCCATTTTCCTATACAAACATGCTTTTTCTACAAAATTGCAAATAACAACACTGCTCGAAAAGCATTAACATTTGAAACATTTAAAGCAGGAACCATACAAGTACAAATAAATTGGATCCACATCTTAGCTTCAGGAAACATGATTGCTTTACTAAATGATGCAGGAATGCTAGTGCCTAGCTTAAATTTTCAGTCCCCCATTCCCTCAGTGAAATAAGTAATTACTTCATGCATGTCTATATCACTAAAGGATTCTAAATCTATTTGATCTAAGAAATTCTGTTCATAATAAGAGGCATTAAATAAATTACAAATTATTTTAGGGGTTACATTATCACTAGTTCCCCTAATTACTAAGGTTTCCCAATTGATTTCATCTCTAGTCCTGAAGATGTGATATTTTAAGGCAACATAAAATTACTGAACTACAGGGATAACAATAGGTTCTGTAGGGATTGTCCAAAAAATGTTGCCATCTATGGTACCTAACTAAAGGCAAACTTCTTTGCACAAAACCATTAATGGATCAAAACCCCTTTCTTGAATGAAGGTTTTACCTTGAAGTTCATTAAAATATATTCTACATTCATATTTAAGAAATTTGAAGGATTTGTACCTAATGATGGTTCTGATTCTATAGTACATCTAACCTTTTTAGGAGACATTCTGAATCAAAGATGTAAGAGTAGGAACTTTAAACCTGGATTTGTGTGCTTCTCCCCTTGCTTGGAAACCTGAAAGATTATAAGAGAAAATAGGAAAAGAAGGAATTTTTAGGTTTTTATGAGTAAAAATAGAGTGGAGTGAGTTAGAATAATGTTTTAGTATTTGTAAAGGTTAGGATTTAGGGTTTTAGGCTATAAAAATTTAGAAATAATAAGCCTTTAATCACTAGGTTACGTAGTTAGGCCGAGTCGGTTCTACAAAAATTGCAAGTGATGTCGCGACATGGAGAATCTTTATCGTGACATAGCCTTCAGTTCCTCTAGGTCGTAACGTATTTGGAGGCTTGTCACGACATTCTCCTTAGCCCTGCAATTTTTTGAGTCTGTCTCCTTTATCGCGACGAGGGAGTATCCATGTTACGACGTTGGCTTCAATCTTGTTCTTTCTAGATTTTATCCTCTTTGTTGCAACACAACTGATAGTATGTCGCAATATACCCCTGTTTTCTATTAAATACTAAATGAAAAGCATGTTAGAATGATATACAATAATATACATAATTTAGTACCACTAAATTACTTTTAAGTCTTACTACCAGTCTCATCCGGTATGCTTACCCTTACCGAGCGGATCCAACTTTGTTCAGCTTTTTTCCACCTCTCATAAGACCTTTCCAACTCATTCAATCGACCCCTTTCCTTGAATCGGTTAATTTTTTCTTTGCTCATAAATGGGATTCGATTGTGCCCTTCTCCCTTCTTCAATTCGAGCAAATGACATCATTCATTGTGCTCCTTAATTTCATCACTTTTGTTACCACACTTAAAGGTTTCCACCTCACAATTGATCCTTATTGTAAGCTCATTATTGTTTAGCTCGATGGTGGACTATGATGTGGCTATGAACGATCTTCCTCACAAGATAGGAATATCCTTGCCTTCCTCAAAATCTAAAATAACAAAGTCCACAAGGATGATGAAACTCTTTACCTAGACTAAGACGTCTTCTAAAATTCCCCTCGGTCGTATAGATGATTGATCTACCAATTGTAGAGTAACTTGGGTACTCTTAAGATCTGCACTCCCAAGCTTCTCAAATCTTGACAAAGGCATTAGGTTTATGATTGCACCGAGATCACATAGAGCCTTGTTAAACTGAAGCTTCTCAATTTTAAATAGGATAGTAAAACTAATGGGATCCTTCAGTTTTGAGGGAATTACTTTGGAGATAATAGCATTGCAGGATGCATTTACCTCTACTTGCTCGTCTACTTTGATTGTTCGATGTCGTGTCATGATTTCCTTTAAGAACTTGACGTACATGGGTACCTTTTCTATCAATTCAATCAAAGGTAGGTTAATGTTAAGGGATTTAAAAAGGTTAAGAAAACTTATAAAGTTGCCTTCATCTTGGCACTTCTTTTCCTCTAACCTTTTTGGGAAAGGAATTGTGGTACTCATTTCTTTAGGAATATCCTCTTTTGTTTCTAATGGCTCATTTGTGGACATCTCCTTAGGTTTGATGACTTCAGTGTTATCGTCAGACGGGATGTTTATGATGTCGTGTGGTTTATAAAGCCTTGTTCGTCCTTAGGTTGTTATGGGCTACTGAGTACTTTGCCCGATCTTAGCTCGACCACTTTTTACCTACTCTTTACGTTCTCTACGGGGATTATTCTCTGTGTTGCTAGGGATCCCTGAACCAATGGGTACAAATGAAGAATACTAAAGACTTACTTTTTAATTATGTGTTAATTTTAAGACTTATATAGTATTTTTAATTATGTAGTCAATACTTTAATTTGGTTAATTTTTTAATTCGGGTAATTCTATTAATTTGATTAATTCAGGTAATTAAAGTAATTTTTTTAATACTTATTTTAACGAAAAAAATATATATATATAATTTTTGGTTAATTCGGTTAACCGATCGAATTAACCAAAAAAATTTTGGTTCGATTAATTTTTTTTAGAAAAATTTTTGATTCGGTTAATGGTTAAATATCTAAAGGGGTCAGTTAATTCGGTTAATGGTAGTTTGGGTCGGTTAATCGAATGAACATCCTCAGGGATGTCAATTGGGCAGGGTGGGTAAGCATTTTTTATTCCCATCCCAACCTCGAGATTTGTTGCGGGTATAAAACTGAAAACCATCCTCGTCTCACCACCCACGTAAGGTCTCAGATCCACTTAATCCTCACCACACAACCCACTTTATGTAATATATTTATAAGTATTAAATAAATATAAACCAAAATTTTTATGAAAAAAAGTATAAAATATCTATCATCTAGACCACCACGTATGTGACATTCACATCCCTACTCAAAAAGAAATATTTGAATGATAGTGGCACCGGAGAGAACCGGTTAGATATGTAAGATCATTTTAATTAAATTTTTTTTATAAATTGTTTATTTGTTGTTATTGCTGTTGTTGTTGTGTAAGAAAGATTTATCATATAATATTTCAATAATTATTTTTAATCAATATTATTAAATATGTTTATTAATTTAATGTAAATATCTTTCAGATTGAGTCTATTTAATGTAAATATCTTTCGTACTTATCATAAATCATTAGTATAATTATTTTTAATTTATAAAAAATTAAACACATAAAATCACATTCAACGTGCCATTAGAAACTAGTTACCTTAAATGCTAAGGATAGATTGACACTTGTAATTCAACAATTTTTATTATAAAAAATTAAATTTTTAATTCAAATTGTTTTTTATACCATAATTCCAATTTTTTAATTTTAAAAATACTATTTTTAAAAAAATGTGATTAAAAATAGTTATTTTTAAATAAAACATTATTATTTTAAAACCATATTATAGAATTGGAATATTTATTTAATTTAATAAAAAGTTTTAAAAATATTTTTAAATAACTACTCTGTAAACAAAACATTAGAAATTCTATCACAAATAGAGCTGATGTGGGTCGGGTCGGATCAAGTTCGAGTTGGATTTCAACAAATTTTTAGTCCCAATTACTAGGCCTGAGCACGGCTCGGCCCGGTCCGAAGAATGAGCTTAAAATTTTGTACAAGCTTGATCCGAATTATAGAAATCAAGCTCGAGCCCGACCCGGCCCAACCCATATTAATTTTTTTAGATTATTTTATTATAAACAACAAATTTAAAAAATATATAATATATCAAATACACTTAAAAATATTAAAACAAGCATTAAAAAATAAACAAATTTAAAATATATTAAAAAATTTATATGAAGATAGTTGCAAATAAAGTATTAGAAAAATTAACAATAAAACATAAGTTCTACAATATTCAAATAATATTAAAAAAGATAGCGAAACAATAGTAAAAACGCATAAAAATAACATCCAAACAACCAAAATAGGAACTAAAATAGCAGCAAAACAACAAAAATAGAAATAAAAACAGTAACAAAAATAATAGCAAAAATATTAAAAAAAACAACAACAAAAATAACAGCAAAAACAATACCAAAATAGTAAAAACAATCAAAACAACAACCAAAACAGTAAAAAAATAGCACCAAAACAACAATATAATTTTTTTATTAAAAATGGTTAATTTATTCGGGTGGGGCCGGCCCGAGCTCGAGCCAAAAAATCTTATCTGATGCCTAACCCGTTTAGAAAATTGGCCTCATTTTTTGTCCAAGCCCATTTTTTGAGCCTATATTTTGTCCAAACCCTTCCATTTTTGAGCGAGCTTTCGGGTCGGATCGAGTGACCCAACTCATGATCAAGTCTAATCACAAGCAATATGCGTATGGAAACTACAAATATAGAACACAAATGTACTTTTAAAAATAATATACACTAAATAGTAAAACATATAATTTGAAATTAATTAATAAAATAACACATAAATTATGTACAATATTAAAAATAAAATAAAAATTAGATTAGATTGTTTATTAGTTGGTGTCGAGTTAACTTAAGACATCAACTCAATCAAATACATTATTAATATATATACATATATACATACACACAATTCATGAAAATAATAAATTGTGCATAATATATAAAATTAAAATGTATAAAAATATTCGAATAAAGTTTTAGTTGAATGATAAATTGAAAGTTTTACTAATGTAGTTGATTAGATTCAAATCTCACAATATGCATATTTTTATTGGATTTTTTAAATAAAAAATTAAAATACTATTGAATAATATAACTTATTTTAATTACGGAAATATATTTTCATAATTTTCCTAACTGAATTGGTGACGCAATCGAGGATGACACCAACTCAATCAAAAGTTCAAATAATAGTATAGACCGAAAAAAACTATTTAAAAAAAAAATATAATTGAAAATATAATTATTTAAAAACTGTTTTAATGGGAAGGAGTGATATATATACAATAAATATAAAATTAAAGTATTAATAATTGGTTAATTTTTTAATTAATAATTAATAATTTTATTTTTCTTAAAGTTTGTTATTTTTTAAAAAGGTTATTATATCGTTTGTGTGCACGTAAATATATATATATATATATATATATGAACAAATTTTAAAAATTTTTCAAAGGTGTTTTTGAAAAAATATAAATAATGAAAAATAGCTTTAATTTTGTGAAATATTTGAATATTTTTTATTTTTTAATATTTATTAAAAATAATTTAATTTCATAATTTATTTTTAAAATTTAATAAAAATGTGTAACATACTTAATTAAAAGAGATTAAATTGTATAGACAATGTTGAAGCATTTTTAAACAATATGATTTTAAATAATTTTAATTTATAAAATTATTTTTATATATTTAAAATTTAGCCAAAGCTTACATAGTTCAAGAACTCCTAATACATAATTTGATGTTTAAAATTTAACATTGTTTTTTAATATGGTACCTATGTTATTTTTTAACCAATGTGGTATTTTTATTTGATAAAAGTTATATATTTTAGTACCAAAAGGTAATATTGTTAATTTTTTGACGTTTAATTTGAGTTTTAGAGTTGATTTGATGAAAATTCATAATTAGTAACATTAGAAATTAACTTCCATCAAATATGTTAGGGATAAACACAAAAAAGCAATGAACAAATAAAATAATAAAGAAATTTAAAAAATCAAACACATATTTTAAGTGGAAAAACTCCTCCGAAGAAGATAAAAAATCACGGGCAAAAATGAAGAGTACAAAGATGGAGATAAAACTAAAACTTGAAACTAGAAATAAGAACTTTTAAAACGTAAACACAAAATTCTCAGAAAGTGTGTAAAAGATAATGCCTAAATGTGTAATGACTTATTTTTCTAAGGTGAAAATGGTCTATTTATAGGCTACATTTATAGATCAAATAATATTAAAATAACCTACATTATTCAGAGTTTAAGTGGGAAACTAAAAATAGAATATAATTGGGAGAAGAAAAGCCGAAAAATACGAGGCATGACTTCGCAAATCTCTATCTTGACTCGTATTTTCACAACATCTCCTTTTTCAAAGCTCGTCACAAGCTTATTTCAAACTATGCAGGATATTAACTGAGCCAAAGTTGTGCTTAGAAGCTGGAAGTCTTTTAGTCTTCGATTTGTGCACTACCAAATCATAACCAACTCGGGTCTGATTTCCATGAATGTAGTACCCTATCTTTTCAAAACTTGCATCCAAAATAGAACCTCTCTTATATGAAATGGTCATACCTTTTTCACTCGGGTTTGACTTCAACTCCTTAACAAACAAGGGAAGTCCTATTTCACTAGTCATTGTTGATCATTCCAAACATAAAAACTGTAAAACTTTTTACCTTTCATCAAAATAAAAGCCCCACGGGATACCTTAATATCGCATGACTCAATATTAATTCTACAACCCTTTGAGTCCCAAATTTCCAAGGAGATGAGATTTTTGTTATGCCTGGCAACTAACAGTGCCTTAATTGTCTCGTCATACATACTGATCTGAACAGTACCAATACCGGTTACCTTTTTAGTGAACCATTCCCCATGCACACAACTCCACCTTCAATTAAACTGTATGTGGAGAACCAATCCCTGTTAGGACACATGTGGAAAGAACTGTAATAACCTGATTTCAGTGGTAAAGGGAGTTTAGATTTTAAATTTTAATTACATTTAGTAAATTAATTTTATTGAGTAAATTACACTCATAAGGTCATATAAAGTATTTAGGCTAAGAAATTTCATTAGTAGTGATAATTAGTATAAGGTATTAACATATTAAATAATATGTGAGTAGGTTTTGGTGTAAGAATTTATACAGGTTATTATTATTAATATATATATTTATAAGTTAGTGGATAAAGATGGAAGGAATTATAAAATTTTATTTTATAATTTATTTTAAGTAAGTGAAACTAAAAGAAGATAAAGACAAGAGGGACACATCATCATCTTCTTTATTTTTCTTTCTTCCTTGACCGAAAACACCATAGGAGAAAAGCTTGGAAATTTGGTTGTTTTGGGAAGCTTTGCTTGTAAGTGAAATTATGTTTTATACTTAATATTAGTTGTAAAATTATGATCCTTTGGGTTGGACTATCTAATAAGGTAAGTATCTTGCAAAGAAATAAACATTTGTGAAAACTATCATGAGTGAATTTCATGTTTAGTTACTACCATGGTTGAGAATGAAGTTGGTGAGATGTTTAGAAAGGCTTTTGGGTTACTAATAGGGTAGATTTAACTTGGAGACTTGAATGATTAAGCTCTTGTTATTGAAGTTTGTTTTAGAAAATATACCATTTTTTTTATGCTATAGAAAATGAGGATTTTCTTTATTTAATTTTTTATATATATTAGATCAAGAAACCGAGACTTTGGGGGATAAACGTGGAAAGGGCAAAATAGTTGAGTGATCATTGTCAAATATCGATCGTCACTATACAAGTAAGTTTGTTTCATTATTTTATATTTATAATTTCACTTTATAAATGTTAGAATTGATGTACATATATGGGTTGATATATAATGATTTTGTTGACATGTATAATCCTTTGAGGATTGATTTGCTTATACAAATCCAGGCTTTGTGCCTAGTAGGCTTTGTGCCTAGTAGGCTTTGTGCCTAGTAGGCTTTGTGCCGGTGTTATAAGGCTTTATGCCTAGTAGGTTTTGTGTCGGTGTTATCAGGCTTTGTGCCTAGTAGGCTTTGTGCCGGTGTTATCAGGCTTTGTGCCAGTGTTATAAGACTTTATGCCTAGTAGGCTTTGTGCCGATGTTATCAGGCTTTGTGCCTAATAGGCTTTATGCCAGTGATCTAACAACGAGTATTGAATTTTTAACTATAATCGTTAGTTTACCTTAATTACATTTCCATTTGTATGTTGAACTTACTAAGTCCTAAATGACTTACTGTGTGTGAATTTTCATGATTGTAGGTCTTAAAGAATCTTGACATCGATTGGATCCAATCAAGAGAGCACACTATCACCATCATCCTCAGTATATTTTTGAGTAACTCATTTTGGGTTCAAGAGTGACATGTATATAGGATGTTTTGGGTAGTACTTTAATGGGAAATAGTTTTGTTAAGACTTAAAGCTAAGCATCTTTTGAAGTATGTACTTATAAAGGTAGTAATTATAAATTTGGTACAATGAATGATATTTGGAAAATGTAGTATGATTTTAGCATATTACTTGTGTGTTGGTTGAAAAATATGTTTAAGAATGATGCAAGCTTGATGTGATTAAATATGTGTTTAGACAAGAAGTTTATAGAGTTTAGTGAATAGCATTTAGACTTGAGAGAAATTGGGATCGAATTTTTTATATCAAATTGTATTATGTCGATACCTTGTTTTTGAGTATCGGTAAAAGTGTAGGGGAATTTGAAACTTTAGTTACTGACATATTTAGTTTCGGTAGTAAGAATTTAGACTATTGGTAGAACTGAAAGAGTAGTATCGGTAGACTAATCTAGGTATCGATAGAAAATAATAGTTATTGTTAACTTTGCTCACTGTCAAATTTAGTATTGGTAGTTGAAAGGAAGGTATTGATAGAAGTTAGCATGTTAAGTAGTTTTGCTTACTGTAGTTTTGAATATCAATAGAAGCTTGTTTGGGTATTGATAGATCTCGACCCTTTTGTATCGATAGAACTTTTAACGTTTCGATAGTTACTGTGGTATTTTCACCTGTTTAATTATTAAGTGTTCCACCGATACTTGTCAGTTCATGTATCGGTAAAACCTTCTCTACTTACAATAATTGTATGAAAAAAAAATTGTATTTATACAATTTTATGCTAATAAAAGGTTGAAACTTCAATTATTGAGATCTTTGAATAATTAGTGAATTAAAGATATTCATATACTGAAGTTTCGTTGTTGTGTCGGGATAGGAGTGTCTCAATTATTGGTATCAGAGCTACAATTTAGTCGATTCTAAGATTGAACGTAGCAAGAGCGGGTATAGATATACATGCCACTTTATAACCGATAATGGTGTGGGGACTCTTGATCAATTTGAAATTTTTTTTTAGATAAAAGATATCGTCGGTATCCAATCAAGCAGATTCTGATGAGATTGAAAGTTATACCCCAGTTATAGCTAAGGGAAGTACACCAAATGAACATGAAACTCAAAGGTTCGAAAATGTCGCACCGGATGCATTTCTCCAAATGATGCATACTTAAAGGTGAATAAGTCAAATCAACCTACACATTCCTTACGATCATAGGGATTGTCTCACCGTGATAATCGTAGAATTTCTATTGATAAAGTGAAAAAATGTGGAGCGATGGAATTTAGTGGGAATATTGATGATGATCCTATGAAAGCTGAGTATTGGTTGGAACATACTCAAAGAATACTTGGTGAGATGTTGTGTCCTCCCGAAGATTGCTTATGTTGTGCCATGTCACTATTGAAGGAAGAAACTTTCCAATGGTGGTCCACGTTAACATCAATGGTACCAAAAGCAAGAGTCAATTGGGAGTTCTTTAAATTAAAATTTCGTAAGAAGTATGTGAGTAAGAGGTATTTAGAACGGAAGAAGAAGGAGTTCCTTGAATTAAAACAAGGAAACAAGTCTGTGGCAGAGTACGAGAAACAGTTTGTTCAACTTAGCAAGTATGCTCATGAGATTGTGCCCACAGAAGAGGCCTTATGCATACGTTTTAAAGATGGATTGAATGATGATATTAGAATGATAGTCGGAGCTTTAGAGATTCGAGAGTTAGTAATACTATCGGATTAGGCACAGAAGATGGAAGAAATTTGTTTTAGCAAAAGAAGAAATAAGGCAAGGACTCGTGACTTTGGCAAACGCTTCGGGACAAAGAGTTTTTCGGGCTCTCCACAAAAGAAGTTGAAAAAATTAAGCAGCACGTTTAATGCATCATCCGAGAACTATGGAAGAAATCCAGTGAAGCTAGGTAAAACAAGGGTTCCGACCCCGTCAGTGGCAAGTGCAGGCAGTGTAAGAAACGTCAACCAAGTATAATGTAAGTAATGTGGTAGATTTCACTTTGGGGTGTGCAGAGTAAATAGTGGAGCATGTTTTATTTGTGGGTCTCTTGATCATTTTAGAAGGGATTGTCCTAATCGTAACGAGTCTAATAAAGGGGAACGCGAGAAATCAGTAGCTACTACTCGGGTAGACACCCTGGGAACAGCAATGCAATTGGAGCTAACAAAAATGTTTCTAGAGATATGTCCATCAAGTCAGAGGCTAAAGCTCCTGCTAGAACATATGCCATTCGTGCACGAGAAGAAGCTTCAGCTCCTGAAGTTATTGTTGGTACTTTCTCTATTTTTGATGTTCACGTTTGGGCATTAATTGATCCCCAGTTAACCCACTCTTATATATGTACTAGATTAGTAATAGAAAAAAATTTACCTGTTGAGCCTACTAATTGTGTTGTCAATGTTACAAATCTATTAGGTCATAATGTAGTAGTTGACCTAGTATGTAAGTAATGTCCATTGAAAATTCAAGGTTATGATTTCCCTGCTAACTTGATGTTGTTACCATTTAATGAATTTGATGTGATTTTGGGAATGGATTGGCTCAATGTCCATGATACTGTGGTGAGTTTTCGACAAAGAAAGGTTGATTTGAGTAGTTCAAGTGGAAAGATTATTTCAATTATATCAGAGAGGTCTGATTGTGTACCCAATTTGATTTCAACTCTGAATGCACAAAAATTAACTCGTAAGGGTTGTTATGCATTTTGGCTTATGTATTGGATACTAAAGTGTCAGAGAAAGAAGTGAGTAATGTACCTACAATATACGGGTTCACTAATGTTTTTCTTGAAGAATTATCAAGGCTACCACCTAAGCGAGAGGTTGAATTTGCTATTGATTTAGTATCTAGTACTACTCCTATTTCGATCACTCCGTATCGAATGACTCTAATGGAACTTAAGGAACTTAAGGCACAGTTGCAAGAGTTATTGGATAAAGGTTTCATCAAACCTAGTATATCACCGTGGGGTGCACTTGTATTGTTCGTAAAGAAGAAGGACGGATCGATGAGATTGTGTATTGATTACAGGCAAATGAATAAAGTTACGATTAAGAACAAGTATCCGTTATCGCGATTTGATAATTTGTTCGATCAATTGAAGGAAGCAGCTGTGTTTTCGAAAATTGATTTCAGATCAGGCTACTACCAGTTGCGAGTTAAGAATGTTGATGTATCAAAGACATCATTTAGGATGCGTTATGGACATTATGAGTTCTTAGTCATGCCTTTTGGGTTGATAAATACTACGGAAGCGTTTATGGATTTAATGAATCGAGTATTTCAACCATATTTAGATCAATTTGTTATTGTCTTTATTGATGACATTTTGATTTATTCCAAGAATAAAGAAGAACATGCACAACACTTGAAGATCATTTTACAAACATTGCGAGAAAAGAAATTGTATGCTAAGTTTAGCAAATGCGAGTTTTGGCTTTCGTAAGTGGGATTTCTTGGTCGTGTGATTTCAAGAGAAAGGACACGACTGGATCCAAGCAAGAATTCTGCCATTTTGAATTTGAAACCCCCACGGAACGTGTTAGAAGTACGAAGTTTCTTGGGATTAGCTGGTTGCTATCTAAGATTTGTTAAGAATTTCTCGATCATAGCTCTACCTATGACGAGGTTATTACAGAAAAATGTTAGTTTTGATTGGTCAGAGAAGTGTCAAGATAGTTTTGATAAGCAGTATACTGATAGAAGCACCGGTTTTGACACAGCCCGAGTCAAGAAAGGAATTTATTGTTTTTAGTGATGCCTCATAGAGTGGTTTTGGTTGCGTATTGATGCAAAAAGGAAAGGTTATTGCATATGCTTCTCGACAGCTTAAGCCTCATGAAAAGAATTACCCTACTCATGATCTTGAGTTAGCTGTAATCGTGTTTTCTTTGAAAATCTGGTGTCATTATTTATATGGCGAGAAATGTCTTTTGTTCACAGATCATAAAAGTTTGAAATATTTGATGACACAAAAAGAATTAAATTTGAGGCAATGAAGATGGCTAGAATTGTTAAAAGATTATGAAATTGTGATTGATTATCACCCAGGTAAAGCTAACATAGTTGCTGACACGTTAAGTCGTAAAAATCTTTTTGCACTTCGATTGATGAATGCGCTATTGAGTATGGGAAATGATAATTCCATTTTAGCTGAACTCAAAGTTAGACCGTCGTTTTTGCGGGATATTAGTGAGTTGCAACTTGTAGATCCCAATGTTTTAGCCAAGAGGAAATTGGTAGAAAATGGTAAAGTTTTTGAATTTTCAATCGACGAGGATGAAAACTTGTATTTTCGCAAAAGATTGGTTGTACCAGATGATGTCTAATTGAAACAAAAGTTGCTGTTAAAAGCTCACAATAGTATGTACTCTATTCATCCCGATAGTATAAAAATGTATTATGATTTAAAACAACTTTATTGGTGGCCAAAAATGAAGAGGGAAATTTTTGAATTTGTATCCAAGTGCCTCGTATGTCAGCAAGTAAAAGCTGAACGTCAAGTTCCATCTGGATTGTTGCAACCAATTATGATACCGGAGTGGAAATGGAGCATATTACGATGGATTTTATATCAGGATTACCTGTTTCACCAAAGAAAAAGGATGCCATTTGAGTCGTTATGGATCGCTTGACGAAGTCAGCACATTTTATTCTGGTACAAATGGATTATTCATTGGAAAAGTTGGTTGAATTGTACGTGTCAGAGGTAGTTAGATTGCATGGTGTTCCATTGTCAATTATTTTTTATCGTGATCCGAGATTTACTTCTAGATTTTGGAATAAGTTGCAAGCAGCTTTGGGAACTAAGTTAAAGTTTAGTACAGCGTTCCATCCTCAAACTGATGGCCAGTTAGAACGGGTAATTCAAGTATTTGAAGATATGTTACGATGCTGCATAATTGAATTTGAGGGCAATTGGGAGAAATACCTACTGCTAGTGGAATCCGCCTACAACAACAGTTATCAAACAAGCTTAAATATGGCACCGTATGAAGCTTTATACGAACGTAAATGCAGAAGTCGATTGTATTGGACAGAATTGATAGAAAGGAATATTGGTGGAGTCGATTTAGTTCGTGAGACGGAAGATAACGTAAAAATCATTAAGGATAATTTGAAAGCCGCTTTTGATCGTCAAAAATCCTATGCAGATTTAAAGCATAAGGACATTCAATTTTTTGTGGGCAAAAAAGTTTTTCTAAAAGTCTCGCCTTGGAGAAAAGTTCTACGCTTTAGACGTAAAGGGACACTAAGTCCTAGATTCATCGGACCTTATGAAATTCTAGAGAAGATTGGACTAATGGCTTATCGTTTGGCTTTGCCTTCTGAGCTTAATAGGGTTCACAATGTATTTCACGTCTCCATGCTTCTTCACTATAGATCAGACCCGTCACATGTGTTGTCAGTAGAGGATATTGAATTACAACCCGATTCAACCTACGGTAAGGAGCCTATCAAAATTTTGGCAAAAGAAGTGAAAGAGTTGAGAAACAAAAGAGTTGAGTTGGTTAAAGTATTATGGCATAAACATGGAGTAGAAGAAGCTACCTGGGAAACAGAAGAATCCATGAGAGCACAATATCTGAATCTCTTCGCTGGTAAGGTTTTCATGGACGAAAAGTCCTTAAGAGGGGGAGAATTGTAATAGCCTGATTTCAGTGGTAAAGGGAGTTTAGATTTTAAAATTTAATTACATTTAGTAAATTAATTTTATTGAGTAAATTACACTCATAAGGTCATATGAAGTATTTAGGCTAAGAAATTTCATTAGTAGTGATAATTAGAATAAGGTATTAACATATTAAATAATATGTGAGTGGGTTTTGGTGTAATAATTTATAAAGGTTATTATTATTAATATATATATATATATATTTATAAGTTAGTGGATAAAGATGGAAGGAATTATAAAATTTTATTTTATAATTTATTTTAAGTAAGTGAAACTAAAAGAAGATAAACACAAGAGGGACACATCATCATCTTCTTTATTTTTCTTTCTTCCTTGACCGAAAACACCATAGGAGAAAAGCTTGGAAATTTGGTTGTTTTGGGAAGCTTTGCTTGTAAGTGAAATTATGTTTTATACTTAATATTAGTTGTACAATTATGATCCTTTGGGTTGGACTATCTAATAAGGTAAGTATCTTGCAAAGAAATAAACATTTGTGAAAACTATCATGAGTGAATTTCATGTTTAGTTACTACCATGGTTGAGAATGAAGTTGGTGAGAAGTTTAGAAAGGCTTTTGGGTTACTAATAGGGTAGATTTAACTTGGAGACTTGAATGATTAAGCTCTTGTTATTGAAGTTTGTTTTAGAAAATATACCATTTTTTTATGCTATAGAAAATAAGGATGTTCTTTATTTAATTATTTATATATATTAGATCAAGAAATCGAGACTTTGGGGGATAAACGTGGAAAGGGAAAAATAGTCGAGTGATCATTGTCAAATATCGATCGTCACTATACAAGTAAGTTTGTTTCATTATTTTATATTTATAATTTCACTTTATAAATGTTAGAATTTATGTACATATATGGGTTGATATATAATGATTTTGTTGACATGTATAATCCTTTGAGGATTGATTTGCTTATACAAATCCAGGCTTTGTGCTTAGAAGGCTTTGTGCCGGTGTTATAAGGCTTTATGCCTAGTAGGCTTTGTGCCGATGTTATCAGGCTTTGTGCCGGTGTTATTAGGCTTTGTGCTGGTGTTATCAGGCATTGTGCCGGTGTTATAAGGCTTTATGCCTAGTAGGCTTTGTGCCGGTGTTATCAGGCTTTGTGCCTAGTAGGCTTTGTGCCGGTGTTATCACACTTTGTGCTGATGTTATCAGGCTTTATGCCTAGTAGGCTTTATGCAGGTGTTATCAAGCTTCGTGCCTAATATGCTTTATGCCGGTGTTAACAGGCTTTGCGCCTGTGTTATCAGGCTTTGTGCCTAATAGGCATTATGCCAGTGATCCAACAACGAGTATTGAATTTTTAACTATAACAATTAGTTTACCTTAATTACATTTCCATTTTTATGTTGAACTTACTAAGTCTTAAATGACTTACTGTGTGTGAATTTTCATGATTGTTGGTCTCAAAGAATCTTGACATCGATTGGATCCAATCAAGAGAGCACACTATCACCATCATCCTCGGTATATTTTTGAGTAACTCATTTTGGGTTCAAGAGTGGCATGTATATAGGATGTTTTGGGTAGTACTTTAATGGGAAATAGTGTTGTTAAGACTTAAAGCTAAGCATCTTTTGAAGTATGTACTTATAAAGGTAGTAATTGTAAATTTGGTACAATGAATGATATTTGGAAAATGTAGTATGATTTTAGCATATTACTTGTGTATTGGCTGTAAAATATGTTTAAGAATGATGCAAGCTTGATGTGATTAAATATGTGTTTAGATAAGAAGTTTATACAGTTTATTGAATAGCATTTAGACTTGAGAGAAATTGGGATCGAATTTTTGATATCAGATTGTATTGTGTCGATACCTTGTTTTTGAGTATCGGTAGAAGTGTAGGGGAATTTGAAACTTTAGTTACTGACATATTTAGTTTCGGTAGTAAGAATTTAGACTACCAGTAGAATTGTAAGAGTAGTATTGGTAGACTAATCTAGGTATCGATAGAAAATAATAGTTATTGTTAACTTTGTTCACTACCAAATTTAGTATCGGTAGTTGAAAGGGTGGTATCGATAGAAGTTAGCATGTTAATTAGTTTTGCTTATTGTAGTTTTGAATATCGGTAGAAGCTTGTTTGGGTATCGATAGATCTCGACCCCTTTGTATCGGTAGAACTTTTAACGTTCTAGTAGTTACTGTGGTATTTTCACTTGTTTAATTATCAAGTGTTCTACCGATACTTGTCAGTTCATGTATCGGTAGAGTCCTCTTTACTTACAATAATTGTATGAATTTTTTTTTTGTATTTTTACAATTTTATGCTAATAAAAGGTTGAAACTTCAATTATTGAGATCTTTGAATAGTTAGTGAATTAAAGATATATTCATATACTCAAGTTTCGTTGTTGTGTCGGGATAGGGGTGTCTCAAGAACACCCTGAATCGAAGATTTACTCGGATGTAAGCTTGAGGCTTTCACTTGTTGACACCAACAAGAAATCATCACCCTTGTCATTGGCCAAATTAGCACCAGCTAAATCTTCCTCGTTGCTCTCAACGGTCCTTTTATTTCGCAATTTGTAACAATCTGCCTTGACGTGACCTAACTTCTTACAATAGCGACATTCTTGTCTTGCTTCCTTAATGCTACCAAAATCAAGGATTACCTATTTGACTTGTTATCCAAACCAAACTTATTGTCGAGTTTGTCTTTGCTCAAAAGATGACCCTTCATATCCTCAAATGAGAGATTATCTCTACCATAAATTAGGGTTTCCCTGAAAGACTTGTATGAAGGGGGTAAAGAGCATAATAGCATAGACTGATCTTCATCATAAATTTGAAATTTAAGATTCTTTAAATCATTCAAAAGAGTAATTAATTTATTGATGTGACCTCTAAGGTGCTCACCTTCATATTTTATCCATGTTTGTAGATTTTTTCTCTATAAGTGTAACACCCTATAATCGGCTCGATTGTTGAGCCCGAATACTAGGATACCACACCACCGCCTCACATCATGTTTACCTCATTTTAACGTTTTATTTCACATGCAAATTTTCCTTTAAGGGAAAATTGAAGAAGTAAATATGAATCGTGCACCAGGTAGGGTCCCAGGAAAGGGAGGTGAGTCAAATTTGATCGCTTAAAAACCAAGCCATTCCTAGCCAAGACCAATCCTAGATGTGCACCTTCCTATTACTACACTTCTCACAATTATCAAACAATCGATTTAATGTTAAATCATTCCATCTTACATCGATTTATCATCTATCAAACATTTATCATGCATTAGGACCGTTTAGCAAATTTTCCCAAAACTGTTACATAGGTATCGATATTTTGAAGAATGTATCAATATTTCTTTGAGGGGTATTGATACTATTTGGAAAATCGATACCAAAATATCTTACTATTTTCAGATTAAAAATCCAACTGTTAGAAAATGTCGGTATTTCGACATTGGTATCGATAATTTCCCCACAAATATCGATACTCGTATCAAGGTATCAATGCCAACAAGCAAAATTGACTACATGTACTTCGAAAATTTCAGAGGTATCATATTTTAAAACTCAATTATCAATACATCTGCTTTAGACTTGAAAAATATATCATATATTAGCACATAAATCAATCAAACAAATCCCTAAGATCATGCAACATTTACCATCTAAAGCAAACCTCAAAATGTCTCAAATATCATATTTTAAGTCAATAATGGCATGTAAATAATTAAAGGAACATAAAAAAAACCAATATAAATTCACCATATTAACTAACACATTGCCTTAGGTTCCCAACATAAATAGTTTATAAACCTACTAATAAAAAGTAAAGAGTTGACTTGACTTGGATCACCCTCAAGACCACACCGCTCACACCGGTACTAAGTATCTGCAATGGCTAAAAAGGAGTGGTAAGTTGATAGCATTAGAAAAAACCATTAATTTCTCCTTATTTGAAGTATAATTTGTTCCCATTATATCATGTTTAGCATGCATTTTTAGCATTTTATATTCAGTAATTGCATTTTCTAAGTCAGTGATGTTTGGTTTAACTTTCTTTAATTTGTCCTACTTTTGCGACTAATGTCACCACATTTAGTGTTCAATTTTGCGTCTAAAGATGTCAATACAGGAATATGTCCTAAAAGATCAACGTAGGAAGGTGTCTAAGGTTGTCACCACAATTTAGAATCCAGAATTGTGCCCAAACTTGTTGTCGCATGAACATATCCAGAAGTACCAGTGCTTGAGAATATCAAGGTTGTCGCAGCTAATTAAAATCTAAATTTGCGTCCAGAGATGTCCGACAACCTTTAACTGCTTGCTGAATGCACCAGATCTGCGTGAATGTACAGCTGGATTAACTAACTTTTACAACTGTAAGGAAGTTAGATCTGAAGAAGAAGGACACCTGTATTTGGCATTAAAGATAAATACTGATGAAAAAAAATAAAGAGGGAGGAATCTTGAAGCTCGTGACAAATATCAATTCGATTTTTTTTATCTTTTCTTTAAGCTTGCCTACATGGCAGCTTAGTTTCTTGGAGGGTGAACTGACTACAACGAGAAGGAAAATCCTACTCCTGACGAGGAGTGTTCCTAAGTGCAACACAAGAGGAGCATTAGGGAAGAGTTCTAGTAGGCTAGGAATAGAATGCTTCAACTTGTTCTTTATTTCCTCTCAAACGTTGATAAATCCTGATGAAGTTAAATGTGTATGGAAGTACCTTTTAATTTTAGATCTAATTTGATTTTTGCTCAATTTTCTCTTATCTGTTTATCTTTGGATTTAATTGCTTGATCACGGAAGTGCTATTGCAGTTACTAACATTGGAAAGTGCAGTGACAAATTAAATTAACAAGCAAGACAACAGAAGTTGCTTGGGGAACGAAGGAATTCTGGCCACTTGTTCTTGAATGCAAAGCATTGCCAGCGTTGTAAGGTGTGGTTAATGTGAGTATTTGGGTCTTTGATAAATAGGAAAGTCGAAGTTGGTAAGATCTTATTAAGCTTAATTGCGGTGACAATTTATCTATTATTTACCTTGTTTTCACATTTAGTGGTTTGTCGACTATCAAGTCAGGGATCCCCTATTCCATTATCATTGTTTTACTTCTTTAATTTTTTTAAATTGCATCGACAAATTATCTTCAAACTTTCACTGCATTTCTTATTAATTTGCTTCGACATATTTTATTATAGTCTTGCAATATTTGCTCTGACAATTTAATTTTGCACTCTTTAGTTTAATTGCGCTGAAATTATTCATACAATTTCTCTTATTTTAATTTTAATTGAATCAACAATTATAAACATAAATAGTCATCTCTGTGAGATCGATATCTGATAGTTTTAAGCCTATCAACTATACTTGCACCGACAAGTGTTCGCTTGCACAATTTTTTTGATGTTCATAGCATATCATAAGCTTAACAAGCTTAGTGAGTGCCTAGAATAACCACTACATAAACGATCATCATGCATCAACCCAACAATCAAACAACATGTTCATAGCATCTTTCTTGTATTTATTTTCACATAGTTTTCAACATACTACATACAAGCATATTCAGTTATATACACATATAATCACAATCAAACACAGTTTATGATAATTTGGCTATTGAGATTATGAAACATAAAGTGAGCTCTATCATCACACATTGGATACGTGAATCTCCAACACATCAACACTGGACTCATAGAGTCGGAACATATACACAAGTGAAGCATATAGCTAACACTCTCCAACACACCAAACATATCCCGTTAAATGAAGCATAGCTCACATTCCCTTATCTCTGTAGCATGTCCTTAGGCCTTAACGCCGCACATATATTAACATAAAGGTGAGTACTCACAATCCTACGGCATGCCAACTATATCCAACGGTCTCATATGATCACAAAGCCAAAATATTCACATCATTATTACATATTTTCTTATACATATTCACTGCATATTCATTTTTTTTAGCATAACATAATTAGTCACATGGCATGAAGAACATACCCACATATTTTCTATCACATGGCATGAATAACATACCCACATATTCACTTTCACAACAGTCATCATAAGCTTATAGTATAAGTCACAACATCTCATGTTTATTCACAAGATCACATCATAATTATCTTTTTCACAATTACAAAAACACATGTTTCATATATATAACATAGTTATAAGAGAACTTACACGCAAAATTTAGAGTATAGGTTTAGGCTCTCTAAATTCCCAAATACACAATGAATCGTCTACGAGCAGCGATTCCTAAAATACTCACCAAATATACGCTTTCTTTAAAAACTCGAAAGCTTAGACAAGCTTTCCTTTGTCTTTATCTTTGCTTGTTGAATGTCTTACTAATTCTGACGCTTCAACCATACATATCACACAAATACACAAGTAAAAATCAATCATCCACACATCTCATACGGTCATAAACAATAGCCTAAGTTATGTTCTCTTAAACCAAAACCTTTAACCTAATAAACTTTAAATTCTAATATCTCGATCTATACTTAATCTTTTCGCATGAAACTAATTCCATTCATCAATATATTTATCTTCGACTAATTCCCAACCTTTAAACCACACAAAACTACACATTTTAAAATACCAAATATTTTCGACAAACAATGGTTATAATAATGAAAATTCATTAAAAATCGAAAAATACTTAACGAAACTTCAAAGTAACTTTAGAAACCTTCTAATCATGTTAAAACAAGTTGAAAAACACTTTAATATCAAGTTTTTATACACAAACACAAATTTCACCATTAAAGATCCTATTTTCGACTTTTATTCAAAACTTGATTTTTAATGGCTAAAAACTTAGTTTAAAAAATTAGATATCGTTTAAAACTCATAAAAAGTCGGTTGGTTACCTTTTTTTTGAAGAAAAATGAGCTTTGATACGAATCTAGAAAAACCCACATTTGGAGAAAATGCTTGGTTTTTTATAGGTATTTAAGGTTTAAGGGTTATTAAAATTCAAAGAAAATTACGAGTTGGTGTTTAAAAGAGATTAGGAGAGCAAAGGATGACACAAAATATGGGGAGGAGAAATTGACGTAAAATACAATTGAAGAAGGGGTTTTAAAGTTGATTTTAAACATTTGGTCAAATTCATTCATAAAAACACTTAATTTTGACTCTTTTACAAAGCAGTCTTATTTTCAAAATTAAAGTTATATACAACTCATTTTCAAATATTGATTTAACATCTCGAAAATACTATCAATTATCAAATTTATGAAATTTCGGTCACATATTGGCTAAAATTCCTAAATTACCTTCAAAACTTCTAGGCCCAATTTTGGGGTGTAACAATAAGGATCTTCTCAAGATCGCCCTAAATCAAAATTATCGTCATCCGAACTTGCCACAGATTAAAACTTTTGATGCCATCGAACTTATCAATAATAAACATTTTTGTTGTCATATCTAAACGGGTTGATTGCGAAAATTGAACTAGCTCTAATACCAGTTTGTTGGAGAAAAACTCGATTAAACAATGAACAAGTAAAATACCAAAGAAATTGAAAAGATCAAATACCAATATTTAACATGGACAAACCCCTCCGAAGAAAATAAAAAACCACGAGCAAAAATAACTTTACTATAACGGCAAAAACGAAGATTATAAATATGGAGATAAAACTAAACTCAAAACCCAAAATAAAAACCCCACAAAATGTAAACATAAAATTCTCTAAAAGCTTGTAAAGATAAGATCTAAATGTGTAATGAGTTATTTTTCTAGGGTGAAAATGGCCTATTTATAAGCTAAATTTGTAGGTCAAATAATATTAAAATAATCTGCATTAATCAATGTTTAAGTAGGAAACTAGTATTTAAATAACCTACACTAATCAAAATTTAAGTGGGAAACTAAAAACAAAATTTATCTGAGACAAAAAAAACCGAAAAATAAGAGGCATAAATCTACAAAATAAACCCTAAAATTCGAATTAAATCACATCCATTAGGCTGCATTTGAAAAAGTAAACACAAAATTAAGCAAATTCACAATTAAAACTAAATTTATTCTATTAACAAAACCATGTAAAATTCAAACACAATCATCATAACAATTAACTTTCATCAAATTTATCCTAAAACCTTAATTAAATACTAATAAATTAACATTGTTACCTTTGATACCAAAATATATAATTTTTATCAAATACAGATATCAAATTAAATAAAAAACGTGTAACATATTAAAAAAGTGTCAAATTTATGTAGCAAATAATATATTAGGACTAAAAAAACATTAATGTTTACAATTGTCGTGTATTAAAAATTTACGAAAATTGAAATCTGCTTTTATACTTTTACTATTTACCTATATCATATGAGACATATCTAATATTATTTAAACATAAATATAGTTACTTATAAATTTAAATAAGATTACTAATTACTATCCAAAATTTAAAAAAAAAATCAATTTTACAAAAACAAATAATATTATTTAAAGTAAATCTCACAAATACCTATAATAATGTTGTCAAAAATACCAATAACAATGCATAAGTCACATAAAATAAATAATTAAAATAATTAACAATAGAGATTGAATTAAATAAATAAAACTGAAATAAAGGGTTTAACTGCAGAGATCACAGACTATGAAGACCGAAATTGAAATTAACTCCTTTCATAAAAATAATAGGTATAATGATAAAATTAGTCTTTAATATTTGGGTGTTTGATTACTTTGGTCTTTAAGGTTTTTTGGGCTCACTCTCATACATAATCTTTGTTTTTTTTGTTAAATTGATCATTTTTTAACGGTCTTGCTGACGTGGCCGTCAGTTGATTAACGGTGCAGATGTGATAAACTTTTTTTTTCCACCTAGGCAAGTCCACGTATGCAGCTGCTAACGTGACATTATTTTGTCTTATATGTCACATCAACAAATGATTTTAAAATTATTTTTTAAAAATATAAAATTACTAAAATTAGTTTAAAATTATTTTAAAATTATAATCATCATCATCCTTTCTTTCTGAGTTTTTTCCCTCCCCCTTATTTTCTTTTTTTAGTGGTCGTTTATCGGAGTTGTTCCGGTGGGTTGCTCAATGTTCAATACGACAAAAAGGAATGAATTTTATCCAAGATTGACCCTAATGAACTCCAGTCTGTTTTGGACAAAACGGTTTGGGAAACAGTCTAACTCAGCACAAATAATTCAGCAAAGCAAAATGCAAGTATCCCAGCACAAAGTGTTCCCAATCCACAATTAAATCCTTTGATAAAGGTTGTTCCTGCTCATACGCCAACCAAACAGTCTAATCAATAATGAAATTTTGATGAAATTCACCAAATAGAAAAATAAAATGATAATGAGTAGATGAAGTACCAATGCTGAATTCAAACATCTCTATGACCGTGAGGATTGCCTAGACTAAATATTGAGCAAAATTCTCATATGATCCTTTCCAAAATATGAGCAAAGACGTAAGTGACAAAGCCAGCCCCATTTTTATCGCAAATATAACTTTCCTGGGATCCTCATATGATCCTTTCCAAAATATGAGCAAAGATGTAAGTGACAAAGCCAGCCCCAGTTTTATCGCAAATATAACTTTCTTGGGATCAGAACGTCCCATTTCCAATGCTTTCCTAGCAAAATCGTTGAAATCAACCCAAGATTTCTTAATTTTTCTCTCATAACTTTCAGACCTGTCCGTCGACTTCCTCCATCTTCATTTTCTCAGAAGCTGATTAAAAGAGGCAACTTTCCCTCACTGTTATCTGCCCAGAATATTGGAGTTCATCGGGGTCAATCTTGGGTAAAATGCATTCCTTTTTGTCGTGTTGAACATCGAGCAACCCATTGGAGCAATTCTGGTAAGCAACCACCAAAGAAGGAAAATAAGGGGAAGGGAAGGGGAAGGAGAAGGGAAAAAAACCCTAGAAAGAAGGGATGATGATGATTATAATTTTAAAATAATTTTAATAATTTTATATTTTAAAAAATAAATTTAAATTAATTTAAAATATTTTAATAATTTTATATTTTAAAAATAAATTTAAATTAATTTTAAAATATTTTTAATAATTTTATATTTTAAAAACTATTTTTAAAATAATTTTAATAATTTTATATTTTTAAAAAATAATTTTAATAATTTTAAAATCATTTGTTGACGTGGCATATAAGACAAAATAGTACCACGTCAGCAGCTGCATACATGGACTTGTCTAGGTGGAAAAAAAACTTTGTCACGTTAGCACCGTTAGTCAACTAACGATCATGTCAGCAAGATCGTTAAAAACTGATCAATTTGACCAGAAAAACAAAGATTATGTATGGAAGTGAAAAAAAAAAAATCATAAGGGTCAAAGTGACCAAATACGCAAACGTTAGGGGCTAATTTTATTATTATGTCAAAATAATATGAATCAAAATTAGACAATGGTTTTGATGGTTTTAACATAATTTGTTTTTAAAAGAAATTCATTTATTTTAAAAATCTTTTTATTTATTTCATGTGTCTTGACATAAAATTTATTACATTTGTTCTAATAGTTCTAATAGTGATTAAGTGTGTTCAAATTTCGGTTAAAATCGAATTAATTGATTTAACTGATCTAATTCGGTTAATTGGTCGGTTAACCGATCTAATTCGGTTAGAGTTCGGTTAATAATTGTTTGAAAGTTTAGTTAACAGTTAATTCAATTCGAAATCAGATAATTAATCGAATTAACCGAACTTAATAGTTAACATTATATATTCACCCACTATCCACCAACACCTAAATCCCAAACACCGGCTCACTCCTAAAATAAATCCAATCCAATATATATCTATAAACCCAACCCAACCAAATCCTAAAAGCTAAAGATAAATTAATAATTTAATTAAAAAAATAAAATCCTAAAAACCAAAGTTTAAAAATAACGCATACTCGCACAGAAAATAAAAAATCCCAAACCCAAATTTAAAAATTCCTAATCTAAAATCTCCCAAAATACCTATTTCTAGTGACCACCGTCCGACGTCCTCTAGATCACTATCATCATTCGACGTTCGTCCACTACTGATTTTGACTTCATCCAAAATCTTAAAATACCTAATCTGAAATATCTCAAAATCCCTAACCCAACACAGTGATTCACCTTCGATTTCGACTCCACTCACCATCGTCCGACACTTAGATTTTTTAGGTGTTACTTTGTCAAAGGTCTCTTCTTTTTGTTTCCACTAAAATGGACTTTTCTACTGTTAATATTTAGGATTAAAGATATCTTCTTTTTTATGACAAAAATTTTTCATTCTTCCCTTCCTCTTTCTTTATTTGAAATTAGGAAATTAGGTATAACATGTGTGATACCGTCCTACTTTCATTTGGTCCATCAGTTGCTTATTTTGGACTTGCACTATTATGCAATGTGCATTGTCCTTAGAGATAATTGATTTTACTCTTGTTCATTCCCAGCCATTATGAGAGTTAGGGCTTTCATAATGTCGTGTTATTAGCAATCAATACAATATTTTTGTGGATATCATACACATTATTAGAATTTTTGTTGAAATATGCAGGCAATTATTTTCCTGGAATCAGAAGTGATACCGTGCTCATGGTAGTGATGATAAATAAAAAGTTAATAAGCATCTTGAGTTTTACTCTCCCATTTTGTAATCATGTTGGTCTCGAAAATTTATCCATAGTTAACATTTTTGTTGTGATAAGCAGTTTATCTGAACATAGTGTCAAATTGTGATCAAGTAGTAGGTTACACACGTGCGTTTGTGAATGTAATTGAGTAGAAATGTTTTAATCCAAACTTGTGGTCATGATTTTGATGGTTCCATATGAATAAATGTACACATATTGCAGTATGATTGACTAATGATTTTAATAGGATCCACTGTAAACGAACATGGCATGGTGTTGCTATGATTTGGTGATTGGCAATTGATAGTTGTGTTATTTATCATGTTTTTTTTTTCTAAAATGGCCCTGTTTAAGGGATGAAGATGGTTACATTATAATGAGTATAATGAGAAGATGGTTGAAGTAAGATTATGTAATAACCTTATACTTTTTTAGATATGTATACGTATGCATGTATGTATGCATGTATGTTGTATGTATGATCATTTATCGGTATTGCTTTTGGTTCATCTCAACTAGGTAGAAAGTACTTTAAGTTGACCACATTGTAACTGTTTTTGTCATCATATAGATATGACCACTTTGTAATTGTTTTTTCCTTTTAATCCATGTTGTGTACTAGGAGAATACATGAATCAATATTGATATTTAGTATTTAAAAGTTATATAAAATTATATTAATATTGATATTTATGGATTGGATTGACTTTAATCACACGAAAGTACTTTATTCAAAACTTTACCAAAGACTTTTGTGTGATTGAAAATTCAAAGAAGTAGAAATTGATTTTTGAAAGAGTTTAAATGAAAAAATAATAATTTTTGAAACTGATTTTTCCTTTTAAAGTTCTTTAAGTTTTTACTAATTTTTAATCCATTTATATATTGTATATAAATTTATTTAATTTATTGTATAATTTTTTTTCCAAAAAGTCCATGAACCAACATTTATTGAGGGGAGTGTTGCACCTCCTAGTTTGACAAATTTTGAAAAATCGATAGGTGAAGCTTCAAGCAAACAAACGGGACTAGTAGAAAAAAGAAAAGTCGTTCCTCAAAGGTCAGAAGTTTGGTCTCACTTCACTTAGATTATTAATAGTGAGGGTGTTATTGTGAAAAAGAATTTTGTTGTGATGGGAAAAAATGGTACGGGGTAATTGAAAAATCATATTGATTCATGTAAGAAAAGTCCTAGTAATTTTGTTGACACTAGCCAAAAAAAATTAGTTTTACCTAGTTAAAGAGTCGAAGGGGGGAAGGACATCTTTCAACTTGGAGATTTGATCAAGAAGCATGTAGGAAAGGGTTATATCACAAATGATTGTTATTGATGAATTACCTTTCAAGCTTGTTGAAAATGAAGGCTTTAGGAAATTTAAGTTCGTTGCATGTCGTAGGTTTCATATTCATTCACGAGACTAGTGATGTTTATCAATTGTATTTAGATGAAAGGGCCAAGATAAAAATAACTTTTGAGAAGTTCTTGTTCTAGAGTTTGCTTAACTACTAACACAAGGACTTCTTTGCAAATAGTTAATTATTTGTGTATCACTACTCACTTTATTGATAATGATTGGAAATTCAATAAAAATATTTTAAACATTTGTCTAATTTCTAGTCATAAGGGTGAGTCCTGGGATGGCAATTGAGAAATGCTTGTTGAATTGGGAGATTGATAAGTTGGTTATTGTCACTGTTGATAATGCAAGTTCAAATGATGTTATTATTGGTTATTTGATAAAGAAATTTAGCTCTCAATGAGGTTTAGTTAAAATGGTAAATATCTTCACATGAGATGCATGACACATATTGTGAATTTGATTGTTGTTGAAGGCTTAAAGGAAATGAATGAATCTATTAAATGTGTTAAGGGGGCTGTTAGATGTATGAGACAATCTCCAACTAGATTACAAAAGTTTAAGGAGTGTGTTGTGGTGGAAAAGATACAATGCAAGAAGATGTTGTGTCTTGATGTTTGTACTAGGTAGAACTCGACCTTCTTAATGTTAGACACTGCTTAGAACTTTGAGAGAACTTTTGGGAGATTTGAGGAGCAAGATACAAACTTTAGGGTTGAATTTGAAAGGGTGGAGAGTTGGCCTAGTGCGGATGATTGAGCTAGTGTTAGAAACTTGAGGGATTTCTTGAAACATTTTTATGAAGTCACTTTACATATTTCTGGCACTTCATATGTCACATCTAAAAATGTTTTTGATAAGCTTTCTGAAATTGATATCCTTTTACGAGATGCTCAGTCAAATATTAATGTTGATTTTAGTGTTATGGTCATGAAGATGAAAGACAAGTATAAGTATTGGGGTGATATTGATAAGATGAATTTGCTTATGTTTATTGCTTGAGTTTTAGATCCTAGACAAAAATTTAAAGTATCTTGAATTAGCACTTACTGAAATGTCTAATGCTGAAAAAGCTTATGAAATGATGCAAAAATTGAAATAAGCTTTGTATGAATTGTTTGATAAGTATAAGCCTCCACTTCATAGTACTTGTAGCCAATCGAGTGTGGCATCACATGTTTCTCTCGGTGAACCACAACATAAAAATGAAAAGGCATATGCAAGCTTTCTATAAGAAGCATGAGTTGAAAAATAGTGGTGAGGACAAAACATCTGAATTGGATAAATATCTAGCTGAGGCTAATGAGAATTTTTTGAAGATTGTGATATTTTATTGTGGTGGAAAGTGAATAGCCCTATATTTCCCACTCTTTCAAAGATGGACAGAGATGCATTAGCTATACAGGTTTCTACGGTTGCTTCAGCGTCTGCATTTAGCACCTAGGGGCGTCTGCTTGATCAATTTAGGAGTTCTTTAACTCCTAAAATTGTACAATCTCTTATGTGTACTCAAGATTGGATTCGAAAATCATTATCACAAGAAGACATCAAAAAGATTGAAGAACAAATCCAAGAGCTTGACAAGATTGAAAATGGTATATTTATTTTTAATTTAATAGTTTTAGATTTTTTGCAATATCACTCCTACATTAACTTATTTAATCTATTCAATGTTTAGACTTTTCTTGGAATTCATCATAACCTACCTAATTCACGATCTTTCGTGAATTGAAGGGTATGCTTACTATCTTATTCTTGTTAACTTACAATCTATTCCTTTGTTTATATCATTCGATTTTTTAAATGCATGTATTTCAGGTTATTTACTACAAAGCCCTTTTTTTTTAATTTTATTTATGAAAATGGACCATATTGTAAATTATTGACTGGAATGAGCTAATTTTGCAAATGCGCCCACGTGGACGCCATGTCAGGGAGAATTCAAGAAAAGCGCTTCCACGTGGAAACACTTTTCCTTGTGTGTACCAAAAAACGCATCCACATAGGAGTGTTTTACTAAAAATGATGCCCACATGGAAGCATTTTTGCCCAAAAGAGCGCACACGTGGACATGCTTTAGGTCGTGTTTTCATACATGGGGCACGCTTTTGCCCACGTTCCATGGTCTACCTCCCCTCTAACAGTAATTTAAAATTTTGACCATTAGAGCCCAACAGTAACATAAAAAGACTATAAAACCCCTCAAACCCTTTAAAATTTCACTCAATTTATCTCATATTTCTCTCAATTTTCTCACAAATTTCTCTCTAAAGCTCTCAAAATTCTCAAAATTCTCAAATATTTCTAAATTTTGATCATGTTAGCAATGGCCGAGCAATTAATCTGTCTCGATAAAAATCATATCTCCGTCGATAATAAAATTTAAGTTCATTTGAATATTTTTGTACAACCACCTCACTGATTTCGATGTGGACATTTTGGCATTGAATGACATGGGTTCCTACACCACCCGCATAACTTCTGTTGGCTCGTTCTTTCGCTGATATCCATATTATCATGTATTCGAGTCGAGAATGTCATCCTCTTTGTTTGCGACCTAATTCTCTATCCGATAACAACTTAAATGGAGCAAGCAATACAGAAGACCACTTACGTTCATCTGGGATTGGTAGGAATACGTGTCTCCACACGTTGTACATGTATTCAAATTTGTACACTTCGTCGACATACCTCATGGGATCCAAACGGAGATTCTGACAAGTTGCAACTACATGAGCACATGGATAACGAAGTGCGTCAAACCTCCCACAGTCGCAATTCCTATTTATGAGGTGTATAGGATATTGTCCACCAACAATACCTTGGTTCGGTCTATCGAACTTCATCACCCAAAACCATAGGTTGTCACGATCGTGACACACTGCATGCATTGGGTTGGCTCACACCTTAGCCTTAATACCTTTTGACACCATACCTAATCTCCCTGCATTTGGCTTTTATAACTTGTCGCTCGCTTTGGGAACAGTGCTACTAAATGGAAGTATGTCTCTTTTATAACGGGCGTTATCGACAAATGACGGGTTCCTTTTAAAATGGAATTGATACATTCCGCCATGTTTGAGGTCATCTTCCCATATCGTAGGTCGCCATCGTAGGATTGTGTCCACTATTCGAAAGGTATGCTACAAAGATTGTTTGCGCCTTGCTCGTTAATTGACCCTAAATTTGTCATCATCTCATGAAAACGGTCTTTATTGATCTCGTACCCTATCAATATAAGTGGATAGTGACAATTACATACAAAAAATATATTCGGAACATAATAGTATTTTACAAACAAAAAATATTGGTCACGATTAATTACTCATGTTGGTCACTTGTTTACGTTGAGCGGTAGACTAATGTTGCCCATAGTAGTTGGATGCAACATGCCTTAAACAATACCGATAGTGTGTGTGATCCTATAGGCTTGCATCTCGTTCACTTGCGGCTAGTATTCTAGTGCCTCGATCGGAGATGACGCAAATATCAGGTTGCAGGTAGACATGCCTCCTCAACTTAGAAAGAAAGAATTCTCAGTCATCACCTGACTTCCCCGGTGTTATTTCAAACGAAATTGGAAGGATCCTCCCATCACCATCTTGTGCCACAGTCATCAACAACTGGTGGGTATATCTACTGTTGAAGCCCAATTTTAACCGGGCCCGAGGGTTGGATTAAGCCTTTTATTTTAACTTGGGTTTAAGTTGGTTTAAATTTATTTTTAAATTTAAATTTATTTTTTTAATTTAAATTTAAATTTGCTTTCAATTTAAAATTTAATCAAAATTTAAATTGATATTAAATTAAAAACCCAAAATAAAATACAAAGTCCAAACTACAATCTTGGACCCAATTTGGCCCAAGTCCGAATGTCCAATTACAAGTCCAAAAATGTACAATTGGGCTGGATTCAGTTGACCCAATTACAAACCCAATTTCAATTCTACCCATCACAAAAACCTATTACAGAAACCCCTAATCTACTACCCACTTGCACTGCTGCCGTCCACCTCAACCACTCAGGGATTGCCACGTTAGCAGTAACTTGCCACGTCATCACCAAGTTGCACCTCCAGCTTCAACTTGCATTTGCCATTGCCGCCACTACTGCAACCTGCAAAGGAGATTAGACATACATTTAGTTATGTAAAACAAAACAGAATGATTGTAATTCTGGTTATAAAATCAGATTCAAGCACCCTGAGAAAGGTTCCTTTTTTGGTTTTGTTCTTTTGAAAGGTTGCAAATCAATACAACAAACAGATCAAAGTGTTTACAAATCCAAATAGAAAAAAAGGTTAGCAAGCAGAGATATTCGAACAGATAGGGCATAAAACTACAGAAGCAAGGGCAAATCAGATTCACAACACTTAGTTATTAAGGCATCCAGGTATTTTCAATGAATGTTTACCACCATTTATGATTAAAGTTTTTTTTATTTAAAACCCCATTCAATTTCAATACATGCATTAATACGTGTATTCAATACCTCTTTTAGCATTTACTATTTTTATTTTCCAAAATGTATTAATAAAATCAGTATTAATAATAGTCATAATAACATTAATAATAATACTATAACATTTAATAATATTATTAATAATAATTAATAATTAATAACCAAAAAAAAGGAAAGCGAGAGGACACTCCCCTCTTTCTATCTGCCTTCGTCGATTAAGGTTGTGGACGGAGACCCCATAGCAGTCGCCGGTCTTGCGATCTCAGACGTTGCCATCGTTGGTTCGAGTACAAAACCAAGGAGTGAACAAAATCAAAACAGTTAGTTTTAAAAACAAATCAGTAATCAACCAGACTTAAAACAGAGAACAAAGGGAATAAGAATATATCACTCTCTAAAACCAGATAAAAGTTCAAAAGCAGGTTTAGATCTAAAAGATTAATGCATGAAGTTTTAAAATCAAAACAAAATAGACAATAAACGAAAAGGAAAGGGACTTTCGGCCTACTTGGCAGCGCGTACGACGGAGCGATGACAGAGTGCATTGAGCAGCAACGAGCGGTCGCGCGTGGAGTCAACGCACGGCGGACGACGGTGACCGGAAGCCCGATCGGCCACGAAGGAAAGGGGTGAGAGAGGAGAGAGATGAGAGGATTTGAGAAAAAGGGGGGTCTTCAGTGAACAATGGAATTTTGAAAAAAATGAAAGAAGGAAATGGATTTTACAAAGGGTATCAGGGTTTAAATACCCTCACCAAAACGGCAACATTTTGGTTAAGATATTTCGTCTAAAACGGGGTCGTTTCTTTAAAAATACTCATAGCTCGACCCGAATCCGACTAGACCCGACTAAAGATCCGCGTGTTTTTTTAAAATGGTATATTTATGCATTTGGTCCTTCCGCTTTTTTAGATTGTTTCAATTTCGTCCTTTTCATACTTTTGATTAATTGTAAATTGACCCAGTATTTTTTAATGTTTTTCAATTTAATCCTTTGACCTTTTGAAAGCACCAGGAGCTGCCACGTGTCATGATTTTGGTTTATTTCTGCAAATAATCCCTCTTAGTCTTAATTTGTTTTAATTTAATCCTTAAATCAAATTCTATTTAATTACAAAATTGGCCCAGAAATGTTTCATGATTTTCAAATTAGTCCTTTGACTTCAAGATGCCTGATGGGCTACCACGTGTCACCTATTTTTGGTTTTATTTCTCTAGAGGTCCCTAAACTGTCCAAAAATTCCATTTTTAACTCCAAAATTTCTAAAAAATATATTTTTACCCTCGAACTCCCAAAAATTCCATTTTTGACCTCAAAACTTCCAAAAATTCCATTTTTAACCTCAAAACTTCCAGAATTTTCATTTTTACCCCCAAACTTCCAAAAATTCCATTTTGACCTCGAAACTTCCAAAAATTACCATTTTGCCCCCGAATGTCCAAAAATTTCATTTTTAACCCCAAAACTTTCAAAAATTACCCTTCTACCCTCAAATGTCTAAAAATTCCATTTTGATCTCGATTTTCCTAAAAATTACCATTTTACCCCCGAATGTCCAAAAAATTCTATTTTTGATCCTTATTTTTTTAGAGTTACCGTTTTACCCTCGGGTGTCTAAATATTCCATTTTTAACCCCGAACTTTCCCAAAATTACCATTTTGCCCCCGAGAATCCAAAATTACCATTTTACCCCGGTATCCAAAAAGTCTCATTTTCAACTCCGATTGCATCATTTTTCTTCCTCATCAATATTTGCATTTAATTTTAATGAACTCGTATTTTGCATTTTTGATTTTTGCATATAATTTATCTCCTTAATTATATTATTTCGTGTTATTTAATATCAATTATTAACTGCTTATTCATATTAAACTCGCATGTTTGTTTTCAAAATAGTTTTCATAAAAACTTTAAAATCGAGGCAATATTTTTTTATTTCGAGTTTCAAAAATTCGCGCCTTAACTTACTAGGTGCAATTTTTCTTCAAATCAAAATAATCGAATACCCTTAATCGAGTCAATGTTTCCTTATCTTCGATTCTGAAATTTGCACTTAACTTACTAGGTGCAACCTTTCTTCAAATCGAGATAATCGAACATCCTTTTCCCAAAAATTTAAAACATTTTACAAAGGAAAGCTCGTTATTTCTAGATCTTGAAATGTTGTGTCCTAACTCACTGGACGTAACTTTCTTCCTCGATCACTTTGAAATAGCGGGACTTCCAAACAAACTCAATTTCTTTTAAACTTAACTCATGCATTCAAGGATTGTATTTTAAACTTTATTTGAGCTTTTAAAATTTTACAAACAAGACCTGAAAATAATTAATACGGTTCCAATTTTGGGCGTATGAGGGTGCTAATCCTTCCTCATACGTAACCGACTCCCGAACCTGTTTCTCTGGATTTCGTAGACCTATATGTTTTCAAAACGGTTTTTAAAAAAAAAACATTTTGTGGTGATCCAATCACACCAAATAAAGGATTGGTGGCAACTCCCATTTTCTAACATTTAAAATAAATTTTTGAAACCCGTCGTTTAAAAAAAAAAAGATGGTTTCGACATCTACCATACAAAAAGGTACCGTCAATTTGTAACAATGGCTTGCAATACTGAAATGTGTCTCAACATTGTTGAAAGCTTAAAAACAGACAGTTGAACACTCGGTATCCATGGAGTAAGTGATCGTTGTAGTACGCAGGACATATTTCAATACCTTCTGCCACACTTTATTATATGAAGCGTCCCACCCACTGTGCATCTTGTCCAATACCTTCTGCTTAGGTATTGAAGCCTTGCAGTAAGACGGTGTGTAGTTGAATTGACTGTGAATATTGGCAATTAAGACCAACACCTTAATCCTAGGATTCGCTTTCACCATCGGTAGTATTAAGCTAGCTATCATTGATGAATCCAACTTGAGATGTTCTTGTGATACACCTGCAACCAAACAAGTACATTAAATAATGCAAACCTTAAAACCTAATATTTTAAAACCTTAAACACAGTGATACTATACTAAATGCGACACACATATGTGGACCAATGAACTTAATCTGCCAAAACCCCGTCTTCTTCTAAATCGAAGCCATGATTTTCCATGAATATGTACCATCTTGCACTACAAAATTGGCCTCAAACTTCTCTAACTTTGATTCCGCCACGTGGTAGTTAACCCTATTCTTGATGTTATATTGCTTCAATGCACAAGAAAAACATCCTTGCTGGAAAACTCCTTACCAACTTCTAAGTTACCCAAATCCAATGACGAACTTGTGTGGTAGATCTGGAAACTCTAACTCATCATCTGCCGATAGATCAACATTATGCATGTGGGTTGGAGGCGAGTATGCCGTGAATCATGGATCTTCTTCTTCGTCATTCGAACCCCCTTCACCATCTTCAAGTTCGGTTGAAACAGTCTCCAGTTCAAAAATGGGCACAACTTCTGCTCTATCGAGACCGAGCTCTCGAGGTGGTTCCACATCTGATTCATCATTTGACCCAACAACATCTGCCATGTAGAAGGTCCTCTCACCAATGGACATCGTAGGGAGTACATCATTCCTTCTTGTGTAAGTTTCAGAATGTCCCCAATCGGATGTGGATTGTCAACCACCAAGAGTTGATGTCATTCCCTAGTAAGTATTTCTAGCATTAAACATCTACCCATCGAGGTTCTTGTCCTATCCACTAACGGAGTGTCGTGCAAGGGTATTCCTTCGTGCCATAAGAAACGAACGATTCTGTGTTTTGCCTCCCACTAACAGAGTATCGGGCAGAGGTCGTGTATTCCTCTCAAATAGTAGTAGAGGATGAAGTCGTAAGTGCTTCATCTAGCCTTGAAAATTTCACATATAACTCAAGATAGGATGATTCACTAGGGTGGTGCATTTGCACCATCGCCTCCAAGCCATGAGTACCTTTGATCTCAAATGAGTCATATGTCACGAGATCGATCGAAGCACAAAATCGATACTTAATAGTCGAGACTCTCACTAGCGTCGTTCTGAATATTTTACGCCTAATTCTTTTACGAAGTTTTGGCAATTCTATGTTTTGGTTAAAAAGCAATCACACTATATTTTTCGATAAAAAACAACACCGTTCTTGGTGTCACGAACCTCACCGTAGTAAATAACAAGATTAATACGTCCACTCATTTTCAACCAAATTATCCATCGAAAGAAATTCAAAACAAGAGGTAGTATGAAAAAATAAAATGAGATTAAATAATATAAACACGAAAAATCAACGTATACCTTCTCAACTTCTGGATTTCTTCAATTTCTCTTGCTGTAACTTATGCAACAAGAGAATGAAATTTGGGTAATTTATAGCCTAAAGGATGCTCATTGCTGTATAATTCCTCAAATACTTTTGCTGACAGTGCATCCTGCTTGGAGCGTTTTTTCCTACAAATTTCCCCCACTATCAGAAATCAGATTTATCGGGAATCCCAGGTTATTTTTTCAGAATCATCAGTATGAAAAAAGCGTCCAGCTAGAAGCTTTTTCTATACTACCTCCAACATGGGATCCTACTTAAAGCGTTTTAAAAAAAATTCATCTCAGCAAAATAATTTTTTCAAAACACATCATGTCAATTTTATTTTTCAAAACCCATCTTATTAAAATTATTTTTTCCAAAACAATACTTAGCAAATAACCCTAATTAAAAGAATAAGAAAATATGGAAATTATTATCTTGGACTTTTGGGTGTTCCCAGTTTTGATAAAATTTCGATCAAATTTAATTGATATATTTCTATTTTTAGCTTTTTAGGTGGAAATGACAAAAAAAACATAATTGAAAAGACAAAATCATACAATTCTATTTTTTAAAATACTATTTTTTAAATTTATTTTCAAAAATTATAATTCCATTAATTTTTTAAATCATACAATTTTTCATAACCCTTAATTTAAAATATCCTAAACTCTTATTTAAAATACCAAAACCCTAATTTTAAAAACTTAAACCATAATTTAAAAATGCTAAATCTAATTAAAACAAAAACACCCTAAACCCTAAGTCCCAAATAGAAAAATTTCCACTAAAAACACGTTGAAAACTCCTTAAATTTGAGGGCCAAAATTGGGAAAATCTCCCTTTAAAAAAACGGGGAAAAATGCATCCACGTGGGCACTTTTTTAAAAAGTGCCTCCACATATATGCGCTTTTGGTGTGGGTGCACTTTTGCAAAATTGGCTCATTCTAATCAATAATTTACAATATGGTCCATTTTCGTAAATAAAATTGAAAAAGGACTTTTTTTTTTTAGTAAATAACCCATGTATTTCTATTATATGTTCATTTTTTGTACATATTTTTTGTAGGTATAATGCAAACGGAAAATATGCTCATTTTTTGCACATATTTTCTATTAAATGCATGTAATTCTTGTCAACTTACATTTTAATTATGTGTTAATTTCAAGACTTATGTAGTGTTTTTAACTATGTAATGATTCAATACTTAAAATTCGGTTAAATCGATTAATTTAGTTATTTTTTGTATGTTTTATACTTCTTTTAACCAAAAAATAAAGACATATATAAATTTTGGTTAATTTGGTTAACTGATCGAATTAACCAAAATATTTCGATTTGGTTAATTTATTTTAAAAAAATTTCGATTCAAATAACAGTTAAAAAATTAAAAAATTCGATTAATTTAACTAATACTATTTCAATTCGATTAACCGACCGATTAATCGTTTCAACATCGTGAGTGCGTGAGTGGTGACACATATCACAATGACAACTTCTCATTAATTAAAATATGCTTCAATATCTTATATATAATTTGAATAATACTTTTCCTTAGAATCTCTCAAAAAGAATCAAAATTATGATGAAGGAATAAACAAGGAATTACAACTTCAAATCGAATTTGCAAAACTGGACAACCTCCGATAAAACGTGCGGGCTTCCATTACAAAATATTCACACTGAATTTTTTTTTTTTGGCTAGAAAATATTCACACTGAATTTTAATTGCCAATAAAAGCTTCAATCTTCAATCCTTTATTGTTTTTCTGAAATAAATACAAATGAAATAATAAGGCTATAGAAGCATGAATTAGTTAGGGAGAAACGATGTCAAAGCTGTTCAGACGAAGGTATTTGAGCTCCAATGAAACCTGCCTTTCAATCTGCAGCTGTCGATGAAAATTTGCAATGAACATCTCAGCTCTCTTGTCAATATCATCCTCCGATTGATAACTTGTTGTCCGACCCAGTTGATTACAACAATACCTCGAATCTTCGGAATCATTGTCATCCGCACACGCCCTCAACCCTGACCTATCCGTATAGCTCAGCCTTTTGCTGCTCCGAGATGTACCGATCATGGAAGCAATACGCCATCGATTCATATTGAAATTCAGCAACAATTTTACCTTGTTCACCGCCCTCCTTAGTCGGCTAAGCAAATACCAGTTCTCCATTAACAACTTTGGTTTTAAGGTTTAATGTGTGTGGCGTAGCTCTCTCTCTCTATATATATTGGTAGAAGATAAGACAGGGTTTTAGATATATATAAATTATGAGTTAAGGAAAAGGAAGGTGTTGAGCAAGTTGGGAAGAAAACTGAAAATGCGTATCAAAATGAAGAACCGTGTGGGGGTGACGATCTGATTTTTATGCAAGATGAAGAGATTGTGGTGGGTCAAAAGTTTGATCCATTCTATAATATTATATGAAATAACAAGGAATTTTCTTTCTTTTTGGTGTATAGAAGTATTTGGGCAGCCGAAAACCTGATTGTATACATGTTGACTTTGTCAATTTAAATTCTATCTTGCTAAGCATAAAAATCGCTTACTTTGCCTGGTCTTGATAGGCAGCTATAAAATGTATAAATGTTGGATTCAAATACAAATTCATCCCTTTGAGGCACTATTAATGTATATGTTAGTATTATTAAATAACAATGTTACACTTTATCATTTAAGTATAAAAAATAGTGAAAGATTTAGAAATAAATATTATTAATTTTATTTGAACATAATTAAATATAAATTATAATTTATTGATTGAATCTTAATTCGGTTGGTATTGATATTGTCGTCAGTGAAAAGGGATGTGAATTCAAGCGCTAAAGCACATTTATCTTCTTATTGAAGGATTGAAGTGGAATTATGGACAGTTCTAATCTTTGTATTAAAAAATATAAACTATAATTATTATATTTTCCCTTGAACTTTTGGCATAGAGTTTATGATTTAGGATTTCATATTTAAATCAAATTTATGGTTTGAATTTAAATTTTAGGGTTTATACTAAGTTTTGAATTTTAGATTTAAAGTTTATATTTAAGCTTATATGTAATTATTTATAAGTCTTTCTTTAACTTTTATGTCATTCTTAATAAAATTTTATATTATTATTCATCGACGATACATAAAACTTATAAATCAAATATTCTTATATTATATTAACCCAATTTTCTTTATAATGTCTATATTCAACGTATGTGTTAACACAAATTGAGATGCAATTATGAGTATATTTGTAAATATATAAAATTTATTTTAAAAATATAATTCACCAAACACTACTTAAATCCAAACATGATAAGATCATTTGGATATAATAAAGACCTCTGCATCATGAGGGTCTTAAGACCCGAAAGCAATGAGCTCATATAATATTCGTAAAAATTTAAAGTTTAGGTAGCCAACAACATCATCTAATCCGGTGGCGTTGCTAGGGTGGGTGACAGGTTAAAAGATTTTTTTTTCATTTAGATTTTTTAGATTTTTAAAATTTTAAATTAGTAAAGATAAAATTATATTTTAGTTTTTTTAAAAATAATAAAATTTGATTTAATTTTTTTAAAAATTATTAAGATATAAACTATTAAAATAATAAAATTACATTTTTACTACCATAAAAATCACAATTTAGTTTCAATCTCTAAAAGAATTTTATGATTTTGCTCCAGTCTCGTAGTTTAACAATTTGATTTGACTAGAGGTATTCATGGGCCGGGTCGGGTTGGATTCAGGTCAGGTCTAAGCATGATATTAACATACTTTATGTTTTCTCAAGCTCGGCCCGACCCGAAATTTGACCTAAAATTTTGTACAAATTCACTCATATTTATAAAAAATTAACTCAAGCCCATTTTAGGCCCGACCCATATTAGTTTTTAATTTTAAAAAAATATATTTATATTGTTTTATTTTAATATTTTATAAATTTTTTTATTTATTGAAAATTTTTATATAGGCATCTTAATATTTTTTTCAGTGTTTACATTAGAGTAGTATTATATATTTAGTATAAGTTTATTTTTAATGTGTTTTAAATTACATTAATATATAAAAATAACATAATATAAAGTATTATAAACTTAAAACGGGTTGAGCCGAATCAAATTCGGACCTTGATTGTTCAAGTTTGACCCATATTTTAAACGGGTCTAATTTTTTTGCCCAAACCTTCTAAAATTTCGGGCGAACCTTAGGGTCTGAGCGGGTTGTCCGACCATGAACAGATCTAGATTCGACTAGTTAAACTATCTTTTTATAAGGCTTAAACAACAAAATGATACCTAAACTATACTATTTTTTCTAAATTGATACCTAAACTTTTTTTGGTCAAAACTGGTACCTAAACTATTAAACTGTTACTCATTTTACCCCAACTGTTAGTCCCTTTAGAAAAAAAAAATCAGCCAATCATAACATACCACGTAAACCTATATTTATTTTAACCATTTTCTTAAAATTTCTTCTCATCAAACATTTTTGACCAATTTTCTCACACTTTCTCATCAACCAAACACCACAAAAAAATGTTTGTTTCATTGTACAAAGCTTTGCGTTTACTTTCCTGCTATTCTACTGATTCCCAATCTTATCTCACCCAATAGAAGCACATCCACATAAACTCGTGTGGAAGGAAAATGGGAGTCAAAAAAGGCAGAGTCGAAGTCAGGGAGATTTATTATTATTCAATTCATAATGGAAATTTGGGAAAGGATTGGGCTTAAAATATTGTCAAGCAAATAATCTTCCATATTCATCTCTTTCTAGCAGATTTTTAACATAAGCAAGCACCTTACTGTAGCAGTAAAATGGGGGAAAATATCAACCTCTTTTAGATCCGAAAGGCTCACAGTAAAATTAAAACTCTTAACAGGGATAAGAGACATTGAAGCTACAAAGATGGCAAACAAATAAATATGGGTGAGATGAGGTTGGGAATCATTAGAATAGCAGGAAAGTAAACGCAAAGCTTTGTACAATGAAACAAACATTTTTTTGTGGTGTTTGGTTGATGAGAAAGTGTGAGAAAATTGGTAGAAAATGTTTGATGAGAAGAAAATTTAAGAAAATGGATAAAATAAATATAGGTTTACGTGGCAAGTTATGATTGGCTGAATTTTTTTTCTAACGGGACAAACAGTTGGGGTAAAATGGATAACAGTTTAATAGTTTAGGTACCAATTTTGATAATAAAAAAAAAAGTTTAAGTACCAATTTGTGAAAAGTAGTATAGTTTAGGTACCATTTTATTGTTTAAGCCTTTTTATAACTATAAATAAAACAATGCGGTCTTGGTTGCCTGCGTTGGTTGACTCTGCTTGCCTCCTGCTTTTTAATTCCCATGCTTAAACAATGTCCATAAGCCCCGACAACTGGTCAACCCTCTATTTCCACTGTTTAATAGAAACAAGTTATAACAACTCAACATTTTAACGTTTATTTATGATTTGCTTGATTCTATAAATTTTTTTATTTCATTTCTTTACCGACCTTCGAATCTCGATAAAGGTTACACAGTGTAAACATAACCTAACCAAGACGGTTCAGAAGAATCGATTTTATTCGATAAATTAAATTAAAATTAAATAGGATAAATTATATTAATAGTTACTAAATTTTAATTAAAATCATATTTTTAGCACTCAACTTTCAAAAGTTACATAATAATCGTTAACAGTTTTGAATTATTATATTTTGGTCATTCGTCTATTAATAACAATATGATTATGTGACACGTTAAATGAAAGGGTTAAAAACTAATTTGGCCCTTAAACTTTAGCTAAAATATTGACTATTTTTCCAAAAAAGGTCTATTTCTAAAAAAAATTACTCAAAATGGGCCATTCTGGTTGATATTTATGGGAATGTTCCATTTTTTTTAAAAACACGTTGAGTTGATATCATTTTCAGGAAAAATAAAAAAATCATGTCCAGCTCAGTGCATTTTTCTCTTGACCTGTAAAGCGAGCTAACGTAGACGTTTTTTATAAAAGCGCTTTCACATCAGCGCGTTTTTTCCCGTCTCAACGGTAAAAAAAGTATAAAATCTCCCTCACATTTCTCACTCATAATTCTCTCCTCAATCTCTCAAAATTCTCATTCAACTCTCAAAAATCTCTCAAATGCTCTCTTAATTTTTTTTAAATTCTATTTTTATTATTTTTTCTATTAATATTTTCAAGAAAGAATTTTTTATTAAAAAATTGTTCGTGGTCAATTATATATTTAGCAATGGTCGAGTCTCTAATCCGTCTTGATAACAGGCACATCTCTGTCAACTAATTGCAGATGGTAAGAATAAATTTTTATAATTCTTTTATCTTTTTTATTTCATTATTATATTTTAACTTAATTTTTTATAATTTTTATGTGAATAGCTTGAAGCTCGAATTTTACAATGCTATATTCGTCATCTACCTAGTCCTCCATTACCGTTGATCGAAACATACTTGAGGGAAGCTCGTTTTTGGCACATGTCCCTTGTAGGCCGAAGGCGTAAGTTGGACCCAAAACTCATAAGTGTGTTGGTAAAGAGGTGGAGACCCGATATACACACATTCCATCTTCCATGTGGCGAGTGTACTATCACTCTAAAGGACGTGCATTTACAGTTGGGGTTACTCGTGGATGGGTCGGTATTCACTAGGTCTGTTGAGTCTGCTGATTAGGGAGCTGTATGTTACAATCTTTTGGGTGTAGTTCTGGAGACTATTTACAGAGCTTGGAACGAAATGGCTTGGTTACGAAATAATTTCGTGGAGCTGGCAGAGGATTTGACTGAAGTCAAAGTCAAAAGAGAACGATACGCTCGGGCGTACATCCTTTAGATCATCGGGGGTATGCTGATGTTGGATAAGTCACGAAACCTAGTACATCTAAGGTAGCTACTAAAACTCGTTGATTTTAGAGGAGTTGGTGAACTTAGTTGGGGGTCCGCCGTGTTGGTGACATTGTACCGGGAGATGTGTCGGGCGATGCAACCAGAAAAAAATCAAAATTGGTGGTTGCCTTTTACCACTATAATCATGGGCTTGGTTCTGCTTTCCTTTTTTACGTCCTCAAGCGAACTACCTGTGTACATTCTCACTCGTAACAAGGTAAAATAAATCAATAGATACCCCTATGATTAAATTGATTTAAATAAAAATTATTATGCTAATAAGTTACTTAAATAGGTGGAACCATGTGCCGAGTTACGTGGGATTACCTACCAAGTTTCAAGATATACAACTTCTATTAGACCGACGATCAGAATCGGATGTATGTATTTTTTTTATTTTGAACTATATACAAATAACGTAGTCAATTTCGTATTTAGTAGTATATATACAAGTAATGTTTTTTTTATCATGTTAATATAGTTTGAATGGACACCATACGAGGATCTGAAAATTTGAGCAGTAATTCTCAAGGAATTTTTTGTGAATCCCAATGCCTGGCACGTTAAGGTCCCATTGGTAGTATACGCTATCATTGAGATGCACAAGGCGGATAAAGTGTTGCGACAATTCGAATTTCGATAGTCGATTCCTGTGCCACCTCAAGAGCTTGATGATCTAAATCATATTGACTTATGGTGGCTGGATACAAATTGGTTGGTATTCCACTCGTAATATATCAACATATGGGATAATCGATATGATTTTTACCTACTCGCGAACCAATTATCATTTCGGAGTTAGCATGTGATCTAGAGTATATGCCATGGTTTAGGATCCATGATAAACCATATTTTTACAGGGAAGAGGAGAGGCGTTGGCATCCCCATATGAGTAGGCCACGATGGGCCCCTTTAAAATTCAAGGGATGGCGAGACGGGCCCATCATTAGCGCCCACGCAAGAACTGGCCCCAACAACCTCAGTATCGAAGACTATATATATATATTTAGTTATTAAATTAAATTAAATTAAATTAAATTAAATTAAATTAAACTTCGTAAATAATTTTCTCATCCCCATTTTAATTCCATTAAAGCCATGAAGACAATACTGTACTACAATCCATGAGCAAATTAAGTTAATCAACTTATTCTCATGAAACTATGATGTCTTAATTAATTTAAATCCCACGTCAAACTTCATTTATTTAATTACAAATAAATTGTATGGTAATTCGAAGAGATTAATTAATTACCAAGTCATATGTTGTTTGTAGTGAGAGAACACATTCATTGCGGATAATGATACGTGCGATCTATTTCTCTAGTTTGTCATTTCACATTTTCATATCATCGATTAATGCAGACCATCAAGGTTATACTGAGCTAGCAAAATGACCAATTGAACTAATACAATTAGAACTCAAATAATTTATAATTAAGTTTTGACACTTCATTTATTAATTACAACATTATTTAGTCATGGAGTCATACCACTGAATTACCATGATTGAGCTCTATCAATTATATACCATTATGAAAGCTACATATCAAGTGCTCGTCTAATGAACTTGTTGTTGGAAAAAAATTGGTTCGAAAATGATTTTCTTGCACAATAATAAATTTAAAATTATAAAAATCGAGCCGATTTATAGCAATAAATGTTTCTCGAAATGTACTTGTGCTTTGAGTGAGACGAATTATTGACATTCATGACTTTCAACTAGAAGACCTTCTTCACTATTCTCGTACCAAGAAATGCTTCGAGTTTGAGCTCGAACAATTTCAAATCAAACACAGAACCAAAAATAATTTTCTTATTTTCAGTAGGAAAGAAAATATCTCTCTCTCTCTTGAAGAAACAATTTCGACCTTGTGTCTAGTATTTGCATTAATTTGTTTACTATTACAACCAGGTAAGTGGCTCTATCATTTGTCTCTGGTGTTCATGTCTAAAGAACCATATTCAAAGATTCAGTCCATGCAAGGTTATATACGGTTAAATAGAGGCTATGGAGCATGTTGTGTATAGTGATAAAAGAATGCACATAATAAAATATTTTGCCTCCGATATGACACTTTGATGCAAATCTTGACTGGTGAAAACACGAGCTTGCAATGAAACATCTATGTGTTCAAACAATGAGGGGAGTTAGGAGGATACAAAGGTGATGTTTGTTAAATAGCTCTGATGAGTGGATATGAATATACAGTAAAAAATGGTTCTTGGAACTAGGATCATAAGCTGCCACAATAAAGGGAGTATGTGAGAAAAAGGGTGCATGTGGTGGTGCATTTTGCATGAAAGAGTAGACCGTATGTCTATCAGTCATAAAATGGTAGTCCACACAAGTGGCCTTTTTGAGGAGCAGTTGTGCCGGTGACATTAAGTATGAGTTTAGAAACTAATGTTGTCCGTCGATAGGCTAAGTTTGATAATGGTAGTATACGCCAGCTAATCTATGAATCAAATGGATGTATTCACCAAATATGGAAAACTTATTTTTTAGCTTGAGTCTCATTTTTTACTATTTGATAGGAAATATTGTGGGATTAATTTCCCCAGAAACTCGCTAAGTTCTCATGAACTTACCCAGTTTCTTCTTACTTTCAGGTTTTTAGGTTAAGCATGGTGATTGGAGGGATACAATTAGATCTGCGGCTATTTGTAAGCTTTCTTATTTTCGTGGGTAACATGTAATTGTTGGGGGTACTAGGACAATTGTTAGATATTTTCATTTTAAAACTATAAATTTGTACTTGAAATGTTATTTTGAAAACTTCGAACGTTGATTAGTAGCCTCGATGGCTTAATATTAATTGTGATTTATAAATGTTGTTAAAGAAGCCACTAGAGGTTATTTCTTGTATCTTTAAATATTGTGTGGTACCATTTTAAATATATTTCCAAGTGAATGTAGTCTTAAACCAATGGAATAACGTCTTGGGAAAAAAGAAAAAGAAGGTATCCGCAAAAATGGACATTTGTTTAAAAATGGGAGAGTTTTGTGTGTCTCCCATGAGTCGACTTGTGGTGCTCCATACCCGAATTTGACGCTTGGGTTGGGTGTGAGGTGTTATATTTTTTTGGTATTATAGGTTTGATTTAATCGATTCTTGAAAATCAATATCAGTTAAAAACCCCGCAATACATGTTACATAAATTTGGATAAAACTTTCATATTATTGTTAACTAAAGGAATGTGTTGTAGTGAAGAAAGAACAATGTTAGTAAATGCTAGGGATGTTGATGGGGAGGAAATACAAAGTAATGCCCCTCTACTAGTGGGAATCCCTGTGCCTTCTGTGAGTTGGGGAGTAATAGGAATAGAGGTTAAGGATGCCTTAATGGAAATGATGAGACATGTTATGGGGAAATGGTTCAACCGGTACATGGGAGCTGCCCCAACCTCATTTCATAGACACTGTGATGAATTGGTGAGATAAGAGTAGGCGGTGAGGACAACAAACCTTGCACCACCAACAAACCTTACACCTTTAGCTCCGACTATAGTTGTGTCTAGAGGGGCCCCAATGGAGATCATTCATAAGAGGGGTGCCAAAGAGTTTCAAGGGAGTAAAGAGGATGATCTAATTGTAGCAGAGAGTTGGCTTTCTTGAGTTTGTCGGGTAATTAATGAGATGCAGTGTTCCCCAGTTGAGAATTTGAGATGCGCCATCTCCCTGCTTGAAGATGAGGTTATCAGTGGTGGATCACAGTATCCAGTATGGCCCCAAGAGATCAAGTGAATCAAGACATTTTCCTAAAGAATTTCAGGGAAAAGTTCATCAACAGACTCTTTGTTGAACAAATGAAGAAAGACTTTTTGGAACTCAAACAGGGAAAAATGACAATGTTTGAGTATGAGAAGGAGTTTATCAGGTTAAGAAAGTATGCCAAGGACTTGGTGCCAGAAGAAGAAAGTTCGTGCATTAGGTTTGAAGGAGTTTTGAATGTGGAATTAAGGGAACTGTTGTCTGCCCTTGAGATTAGAGATTTTGCTACCTTGTTTGCTAAGGCTCAAAGCATGGAGACAACCATTCATGAAAGAAATAAGGTCAGGGGCAGGGAAAGAAACAAGTGCATAGCTTCTGGTGCAGTGTCTAATGTTAGATTCAAAAGACCTAGAGATGTTAGAACGTATTCTATTGCCCCTACAGGGGAATCACAAGTTGTGGGCTTCCAATGAGAATGTAGTGTACACCAAGCGACATCAATGGCTAGCACGGGAGGATCCCAGATAATGAAAATTCTCATTTTATTACTTGTGAGAAGAACCATATTGTAATATAGTTGTACAATCAAATACTAGGAAGTAATTCAATGATCGTACCCAGGGGAGGATAGAATAAATTATGAAAATCTTTCACAATAACAAGTCTAAGTAGTAGTAATTAATCCCTATATTATGATGAATCATAAAATAAAGAATTGAGAGAAAGTTAAATAAATAAAATAAATAAACAAGAAAAATAAACAAACGAACTAAATCAATAATTCAATATGGAAGATTAACTTGCTTCAAGCTTGTATCTGACCTAATTAGGGTTGTTAAACTCAATCTATAAATAATTAAGTTGTGATAAGGTTGAGAGAGTTTTTGCCAAGTCATTTTAGGGTTTTAGTTTGTAGTTTTAGGTTTTTATTTAGTTTTAGTTTATTTTCAAAGATAACTTATTTTCATGTCCTTTGACTTGGGTTCAATTTTAATCAAAGTCTTTGTTATTATGGATTTCTATATTTTTCTTTCGTTTCTTGTTTGCAACCGACGATATCTCAATCATTGTCAACGTATTTTGTGATTTAGAGCACATCAAGTTCTTCAATGGACAATTTCTATCTCTTTCTCTTTTACTTTAATTTTTGTTATTTCATGATTAATTTAATTGCGGAAAAGATGATTGTTAAGGCGATGAGTGGTTAGATATTTAGAGAGAATAACGAAAGAATTAAGGTTTTCCAATAGAATTAGTTGGTATAAATTCATGTGCGTTTAAACCCTAGGATTGATGACCTTAGGAAGTAATCTAAGACAAACATAGTCGAAAGAAAAGTTTACCGAGTAAATCATGGATTTATCCCGATCAGAAAAGTGAGGTCGAGAGATAAGTGTGTACTGGTTGATTAGTTAAGTACTAAAGGCCGAGAGGCAATACTATATAATTGATAACTAATTCCCTAATGAAAACCCAAATTCTGAAGTTAATTACAATCATTGAAGCGAGTTAATCTTTTGTTTGTTAATTGATAGATCTTTGTTGTTAACTTTGTTTTTAGTAGTTAGTTTTTTATTTTATAATTTTATTCTCAATTTTAATTATCGTAATATGATTTTTGGTGATTACTATTTAGACTTGCTAGTGTAGATAATATATTTAGATTTAATTCAACCTCCCTTGGATACAATCATCAAAATACTTTCATGTGTTCCATTGTAACACTAAGCTATATTACAATTTGACATGTTCGCTTGAAGATACCGCACTGATTTTAGATCTTTTTATTTGCACGATTTTTACTCAAAACGTTCGCTCGTTTGAAGGTGATTAGGTGGCCAACCTTGCTATATAAAGAGCCCCAAATGATAAGTATGAGGAGTAAAACTAGGGTATAGATATACATGCCAACTCATTGACAACCAAATGCAAACTAATTGACAACTCGTATACCAACTAAGATTAAAACTAACATAATAAAAATATGAAAATATTCCTAAGTGTGGATTTAAACATGGAATTCGACCAAGGCATGCAAATGGGCTGCTTGAGTCGAATTTAACAGGTGTTCCACTTATTTAATTTAAAACAAACTTTTAAAACTAAGTAGAAATGGGCCACTTTCACATGTTTAGTCAAATATTAAACTAAGTAAATGGTTGATAAGTGCTAAAAGTAATATGTTTTAATCTCATTCTTAATGCGTTTTTAAATGATTATTCAATTTAAAATGGTGAATTTTATGCTCCTATTCCTTTAAATTCATGTTTCTATACTTAGGAGAGTATTTGAGAATGAAAGGAGTGAAAAACGAGCGAAAACCAGACAAGAAGAGCAGATTTTAGGTGCCACACGGGCTGAACATACGACCATGTGAGTCACACGGGCTGGACTCCAAAACCCGTGAAAAGCGTAATTTTTAAGTTTTTTTGGGCACTCTAAGACGTATAAATACCAAATATAACAAGAGGCGAAGAACCCGTCAGAGAATATTGAATAAAACAACTTGGGAAACACCATTGAAGCCATCTTTGAAGTAGATTTCCATCAAGATTAAAGACCTTTCCTTAATTTCTTTTGATTTTATTATGAGTTTCTCTTTGTCTTGTGGTTATATTGTCTTTGAGATGTGTTTATTTGCTATTATGAACTAATTTTCTAAAAACCTAGGGGAGATTAACCCTACGATGAATTTTGTCACTTAATTTCTATTTTACATAATAAATAATTAGATCTTATTCTTAATTATGCGTGCTTAATTCGTGGTTTAGTATTTCTAGGCTATTAATCCATATTTCATGTGCTTAAATCAGAGGAAGAATAGACCCTATTTAAGAGTAGATCTAGCATAATTGAGTGGAGTTGCATGCAATCCTAGAAATAGAACGACATAAATCTAGCAGATTAGAGTCAAATCTAATAGGGGGATCCATAGATCGAGTTAATGCGATAATAGGGGTTTTAATTAGAAAGAAATTTCAATTAATCAACCTAAAGTTAGTTGCTTTTATTCTTGAATAAAGGTATTAGCATAATTTAAGAATTTCTAAGGATCACGATACCAAGTGAGTAAATTGTTTAATTCAAATTGATAATGACAGATGAAATCTAGGTGGATTCTTTCATGGGTATTGTTTCGCTTCTTGGTGTTAATCATTTGTTATTTCCTGATTTATTCTTTGACGTATTCTTTAGTTTATTAATTTAGTTAATTTTAGTTTTAATTAATCACTCCAATTTATCGATTAAATAATAGGAAGACAGTAATTACTAGTACTTTTAGTCCTCATGGGAACAATATCTATACTCACCGCAACTATACTATTAATTTATAGGTGCACTTGCCTTAGTCATATTTTTAGTTAGTTTCGATTGCATCAAGTTTTTGGCACTGTTTCCGAGGACTAAAATATTAATAAAACTTTATTTCTATTACTTTAGCCATTTTTTATTTTTGTTTTACTATTTGCATTTTTAATTTAATTTTATATTTTTATTTTTTCCCTTTTATTTTCTTCTGGCAAGTTCTTTTGGTTTATGACTAGAGGAAACCTGCCAGAACCATTTCTATACAACTGTGAGATTGAAAATATTACTCGCAAAAACTGTAAAGAGGTTAGAGAAGCAAGGCAAAGTCAACAGAATTTAGTATACAATCAAGAGGAAAAGGATATTACTATGGAGATGGGTGACAATCAAAATAATCAACCTCAACAAAATAATCAAATTCCTTCTGTTCTTCCTGCTCGTCGAACCATGTATAATGCTAAGCCTACTCTGATTAGGTCTGAATCAAGTATTGTAAGACCCACCATTGCTGCAAAAGTGTTTGAGCTAAAGCCGAATACAATTCAGATGGTATAACAGTATGTTTAGTTTGATGGTTTGCAAGATGAAGATCCGAATACTCATTTGGCTATTTTTCTTGAGATTTGTGACACATTCAAGATCAATGGTGCTACTGATGACGCCATACACTTAATGTTATTTCCGTTCTCTTTGAGGAGCAGGGAAAATCAGTGGTTGAATTCGTTGCCATGAGGTTCTATCACGACTTGGGATCCAATGACTGATAAATTTCTATTGAAGTACTTCCCATCGACTAAAACAACTAAGTTGAGGATTAATATCTCTTCTTTTGTTTAAATTGATTTGGAGACATTATATGATGCATGGGAGAGATTTAAGGATTTGTTGAGAAGGTGTCCTCATCATGGCTAACCTATGTGGTTGGAAGTTCAAACCTTCTACAACGGTTTAAATCCCTCAACTCAGTAATTAATCGATGCAAAAACTGATGGAACATTGAATAAGAAAACACTTGAGGAAGCTCAAGATTTTATTAAGGAAATAGTAATGAATAACTATCAGTGGCAAGTCATGAGAACGAAATTGATGAAAGCAGCCAGGTTTTTAATATAGATGCAGTTGCTATGTTGGCAAGCCAAGTGGAAGCACTGAGTAAGAAAGTTGATTGTTTGAATTTTTCTGCACAAGTAAATCCGATGATGCAACGTGATGCAAATGGAGCGGGGATGATGAACTCAGAACATTCACTCTTCAAGTCTAACATGGAGCATGAGCAAGTTGATTTCTTGTGTAATAATTCTAGACCATAAAATAACCTCTATAGCAATATTTATAATGCAAGATGGAGGAATCATCCAAATTTTTCATGGGGTGGTCAAGGAAATTAAAAGTCACAACCCTCTTCGACTTTTCAGTAGCCTTATCAGCAATTCGGACAGCTTGCTAAACTAGTTTCAGAAAGACCACAAGATAGCCTACCTAGTAACACTGAAACTAACACAAAGGAGCAAATTCATGCAATCACTGTTCAAAGTGTGGAAAGTTTAGTCGAGTCTGAATAGAATTTGAAGCTAGAAGCTATTGTGAAAAATAATGAGGTTGAGGAAAGCAAGAAAAATCATAAGCCTGTTCTTAAAGAATACATACCTCAAATTCCATATCCATAAGCATTGAAGAGAGACCACACAAAAGAAAAATAAGGTAAATTTCTTGAACTCTTAAAAAATTGCATATTAACTTGCCTTTTTTTGAAGCCCTTTCGCAAATGTCGAAATGTGTAAAATTTTTAAAGGAGCTATTAACAAATAAGAGGAAGTTAGACGACTTGTCAATTGTAGAGCTTAATGCAATTTGCTCGGCCATTCTCCAAAAAGAACTACCTAACAAATTTAAAGATCCAAGGAGTTTTACTATTCCTTGTCTCATTGGTTGTTTACATGTTAAAAAAGCTTTGGTTGATTTGGGTGCTAGTATAAATGTCATGCCTTATAAGGTGTTCAATCAACTTGGTCTTAGGGAACCTAAACCCACTAGGATGAGTATTTAGTTAGCTGACAGATCAATTAGATATCCTATGGGGTATTATTAAGGATGTACTTATAAAAGTGGATAAATTTATATTCTCTGTTGATTTTGTTGTACTGGACATGGATGAGGATATTGAAGTACCTATGATTTTAGGTCGACCCTTTTTAACCACTGCTAGAACTATTATTGATGTGGATACTGGTGAACTTATGTTTCGTGTAGGTGATGAAAAAAATTACTATTAAAGCACATGATTTTGTTAGAATCCCTAGTGAGTGTAATGATGATAATTGTTCTGTTAATGTTAGTAACCATGTGACTAAATGTTCTTTGTAGGAATTCTCTTATGAAAACATGATGGAGCCATATGTGATTCAAAGTGATAGAACTTGAGAGGTAAATGAAGATCGAATGTTGCAACTCGATGAATGGTGAACGAAGTTTGGTAAGAAACCGAGGAAACACAAAGAAGAATCAAAGAAAAACCATGAAGTGCATGTGAAGAGAATGAACAAATTTAAAGTTGGAGACAAAGTGTTATTAGACCAATCGGATCCACAAATTTTCCCTTTAGAATTCATGTCAAGAGGGTCCGATCCATTTGGGGTAAAAACCATTTTTCCATACGGTACAATTAAGGTAACAAATCCTAATTACGGCACATTCAAGGTAAATAATTATCGTCTCAAATTTTATTGTGTTGGTCATAATGATAACGAGGGAGAGGAACCTAAATTTCAAGATCCACCATAATCATGAGCTTAAAAGAGAAGTCGAGCCTAGACTATAAATAAGAACTTCTTGGGAGGCAACCCATGTGTTTTTATTTTATTTATTTATTTTACTTCCTTTAAAAAAAGAAACCATTAATTTTATGTTTTATTATTTAAAATTTCAAAAAAAAAAAAAGTCACACACAACCGTGTGTGAGACCGTGTGCCTTACTCAGCCTCACACATGGGTGTGATAGAAGCGAAGGGTGGCATACGGCCTAGATACACGGGTGTGTGCCAGGCCATGTGACCACTAGACATATTTTTAATAAATTTCAAAATGACACATGGCCTAGACACACGAGCGTGTGCCAAACCGTATGACCACTAGAGCTTAATTTTTTAAAATTTTGAAATGGTGCACGGTATGGACACACGGGTGTGTGCCAGACTATGTGTCCACTTGAACTTAATTTTTTTCAGATATTTCTACATGCTCGTGTGCCCTTATATTTCAACCCCAAACCCTAATTTTATTTTGTCTTTTCTCCTTCTTTCATCAACCCTAGCCGTCGTTCTCTTCCTTTCCCCCACACTAGCGTCGTTCACCTAACCAAGTCCCCCGTTTCTTTTCCTCTTTTCTTTAGATCTGCCTTCCTTCACACTGACCACCGTCCCTCTTTGGTCTGATAACTCACGTCGTCATTCCGAACCCCAAGCTTCTCATCCTCGCACCATCACACACCTTCCTCCACGTGCCACCAGCTCTATCTCCTTCCTCCCCATCGAGTCTTGATCTCGCACATGACCGTCGTGAACAACCACACTTCTCCCTCTTCCTCATGCATCCTTCATGCAGTCGTTACCCCACGCTCAGTCGAAGGCAAATAGTTCCTCCATGTGCAGATCTGCTCTTATCACACCATTCCTTTCTCCTATCAAAACCCAGCACAAACCCCTCCCCTATCAATCCTCTCGTCCTCGTGCCACCACACACCTTCCTCTGTACACACAGCATACCTACGCACCACCACCACAGCCTCACTTCTTATTTCCCATCTAGCGTCCTCACTTACACCGACCACCGCACCTCACTTGCATTCGACTTGTTGTTGTCGTTGTTGTTGTTCTTATTAATAATAATAATAATAATAATAATAATATTATTATTATTATTATTATTATTATAATTATTATTATTATGGTTTTCTTCATTCATTGTTTTGATTAATATTATAAATAGTGTTTAATTCTTTTGTTTTCATACTATCGTATTATGGTTGTTTGTTGGTCGGAATTATTGTTCATAGTATTACATTGTTAAGATCTATTGTAAATATTTTGCTTGATGTAGTTTTAGTTAAGGATGCAATGTTCGTCGTACTTTTGATTAGACTGCGCCATTGTGCTCATTATGGTTGCTGGGTGTTTCATGCTTTTTTCCTCTTAATTTATTGTCATACTGACATGTTTTTTTTATCTTTTATTTCATATACACAATGCAAAATCCACATAGAAAGAGTACGGTTCCTGCCCATTCTAAGAAAAGAAAATCCACTAGAAACTCCTCTTCATCTTCCCCGATTGCGAGCGCTCGTCGTAATTACCTTACCTTTGACCATCCATCCCATGAGGAGAGGTTTCAACATTTGAAAGCTATAGAATTGGGCATGGGTAGGTGCATCGATTGGGACACCCTTCAGACTATGGGTCTATTTGCACCGGTGCATTAACTTTAGCTGGGACGTAATGGGAGTGGTTCTTTGCAATAATGGAGCCGACGTATGCCGAGCTTACTTACGAGTTCTATTCCACCCTTGCGCTCCATTTAGTGCCACCATTTGAGGATGACCCACGACTCATATCATTTTGCCTTAGGGTTATCGCTCGACACTTAAGTTTCGTAAATTTTGGTGTCGCTCTCGGCCTATCTGTTGATGATTTCTTAGCATCGATCAAGCACCCTTTCCTCCCACCATAGATACATCATGACTAATCTCTTTGCTGGTCAGAGATAGCTGAGATTGATGTTGCATATAACTCGAGTCGATCCAAGGCTCGATGCTTGCCTCTAGCACTACGGTACTTCCATTCTCTCCTTTCTCATATGTTGATTAGTCGAAAGGAGAGTATGAGCGTCGTAGGCACTTTAGATGCATACTTCTTATGAAGCATGCACCGATGACATCCAATTGATTTAGTCCACTTCATTGCCCAGTGTTGTCGTAATCAAAGTGAGTGGTCACGGAGAGGACCTCTCTATATGGGTCCATATATCATATGCGTAGCTTGTTAATTTGGCTTACTGGATAACCCCGAGTAGATTGGTACGTTGACTTTAGTTGGGGACATTGATTGTATTTCAAATGATATAGATTTTCTCCCAAATTTAATGTTTTAATTGTCTCTTTTGTAATTCATTTAGCATGCATCATTAGTATTTTACACTTAGTTTCCATATTTTCCTACTCATTGTTAGTTAGTTTAAATTCTTGTTATTTTATCTATTTTTCTACTAATGTCAACGCAAGCAATCGATATATTGCGTCTTAATATTGTCAGCGTAGGAACTCAGTCTAGAAACTTAATGCTGGACGAATGCAGCCACAAGATTAGCTGGAAATTGCAACCAAGAGATGTCACTGCATTGAAAATAAACCTTGAATGAGTAGAATCATGCTGAATTCAAAGTTGGAAGCACCAATGCAGAAATTTCATAAATGTCGCTACAATTATGATTTTAGAATGTGCCCAACGATACAGCGTCAATCTGCAGATCTCTAAAGAACACACTAGAGCTACGTGAGTGCACAGCTATAATCTAACTAATTTTAACAGCTGCAAGATCTAGATCTGGATCTGAAAACAAAGGCTGTAACCTGCAACATTTTGGAGGTTATAAATAGACGAACAAAGAATGAAGAAATCATCAAGAGCGAAGGGATTTAATTCTGAAAATTCTATGTAAATTGGAGATTTGAGTTGGAAATCAGGGAGCTGATGAAGCAAGTCTGTAACCACTTCTGACGAAAGATGCTTGATACAGAGCAAGAGGAATAATTAGGGAGTAGGCCTAATAGTCAAGTACACAGCATCGCAACGTATCTTCTAGAATCTGTATTACGCATTCAGATTACTCATCTGTCTACTGATGATATGCAGTGCTGAAATTTAGTCTAGTTGTCAAGACTTCATGGAGCTTACCCCAGAATCTCAAAGTAAAACGCGGATCATTGTTAGAAATAATAAATATTGGTACCCTGTGCAGTCGCACAATCTCAGATACATACAACTCTGCTAACTTCTCAAGTGTGAAATCCACGCAAAGAGGAATGAAATAAGCTAACTTGGTCAATCTATCAATTATAACCTAGACCACATCTTTCTTCCTCAGTGTCTCTGGCAATCCTGTAACAAAATCTATAGTAACCCGCTCCCACTACCACTCAAGAATGGGAATAGGCTGTAGTAAACCAGATGGTACCTTATCCTCAACTTTTACCTGCTAACATAATAGACATTTCGTTACAAATTCAGAAATCTCACATTTCATACCAGGTCACTAGTACATTTTCTTCAGATTATTATACATTTTTACACTCCCTAGGTGAATGAAATAAGTACTGTTCTGAGCCTCTGTCAAAATATCCTACTTTAGCTCCAAATCATCAAGAATACATACCCTATTTCGAAAGTACGTCATATCTTCCGTGTCTACAGTGAACTTTATAGTAAAATCACTATATATTTGTTCTTTCTTAGCTACTAGCTTCGAATCACTTTTCTCTAGTTCTCGAATCCATTGTAAAAATAATGGTTTTGTCCTAAGTTCAACCATAACAGAACCATCACTTCCCAGAGACAGATGTGCGTTCAACGCTCTTAATGCAAACAATGATTTTCGGCTCAAGACATCTGCAACAACATTAGCTTTTCCCGATTGGTAATCAATCACTAGATCATAATCTTTCAAAAGTTCAAACTATCGACACTGCCTCAGGTTCAATTCTTTTTGAGTCATCAGATACTTCAGGCTTTTATGGTTTGTGAACATATAACATCTTTCACCATAAAGATAATGTCGCCAAATCTTCAATGAAAAGACAATGGCAGCTAGCTCCAAATTGTGAGCCAGATAATCCTTCTCATACGGCCTTAACTTTCAGGAAGCATAAGCTATCACTTTCCCAGCTGGCATCAGTACGTATCCCAACCCATTTAGTGATGCATCGCTATAAACAACAAATTTTTTCCCTTTCTCGTGTTGTGTCAATACCGGAGCCTCTGTTAACATTTTCTTTAGTTGATCAAAACTCAGCTGACACTTTTCGAATCAAACAGACTGAACATTCTGTTGAAGAAACTGTCATCTGCAAAGCTATTATGGAAAAATCTTTAACAAATCGACAGTAATAACCTGCCAATCATAGAAAACTACGTACCTCTGAAATATTCTTCAGAATTTTCCGGCTAAGAATGGTAGAAATATTACTCGAATCGACTCGTATCCCTTCTAAAGACACCACTTGACCCAGAAATCCAACCTCTCGAAGCCAGAACTCACATTTACTAAAGTTTGCATACAACTGCTTTTCTCGCAGAATCTACAACACCTCACTCAAATGCTAAGTATGCTTTGACTCTGTCTTGGAATATATTAGTATATTATCAATAAATACCACTACAAATCTATCCAACAAAGGCTAAAAAACTCGATTCATTAAATCCATAAATGCTGCTGGAGCGTTAGTCAACCCAAACGACACCACCAGAAATCATAATGTCCATATCGAATCCTGAATGAAGTTTTTGGCACATCACAGTCTTTTACTCGCATCTGATAGAATCCCGATCTAAGATCTATTTTAGAAAATACGGTTACATCTTTCAATTGACCAAACAACTCGTCAATTAATAGTGCTAGAAAGAACCACTATTTTCTCCCTACTTATTGGTTAAGTTGTTCCCATTTAGTTATCTTTAGCACATATTTTAGCATCTTTTTAGTTTAGTTAATTGCATTTTATGACTAAATGAACCTTAGCCTACTTACCTTTAATTTTGTCATGTTTTGGTACTAATATCGCTGCATAAGTATTTCCATATTGCGTCTAAGATTGATGCCGCATCCGACAGTTATCCGAATAAGAACAAAAATGCGTGAGCTATCCAGTCTAGTATAACCAACTTGTACTACCAGAGATAGCTTGATTTTGATGAAAGGACACTACACAATTTGGCTAAATATAAATACTCACAAAGAAAGAGAAAAAAAGGGTCTTTTGGTGCATTGTCATCTTCAACCTAGCTTTGAAAGCTTTCGGCTATGGAGGCATAAGGTTCTCTCAGGTGAACCGATATGAAAAGGGTGTAGATCAGCTCTTAACGAGGAGCCTTAAGTGTGACACAAAAGGAATCGAGAGATCAAGTCAAATTCTTCTAGGAATAGTATTCTCCACTTTTTTCTTTTACATTTCTTTTCTAAACTTTGGTGATTACTGTTTATTTCATGTTTGTATGGAAGTGTACATGATTTCTGGCCTAGATGTTATTTTACTCAATCTTGCTTCTACTGTTTAATCTTTGGGTTTGAATGTTTTTAACACGAAAGTGTTATTGCAGTCACTGTCACTAGAAGGTGTGGTTAATGTTAAACTAACAAGCATGACAATGGAAGTTGCTTGGGGATTAGAGAAACTTAATCCACTTGTTCTTAACTGTGTTGTATTGCCATCATTGGAAGGTGTGGTTAATGTGCATGTTTAAGTCTTAGATCAAATATAGAACTTAAGCTTGGTAAAATATTCATTGCACTTTATTACAGCGACAATCATCTATCCTTTCATACCTTGTGAACTAGACTTAGTATTCTGTTGAATGTTCACGTTAAGGACCCCATTTTATTATTATCAAATTTTGTTTTTATTTTCAAGTCATTGCTTCGACAACTATTATCACAATTTATTACATTTTTCACTTATTCATTGCATTGCCATTAATAGAAAAAAGACAACCATCCTCGTGGGATCGATATCTGACAGACTCACATCTGTCTACTATACTTGCATCGACAGTGTACGCATGCACAATATTGCTGTGATGTTAAACAGTTGATCAAGTTTTGGCGTCGTTACCAGGGATGACGCTTGTTTGATGTTTATTTTTATTTTTGCACTTAATTTTTATTATCTAATATTTAGTTGTTACTAACTTGTTTCCTTTTTGTTAATATTTTCACATTTTATTTTAGGTGTTTTATGAATCGAAACAATTCGGAGTTTATTGCTGATTTTGATCTAGAAATTGAAAGAACCATTCAAAGGAGACGTCAAGAACAAAGAAATATGGCTTTACCAAGAAACGATGCAGCCATACCATTGATGCAACTACAAATACCAACAATACCGCCACAAAATGCTAATGACCCACTGTTGCCACAAAATGATCAAATATAAAATAGGACTATATGAGATTTTGTAGTACCTGTCTTGGATGACTTGCACCTCAGAGTTGTTAGGCTAGCAATCCAAGCTGGGAACTTTGAAATCAAACAAGTAATGTTTCAAATGTTAAATTCTAATGGGCAATATGCTGGACAGCCACATGAAGATGCACTAGAACATCTAAAATAATTCTTAATGATTTGTGCTTCCTTTAATCAACAAGGTGTTCCTGATAACACTTTGAAAATACAGTTATTTCCTTATTCCTTGCAAGGAAGAGCTCGTACTTGGTTCCTTGGGCTACCTACTGGCTCAATTACTTCGTGAAATGCACTAGCAACACAATTTGTTCTACACTTTAACCCACCGACAATGAATGCTCATCTCCGAAGTGATATTACAACTTATCATCAACTAGATGATGAGAATCTTCACACTACATGGGAACGTTATAATCTGTTGCTTTGACGTTGCCCCATGCACGACATTCAACAGGAAATACAGTTTAAGATTTTCTACAATGGGCTAAATTCACAAACGAGGAATCTTGTCGATGCATCTGCTAATGGTCCTTTGCTGGATTGTACGTATGTTGAGGCTGTTAGAATTCTTGAGAGAATTGCTCAAAATGATTATCAATATCCTATTTCTAGATCTGCACAAGCAAAAGTTACTCCGAGAGTTATTGAATTGGACACAATATTTGCACTTAGTGCTCAAGTTTCTTCTTTTGCGAATATGATAAAAAATATGAAGGGGACTAGTGATGTTGCACCTATACAAGTCGCTTAACAAGTTGATGTTCCTACATTTTGTTATGAGATTTGCGATGACAACCATAGCTATGAAGATTGTCCACAACATGCAAAGAATGCCTTCTATGTCAATAATATTCGCAGCAATTCTTATGGCAACTCTTACAATAATTCTGCACGCAATCAACAGTCTTGGGGAACTTAGAATGCTAGACAAAATGATGCGACATTTTGATATGGGAATACATCTAATCAAGGCAATTATAACCTAAGATGGGGGAATTACAGTCAACAACAGTAAAACTACAATCAGCATACTCAGATGCATCCACAACAAAGCCAGATGCATCCAAATCAGAATCAGATGCAACCACAAAACTCTTCAATGAAGAATCAGAATGTTCAAGGACATCGACAACAACAGTACTCATAAGCTTCCTCGTTTGATCCGTTAGCAGCACTTGAAGCTTTAATGCGGGAGCATATTGATAGCATTAGAAATGACACTTGTTTTCTCTCTAAATTTGTGTATTAATTGTCTCTTTTGTATTATATTTAGCATGCATAATAGACATTTCATACTTAGTTTTTATATTTTCTAATTCATTATTTTTTGGCTTAAATTCTTGTTATTTTATCTTTTTTGTGCATTAATGTCGCCACTTGCAGCCTATGTATTGTGTGTAGAAATTGTCAGCGGAGGGATTCATATCAAAAGATAGATGCTAGAACGAATTTAAAGAATGCAGCCACAAGTTTAACTTGGATTGCGGCCAAAGATGTCACCACATAGAAACCTCTACTTTTTATGGATGAAGTTATGCTGCAAACACAACTGGAAGCATCAACGCAAGGGAAAAACACGTCACCGTAATTGAAGGTTTCAGATTACGCCCAGCAATGTTGCGACAACCTGCAGATTTTTAAAAAACACACCAGATCTACGTGAGTGCACAGCTGGATTGTAACAAACTTTGACAGTTGCAAATGAATTTTGATTTGAGAACAGATGAGATCTACAATTCCTAGAGCCTATAAATAGAGGAAAAAGATAGATAAAGATATTAAGAGGTGAAAGAATTAATTCTGCAATTACTTTATGTTTTTGGAAATTTATGCTAGAGAATTGTGAGCTAATTGAGCGAAAGAGCAACTACTTCTGACGAGAAGTGCTCGATGCAACATAAGAGGAGCAGTTAAGAAATAGTCCTATTAGTCTAGGGATAGTAAGCTTCGATATATTTGTTAACCCCTCTTTTTATGTTATTGAATTATTATTGGCAATTGAATGAATATGGAAATATCTTTCAATGTTACATTACTTTGATTCTTCTCATTTATTTATTCTTGGACTTAACTGCATTAAACATGAGAGTGGAATTGTAGTCTACCGACATTGAGAGATGCAGTGACAAGTTATGTTAACAAGTAAGTCAGCGAAAGTTGCTTGAGATTAGAAGGGATTCTGGTCACTTGTTGTTGAGTGCACAACATTGCCAACATTAGGAGGTGTGGTAATTATGGGCGCTTAAGTCTCGATTAAACAGAGAGCTATAATTGGTAAGATTTCATTGGAGCCTTATTGTTGCGACAATTCGTCTATACAATACCTTGTCGATGCATCTAGCGCTGTTACTTAGTAAAATCAGTGATCCACTCCAATTCTTCGCACTTGATCACACTTTTACTTTCATGCATTTAAATTCTCAACACTTCAACAACAATTTGATTTGCTTTCAGTTGCTTTGACAATAAAATTTTATAATTACATTGACAATTTTGACTGTCTTAGTGTGCAGATCTAATTTAGTTGCACTGACATCTTTACTAGCATTTTCTCTAATCATATTTTTAGTTGCTTCGACATTTAAACATCAAGAACCCATTCCTTATGGGATTGATATCTGATAGAATCAATCTATCAACAATACATGCATCGACGTTTGTGCGCTTGCACAACTATTGTGACGTTATAGGCCGATCACATATCATTCGTATGGAAGCTATAGTGCAAGGGAATTTATCTTCTATTTGGACGTTGGAGGCACAATAGGACAACTTGCTTCGAATTTAAATACTCAACCACCAGGCACATTACCTAGTGACATAGAAAATCCTAATCCGAAAGGGAAAGAACACTACAAGGCTATCACTCTTAGGAGTGGTAAACAAACTGGCGAGCTGACCACCGACTCTATTGTAGCACCTCAAGACACTAGTAAAGTGATCCCTTGTGAGAAAGTTGAATTTGAAGGGTTTTTCGATGTACCAGACAAAGAAGTTCCACAAATTGTCACTCATATGCCTAATGTCCAACCCTTGAAACCGTCGACGCAATCAAAGGTGTTGGAACAATCTGATGTATCTTCACCTTTGCCTTTTTCACAAAGATTCAGAGAGAATGAGCATGATAAATAGTATCAGCAGTTCCTGAACACACTGAAGCAACTTCATGTCAATATTCCTTTAGTGGACACTCTTATGCAAATCCCGAATTATGAGAAATTTATGAATGAGCTCTTGTCCATGAAGAAGAAGCTCAGTGATATTGAAACTATTGCACTCACAGAAGGCTATAGTGCCGTTTTGACAAATAAGTTACCACCAAAATGAAAGATCCTAGGAGCTTTATTATCCCATGTTCAATTGGCAAGCATTATTTGGGCAAAGCTATATGCGACTTGGGAGTTAGCATCAACCTAATGCCACTATCTACTTTCAGAAAGTTGGGAATTGGTCACATGAAACCTATTGCAGTGACATTGTAACTAGCAGATCAATCTTTGGCTCAACCTGAAGGGCAAATCAAAGATATCTTAGTTCATGTGGATAAATTCGCTTTTCGGTTGATTTTATTATACTTGATTGCGAGGCAGGCAAGGAGGTTTCCATAATCTTGGGACGATCATTTTTAGCCACAGTACGAAGTCTCATTGATGTTTGCAAAGGTGAACTAACCATGCAACTTAATGATGAGCACTTTACCTTCAGTGTTTTCGAATCTATTCCATGCAAGGATAAAGAAGAATGCGACATTGTCGATGTGCTAGATGATTTAATTTAGGAAGAATTCAATGACCAAAGCACATTACTTTTTGAGGAGTTTGCAGTGACATCTGATGCTGAATTTTTGACTAATTGTGACAACATGGTTGAAGCTAATAACATTGAACTCAAGCATGGATGGTAGATTGAATCTTTAGACTTAGCCAACAGAACGGCTCTAGTTTTTAAGCCATCTATTGAAGAAGCTCTTACTTTGGAATTGAAACCACTGCCTGCTCATCTTAAATATGCCTTTCTTGGTGACAACAATACTCTCCCAGTTATTGTCTCCGTAACACTAGATGTGACTCAAGAAGAGAAATTGGTCCATATTCTTAAGAAACATAAATGAGCTATTGCTTGGAGTATTACCGATATGCAAGGGATTAGCCCAACTTTTTGCATGAACAAAATCAAGTTGGAAGATGAAGGCAAGTAATTGATTGAGCAAAAAAGAAGATTGAACGAGAAGATGAAGAAAGTTGTTAAGAAGGAAATTATAAAATGGCTTGACACTGGCATCATTTACCCTATTTCTGATAGCAATTAGGTAAGTCCAGTGTAATGCGTACCTAAAAAGATTTGTATCACTGTGGTTAGCTATGACAAAGACGAGTTATTTCCTACAGGATGACAAGTCTATATGGATTATCGCAAACTTAATGCAGCCACAAGGAAGTACCACTTCCCACTTCCTTTCATTGACCAGATGTTGGATAGGCTTGTTGGAAGAGCCTACTATTGCTCTTTAGATAGTTATTCTGGCTACAATCGAATTGCTATTGCGTCGGAGGATTAGGCAAAAACAACTTTCACCTGCCCCTTTGATACCTTTGCTTTTTGTCGTATGCCTTTTGGTCTTTACAACGCACTAGCCACATTTCAAAGGTGCATGATGGCAACAATCTAGGATTTGATTGAAGATTCTTTAGAGGTTTTTATGGATGATTTTTCAGTCTATGGGAATGATTTTGATCATTGCACTGACAATTTGGATATAGTATTGAAGCAGTGTGAAGACATGCATCTTGTACTAAATTGGGAAAAATGTCACTTCATGGCAACTAAAGGAATTGTGTTAGGCCATCACATCTCTAGTCAAGGTATCGAATTAGACAAAGCTAAAGTGGAAATCATTGAGAAATTACCTCCACCAACAAATGTGAAAGGCATTCGCAGTTTTCTTGGGCATGTGGGGTTTTACCGAAGATTTATTAGAGATTTTTCGAAAATTGCAAAGTCGTTATGCTTATTGCTGGAACAGAATCGAAAATTATTCTTTCACGATACATGTTTGGATGCATACATTCAAATATAGAAGTAGCTAGTAAATGCATCCATTGTCGTTACACCAGATTGGTCTCAACCTTTTGAAGTTATGTACGATGCAAGTGACTTTGCTGTGTGTGCTGTTTTAGGATAACACAAGGGAAAAATATTTCACGCCATCTATTATGCTAGCAAAACTTTTATAGAGGCTCAAATAAATTATACCACTACAGAGAAAGAATTGTTGGCTGTAATCATTCCATTTGACAAGTTTCGTTCATACCTTGTCGATGTAAAGGTTACCGTATTTACTGATCATTCGGTATTAAGATATCTCTTTTGTGAAGAAAGATGCAAAACTATGAATGATACACTAGATCTTACTGTTGTAAGAATTTGACATAGAAATGAAAGACTGCAAGGGTTCAGAGAATCAAGTTGCAGATTTCTGTCTAGATTAGAAGTTAGCAGCGAAGATGGAAACATACTTCAAATTATCGACGCATTCCCAGATGAGAAGTTATTTGATGTAGATGCAACCCCTTGGTATGCGAATTCGGTTAATTATCTAGTGTATGAAAAACTCCCATTGGGTGTCACAGGCCATAAAAAAGGAAAGATTTCTTCGTGAAGTAGTCAAGTACCATTGGAATAAGCCATATTTATTCAAGGTATGCAATGATAATATCATTCGGCGTTGTGTTCCAAAATAAGAGATGCTTTTAATCTTGAAACATTATCATGATGCTCTTTGTGGAGGTCATTTTGGTAGCATGAGAACTGCTGCTAAGGTTCTTCAATCAAGATTCTACTAGCCTTCACTATTCAAAGATGCCCACAATTTTTTGAATCAATGCGATAGATGTCAGCACACTAGTTCTATATCTCGATACGATGAAATGTTACAGTAGCCGATTATGGAGGTTAAACTGTTTGATGTTTGGGGTATGGATTTTGTGGGACCATTTCAAAGTTTGTTTGGAAATCTTTATATACTAGTAGTTGTTGACTATGTCTCGAAGTGGGTTGAAGCTGTTGCAGTCCCAAAGGATGATGCAAAGACAGTGCTTAAATTTTTCCACAAGTATATACTCACCAGCTTTGGCACACCAAAGGCATTGATAAGTAATCAAGTTACGCACTTTCATCGCAACCATGTGGTAGTCACACTGAAGAGATATGGAGTTAATAATAGAATGGTCACTACTTATCATTCGCAAACCAATAGATAAGCCGAAGTATCCAATCGAAAAATTAAGAATATTCTTGAGAAGGTTGTCAACCCTTCGAGGAAAGATTGGTCTTCCAAACTTGATGGTGCTTTTTGCGCATTGCGAACAACATACAAAACTCCATTAGGGATGTCACCGTATCAGTTAATTTTTTGGAAAGCATGTCACTTGCCAATTGAACTGGAGCACAAAGCAATATAGGCAATTAAGCAAGTGAACATGAATTATAAAGCTATTGGAAAGAAAAAGGTTGTTGGATATCACTGAACTAGAGGAAATTAGGTGAAATGCCTATGAAAATGCTGCAATTTAAAAGGAAAAGACCAAATAATGGCATGACAGAATCATTTTGCAGTGACAATTTATCGTTGGTCAAGAAGTTTTATTATTCAAATCTAGACTAAAATTGTACCTAGGTTAATTGCGCTCACGTTGGTCTGGATTTTTCGAAGTTGTCGAAACATTTCCTCATGGTGTAGTCACAATTAGAGGTTTACATGATGGACACCAGTTTAAAGTGAATGGAAAGCGATTGAAACATTATTTTAGGAACATTGATCAAAAGTAGAAAGAAACCATTAAATTGGTCGAATTTTTTTAATTTTTGTTGAAATTTTTATTATGTAATTTTATTTCCTTTTATTTTTTTTATTCAAGTTTGTTTCACTTTGTGTTTTTTGTAGAATAAACAGATAACATTATCGACGCATTTGGACTTAATTATTAATGCAATTCGTATAGCTGTACTATAACTGCTGACTCATCAACAATCAGAGCATATCAAGGATTCAGATCCCACCGTTTCATCAACAATCACTCAGCCGTTAGATCTGTCTAAGCGGGTGTAATTCTCATTAGACACATTTGTTCCCGCCAGACATTATGTCCTTTAACTTAATCACAGAAAAATCACAACCTTCCATCTTCCTTTTTCACTCTCTATAAACCACCCTCTGTGTCGACTATAACAACCACAAATCAACCATTTTTATTCACACTCTTTCTCCAAGCTCGTAACTTTACACCTTAAAACCTTCTTTACTGACAAAAATATGGCAAGAACTAGAGGAGCATTCAAGAAAGCAACCAAATTAATTAAAGAACCCTCATCCTTTGCAACTGCAGTTCGTGAAGCAGAGCCCTCCATGCCAAGAGATCCAATGATATTCTTAACGAAAACGACCAAAGATCAGTTTCAGGACAACATGTTGAAGCGAAATTGTCACCATCACGACAGCAAGACTTGGGTAAGCAAGTCTACAAACCATCTCAAGGCTAAAGTGGGAAACCTTCTGCACTCACCCTGGCAGTTACTCTCCGTCAGTGGTACGTGAGTTTTATGCTAACCTTATTGAGCGTGAGTCAAAGTTTGTCTTTGTTCTAGAAGGATTAATCTTGTGGGATGCTGAACGAATCTATGAGCTGTGCAACACCAAAGTGGATAAGGATGAACACTGCGTTCATTGAAGATATCACATATGACAAGATAGACCTCTTGGTGAAAGACCTACTTGTCGAACGAGCAATGTGGACGGGTTCAAATCACAACAATTATATCATGCATAGACGCTTCTTGAATCTACAAAGCAAAATCTAGTTCCATTTTGTCAACTACAGACTGAAGCCCATTATGCACAGCACCACAGTCACCTTTGATAGAATATGTATGATACATTCTATTATCAAGGGTGGGAAGATCGATGTCGGGGCAATACTCTACCAGGAAATTATTAACTGCGCTGCAAGGTAAACGGGCATTTTAGTTTTCCCGTTACTAGTGATGCAACTGTGCCAGCAGAAAGGAATCGTGCCTCGAGATGATGAAGAAATCCTAAAGAATAAGGGCCCAATTAATGAAGCCTCGATTGAGAGAATAACTCGTGGCAAGGATACGCCCACAATGAAAGAGACAAAAGCACGCAAAAGGAAGGGCAAAGCAAAAGTAGAAAACAAATGAGCAAATATGACTGTAGAGACATCCTTGCTGCATAAAATGAAGGATATCAAGAAGTTAGCCAATTCCATCAGTAATTGGTAGATCAGACTTGTCGCTACAATAGAAGACATGGACAGATCACAAAATTTGTTCTATGCCTATACCAAGGCCTAAAACAGCTCTGTTGTAGCCACATTAAGGTAGCTGAGCCTAGCCCCACTCCTAAAATTCTTAATATTTCCACCAATCATCCGAGACTATGAGCCTTCATCAGAGGAGGTTGACTTAGGGGACCGAGATCGATCGATGGATTTCACTCTCACTGTGCACGTCTCTGATGATGAGAAGGAAGCGGAATCAAGGGACATTGAAGAGTGCTTTGGACGAATTGAGAGCCTATTTGAAGATGATTTCACTATTGGCTAAGAGGAGCATGCTGCTAAAGTGGAAATTCCTATTAGAGAGGAAGAAACCGATGTTGAAAATGAAAAAGAGAAGGATGAAGAAAAAGATACCAAGAAAGAATCAGCTAAAGATACTATCACTGCACTCGAAGTTGTGGGTGTAACGATTGAAAATTTGGAGCAAGATGGAACGGAAGCTGTGGAGGAAACTAGTGAGGAACACCACAACCTGTTGGCAATAGTGGTCTACACCCGACCACTTGAGGCGATCCATTCAACACAACAAGTAGTTGATAATGCAGAGGCAAGGTCGGATGCTGAGGAGCAATTTAAGGACTGTCCAAAGCCCAAACAAAGGAAGAGAAAGTGGTCCAAGGACAAAAAAAAAAGCGCAAGAAGGAAGAGAAAAAGAGAAGGAAGAAAAAACACCGTGCATCCACATCGATAGTTGAGGAAAACTGAGTTAGTTTATTTTAAGTTTTTTTTAGCTGTAGTATTCATGCATTGCATGCAGATTTAATTTTTATTTTCTTAGTAAGCATTGTCGTTGCATTGTGATTGTCATTGCATTTTAGTGTCAATGCATTGGGGACAATGTAAACTTTAAGTTTGGGGGAATGCGTATGGGGTTTGGAAATGTAATTGCACCCACATTTCAAAAAAAATTCTTTTTGAGTTTAATGAAGCATGAACTGTTTATGAATGGTTATTGCAAATGTGTGAAAATTTTTGTTACATTCGATGCTTAATTCTTAAATCATGTGAACTGTCAATGAATAAGTTGGATAAATTTGATTGGATGTTGTATCTTCAATTCGTTGATGAATGATTTAGATTCCTTTAGTAATGGATGACTAGTATCATTCCTTGAATGTTTAATGAATCTGCCTTATACAGCTGCTTATATATATATAGTTATAAATAAGAGACACTCCAGTGTGGGTGTATTATGAAATGTTCAAGGGGGAACACTCCAATGCAAGTGTTAGAAAAATGAATATGGCCAAAGGCTATCATTGCAAGAGTGTGTGTTAGAGCAATTACATACTCCTTGTGGGTTTATTGCACTCCATCGTTACTTCTCAGGAACAGGGGTATAGTAATGCAACAACATCCTCAGTCACATAAAAAATAAATAAAAATTAAAAAATATATATATGTATATATTATTGTACAATAAATGTTGTATTGGTAGATAGAATTTAGGATTTGAACCATGATACTGACTTTGATGAAGTTGCAATCTTAGTTATTCATACTTATATGTTGTCGATGCAATATTCTATTATCTGAATGTGATTCATTCATTGGGATTTTAGATGATTCAAGTTGCTAGAATGATTGTTTACCTTGGTGAATTTTTGTATAGCCTTGTTACTTTCTGTTTTACTTGAGGACAAGTAAAAACTCAAGTTTGGGGTTGTGATAGTGCTAGAAAGAACCATGGTTTTCTTCTACTTATTGGTTAAGTTGTTCCCATTTAGTTATCTTTAGCACATATTTTAGCATATTTTTAATTTAGTTCATTGCATTTTATGACTCAATGAATCTTAGCCTACTTACACTTAATTTTGTCATGTTTTGGTACTAATATCGCTGCATGAGTATTTCCAGATTGCGTCCAGGATTGTCGTAGCATCCAACAGCTGTCCAAATAGAACAGAAATGCGTGAGCTGTCAATCTAGTATAACCAACTTGTACGAGCAGAGATAGCTTGATTCTGATAAAAGGACATCTGCATAATTTGGCTGAATATAAATACTCACAAGGAAAGAGAAAAAAGGGTCTTCTGGTGCATTGTCCTCTTCAACGTAGCTTCGGAAGCTTTCAACTATAGAGGCTTAAGGTTCTCTCCATGAACCGATGTGGAAAGGATGCAGATTAGTTCTTGACGAGGAGCGTGATAGAAGAAGGAACCGAAAGATCAAGTCGAGCTCTACTAGGAATAGTATTCTCCACTTGTTTATTTAACATTTCTTTTCTAAACAATAGTGATTATTGTTTATTTCATGTTTGTATGGAAGTACACATGATTTTTGGCCTAAATGTTATTTTATTCAATCTTGCTTCTGCTGTTTAATCTTTGGGATTGAATGTTTTTAGCACGAAAGTGTTATTGTAGCCATTAGCACTAGAAGGTGTGGTTAATGTTAAACTAACAAGCATGACAACGAAAGTTGCTTAGGGGTTAGAGGAATTTAATCCACTTGTTCTTAACTGTGTTGCATTGTCATCATCGGGAGGTGTGGTTAATGTGCATGTTTAAGTCTTAGATAAAAAATAGAAGTTAAGCTTGGTAAAATATTCATTGCACTTCATTGTAGCGACACTCACCTATCCTTTCATACCTTGTGAGCTGCACTTAATATTCTGCTGAATGTTCATGTTGGGGACCCCATTTTATTATTATCACATTTCATTTTTATTTTCAAGTTATTACTCCGACAACTATTCTCACAATTTATTGCATTTTTCACTTATTCATTGCATTGACATTAATAGACAAAAGACAACCATCCTCGTGGGATCGATATCTGACACTAACTTCTATTTACTATACTTGCATCAACAGTGTACGCTTGCATAATACTTCTATGACGTTAAACAGTCAATCATCAATGCGAGATAACGGATATTTATTCTTTATTGTAACTTTGTTCAAATGCCGATAATCTATACACATTCTCATAGAACTATCTTTTTCCTTCACAAACAACACTGCTGCACCCCACGGTGATACACTTGGACGAATAAAACCCCAGTCTAGTAACTCCTGCAACTTTGCTTTAAGTTATTTCAACTTGGTCGGTGCCATTCTATACGGTGAAATTGATATCTGAGTAGTTCTAAGTATCAAATCAATGCCAAACTCCACTTCTCTGATTAAAGGTAATCTCGATAGTTCTTTAAGAAACACCTCCGTAAACTCATTAACAACTAGTACTCAGTTTTGTCCCTGACTCCCGTGTATCAAGTATATAGGCTAGAAATGCCTCACAGCCCTTACGAACCATTTTTTGTGCCGAAATAGCTGAAATCACTTTAACATCATTGTTCAACTTACCAAACTCAATTGTAATTATCTCACCCGTCGGGCATTTTAAACTAATCTATCTCTGTATATAGTTAACCACGGCATCATGCTCAGATAACCAATCCATACCTAAGATCACATCGAACTCATAGATGGGTAAGAACATCAGATCAGCAGAAAATTCACAGCCCTGAACTTTTAGTGGACATTTACGACACACCAGATTAACTATGACACTATGATCTAACGGGTTTGTAACTTAAACATCAAATTCAGTTGACTCAACAGAAATTTTTTTATTAGTTGCCAGAGTAGTATAGATATAAGAATGAGTTGACCCTAGGTCAATCAAAGCACATACAATTGCATAAAAAAGATAGAATATACAAGTCATAACAACAAGTGCAGTAGCCTTTTCTCTGGCCCGGATAACATATGTCCTGGCAAGTGCTCGAGCCTCAGATCTATTTACACTATCTTTATTATCTCCCTAATTTCCACCATATTACTACTCTGCTTCGGACGTCTCCCCTTTTGGGGTGTGATTGGAGGTTTTACACTCCGATCCTCCTTTTCTTCAAGTGTTACCAAACAATTTCAAACCAGATGATCAGTTGCTTCACACTTGTAACATGGTCCCTTTTTAAACTGGCATTCTCCAAGATGAAATCTCTCATAATGCTCGCATGCAGGAGTTGGTGCATTCCAGACACTAGCCACACTGTCCACAAGTCGATTTTGGAATCTAGACTCAAGTTGTTCCAATATGCTCCTACTCTGGAAATCGGATGAAGCAGACACACGATTTTCATTTTCCCGGAGTTTCTTTGGCGACGACATAAAGAAGGTTCTGGAAGGACTCTTCTTACCAAACTCTCGAAACCTCTTCTCTCTTTGTCTCTTGTGATTATAAATTTCTTCCATTTTCTTAGCTTGATCTGTCAAAACAACAAACGGTCATAATTTCACACCACTAACCATCATTTTAATTTCATCATTCAAACTGTCTTCAAAGCGAATACACATAGCTTCATCAGTCGGCAAAATCTCCTGAGCATATTTACTAAGATGTACAAATTCCCGTTCATACTTGGTCACTGATTTGTTCCCCTATTTTAATTCCAAAAATTCTTTCTTTTTCCAATCCAAATACCGTTTACTGATGTATTTCGTTTTAAATTAAGTCTAGAAGAATTCCAAATTAATTGCACTGCCAGCATTGTCGTCCACCAACTATAAGTTTCATCTTTCAGTAGTCATGCAGCACACCTCAGATAATCTTCAAGAGGGCGCGTCATTTCGTTCAGAACTCTCAAAGTTTTTTCTAACTAATACTCAATCCTAAACGAATCATCCTCAGTACTACCCCAAAATTCCTCCGCCACGTACTTTTTAACCTTATTTGTCGAAATTTGGCCTCTCTGCTCGACTACTGAAGGAGTTGGAGAACCATTAGAGGTACTACAGGTCGTATAGTAGGTTATACAGGTAAAGGGGGAGGCTATGGAGCCATCGGGTTGTTTCTCATGAACTTAGAGATCCATTGGCCTATTAAGCCAAAAAAACATGTTTTTAGCTTTATTTTTCGTCATTGACATAATCGGTACACCTCAACTCGCACCAGAGTCAGAAGTCGAGATATTTTTGTTTACCTCATTAGTTTCTCCTCGTTCTGAGTCAAACATCTTTACTTATCTATAAATCTTAAGGTTAGATCGAATTTGTCATAATCACACTATCATAGGTTTATATTGCATGTAATTCTAAACCTTTAAATTCATAATTTGTCCAAAAACTAGCTAAACCATAAGCTCTAATACCATTAATGTAACACCCAAAACTCGATACCGTCGTCGCCTAGGGTCTCGAGGTTCCCAGACTATACGAGTTGATCTCTTTGAGTCTTCAAGAAATTTTAGCTCATACGAGCTTAGACTGAGTTTTAGCTTTTTCGAGCCCTAACAGAATATCGCTCTTATGAGTCAGATAAAATATCGCTCTCACAAGCAAGATAAAATATCGCTCTTACGAGCCAAACAGAATATCACTCTTATGAGCCAGACAGAATATTGCTCTTACGAGCTAGACAGAATATCGCTCTTGCGAGCCAAAAAGAATATAGCTCTTACGAGCCAAACAAAATATCCTTCAGTGTCTTCGTCTCATTCCAACTTAGAATATCACCAAAGTATTGAAATTATAAAGATTAAATATAAATTTAAGTACACGAACTTACTGGACTAGTTTACAACTACGAATAAGTTCCAAGGACTATTCCACTATTTTCCCTTTTCCTCGATCCGCGACACGCTCGTGATCTAAATAAATAAATCATTCAATTTCCCATTAAATCAAAAATTTTAAATCATTTCATACATTTAGTTTCGTTTTGGAAATTTACAAAATTACCCCTAACATTTCATTTTTTATTCAATTTAGTCCTTAAGCCTTAACTTCACAAAATGACCATTTTCTTCCACATTCAAGTCCAGCCATCATGGCTTAATTACAAATTTTTTATTCAAGTCCTTAAGCCTTAATTTCACAACAAGTACATGTAATTTCATCATTTAAACATTCTAGTCCTTAAACCAAAAAATCATCAAATATCACTTTATAAAAACATCAAATCTATCCACCAAGCTTCTAAATCTACCATAAACTTTCAAGAACAAGCTCATTCGTCAATGGAAAAATATTTAACATTTGATAGATTCACAAATTAGCCCTTGGGTTAGCTAGATTAAGCTAATACGGATTCAAAAACATAAAAATTACTAAAAACGGACGAGATTTACTTACTCAATCAATGGCACAATCTTGGCCGAATGAGAGATTTTTTTTCTTAGGGTTTTATCTTTAGGAAGAAGAAGAAAGAAGAGAAAAATGAATTTTTAGTCTTTTGATTTCAATTAATTAGGTTTTCTCATGAAATTACAAAATTACCCTTTAATATCTCTTAATTTTCCAACTAAAATTAGTCAAGATCGTCCACTAACATTAAGGGTGGTCTAATTACCCTTTAAGGCCTTTAACTTACCTTTCAATTAACATCTAGAGCCCTTAATTAATAAAACTCTACTTTTGTATCTTTTACGATTCAGTCATTTTTACTAAATTAACTATCTAAACAGTTAAATTTCTTAACTGAAATATGATATGACACTAATGAAAACATAAATATTTAATAATTCATATTTTTGACCCAACTCATCAAAGTTGTGGTCCTGAAACTATATTTTTGATACCATTAAAAATCGAGCTGTTACAACCGTCACCTCGACCCATTCCTAGTCCTACTCCTCCACAGCCTTCTACTGCTACACCTACGCGTTTGATCACACTCGACGATATTTATCGTAAATAGTTGCAAAAGAATGAGAGGCTCAATCGTCTCGAGCGCATACATCATGATCTATCAGGACAAATTAGGAGCATCAACACGGTGTTGCATCAGATTCGTCAGCATCTTCATATCTCTCCTTCTGATGATGCATCGCATGACCCCATCGCCTCAAATGACGACGAACATTGATAACATTTATTTATTTCTATTTTCAGTTGAATGTTTTATTATTTGCATTTGTTTTTATTTTTGAGACTTATTTAGTTTATTTGTTGTTTAAACTATACTATTATTTTTTTCATTTTTATTGTTGTTTTTAGGGTTGTTTTATTCTAGTTGTTAACTCCCTCACTTAATTATGTTTTTTTATTTTCTTAGTTTGATTGGAAAATTGCACTACCTTTAGACTCGTTACATTTCATATTTTATCAATTCAGACGAAATCATCTTAATTCAAAAAAAGTTTCAGTTCCCTTCCTCTCTTTTGATATTGCGATAATTTTGTACTTATATCTATTTGTACATTGAGGGCAATGTACTCTTGAGTGTGGGGAGGTTGATTGTGTATACTTGTGATAAAATCCCTGAATTAGTTGGTGCGCTTAAGTAATTTTCTCATACCCCATTAGAGTGAATTTTTGCTATTTGAAATTGTTATTGATGTGTTTTGGAGTAATTTGTGAATTTTTATGTATTGGTTGATTTAATCTTTAAGACATGAGAGAGTCAAGCACGATAAGCTATTTTTAGAATTAAATATTTTAGGTTATCTCCCTGAATTGAATTATTATCTTCAAATTTTGAAATTACAGGTTTGACATTAAAACCATAATTTTTTTGTGAGATTTTGAGCATATAGAGCATACATTTCTTCTTGCTCATTTTATTTTTGGTTGTGTGTATGTCAACTTGATGTTGAGACTACAATATTGATTTGATATATTGAGATGATAGAGGCACTTAGGATTTAACCCCCTTAATCTTTAAAAAGCTTACCATAATAAATTAACCCCCAGTAAACCCCATTGATCCTAACACCTTTTTTATTGATTAACCCATAATGTTAACCCATGACCCATATATTTGTTGTATATTTATCCTTTTATTGACTCCGTTTTTGTCGAGATTTGATTTGGTTAAGTTGCCTAAAGATGTTCCTCTATCTAAATTGTTGAATTTTATTTTGTTCGAAAAAAGAAAAAAAAGTCAAAAAAAAGAAGAAAAAGAAAAAAAATGTGTTTGAGCTAGAATGATTAGTTCCATATATTGTTGAAAAGCTCATGTTTATTCTTTATTATTCATGTTGATGTACTTTCTTTCAATTCAGCAACTGATTTTTTTTTCTAGTTTGGTAACTTATAACTTGATCTCGATTTGAACCAATTTTTCTGACTTTTTCCGTACCTTTAACCTAAGCCTCGTTACAACCCTTTTAAGACCTCTTGATTAGTGTACCATTTCTTTTTATAGTGGTGGAGATTTGATTTTCAAGCAAGCCTATGGTAATGACATTTATTGTTTGGCTATTGAGTGCATATTTCATGAACCTTAAACATTTTGAGTGCTTTAAGTGAATCTTTAGTGAGGCTGTCAATTCTTGTTAAATTTTGAATTTAAGGTAATTATTTAGATAAGAGGAGACACCTATGTTTTTGTACTTTAAAATTTTAGCTTGGACTGCTTGTATTCTTTAGTACCCTTTTGGTTGAATTTCCAATGCATGATTGTTTGTAAATTATCTTGAAACATTATTGATGAAAATGAAGGATTGAGAAAGTTGACTTGAATGTAGGTTGAGGATTTTGCTTGAGGACAAGCAAAAACTTAAGTGTGGGGATATTTGATAAGTGCTAAAATTAACATGTTTTAATCTCATTCTTAATGCGTTTTTAGATTATTATTCGATTTAAAATAGTGAATTTTATGCTCCTAATCCTTTAAATTCATGTTTCTATACTTAGGAGAGCATTTGGGAACGAAAGGAGTGAAAACCGGACTAAAAGAGCAGATTTTAAGAGCCACATGGGCTGCACCCATGCCATACGGGCTGGACACACGACCATGTGAACCACATGGGTTGGACTCCAAAACGTGCGAAAAATGCAATTTTTAGGTTTTTTTGGGCATTCTAATATGTATAAATACCAAATATGACAAGAGGTGAGGAAGCCGTCAGAGAATATTCAAGAAAACAACTTAGGAAACACCATTAAATCCATCTTTGAAGCAGATTTCCATCAAGGTTAAAGACCTCTCCTTAATTTAATTTTATTTTATTTTGAGTTTCTTTTTGTCTTGTGGTTATACCGTCTTTGAGATGTGTTTATTTGCTATTATGAACTAATTTTCTAAATACCTAGGAAAGATGAACTTTATGATGAATTATGTCATTTAATTTCTGTTTTGTGCAATAAATACTTGGATCTTATTCTTAATTATGTGTGCTTAATTCGTGGTTTAATATTTCTAGATTGTTAATCCATGTTTGATGTGCTTAAATCAGAGGAGCAATAGACCCTGTTTAAGAGTAGGTTTAGCATAATTGAGTGGAGTTGCATGCAATCCTAGAAATAGGACGACATAAATTTACCGAATTAGAGTCAAATCTAATGGAGGGATCCATAGATCGAGTTAATGTGACAATACGAGTTTTAATTAGAAAGAAATTTCAATTAATCAACCTAGAGTCAGTTGCTTTTATGCTTGAATAGAGGTATTAGCATAATTTATGTATTTCTACGGATCAAGATACTAAGTGAATAAATTGTTTAATTAAGCTTGATAATGACAAATGAAATCTAGGTGGACTCTTTCCTATGTATTGTTTCGCTTCTTGGTGTTAATCTTTTGTTATTTCCTGATTTATTCTTTGTCGTATTTTTTAGTTTATTAATTTAGTTAATTTTAGTTTTAATTAATCACTTCAATTTATCGGTTAAATAATAGGAAGACAGTAATTACTAGTACTTTTAGTCCTCATGGGAACGATATCTGTGCTCATCGCAACTATACTATTAATTGATAGGTGTACTTACCTTAGTCATATTTTAGTTAGTTTCGACTGCATTGATAGTAAATCATCCAAATGGGCTTGTGGATGTCCCACGGGCTAATTTTCAAGAACCTGAATTTATGATTCGTTTATTGCAAGGTTGAGCTCGTTTAAGCTCGTTAGTGTGATCCAATTTGTACCAACTCCAAGATTTGATTTTTTGGACCAAGAATTCCAAAATTTGGGATTTTGATTTTCTTTATTCTTGAAAACTTCATAAATTGTAGAATTTGACCAATGTTCTATTTCTTGATTTTCCTGAAAACAAGAGAATGAATCTTAATTTTTTTTCTTTCGTATGAGCTTGTAGGACCTTCATCATGAACTCTTGAATAATCACATTCAATTTTGATTTGATTTGTTTCATCTTAGACCTTGTAATTGTGTCTTGAGATAGAGTAAGCTCATCACGTCCATGATCTCTTTTTGAGACTTGATGCTTGCATCATTTATTGGCAGGAATAAAAAAGGTAATAGTCTTTGTTATATCTTTAAATGTTGAAATTCAAAGTTCAATGTAGATGTATGTGTTAAGTTTAAGTGAATTAAAGATGAGATAAAAACAATTTGTTTAGCTTTAACGTTAAGTTCATATTTCATTCTAATATAAACTTTAGGCTCCATTTGTTTGATTGAAAATGATTTCTGGAAAATGAATTTTTTGTTTAGAAAAGTTAATATTTTCTGGTGTTTGGATGGATCTGTGTAAATTGTTTGGCAGATTTCCTGAAAATTGTTTTATAAAGTTACAAATATAAAATATATTAGGGGAATTTAGGGTTTTTTAATTTTTAATGATTATTATTTATTAAAAATAATTATTCAGTTAAATATTTATTTTTATAATTTCAATTTGTTTTTAAAATATAATAATTCTTTTAAAAAATTCTTTTATCAACAAAGATAAATGAAATGGGATTTAAAAAATATATATTTAATATAAAATATTCTAATTGTCTTATGACAAATTCACCTTCCCAAGATCATATTCAAGTATTCTCACTGCAAAATTCAAATAATGTAATTTTAGGTAGAATTGAACTAGAAGGACCAAAAAATCCATGCATGAAATATTTACTAGGAAATTGCAACTCCAAATTGCTCATTAAGCTTGAATCGAAACACGAACAAAATAAGATCTAAGCTCATGGCAACCAAACCAGCCTTTTATTATTACAATTCGAAGCAAGATTAATGCACATCATCATGCATCTCATAATATTGATTGTGGATTGGTGATTCATGATATGATTGGGTTGAAGCCTTTGGTTTGAAGAAGGGCTTGGTTTTATTCTACTTGCCCTTTTTGATTCTGTTTGGTTTGGATAAAGATTCATTATACCAAAACTAAATAACATCAATATAATCATTTGAAGTGGTTGTGTCAAGCTCTTATACTATCACCTACCAAAATCAACTTTCAATTGTTCAATGTTTTCAACCAATTCAATCTTTTCTAATTTTTCTATTCTTTTCAATATTATTATTTAATTCACTCATCAAATATCCAGACTTATTCATTTCATCAGTTAAGATAAAAGTAGGATGGAAAATATGAACAATTTAGGACAATCTTCAATATGTTAGTAACAACATAAAAACAAATACTTAGTTCTTAACCTTATGGAAAGTTAAAAAGCCTCAAATCTAAAAGCTAATATATCTCCCATTTACATTAACATATGTATGTACGTATATATATACACCCACCCACCCTTTATCTGTTATTTACAGATTAAACTCGTAATGTTTTACTATGAATCTTCATTCCAACTTGGATAATGTTCTTCTTGCTTTAAGAAATTGTATTCTTCCATTTGAGTCATCTGTCCACCGTTCACCGAGTCAAACTGGCACTGACGAAAGCTGCATTAACAACACAAGGAATTAAAAAAGTATTGGACACTCATATGAACTCATATATTTTCAGTTACCTTCCATCCATGCCAATAATCATGATAGTGTTCTTTTGTTGTCCAAAAGCAACAATGCACCGAGAACCTTCAGGCAGCCTAAATTGAGCCACCGACCACTCTGAGCTGAAATATTTCAGCAAATCACCTACATAAATTTCAAAATATCAAAAGAGCTTGACAAATAAAAGATAGCAATTGTCAATCACAAAAAGTTAGTCAATAGTCCCTTTGTTTCAGTGTAGATATATACTTAACCAAACCCAAAAACAAAGCAAAAGCTCAAAATCAGATCAATCTTTGGTTTAAAGTTTCATAGAACAAACAACTTTTACAATGTGAGGGCTTGTACCTTTCAAAATAGAAAGGGATGATAAAGGTGATTGATTAGAAAGAGGTGATTCCAATGCACTAGTTGTCCTATCATTCCTCAAAACTACTGAATCAGCCTTGAGGATAAAGACATGAACAGTTCCTTTGTCACTCGAGACCGCTAGCCACTACGCAATAGGAGACAATGCAAGGTAGTATATCTCTGCTCAATCTGCCCCCTTACCTGCACCAAGGTTTTAACTTAAATGAATAGATTACAAAAAGTACACTAGCCAACAGCTCAAAAAAAATATCATTACTAGTTGCCACCAAGAAACCAAAGTCATTAGAATGACAAGGCACCCGTTCCAAAACTAACCCAGATCATTTGTAGGATAATAGAACGCATGTTTTTTCAAGGTCTAGAATACGCAAAAACAAACCTTAGAGTTTGTAAGGATATCATAGTTAATATCCATATCGACCAATGGAATGTCAAGTTCTCTACTAGTAACGTCAGTACAAACAAGAACAGTATAATACCCAGACTTGAACTTCAACAACGATTAATCGTTTCGCTCTGGATTCATCTCATTTAAGACCTCGTCTGGTTCAGACTTGACGGCTGATTTGAATACGATTAATATAAAAAAAGTAGTAAGTTATGATCTAACAGAATCTAAAATTCAGATATTATTATAGATACTAACTAGTATCAATAATTAACTCTATTATCTATCTTGGTGGACTTGAATTGCAAATTCATCCTTCACATGTTCATTAGAAAAGGACTAAATAGAACATATTCATAAACTGGCACCAAAACCATGTTTAGCCTACATTTCAGTACAAGCCTTTTGTGAGTTTTCAAAGGTAAACCACCATTGAAGCTGCCATTAAAACACCTAAAGCAAAAAGTATCTCTACTTTGGTTACATGAATGAAACTACATCCAAACCCATTTGATATTATAGCAAAAGAAGTTGAATTCCTTAACAATTCACCCATAACTAAATAATAATCAAATTACTTGAGCAAGCCCCCATCTTAACTACTTAACAAATTGACCATTATTTGTTATACCAATAAGAAAATAGAAAAGACTCGTTTTAAGTTTGAAACTTGAAATCAGAAACAGAGATTTTAGAGAAGCACGAAAACAATAAAAGCAAATGAAAAGAACAGTTTTTAGTAAATATTTTGATGAGAAAAAAAGGAAAAGAAAACTTGATCTAATAAAAATGAAATACTCGTAGGGATGCTCTTAAGAACTTCAAGGTAGTACCCTTGCTCCTCAAGCAAATCAACCAAATCTCAGTTCCTTGAAAACCCACCAAAAAACAGATGTAAAAAAGCATAGAAAACTAATGAAAATAAAGAAATCTCAACTTCTACTCCGAGAAAGCATTGAACTAATGCAAAAAAAAAAAAACCAATTTCGATTTAGGGTTGAAACAAAGAGGGAAGGGGACGGGGAAAGAGGAGTTTCTTGCTGGGATGTGTAAAGGAGGAAGATTGTAAAATGTCTTACAGAAAAAAATCCGTAAGATATTTTCCTAAAAGAATCCCCTCATTTTTCCGTGTTTTAGAGAATAATTTACATGGGGAGTTGATTTTCCATCAAACAAACATGGTAAAAGAAGGAAAATATTTTCTGAAAAATCAACTACTGGCAAACAAACGGAGCCTTAATGACCAAAAATTTAGTAATTAAAAATAGAGTGAAAATAAGAAAAATAGGAATGACTTTATTTTACTTTCAAATGAGAATTTCTGAAATCAAACTAAGGTTATTGATTGATTGAATGGGTAATTTACTTTTGCATGAGTCATATACTAAAGATAGAGGTACATATACATTATATTTAGAGGAGATAGATAAATGATAATAATCTGTTAATTAAAGTTTTGATTAAGTTGGTGTCACAAATAATTAAATGTTAAGAATGATAAAAAAACTTTTATGTTTAGAAAATGATAAATATTAATATGAAGATTTTTTTTGCCTTTCTATATTTTTTAATAAAGTAGTAACATGATGGGATTTGAATCTAACACACAATCTTTAAATTTCAACTTAACCTTTTAACCAAAACTGTATTTGATTTTAATATAAATTTTTATGAAATATGTTTTGCATAATTTTTGTTCACCTACATGACTGATGTACAACAACAACAATCTATATACCTTTTCATTTTAAAAGAAACAATCTATATACTAGTGTTTTATCCAGAGCTATGCAAGAATTAATTTTGTGTATAAATTAAAATATATTTCATAATTTTGAAATTTTTTATTCAATTTCTAAAAATTCCTAAAAATAAATTCAAAATTTTTACTCGATTTAAGTTTTAAATTAATTTGAAAAAACCCTAGGTCAAGAGTTCTCTCTTTAGTTTCTACAGAGAAACAAGATCTGTTGTGGCTATTTTTTAGTAGGGTGGTGGGTGAAGGTTTTTTCAATCCATCATGTCGATAGAGGGGAGGGACGATGTCTCTCTTCTAGAGGAAGAGTTGATTCAGTTATCAGTAAAGAGTTCAATAGTTTTTTTAAGAGCTCAATTGAAGAGTATTTAGAAAACAAAGGAAAAATTTGTGATTCAGGTGGCAGGGAAAAATCTGTTTATGATTGAGTTTGAGGAAGAAGATGATTTGGAGTTAATCTTAGAAGGGTGCCCTTGGTTATTTTGAAAACAGTTAACCCTAGGTCAAGATCTATCTAAAATTGTCACCTTTTAGGGTAAAAATTGGACCTTGTCTACTGGAGTTTGACAAAAAAGACTTAATGCATGCAGTGAGTTCAACTTTTTAAGGTTTTTCACGTCCTGAAATTAATGGTGAGTTTTGTACAATTAGAGTTCAATTAAATGTCTGGAAGTCGCTACGTCGTGGAATTTTTGTCAAAGATGGAGAAGATAAGTTTTGGCTTTCATTTAAATATGAAAGTTTACCAATTTTCTGCTTCAGTTGTGGGCGTCTGGGGCATGGTCTTAAGGAATGTTTTGATACTCCAGTTGAGATTCAAAATTTGGCTATTTCAGTGGTGGATCCCGACAAAAGCAAGGTAGCTGGGTAATAGCTGATTATTCGGGAGAAATAGTTTACCTGGTAGTCTTGTGTCGACGAAAAATTCTCAAGATGACGTAATTAAAAGAGATTCAATTTCCTTAGGAGTATTTGAGGGAAGGAAATTAGCTTGTTCACTGGATAATCCCGTTAAAAACATGCTAGTAGGTACCGTGTTTAACGAAAATTCCTTGGGTGTAGTTGAGGGAGGGAAATTAACTAACTCACTGGATAATCTTGGAAAACACACGTTAGTAGGTGACATGATTATTGAAAATTCTAATGGTGAGATTGTTAATGAGCTAGATTAATTAATAGAGCCCAATTCGATATTTATCAATTGTGTAAGATTAGGGGAAAAATCAGCTGGTCAACTCAATGGGGCAGATTTTAGAGATTGAACCTTTGGATAGTCTGCTCGGGGATAACTCTTCTGCAGTGGAGATGGATCACGATGGAGCAGTATGGGATGTTGGACTCCATAATGCAGAAAAAAATACCCAAGTTGAAGCGGTTCATGAAACTTTATGCTCTTCCCCACCTACTATTAAAAAATGGAAGCGGTTAGCAGGAGGGCCTCCTTTAATATCTGATACTTTAAGCTCAGGATTAAGAAAAAGGAAGGAAGATAGCCCATGCTCGATGATAGATGATGACCCCTTGGTTTTTAGAGAGGTAAAGAAATCAATAAACTCTATGGAAGGGAAGTATCATGAAAGCAACATATTGGCCTTGGAACAGGCTATAGTTCCAACACAATTAGGATCGGCGACTAGTAAAAAGGTAACCGCCCGGGCGGAATAAAAATATTAAGTTGGATTGCCCGTAGATTGGGGAGTCCACAGGTGGTGCGCCATCTTCGGCATCTGTTGAGGAGGCATAAACCCTACATAGTCTTCTTAATCGTGACTAAGATTGATTAAAAAAAGAACGGAGTCGATACAAGAAGATGTGGATTTTCGTTTGGTATTGATGTTGGAGCAACTGGTAGTAAAGGTGGGCTCTGTTTGGCTTGGAGATCTGATATCCAGGTTTCAAGAAGAAGTTTCTCTTTAAACTTTATTAATGTTTTGACTAAAGATTCGAAGGAGGATTTGCGATTTACCGGGTTTTATGGTTCACCATATGTAAACACTAGAATAGCTTCTTGGGATATGCTAAGACGTCTTGGCCGTAGTGGTGAAATCCCTTGGTGTGTTAGTGGGGATTTCAATGAAATTTTATATGATTATGAGAAATTGGGCAGTTTACCTAGAGAGGAAAGACGTATGGAGATGTTTAGAGCATCACTTACTGACTATGGGCTTGTTGATTTGGGATTTGTAGGCCTTTGGTTCACTTGGGAAAGGGGAAATTTACCAGAAAATAATATTCGAAAGAGGTTGGATTGTGGGGTGGCAAATAAGAAGTGGTTGTCTCAGTTTCCATTAACTATTATTCAGCATTTAGCTTTTTTCACATCAGATCATTGTCCCTTGTTAATTGAGTTTGATAGTGAAAATAAGTGCAATAAACATAGCTCATTCAAATTTGAAGCATGATGGACCCTTGAAGAATCCTTTGAAGCTGAGGTGACTAAAATTTTGTTTTTGATAGAGGGTAATATTCTCTTGAAACTTTGGTTTACGTAAAGGGCTAAAAAGTTGGGCCAGGAAAATTCGAGAACATAAGAAAGGGTTGAAAGAATTGCTAAGAAAAAAATTGGAGATTTTCATGGTAGGGGAGCATAGTGAAAATTCTATTCAGGATATACTGGAAACAAAACTTCATTTGAGTATGGAAATTGAAAAAGAAGAAGTTTTTTGGGAACAGAGAGCTCGAGTGAATTGGCTTCGAGCGGGGGATAAGAATACTAGGTTCTTCTATAAAAGTGCCTCACAAAGGAAGAAAGTAAATACAATTCGACATTTGGAAGACAGAGAGGGACCAATTACGGATGATCCGGATGTTATGAAAAACATTGTGAAAGGGTTTTTTGAAGATCTTTTTTCTTCTCCTTTTAATCCTAATAATTTAAACCATGTCCTTTCTAGTGTGGATACATGTATTTCAGAAGAAGAAAACGCCTCCCTCTTAGTTCCTTTTTCTTAGGAAGAGTTAGTGGCAGCACTTAAGGGAATGGGATCATTGAAAGCACCTGGTATAGATGGATTCTCTGCTCTTTTCTTTCAAACGTATTGGCATGTGGTAGGAAAAGATGTTAGTAGTTTCATTTTAGACCTTTTAAATAACGGTGGTAATATAGCACCATTGAATGCTACTAATATTGTGCTTATCCGAAAAATTCAAAATCCTACTAATATGGCCAATTTTAGACCTATAAGTCTTTGTTCTATGCTCTATAAAATTGCGGCAAAGATGATTGCGAATAGGATGCAAAGGCTTTTGGAATCATGCATTTATAAATCCCAAAGTGCATTTGTTCTCGGGTGCTTAATATCAGATAACATTCTTTTAGCATACAAACTTATTCACACTTTTGTGCTAAAGCGAACTATAACACCCAAAACCCGACATCGTCGTCGACTAGGGTCTTGGAGTCACTCAATCATTTATCATTGTATATCTTTTAAAATCATGTTAACCATCCTTACATTATTAAAGAAATACACCCAACACATCATAAGTTATCATTTACTTATAATTACAATTCAACAAGGGCAAACAGGTTATTTTCTAGATTTTTGGAGACTTCTACTGATACCTTTTGGACAGGTATTGGTAGTAGTCAAGTCAACAAACAATTATGAAACGATGCAAACGTCTACCGATACAAGTATAACAACTACTGAAACTAGTTGTGCTTCTACTGATACTAAAAACTCTAGATAGCTAAGAAGTCCTACCCTACAACTTCTACCGATACAAGTATTCTAACTACCGATACAACTATGCTCAGTACTACCAAAACTTGAATTTCAACTACCGATTCAACTCAAGTCAGTAAACAACCTCTCTCCTACCTTGTATTTATACTGATACAAGTAGGAGTTCTACCAAAACAAATATGCAGAATTCTCAAATTTATACAAGTTCATCTATAAAACTTATTCATAGACTTAAGGTGCAAGAAATAATACTTTTGTGTTTAAATACAAGACTTAGCATAACATCTAAGCACTAGTTGTCTGATACAACATTGATTAAACATTCAAAACTTATCATTTAACCAAAATACTACAAGTATCATAATCTCAAGTAAGCATATACAAAATAGAACATCATCCTAGTACATGCCATATAACCAAGTGATGTAAGAACTACCGAACCAGCTCTAGGATAGAGTGATGTCTTCGACGTAATCCGATCTTCAACTAGCCAAAACGAAATCTACACAACAACCAAAATATAGAGGTAAGCTTTCTAGCTTAGTAAATTCATACATAGTGAATCATTACTCAACATTAAACATTTTAACAACAATTAACATCAGAACGTAAAATTTTCTCTTCAAACAACCTTATGCTCTTTCGAGTCATAAGTCTTCCTTTAACCATATTCTCATTCTCATCTCAAGACATGAGTCTTGCTTAATCAAAATCTCATTCTTATTTCGAGACATGAGTCTTCCTTATACATAATCTCATTCTCATCTCGAGACATGAGTCTTTCTCAATCAAAATATCATTCTCATTTCGAAACATGAGTCTTCCTTATTCATAATCTCATTCTCATCTCGAGACATGAGTCTTCCTTAATCAAAATCTCATTCTCATTTCGAGACATAAGTCTTCCATTTATACAATTTCTCATGCTCAACCCAAGACTTGAGTCTTCCTTTTACACCAAGTATTCCAAGCACATCCTCAATAGGTAATAATCAACAGTTCAAATAGGAAATCTAACAATGAACTTACCGGATGAAATTGCAGTTCAAGTGAAACTTCAAGGACTATTCTATGATTTTCCCCTTTCCGCAAGCTATGACCCGATCTTGATCTATCATAAAACAAATCAATTCTCCCGTTAAATCATATAATTGTATCAATTTACACATATAAATCCTTTTTTCGAAAAATTATGAAATTACCCCTTAACTTTGCATTTCTATTCAATTTAATCATTAGAGCCAAAACATGTAAAATAATCATTTTCATTCAATTTTATAATAGCCAAATAACCATAAGTATTCACCCAACATCCCCATTTAACTATTTCACAACAAGGATATGTATTTTCACCATTTTTACAACCTAGTCATCAAACCTTAATTTCAACAAAAATCACTTTACAAAATCAATGAATCTATTCATCAAACACACAAATCTATCCATAACCTTCAAAAGCAAGCATTTTCATCAATGGAAAGTTTTACAACATTTGACATATTCACAAATTAGTCGTTGCATAAGCTAGATTAAGCTAATACGGACTTGAAAACATAAAAATTACTAAAAACGATCATGGTTTGCTTACCCAAATCAAAGCTCAAAGATTGAAAATTAAAAACCCTAAGTTTTCCTCCTTTTAGCCTTGTACAGAAGAAGAAGAAGAAAAAAAATGTGAAATTATCATCTTTCTTTCTTTAATTTAATATATATACAATGGCATTTTTGTAATTTCTTAGACTTTCATAATTAACTTAATTAATCATCTTTTTAACCTTAATTTATCCACCCAATAATAATCCTTTAGGTTAATTTACTCACTTGGTCCCTCTAATTAACAAATTCATCTTTGCACCTTTTGCAATTTAATCATTTTTACTCAATTTACTGTCTAAACATTAAAATTCCTTAACCGAATTTTAATACAATGCTAATGACATTATACTTATAGTAACAAATAAATTTTGTGACTCAACTTGTCGGAGTTGTGGTCCCAAAACCACTATTTTCAACACCATTGAAAACCAAGCTATTACAATTCTCCCCCCTTAGGGAAATTTCGTCCCAAAATTTCTTACTTGTAAACAAATTTTGGTATTGTGATCTCATTAAAGATTTTGTCTCTCATGTTGCCTCCTCTAAACCATGATGATACCACTAAACCTTTACTAACGGTACTCGCTTGTTTCGCAACTCTTTTACTTCACGGGCCAAGATTTTAATCGGCTCTTCAGAATACAAAAAATCTGACTGTAATTCAATCTCACAATGTGTAATCACATGAGTGGGATCTGATCTGTACCGTCTCTGCATTGAAACATGAAATACGTTATGAATCTTTTCAAGTTCCGGGGGTAAAGCTAACATATAAGCTACAGGCCCAACTCTCTAAAGAATCTCATACGGTCCAATAAACCATGGACTCAACTTTCCTTTTCGACCAAATTGTAATACTTTCTTCCAAGGTGAAACCTTAAAAAAACCTTGATCTTCGACAATAAATTCTATATCCTTTCTCTTAAGATCTGCATATGACTTTTGTCGATCAGATGCTGCCTTCAAACAATCACGTATTACCCAAACCTTGTCTTCAATTTCGTGTATTAAATCAGCCCCAATTAACTTAGGTTCACTCAACTCTGACCAATACAAAGGTGTTCTACATTTTCTACCAATAATGCTTCAAATGGTGCTATTTTAGTGTTGGATTGATAGTTGTTATTATAAGCAAACTCTACCAACAGTAAGTATTTCTCCTAGCTAACCTCAAACTCGAGTATACAACATCATAACATGTCCTCAAAACTCTGTATCACTCGTTCTGACTAATCATCTGTCTGCGAATGATATGCAGTGCTAAAATTCAGTCTGGTTCCCAAAGCTTCATGTAGCTTACCCCAAAACCTCGAGGTAAATCGTGGGTCCCCATCAGATATGATAAATGTTGGCACCCCGTGTAGACGTACAATTTCAAATACATACAACTCTGCTAACTTCTCTAGCAAATAATCTACTTGAATAGGAATGAAATGACCTGACTTGGTCAATCTATCAACTATAACTCAGATGGAGTCTTTCTTCTTTGGGGTCAATGGTAATCCTGTAACAAAATCCATGGTGACCCGCTCCTATTTCCATTCTAGAATGGTGATCGACTGTAGCAATCTAGACAGTACCTGATGTTCGGCTTTTACTTGCTGACACATCAAACATCTAATTACAAACTTTGAGATTTCCCGTTACATACCTGGCTACTAATACATCTTCTTTAGGTCGTTATACATTTTCACACCACCTAGATGAATAGAGTAAGTGCTCCTATGAGCCTCTGACAAAATATCTCGTCTTAAACCAGAGTCATTAAGGATACACACTCTACCTCAGAAATATAACATACCCTCCTTATCAACAATAAACTCAGTAGTGGTGTCACTACGCATCTGTTCTCTCTTAACTGTAAGCTTGGGATCCTTTCTTTGCAACTCTCGTATTCGTTGTAGGAATAGTGGTTTCGTCCTAAGTTCAGTTATGACAATACCATTACTTTTTAGCGATAAATGAGCATTCATGGCTCTCAACACAAACAACAATTTTCGGTTTAGGGCATCAGCAACAACGTTAGCCTTTCCTGAGTGATAACAATCATATGGTCATAATCCTTCAAAAACTCTAACCATCATCGTTGTCTTAAATTTAATTCTTTCTGTGTCATCAAATACTTCAAACTCTTATGATTTGTAAAGATATGACATCTCTCACCATATAAATAGTGTCGCCAAATCTTTAATGCAAAAACAATGGTTGCCAACTCTAAATCGTGAGTCGGGTAATTCCTCTCATGCGGTTTCAGTTGCCAGGAGGCATAGGCTATCACTTTCCCAGTTTGCATCAACACGCAACCCAATCCATTCAATGACGTATCACTGTACACCACAAATTCCTTTCTCGTCTCAGGCTGTGTTAAAATTGGAGCCTCTATTAGCATTTTCTTCAATCGATCGAAACTTTGTTGACACCTTTCTGACCAGACGAACCGAATATTCTTCTGAAGTAACTTTGTCATCGACAAAGCTATAATAGAGAAATCTTTCACGAACCGACGATAATAACATGCCAGTCCCAAGAAACTATATACTTCGGAGACATTCTTTGGTACCTTCTAGTTGAGAATAGTTGAGACTTTACTCAGATCAACTTGTATTCCCTCCAAAGATTATATATGTCCCAAGAATCCAACCTCTTGAAGCCAAAATTCACATTTACTAAATTTTGCATACTACTGTTTTTCTCACAAAATTCGTAACACCTCTCTTAAATGCTGAGTATGCTCTGATTCAGTCTTGGAGTAGATTAATATATAATCAATAAACACAACCACAAATATGTCCAACTGAGGCTGAAATACTCTGTTCATCAAATCCATAAATGCTAATGGGGCGTTAGTCAACCCAAACGACATAACCAAAAACTCATAATGACCATACCGAGTTCTGAACGTCGTTTTCATTGTATCGTAATCTTTCACCCGCATCTGGTAGTAACCTGACTAGAGGTCTTTTTGGAAAATACAGTGGCACCCTTTAGTTAATCAAATAACTCATCAATCCGAGGTAACGGATACTTATTCTTGATTGTCACTTTATTTAGCTAACTGTAATCTATACACATTTGCATCGATCCATCTTTCTTTTTCACGAATAACACGGGCGCACCCCAAGGCGATATGCTAGGTTGTATGAACCCTCTATCTAATAATTATTGCAGCTGAGCTTTCAATTCTTTTAACTCAGTCGATGACATTCTGTATGGTGGAATTGAGATCGAAGTAGTACCCGGTACCAAATCAATACAAAACTCTACTTCCCTAATCGAGGGTAAACCCGATAACTTTTCAGGGAACACATCCGTGAATTCCTTAATGACTGGAACTTGATTTAGCTCTATCCCTGACTCCCGAGTATCCAAAATATATGCTAAGAATGCTTCATACCCTTTTTGAACCATTTTTTGTGTAGACATAGCTGAAATCATATTCACATTACTGTTCAACTTACCAGACTTAACTGTAATCACTTCACCCGTCAGACATTACAACCCAATTTGTCTTTGTTTGCAATTAACCACTGCATCATGCTCGGTCAACCAGTCCATACCCAATATCACATCGAACACGTAAAAGGGAAGTAACATTAAATTAGTAGGAAATTCACAGTCTTGGACTTTCAGTGGACATTTACGACACATCTTATTAACTACGACACTATGACCCAAAGGGTTGGTAACTTGTACATTAATTTCAGTCGCCTCAACAGAAAACTTTTTATCTTTAGCCAACAAGGAACAAATATAAGAGTGAGTCGACCTTAGATTAATCAGTGCACATACAATATCATTAAAAAGATAGAATATACCAGGAACAAATACAATATCTTTAGCAGCTTCCTCTCTGGCACGGATACCATATGTGCATGCAGGTGTCTGACCTTCAGATCTGTTTGCACCTTCTTTTGCTTCACTTTTACTTCCAGTCATACCACTATTCTGACCCGATCGTCTACTCTTTTGTGGTGTAATTGAGAGTTTCACACTCCTATCTTCATTTGCTCCAGGTACCATCGGACAATCGAATAAAATGATTTGTGGTTCCACATCTAAAACATGAGTTCTTCCTCAATGCGCACTCTCCAAGATGAAACTTTCCACAGTGTTCACAAGCTTTCAGTACATTACAGATGCTGGTAACACTGTCCGCTAGTCAATTTTGAAATCTTGAATCAGGTTGCATCGGCCTACTCTTGCTCTAAAATCCAGACATTGTAGTTGGTCGGTTCTCACTCTCTCTAAATTTATTCTGTGGCGATATTGAAAATGGTCTAGGAGAACTCTTCTTGCCAAATTCTCGAAACTCCTTTCCCTCTATCTTTTATGGTTATATATTTCTTCCATCTTTTGAGCATGATCAATTAAAACAACAAACGATCGTAGCTTTGAACCACCTATCATCATTTTAATTTCATTGTTTAGCTCATATTCAAATCGAATGCACATATCTTTATTAGTCGGCACTATCTCCCGAACATATTTAGTGAGTTGCATAAATTCTCTCTCGTATTCTACCACTGACTTATTTCCCTATTTCAAATCTAAAAACTCTTTCTTCTTCCAATCTAAGTACCTTTTGCTGATGTATTTCTTTTTGAATTCAACCTGAAAGAATTACTAGGTAATTTCATTTTCAGGAACTATGGCTAACAAAATCATCCACCAATGATAAGCTTCATCCTTCAATAATGATGTAATACATCTCAGATAGTCTTCAGGGGGACAAGCCATTTCATTAAGAACTCTCAGCTTGTTCTCCAACCAATATTCAACCCTAGAAGGATCATCTTCAATACTGCCCTTGAATTCCTCTACACCATACTTCCTCACTTTATTAGTTGGAACTCGTCGCCTTTGTTCAACCACTAGGGGAGGCCTGACAGGTGGTACGGATGATACTGTAGGTCTTATGGTAAGCTGTGTCATAGGAGGTGAAGGTTGCGGTGTCATCGGGTTATTTCCCATGAATTTTGAGAACCATTGCCCCATTAAGCCAAATAACATATTTTTGGCTTCGTTTTCTATCATCGGTAATATTAGTACTCCATGACTTGCTTCAGAATCATTTGTCGGAACATTACTATTTATTTCATTTGTCTCACCTCATTTCGAGTCTGACTTTTTTCAATTATCTGTAAAATCTAAAGTTAGATAGGATTCATCAATATCACACTATCACAGGTTTATATGGCATGTATTTCTAAACTTTAAATTTCACGCTATGCAATCTAAGAATCGATAAAACTATAAGCTCTGATACCACTAAATGTAAAACCCAAAACCCGATGTCGTTGTCGACTAGGGTACCGAAGTCACTCAATCATCTATCACTGTATATCTATTAAAATCATGTTAACCATTCTTACATTATTAAAGAAATACACCCAACACATCGTAAGTTATCATTTACTTATAATTACAATTCAACAAGGGCAAATAAGTTATTTTCCAGTTTTTTGGAGACTTATACCGATACCTGTTGGACAAGTATCGGTAGTAGTCAAGTCAATAAACAATTATGAAATGATGCAGACATCTAACGATACTTGTGATACTTCTATTGATACAAGTATAACAACTACCGAAACTAGTTGTGCTTCTACCGATACTAAAAACTCTAGATAGCTAAGAAGTCCTACCCTGCAACTTCTACCGATACAAGTATTCTAAGTACTGATACAAATAAGCTCAGTACTATCGAAATTTGAATTTCAACTATCGATACAACTCAAGTCCGTAAATAACCTCTCTCCTATCTTGTATTTATACTGATACAAGTAAGAGTTCTACCGAAACAAATATGCAGAATTCTCAAATTTATACAAGTTCATCTATAAAACTTCATTCATAGACTTAAGGTGTAAGAAATAACACTTTTGTGTTTAAATACAAGACCTAGCATAACATCTAAGAACTAGTTGTCTCATACAACATTGACTAAACATTCAAAACTTATCGTTTAACCAAAATACTACAAGTATCATAATCTCAAGTAAGCATATATAAAATATAACTTCATCCTAGTACATACCATATAACCAAGTGATGTAAGAACTATCGAACCAGCTTTGGGATAGTGTGATGTCTTCGAGGTAATCTGATCTTCAACTAGCCAAAACGAAATCTACAAAACAACCAAAATACAGAAGTAAGCTTTCTAGCTTAGTAAATTCGTACATAGTGAATCATTACTCAACATTAAACATTTCAACAACAATTAACATCAGAACGCAAAATTTTCTCTTCAAACAACCTTATGCTCTTTCAAGTCATAAGTCTTCCTTTAACCATATTCTCATTCTCATCTCGAGACATGAGTCTTCCTTAATCAAAATCTCATTCTCATTTCGAGACATAAGTATTCCTTATACATAATCTCATTCTCATCTCGAGGCATGAGTCTTCTTTAATCAAAATCTCATTCTCATTTCGAAACATGAGTCTTCCTTATTCATAATCTCATTCTCATCTCGAGACATGAGTCTTCCTTAATCAAAATCTCATTCTCATTTCTAGACATGAGTCTTGCATTTGTACAATTTCTCTTGCTCAACCCAAGATAGGAGTCTTCCTTTTTATACATCAAGTATTCCAAGCACATCCTCAATAGGTAATAATCAGCAATTCAACTAAGAAATCTAACAACGAACTTACCGGATGAAATTACAATTCAGGCAAAACTTCAGAGACTATTCTATGATTTTCCCCTTTTCGCGATCTGTGACCCGATCTTGATCTATCACAAAATAAATCAATTCTCCCTTTAAATCATATAATTTAATCAATTTACACATATAAGTCCTTTTTCAAAAAATTATGAAATTACCCCTAAACTTTGCATTTCTATTCAATTTAGTTCTTAGAGCCAAAACATGTAAAATAACCATTTTTCATTCAATTTTATAATAGCCAAATAACCATAGGTATTCATCCAACATCCCCATTCAACTATTTCAGAACAAGGATATGTATTTTCATCATTTTTACAACCTAGTCCTCAAACCTTAATTTTAACAAAAAAACACTTTACAAAATCAATGAATCTATTCATCAGACACACAAATCTATCCATAACCTTCAAAAGCAAGCATTTTCATCAATGACAAGTTTTACAATATTTGACAGATTCACAAATTAGTCCTTGCATAAGCTAGATTATGCTAATACGGACTCGAAAACATAAAAATTACTAAAAACAACCACGGTTTGCTTACCCAAATCAAAGTTCAAAGATTGAAAATTAAAAACCCTAAGTTTTCCTCCTTTTAGCCGTGTAGAAAAGAAGAAGAAGAAAGAAAATGTGAAATTATCATATTTCTTTCTTTAATTTAATATATATACAATGACATTTTTGTAATTTTTTAGACTTTCATAATTAACTTAATTAATCATCTTTTTAACCTTAATTTATCCTATTATTAATCAATATTTGTCATGATAATCCACGTACTAACAATCCTTTAGATTAATTTACTTACTTGGTCCCTCTAATTAACCAATTCACCTTTGCACCTTTCGCGATTTAATCCTTTTTACTTAATTCAGTATCTAAACATTAAAATTCCTTAACCGAATCTTAATACAATGCTAACAACATTATACTTATAATAATAAATAAATTTTGTGACTCAACTTGTCGGAGTTGTGGTCCCGAAACCATTATTTTCGGCACCACTGAAAATCAGGATTATACATGAACTGGTAGAAAAGGGCTTATGGCTCTAATGTTAGATATGAGTAAAGCCTATGATAGGGTAGAATGAAAGTTTTTGAAGGCAATGTTGCGGAAGATGGGGTTTGTCGACAAATGGATCAATTTAATAATGAATTGTGTTACTATGATTTCCTACTCTGTAAGCATTAACGAAAGAATGGGGGAGTTTTTTAGGCCTTGTAGAGGTTTAAGATAAGGTGATCCCCGTAGTCTTTTTTTTATTTCTAATTTGTAGTGAAGGTTTGTCATCTCTTATGCGATTATAAATTCGTGAAGGACATGTTTCTAGAGTTCGAGCTAGTAGAAGGGGTCCTAATATTTCTCATTTATTATTTATCGATGACTACATTCTTTTTGGTGAAGCTTCTTGAGAGAGCTCGTTAATTTTTTGAAATATTCTTCAGGAATATGAGGAATGTTCTGGACTGGTAGTAAATTTTGAGAAGTCAATAGTTTATTTTAGTAAAAATACGGTAGAATCAGTTCGGTTTTTTATTGAAAGGGAGTTAAGGGTAAGGGTCTCCTCAAACCCTGAGAAGTATTTAGGATTACCTAATATTTTCGGTCGAAATAAGAGATCTTCCTTTCAAAATTTAAAAGACCGAATAAAAAAATAGATGGGTGGGCAACTCGGTTTTTATCCCAAGGAGGGAAGGAAGTGTTTATTAAAGTAGTGTTATAGGCTCTTTCAACTTACGTTATGTCCTGCTTCTTATTACCTAAATCCTTATGTGCTGACGTGGATAGTATTATGGTTCGATTTTGGTGACAAATGGCTCATGGTAAAAAAGGGCTACACTGGTGTAGTTGGAAGAAATTGTGAGACTTAAAGGAAGAGGGTGGATTAAGTTTCAGTGATTTAGCAAAGTTCAACGTGGCCTTGTTGGCTAAACAAGGATGGACGTTGATCTCTAATCCTAATTCACTTCTTGCAAGGGTCCTCAAAGCTAAATTTTTTCCATCATGCGATTTTTTACAGTCAAATTTCAAAGTTGGATCGTCGTATACTTGGAAGAGTATTTGGGCTGCACAAAAGGTTTTGAAGGATGATCTGGCTTGGCACGTAGGAACGGGTTCTGAAATTTCTACCTTTAATGATGTTTGGATCCTAGATTTTAATTATTCACATTTATTACAGTCTAGTATTGTCACTAATTTGAACACAGTTGATGAATTGATTGATAGTCAAAATAAAGAATGGAAGAGTGAGTTAGTATACAATACCTTCAATGATGTTGATGCAGAGCGTATTCTCCAAATCCCTTTAGCTCGAATGCCACACGAAGATGAGAAGTTTTGGATCGGTGAGGCATCAGGCACTTTCTCTGTGAGAAGTGCTTATAGAACATTGCAACAAAACCTTCCTACTCAAACTACAGATGGAGTACAGAACGATTATAGAGTTTTCTACAGGAAGTTATGGAAGTTAAATTTGCCTTCTAAACTAAAGATCTACTATTGGTGTATTTCAAATAGTTTCCTTCCTACAAAGATGAATATGATGCGTAAGAGACTGATTACAGATGCTATGTATCCCATATGTGGCAATGGGATTGAGGACCTTGTGCATGCCTTGTGTTTTTGCCTTATAGCAAATAAAGTTTGGGAATTACTAAGTATGCAATATTTAATCCAGAATACAATAGATGAATGAAGGAGGTGGCTTATCTAGGTTTTTAATTCATTATCCCTTTCGCAAACATTGTTGTTTTGTTGCTCTCTTTGGACTATCTGGAATGAACGAAATAGAAGAGTTCATGATAAGATTTATAGATCTGCTCAAAATTTGGTATCTTTCATCCAAAATTATTTGAAGGAAATAGATAGCCTGAATGAGGTAAAAATTACTAGAGGTAATCAGGAATTTGGTTGGCAAGCCCCATCAGAAGATAAAATCAAAATAAATTTTGACGTAGGTTATGATCAGCAAAGGCTTAAATCGGCTTTTGATATTGTAGCCCGTGATGCTTTGGGGATGGTCCTAGCCTCCAAAATGATTATTCATGATCGGGTGGATTCAATTTTGTCAGCCGAAGCTTTAGCATGTATTGAAGCAGTTCGATTGGGAATAGATCTGAGATTTAGGGAAGTGGTGATAGAGGGGGATTCATTATCTGCTATAAAGAAATACAATAGTTTAGAGTTTGATAAATCCCGCATTGAAGCCCATATCAGAAATATCAAGAACTTATGCCATCAATTTCAGTGGATAAAATTCCAATATGTTAATCGAGAAAGGAATAAACTCGCAGATCTTCTGGCTACTGAAAGTTTAAAGAGAAATGAAAACTTTTACTTGGTAAATGGTGTTCCAAGATTTGCATGGTCAACCTTGGAAGATGATTGGATTCAAGAACCAGATTGAGATTTTTGCTCCCCCTCTCGCCTCTAAAAATTTAAGGAAGCCTAAAATAAAAAGTTTTGGTCAAAGAATTTTTTGGAGAGGCTCTGAGTGATTTTTATGGAGAAGATGAAATGGGAAAAAGTACCGTCGAATTAGAAATGATCTTTTATTACAAGGAACGGGTGGTTTTACCTTTCCAAAGACGAGGGCAGATGATTTTGTCTTTTGGGGTTTTTTCCAAAAGTTCTTAGGTTTTTTTTATTTCATTTTATTTAGTTATAATGCTTCTTCTTGTTTTTTGGGCTCAACTTATGTTGCCAAGCTTGTTTTTTTGGATTTTTCTATTTTTTAAGTTATTATAATAATAAGTTCAGTCCTATTTTCTTTCAAAAAAAAATTTTTAATTAATTTTTTTAAAATAAAATACAATAGAAAATCTATTTAATTTATATAGATGTTTAATTGGAAAACATTATAACAAATGTTAAATTAGTTGTTTGTAAATCGATATTATTAAACTGAGCCATACTAAAGTAAAATATAAAAGTACTTTTATAATATTTTCATAAATTTATTTACAATAAATTTAATCAAATTATTATGTTACGATCTAATCTAAACTATTATTCTTCTAAATTTTAGTTACTTTATTAACTTGTAAGTAAATTTAAGAAAAATAAAGGAAATAATGAATAATAAAAATGTCATAAGTTTCAATTGATTTGAAACTTTTTTTTATTCATTGATAGGAAATTGACAGAAATTAAAATAAGTAAACAAATTAAAATTTAGTTAGGGTTTTTAAATTTTCTTTTTGCACCGTTTTAATTTTTTTTTGTTCTTGATTAATCGGCGATAACGTCAGCTTTAATACTGGTCGTTGATCGTCGGTATTATTTCCCTTTAATTTTTTATTTTCAGTTCTTATTTTCTTTATATTTTGGTTTTCTTCTAGTTTTTATTTGTCTTTATGGCACGTTTTTCCTCTGCATTGTGGCATGCTTCTGCCTTATGGCAAGTTTTCATCTATCTTTGAGGTAGATTTACGTTCGTAGATAGTTTTCTCACAACACTCAGCACTAATTTACGATTATCGGTGTTCTTTCAGTAATTTGATCCCCTTTTATGGTTCATTTGTCGATGCAATCAGATCTGTTTTGCAAAGCAGCCTGCAAGATTGTTGGTTTCGCTCACCACTCTTACTTCAATCCTTAAGCATGTAGGTGGATACAGACAAGAAGTTTTGTTTCCTGCTTCCTTTATCCAGTGTTTCACCTCATCTTTGTCATTGCAGCTCACTGGACTTGTTTTGCTGGTTTGATGTTTCGTTTTCTAGTTTTTTTAGTTTCTCTTTGTTTATATATTTTTCTGCTACATTTTAATTTCGTTTGTAATGTCTATTTATTTAATTTCTAATAAATTCAGTCTGCATATTATTCAAAAAAAAAAAGTAAACAAAAGGTATTAGAATGAACTAAAACAAAATTGAAAACAGGTAACAAAAAGTATTGTAAAGAAGTGACAAATCTGAAAGAAAAAAATTAAATAAAAAAAATGTTGAAGGACTTATTTATAAAATATTGAATATATTATATAATTTTTTAAATATATTGGATGACTTATTATAAAACAAAATTAAAAGTGTAGCTAAATATGTATGTTGAATTGTTGATTATAAAAATGTTGGCTTGATGGTTAAATATGTTCATTGTCTCAGATCTATCTTAAGTTCAAGTTGCGTCAATCAAGTTATTGTTAGAGTTTTATCTTCTCTTTATAATTCAACAAAAAAAAAAATAGAAGGACTTATTATGAAATATAATTTGCACAACACTATTATTAGTATATAAAAAATAATGAGGGGTTTATGTTGTAGTTTTTCCCTTCACAAATGTTTTCTTTCTTTTCTACAATATGAAAGAAAGGTCCATTTTATTGACACGTACAACGATTCTTCTTTTGTTTTAGTTTCAATCTTTCTATTATTTCTAAATTTGATATTTAATTTTTATATTTAAATTTCTAATAAAATTTGTTTTTTTATATTTTTCTAGTGTTATTAATTAGTCGAGATTAATATCGTTATTTTTTTTACTAAAATATTACATCATTATATATACTTTAAATGCATTAAGAGTCTTAAAGACTAACACCTAACACCTAGCTTCCTATTTTTTTTTAGGATTGCATTTCTTTTGTTTTCTTTTTTAATATTATAAGACAATAGTCAAAATTTGATTTTGGCTCTTAGACTCTGCTGCAACTTTCATATAATTTATATACTTTAATTTTTTGGCATAATTTGATTCTTATATTTTTTTAATGTTATTAATAAGTTTAAATAGTTAATATTGTAATTATTTCAATTAAAATAATATGATTAATTTTCTTAAAAACACTATTTCAATAAAAAAAAAAATTCAGCGTAGAAGCTTGGGAATGGATTTTAAGAGCCCAAACAATCAACTCGAAGCTCATGATTCTATCTTGCAACCTAAATACCTTCTTGCAAGAGTAGTTTCTAGCTCAAATTCAAATATGAAAATTTCTAAGAAAAATTAGAAGATATATCAATGAAAAAATAAATATTAAAAAAAAAAACTAAAGAAAAGAAACATAAGATGATAGAAGGGTTGATGAAAAGAAGAAGAAGAAGAAATTGCAGGTTGAGTCCGATTCAGTTACAGTTGAATCGTGGGTGACAAGGAAGGAGCTTTGACCTTAGCGTTTGTGGGATGTTTTTGCTGCAACTGATTACTATATTATTATTATCAAAGATGTTGAATTTATCAATATGCTTAGAGAAGCCAATGGGTTTGCTGTCTCTTTGGCTAAATTTGGTGGTGATAGGGATTCTTTTTCTTTATATGGTTTTAAGGAATCCTGCAAATAGGGGCGAACTCGGGGACTAGCATAAAATGGAAATTATTTTTTAGGTTTTTAAAATTTTTTAAAATTTTAAATTAGTAAATATAAAATTACACTTTAACTCTTTTAAAAATAATAAAATTTGATTTAATTTTTTAAAAATTATATTTTTATTATTATAAAAATAACAATTTAATTTCAACCTATTAAAAAAAAATTGTGAATCTACTCCTGCCTGCAAACTATGTAATGCTTCTTCTTTAATATGAATATACTTGCTTTGATGAGAAAAAAAAGAAAGATAAATGGTGTTGACGATAAAGTTGGATAGAATAGTCTAGTTTTTTTTGATGAATTTGTACCAACAAAAAAACTATATTGACCTTTAATGAACTTTTCAAATTAACCTGAATTATGCAAGCTAAAGTTATGATGAATCTCCCTTGGAGTATTTTACTAATAAAAAATAAGCAAAATACATATTATGGTGGCTAGTCATGCATAGCTATTTATAAGTATGTTTAAATCCTACTTCAACCTTAAGTAATTACTTCTCTTTTGGATGGGTATTTATTTTCAGAGTAGTATGTTTAACTTTATTTTGTTTCATGTTATAATATCTAATTTTATCGTCACCGTTATTTTTATACAAACCACAGGTAAATATACCGTCCATCCAAAGGGTCCTTAATCAACTATCTTGCAAACACTTAGATTAAGGTATTAAAAAAATATAAGGCTTAATGAAAACATTATTGGGATTATATATATATATATATATATATATATATTATCAAAATTTAATCTTTATAATTGAACCCAATATAATTTAAAAACTTATCCAAACTCAAAAACTCATTATTCATGAAGTAATTACGTCCAAAAAAAATTTGTTTACATAGTCTTCACTAAAATGATCATATATTGATCTCCTGAAGTCAAAAAAAGATTATTCAAAATGCGTTTTAAAGTTAAGAGAATGATTGTTCATCAGTTATAAGATATCTCAACCCATAATACTTAGATCCTATCAAAAAATGCGTTACAAGTTTATTGATCTTCTAGACTTGAAAATTGACAATTTTTGTGAAATTAATAATATGTATTTGTAATATTATTTTTATTGTTACATTACTAGTAATTAAATATGTATTTTTTTAAAGTTCAAAATGTCACATAAAAAAAATTAATAAAAGAATTTGAATTTTTAAATCTAAAAAATACAGAATTTAACTTTCTGAAAATAAATGTATGAGGATTAAATTTCAAGTGTTCAAAGTATATGAAAATTTAGAGTATATTATAACCTCTGAATTCGTACTTTATAATTCAATACAAGTAAATAATAACCCAACACGAAAGGTGAGATTTGAACGAGTAATAAAAAAATAATGAGGGAGTTCCATTTGAACCAAACAAGCCATATATTGTTGCTGCCAAACAAAATAAGTAATATAATGAATCCAAAATGGAAAGAGAAAACACCCAGAAAGTGCGCGGAGAAAGTGGGTTTCAACGTGACCCTATCTCAAAGCTCATCCTAGCTTAGCATCAAACAAAAACTCATGGCAGCCAACCCGCACTAAAATCTATAAAGCATAAGTTTGAATGAAAAGGAAATTTACAAAATGCTATGCTTCAACAGCAGTCACACAGTCACTTGAAGATGAGGTTCAGATGATATACATCCCTTTGTGGCACATAGAAGCTTTCCCCACATCCATATAACATTAAAATAGAGTGGGAGATATTAGTGTTGGTCATTCCATATTTAATGATTGGTGTACATGTATTTTATTACAAGATTGAGATTGGGAATTGGTGCCCATCTCGGTGATTGCTTGTAAAAAACTGTGGAACTCAATGTCTACGTGTTGGCATAAGAGAGAAGCAGGAGTCTTCATGGTGAGTTCCTTCCATAACCTTTCAAAATACAGACATGTCCACCACGATCATTACCTATTAATCTATATATTATATCCTTTTTCATGTAGAAAAAACCAGGGGCTGCCTCCTATTTCATCTTTCATCACTGCTCTCACCTAAAACCTCGCATTTTCCCATGTGAGTCTCTCTTTCTCTCTAAGTTGCTTGAAATGAGCTACTGCTGTTTTGTTTGTTTTCTTTTAGATTAATCAATGAAAGGGTATGTCTTTCCTCTCTTCATTCCTATCTTACTGTCAAATTAGCGGTCGTCTAATCATTATCTTAATAAAAAAACGTGTCAGGTCCAATTAATTGACTTAGAGAAAGTACAAGGAAGAGTCATTAATACAAGAAAATATGTAGGCATCGAAGGGGGGGAGGGTGAAGTTCATGATTCCATGTCTTGTGGGTTGTTAAAGTACAAAGGAACATATGGAATTTAAGTGCTGATTCATTTCACAATATAATTAATAATAGTATGTTTTAGCAAGGGAATTAATGTTCCTAGAGCTTGGGAATCTTTATGACTAACGATATTGGTGAGGAAGAGTATGTAGTCTTCTTGGTTTGGTGTTCGTGTCTCTGATTAATGGACAAAGCTCAGCGCAATCATAGCCGACCTGATAGATTATGATCCCACAATTACGGTCTAACAGATAATAAGTTTTTGTTTTATTGGGAGCTTAGTTTTAAAAGCACAACATAGTGGATGATTTGTCTGCTTTTCTACAGTTTTAAATCCCATACCCCATGTACTTGTCTCAGTTCAAGTTATCTCAAAAAATTAAAGAGAGATTGATATAATTCGAGCAAGATGTGATGTAAGGTAAACGAGTGGTACCAAAAATCATGGTGGCATATATGCAGGAAAATAATAAAATTGTGGGGTCCCTAACAAAGGCATTATGGACGATTACAAACCCTCGATCTGCTCCATAAAATTCCCAAAACCCTATTTCTGCCTTTCTGAATAGGAAAATATTGTACCATGAACATAATAATTGAGAACATCTACGTTTCTTGTCAAATCTTTTTGTAGCTCCATCACTTTCCCAAAGGGACTACAACTGTTTTTCCCATCGATATGAATTAAATGATTTCTAGAGGCAAGGGCAGAACTGATCTGATTGCCCAGAAGTTGAGTGGATTTTGGTGTCAGTCGTATGAACATTAAGACATGTTCTCTATGTAGAGCAACATGTACCAATTAACAGCAATGGGTTCACTGTAGTGGGACTATGTCGAATCTTGTACGGTTGTTCAGTTCACCATATAGGATAATCGTTAGGCAAAATGTCAAACCGGTCTGTTATCATGTTGCATGTTTAGTGCAGTCAAGCCAGTTTATCTTGTTTATAATTAATACCTTTCTTGGAAAGCCGATTAATGCATCATCTGGATCTGATTACCGATTACGTATGTTGATTGGACCAGACTAGATCACTATATTATACACAAAAGTTTAACTGCTTTATATATATATATATATTTTCTAATATCTTATTTGTTTGCGAGTATACAGGGAAAGTACCCTGAAATTTATTTGCTTGGACCGACAAAGGATTGAAATGCTGCCATTAATAAAGGCAACAACCCTTTGATTCCCCTCTGATCTTTGCACATAACTGTCTCTTTCTCTCTCTCTCTCCATAGGCCATCTCTTTTTTTTACTCTTCTTACTATTTGTGGTTGCAGGAACAGTGAACCTTTGCACCTCATAATATAATGCTTGTCATACCCTTGATTTGCATTATCACCCCTTCTATCTTCCACAGGCTACTTTGATTTGCCTATAAACTCTTCCATTCTGTGGCTTTTCTTGATCTTCCGCCTACCTTCTATTGAATCATCATTATCATTATCTGGATCAAATAAGTAAACTCGTCTCCTTAATTCCCTTTATTATAGCTTGAATATGGATTATCAGCCTAATACTTCTCTTCGTCTAAGCCTACCCAACAATCAACCCAACCTAGAGCTTGTCCTTGAACCATCATCGTCTTCCTCGTCGCCCCACAGTCCAGCTGCTCCTCGAATTTTCTCTTGTAACTATTGCAAAAGAAAGTTCTATAGCTCACAAGCACTTGGAGGCCACCAAAATGCCCACAAACTAGAAAGGACTCTTGCCAAGAAAAGCAGAGAGCTAAGCTCAGTTGTCAGGGCTCATGGGGGATCCAGTATCAGTGGTTCGAGTCATGACCAACGTATGCAGTCACCAATGGCCACGTTTGAACAACATGGTCGAGCTGGCAGGTTTGTTGGAGAAATGAGCTATGGAAGAACAGACGTGAACTACGGCTCCATGGGATACAGAAATGAGAATGTTGAGGATGAGTTTAGTCAGCTTGACTTATCCTTAAGGCTTTGAAATTGAAGTTGCACTCTTATTCATTTGAATTTGTATTTTCATGTTATTCTTATTATACGACTATATGTTTAAAATGCCAAATTATTCTTAATAGGAAAAAAAATTCTGAGGCATGCATGTGAACATTTTTATTAGAAAATAATTTTTGAGGTTAATTTTTCTTTTATGCCATTGATATACACATATATGGTGAGAAAACGTTTGGTTTATGCATCGTTGCGATAAGAAATGAACAAGGCAACAAATGAAGCCACAATTTTTTATGCAATTTGGTTTTATACTATGTGACCGAGATCTTGGTTAAAGATCAATTATCCTAAAGATGGTAGCAGTCTTGTTTTCTCAATGAAAGGTTTTTACGTACATTTTCAGAAAATAATAATAGAGACATAAATTTTTTTGGATCAATATTACATTGGATTAAACCCAAAATGATTTGTTTCTGGATTATTTTTTTATGACATTCATAACATGATTTACTTAATCTTAAAAAAGTGAATCTCTATGTATATATGAGTCATATAATTTGATTTATTGATAATCTATGTGTTAAAAAAAATCGAACGTCGATAATGGTAATGTAGAAAGACAACAAAGAAAAAGAAAGAAAAATAGAACACACAAATTTTACGTGGAAAACCCTTTCGGGAAAAACCACAGGCAGATAAGAACAAAATTCACTAATTTCAAATTTGAATGATACAAGAAGAGTTTCAACCTCATCTATTTATAGATTGAAAAGCCTAATTCTAATCAATGTAAAATATATTATGCTAATAAATGCTAAATATATTATACTACTAAATATTCTAGAAAGATAATATATTTTGTTTAACTTGACTTGCAAGTAATCTCTTAGAATTTGGGTCACACAACTCTAACAATCTCCATCTTGACACGAATTCTCAACGAGCAAGTTCTTCACCACGAACTCTTAACGAACAAGTTTTCCACCTTTTCCACGAAACCCCTTAAGGGTATACTTCAACAATGAACAATGAGACCCTCTCCTTGAGAGTCGGATCCAAACACAAGATGTTTCATCTTGTCATATGATGTTAAAGAAGCATAGGCTTCATCAACTGTGAGAGATTCATGGCTATACAACAGCGTATATTTAAAGGTTGAATAAGACGAAGGCAACAAACAAAGTAGAATTAACCCTAAATATTCTTTATCGTACTAAACTTCCATGGCCTCTAGGTTTGAGAGAATTTCTTTAAACACAATTAAGTGTTCGTGCATAGATGCACCTTCCATCAAATGATGAGCATAAGGGTGCTGCTTCATATGCAACTTACTACTTAAGGTTTTCGACATGCATAGCTATTGCAACTTTGCCCATAATGCAGCGACGGTCTTCTCCTTAATCACATCTTGTAGAATTTCATTCGACAGATGCAGATATAATTGCGTTAAAGCCATCTGATCTTTACGCCTCTACTCTTCACCCATTAATGTCGTAGCCATCTTATTTATCCTTAATAGGGCATCCTCCAAATCCATCTACGCAAGAACTGCCTGTATCTTTACCTGCCACAACACGAATCTAGTGTTGTGATCCAACAACAAAATATCATACTTCAATGTTGTCATTATCGTGATCGAGACAAGTAACCCGAAAATCTTTGATACTAATTGTTAAAAAAATCGAATGTCGATAAGTAATGTAGAAAGATCACAAAGAAAAGAAAGAAAAATAGAACACACAGATTTTACGTGGGAAATCCTTTTGGGAAAAACCACAAATAAAGGAGAAGAAAATTCACTAATGTCAAATTCAAATGATACAAGAGGAGTTTCAATCACGTTTATTTATAGGTTGAAAAATCCTAATTCTAATCAATGTAAAATATATTATGCTAATAAATGTTAAATATATTATACTACTAAATCTTTTAGAAAGATAATATATTTTGTTTAACTTGACTAGCAAGTAGTCTCTTAGAATTTGGGTCACACAACTCTAACACATGCATCTCAAAGTAGTAAGTAAAAGGTTGGTACATTGAGTATATGACTTATGTATGACATAAATTCACTTGTAGATATTGGAATCATAGCTCGAATAAAGAGTTAATGGTATTTTCTTAATGGCATTGTATGGTTTATGAAAATGGAACTTGGCAATGGTCATTTGTCTAGGATAATTGATTTAATTATGTCTAGTAGAAGTGATGATCATTTTCATCATAGTAGATACAATGAGAACCTTGAGATAAAAAAGACCTGACTAGGTGAATGAATTTCAATCTTAAGGGGTCATGGATATCCTATAAGGGTAACACACATTGCCAAAGCACTACGAACCCTTAGTTCGTTGAAACACTGACGATCCCTTACTTGCGAGCCTAAACCTTCCAGGTCTGATCTTGGGATTTTACACGATGAAATTTTGGGAAATATACAAAACCATAATGAAATGGTTCCAAAACCAACTCCTAATAATATACTTGCAAACAATCAACAACATAGGGTGCTTTGTCGCAGTGGAAGGGTCTCTTGTAGGCCTGAGTTCTTCTAATCTGGCGAAAGTGTTTTCATTGAGTCTTCCAAACAGAAAGATGATGACCCACTCACATATGGTGAAGTGATGCAGATTGTTGATTCCAAGCTATGTGAAGTAGCTATGAAAGTTGAGATGGACTCTGTGTATTCCAACTCACTGTGAGAACTTGTAAACTTACCGAAAGGGATGAAACACAGAGGGTGTAACTGGATCTGTAAGAGTTAAAGAAATGTGGACGGAAAAGTGGAAGCTTAGAAGGCATGATTTGTAGCAAAAGGTTATACTCAGAAAGAAGGTATCGATTATGAAGAAACCTTCTTTCCAATATATGGGCTTAAGCAAGCATACCATTCATGAAATCAAAGATTTGATGAAGTGATCAAGAATTTTGGATTTGATTAAAACATAGATGAAGCTTGTATTTACAAATGTTTGGGGATGGAAAGGTGGTCTTTTTCGTTCTATAAGTTGATGACATTCTACTACTTGGGAATGATATAAAGACATTGTCATCGGTTAAAATGTGGTTAACCTAACAGTTTAACATGAAGGACTCGGGAGCCTAGGCATTTGAATCCTAAGGGATCAAAAGAACAAAGGGATAACACTGTCTCAAGCTTCATATATAGACAAGATATTGGAACATTATGCAATGATCGATTCGAAGAAGGGCAATCAACCTTCCGTATTAGGATTTCATCTCTCTTTAGAGGACTGTCCTAAGACAACAAAAGAATAAGAGGACATGAGAAAGGTTCCTTATGCTTAGGCAGTATGAAGTCTCATGTATGCTATGTTATGCACACGCCCAGATATCTGTTTTGCAGTGGGTTGGTAAGTCAATATCAAGAGAATCCAGGACCAAGACACTAGCAAGCAATTAAGCATATACCATAGTATTTACGGAGAATTAGGGATTATATGCATGTGTATTTAAGAGATTATCTTACTTCTATTGGATATACTAATTCTAATTTCCAAATATGTTCGAATTCGAGGATTTGACATTGGACCGTGTTTTTGTCCTAGGCGATGAGTCCATTGTGTGGAGAAATGTAAAGTAGACTTGTACTACTGACTCTGCTATGAAGGTTAAATATGACTTCGAAAGTTCCTCATAAATCTTAAAGTCGTTCCTAGTATGGGAAAAGTTATCACACTGTATTGTGACAACAATGTAGCAATAACTAATACCAAGGAGACAAGAAACCACAAGAGGATGAAACACATTGATCGAAAGTATCATATTATAATAGAGGTAGTTGTGGACAAAATTTTAGATGTAGTCAAGGTCACATTTGAGGACAACCTTGCAGACCTATTTATCAAGACTCTACTAGCTAGGAGTTTTAAGAAAGACATGGAGAACATGGGAATTCAGAATATGGACCATCTAGTAAACTAGGGGAAGTGTGAGACTCTTCAATCTAGTGCCCTAAGTGTAGCATATTTGTTTGTAAGGAATATGGATTATCAACTTTTTTATTTTTTATTTTAGCCTCTAATAATGATACGCAGACATAGTATGAAAGAGGTTTTAGAACCTCCCACTGATGCAAATAGTTTACTTGAGTCCCATTGTCTTGTAGTGCATCAATCCCTAAGCATTCAAGTAAGGGATGATTCTACGAAGTGGAAAGGACTAACATCTTCACTTGAGGTGCTTGATTCAAGGAAAGTTGTGTTCACTTATTGTTGATAGTGGTAGTTGTGCCAACGTGGTGAGTAGTTTTTTAGTGAATACTTTATCTTTACCTTGTTAAAAACATCCTTTGTCATATCACTTACAATGGCTTAACGAAGGTTCAGAAGTTAAGGTAGTTAAACATGTTGGATCTGGTGCCCTGAGTGTAGTATATTTGTTTGTAAACTTGTAATTTTTTTTGAGCAAATTGGTTAATAAAACAAATTTGTTGATTAAAATTAATTTACTTTGTAATATTATCGTCAAATGGTTTTTGCCGGCAATGTAAAATGGAAGCAGATGTTGCTCAATGGTTGTCTAATATATAACTAATACAAAGCGGTATTAAGTGGTTAGGTCGTAATATGAAAAGACAACTTGTATTTCTAGATGAACCTAAACATGTATTTAGTCTAATCGAAAATGAGCAAACCAATTGAAAAACTAATATGTCATCTATCAAGTCCAACTAGGAAGATGCCTTGTCTTGGGCATCATGTCAGATGACTTTCAAAAAATAGAGACATAGATCTCATTGACAAGATTGACATTAGATCGAATAGGACCCAAAGAAGAATTGATCTTGAATCTATTTATGGATTTATTCACTTATTGCATTCATAGTGTGGTAAACCTTAATCCTAGGTAGATGACAGACAATATATTCGTGACTCGTACACTTTAATCTAAGTAAAAGTTTGAGTTTGAATAGATAAGGAATCAAAACATGGTGCATTGGGTGGACGACTTCTGCAATACATATTGTCATTCACAACAGTGAAATTCATAACTTGTAACCTTCCTAACCCCGCTTAGATGTTATGGCCAAATTCTGAAGGCTACATTAATTACTGAAATGACCTAATTTAAACTTCCGTAATTCGAAACATATTTTAAAACCATTTTCTTATCCATTCAAAACTAATGATAATTTCAAATTTTAATTGATTTAGTATTGCTTTTATAAATATTAATCATTTTGAAAAACTATGTTGGATTTTATTAAAAACTTGTTTTCAATATTGCAGCGAAAAAGTGTGATACTAACAAATTTTTTAAAAAAACCAAGTTTCATGCATAACCATTTCGTATATCAATTTAAATAGTTTAAAAATTAATCTCATGCAAATAAAGATAATCCAAAATTAAAAATCCATTACAAAATCCAAATAAATTTAATACAATCCCAATATTAAAAATAAGTTTAAAAAATATTTAAAATATAAAACATCTGAGATGCTCCTCCAACAGTTGTATCCAAGTCCTAACCTCGAGGATTATCTGAAAATAAATTAGTAAACTAAAGAGTGAGCTAATAAGCTCAGTGTGAGTCATAACTCAAGTAAAGAGAATAGAAAGTAAATATACAAATTATTAAAAACAATACAAAATTCATAGTTTTCATAATGCATGAACATGTAAATATAGTATTTTCAGAAATGTTCTTACCCAACTCCCCTATACACCACAGTAAGAGTTCCCCAAAACTCATCCATCCAATAACACACCATTTTGTGGACAAGCCACCAATATTACAGTCAAGCTGCTAGTACTTCCTCCTTACATAGTCGTCCCAATCCTAATCCCAATGCAATGAAGTATGATATACAATAACAGTAACAAGATCAATATAGTAGGCATGATTTTAACTTGCGATCAGATTTATTAGAAACAGTAGGCATGTTTTCAACACGCATTCAGATACGTAAGATACAATAAACATGATTTATCATGTTATCAATATCACTAACAAAACAGTGGCAGTATCAATAGACATGTTTTGAACATGTAATCAATTTTAAAGAAGTAGTGGGCATGCTTTAGCATCACAAAACACACACAAAATTACAAAATCATACAATTACATTACACACATATTTGGCAACACAGATTTCTTAGATCAAAGGCACTTACTTGTAGCCAATCCTAATAAAGGATTTATTACTCATTGATCACTTCACCAAGAATACTTATGTAATTTGTCTAGTCATAAATTCGTCAAAGGTTTAAACGAATATTATTTAGCATACACATAGTTAGAACCCACACCTTCAATTGTAATTACGATTTCACTAATTTTGATCCCCAACGCTCCTACAACATAGATTAGGACTTAAAACATATGAAGTCACACATATGCGTCAGTTTTGGTTATACAGTCCAATAGAATCCTTTTATGAAATTGAAAGAGAACCAACTTACTCTATATCACTCTTTCAAATGAAGATCTAATGATCCTCTTGCCCTTAAGCAAATTCTAACGATCCAGATTGAAACCTTCAACGAAATGATAATATACATAAGATTAATACATAAGATTCGACCCTAACGAAGAAAAAGAAAGAATTGAGATTAGATTACGCTAATCATTACTTACAATTTACTTGGCTAGACTGAAAAGTTTTGGTTCAACGAAAAACTTGAGTAGATGGAGAAAAAACTACTATGAAGGAACAAAAAAAAGAGATGATAACTGCCAAAAGTAACATGTTTTAACCTCATTCGTAATGCATTTTTTGATGATTAGTCGATTTAAAATGGTAAATTTTATGCTCCTAGTCCTTTAAATTCATATTTCTATACTTTGGAGAGCATTTAGGAGTGAAAGGAGCGAAAAATGAGTGAAAATCAGACAAAAAGAGCATATTTTAGGAGCCACACGAGCTGGACACATGGCCATGTAAGCCACATAGGCTAAACACATGGCCATGTAAGCCACACGACATGGGCACATGGCCATGTGTAAGACTGTGTAGATTTCACGAACTGTACTCCAAACATGTGGAAAAAAAATGTAATTTTTAGGGTTTTTGGGCATTCTAAGACCTATATATACCGGATATGATTAGAGGGGAGTGAGTCATTAGAGAATATTCAAGAAAACAACTTGAAAAACACCATTAAAGCCATCTCTGAAGTAGATTTTCATCAAGATTAAATACCTCTTTTTAATCTCTTTGAGTTTTATTATGAGTTTCTTTACTTTTTGCGATTATACTGTCTTTGAGATGTTATTTGCGATTATGAACTAATTTTCTAAATACCTAGTGGAGATGAACCCTATGATGAACTTTGTTATTTATTTTTGTTTTTACGCAATAAATACTTAGATCTTGTTCTTAATTATGTGTGCTTAATTCTTGGTTTAAAATTTTTAGGTTATTAACCCATATTTATGTGCTTAAATCAGATGAATAAACCCTTTTTAAGAGTAGATCTAGTATAATTGAGTGGAGTTGCATGCAGTCCTAGAAATAGGATGACATAAATCTACTGGATTAGAGTAAAATCTTCTAGCGGGATCCAAAGATCGAATTAATGTGATCGTAAAAGCCCAATTTGTCCGGGCCTTTATAATCCAAAGTTTATTATTTTATTTATTATTTATTAAATAAATAAACAAATAAAGAAATAATAGAATTAAAAATTATACAAACTCAAATAATAAACCTAAAGTCAAAGTCCTCAATCCCTTGAAAATTAGTCCTCAAAGTCCTCTCAAATCTCATTCAAACCCCTCCACTTTTGGTGCCTTTATTGATTTGCCCCAAGCTAGTTTCAAGCAAACTTTGAACTAGTCAAAGTGCTCAAATGGTGGCCGGCCATGAGATTGAGTGGCTGAAATTCATTTTCTAAAAATAGCCTCTAACTTTCACCTGTAAATACCCCCGTAAGCTACCCATTCTAATCACGAATTCACGAACACATTCTCTTCTTCGACTCATTTTCTCTCTAGCTTTTCCCTTCCATTCCTTTGTCAATTTTCCCCTCTTGAGAAAGAGTGGTCTTCAGTCTTGGAAATAGCTTCATTGGGTGTTCATTAGAGACCTCGATCTGGGAAGAATCGAGCAAGAAAGACGAAGAACGTGACAACAGTTCTTGAGAAATTGTACTATTAATTACATTTATTACATTTTTATTCTTTTATTATATCTGTAAGTTATGTGCATATTTTTGTTTGCATAACATGATAATTCATTTTTTTTCAAAAATACATAAATTGTTTTTAAAAATTAAGACAATATCCTTTGTCTTGAGAATTTGAAAAATCATGTCCTAACTCACTAGGTGTGGTTTTTTCTTTGAACCGGGATAATTGAATATCCTTTTAAATTTTAAATACGAGTTTCTTTGAAAAGCTCATCATTTTTGAATATTCGAATTGTTATGTCCTAACTTACTGGATGTGACTTTTCCTCGATTTATTCAAAACAATGAGCTTTCTTCGGAAACAATATTTGTTTTCAAATAAAATAAATTTGACATTCAAGCATTTAAGGATCATGATTTAATTTTTTTCCAAATTTTTAATTTTCAACAAATAATATTTCAAATAATTGATTAGATACCAATTTTGGGCGTGTAAGGGTGCTAATCCTTCCTTATGTGTAACTGACTCCCGAACTCGTTTTATGGTTTCAAAGATCAAAATTATTTTAATGCTTTTTTTTAAAAAAATCTCGAAAAGTGGCCCAATTATACTTGTTTCAAAAAAATTATTGGTGACAACTCCATTTTCTTTTTCTAAAATAGAGACCTATTTATTTTATTTTTTTTTTAAAATGGTTTCGACAGCTTGGCGACTCCACTGGGAACAATAAGAGAGTCAAGCCGTAGGTCAATTATTTTTTATCTTTTTTATTGGAAATTTCAAATTCGGTTTAATTTAATCTATGATCCTTAGCATTTCATTTTTGTGATTTATATGTTTGTTCTGATAATGACATGTTAATATTATATATTTATATATTTGCATACATGTATTTGTTACTACACCGCTTAAGTGGTAGTGAGAAGCTACTCCTTCGTGAGGTTTTCACCTCCGTGCAGTATAGTGATTCGCTTTCGGGATACATCCGTACCTATGTTTTCGTGAAGTTTTCACTTCCGTGCAAGCATATGGGAAATGTGTCCCCCTGAACCGAACTCGTCCTTGTGAGCCTATAATGGGTGAGGACTGAGGAATCTGCTGGTTTAGGTATCGTTTCTTTAGAATCGAAGCCACATGTAGTGAGCCCTAAGTGCCCACCCTAGGCAGAACTATACCAAACCTTTAGAGACCACCTAGTACATGTGTAGGTTCTTTGTTGTATATTTTTTGATACATTTTATTACTGTAGGTTCTAACTTGTTTTTTTTCTCTATTTTGCATTGCATCCTCATATTAGAAAAGGTATTTGACTTGAGTTCGATTACTAGTAGAGAACTGGTCATGGAAAAAGGATATCTTGATGAGGTAGAAGACAATGTGGTCGTGCGTATGTGGCCAGAGGATAGACAACGTGAGAAGGGTGATAGTCTAGCTGAAGGCCATCTATAGGATTACTGGGACATCACTCGGATTAATGTGACTCAGAATAGATTGCAGGAGTTGAAAGAAATTTGGGATCAGTGGGAAGATGAAATGAAGCAAATTTTTTACCGAGTGTTTGGGGATCTACCATACTTACTAGAAGTTAAGGTAGACAAGCATCTCTTTCGAACCCTTGCACAGTATTGGAACCCGGCTTATAGCTGTTTCACTTTTGGGAACATGTATATGGTGCCCACCATTGACGAATACATTACTTTGTTTCGGTGCCCCAAAATTCAGGAAAAAAGGTTTATTCGAGACCCACTAATGTGCCAACTTTTCTTAGGAAGCTGATGAACATTACGAGAATGAGTAAGCAATGGGTTACAGCTCAAATTAAGGTGAAGGGCAACAACAAATGCGTCACTTGAAAAAGTTTGCGAGATTTGATTTTAGCTCATCTTGATGCAAGGAAGAAGGTTGATTTATTTGCTCTCAGTTTGTACGGACTGGTTATATTTCCCAAGGCGTTGGGGCACATAGATGAGGCGGTCACTGATTTTTTCGATCGGCTCAATAAGGGGGTTACACCTATTCAAGCAATTTTGGCTGAAACTTTTAGGTCATTAAATGCATGTCGAAGAGAGGGAGAAGGAAGATTTATTGGATGCGCACCACTATTGATGGTATTGTTTCATAGTCACTTTTGAAAAGTGGAAAAAGTTTCTGGTCGAGTATTTTCTACGAGTTATTCTCCTTTGAGGGATTTGTTGTTACACAAATATAAGAGGATATCTTTGAGGAAAAGTGGATGGAAATACTTCATAGTCTCCGAGATGAAGACATAGAATGGCGAGCACCGTGGTTCATTCCCGGCGAAGTTATTTATCGATGCAGTGATTTCAATTGGGTTCTGTTACTAGGGATACGGGACGCTGTGGGATATGCTCCTTTGTTAGTAATGAGACAGTATCGATCAAAACAGTTCATCCTAGCAACTCAGGGTTTGGCTCAGTGTAGTTTGTATACAAAGGCGAGAACAATAAGAAAATAGTTCAGGAGATATCAAATGCTTGTAATCAAGCCCATAAAATGAAGCCATTTGCAGCAAATCCTATGAAAACCCAAGAGTATGACGATTAGAGGAGTAGAAGAGTCAATGATAACATCCCCGTGCAAAATCCCGACAATGTCCGCCTAGTTGAGGAATATCTGCAAGTAATCCCATCGAAATTAGAGCTCATCAAGCAAGACTTTGAGAAGAAAAGTTCTGAATCAGAGAAAAAGATAGAAGCACTAGAAGAGGAAAAGATGCAGTTGGGTTTGGATGTTAACATCCAAAAGTTAGAAGCCGATAAGCTAAGGAAAGGGGAGAGAAAGGTTGAGGAAGACTTGGATGATTTGAAGAAGGATTACAAGAAGCTTCGTAGTCAATAAGAACTGTTGGGTTAGGCAAAACATCAGAACAGTGGCAGCAAGAAATTCAAGAGGAAAGGGTTCGAGTAGATCTGTGGAAGAGAAAATTTCAAGATGCTCAAGTCCAAGGAGATCTATAAAGAGTGAGTTGTTAGAGAGTCAAGTTGAGAAAGCTGAGATGAAGGCCCGAATAATCGATTTAGAAGAGTCTTTGCATATGCACCGCAGTCGTAACTCTGTGACAGAATTAAGGGCAAGCTAGATTGAGAATGAAGGATTAAGGAGAAGGGTTGGAGAACTTGAAACTTCATTGCAGAACTAAGAGATTCGGATCAAGTTCCTCGAAAAAACTTTGAAGACAAGAAATAGGCAACTTTAACACTCTCAAAGGCAGATCAAAGATCGAGACCATGTCATGGGGGAAGCATTAACACAAGTAAGAGAGGTGGCAAAATACTTGCAGAAGTTAGCTGTCCACACAGATGCTTTGAGCATAAAGTATGAGTCAATGTCTGGTAAAGGCCAAAAGTTAGCATGTCTCCTTTAGAAGATTAAGACTTTGAGCATTAGGGCAAGGCTTTATATGTAAATATCTTGTGTAAAGACATTCGTTTTCTAGTAAAGTTATTTTATCAAAAGTCAATTGAGAGTCAATACGTTTCTTGCATTTGCATTCATTCATTCATTGCATTTTCATACATTAAAAATTTTCAAGGAAAATATTGCTAATTAATTAAAATTTTTCTTTAAGTTACTCTGGAAAAACCATTCCGTTACTACACTCGTGCCAAGACAAAAGCAATGGATCAGCGATTGGAAAGGTTGGAACAAATGCAAAAGGAAATGCAGGATTAGCTGCATGAGCAATTAACGAAGGTGCAACAAGATATGAAAGACCAGATTATTGAGCCTCAGAATGAACTTATCAATAAGTTCACTCAATTATTGGTTGAGAGAGCTGAAAGCGGAAAGGGTATTGTAATGGACCCAAAGGAAGGGAGTGATGGTCCTCTTTGTCCTCTAAATGTTACCCCCACGCCGGCTCAGGTTGCGTAAGAAACAGGTGTCACCGACATAGCTCAGGCTTTCATGAGACAATACAGTCATGTCACCGACATAGCTCTTGATAGGATCACGTTACAAAATGCTGAGAAAAGGCCGGGTGAAAGCTTCAGGCAGTATGCTTAGAGGTGTAGAGATATGGCCACCCAAGTACAATCACCACTTTCTGAGAAAGAGACAACCATATCAGTCATCTTCTAGGAAACGCTATAAAAGTTTCTCCGACATGGTCATGTCGGGAGAAATAATTGAAAATGCAATTCGAAGCGAAAAAGTTGATGTCGGAGAAAGCACCAAAAGGTTCGCTCCTAAAAGGAAGGACAATTAGGTGACTAATATAAGCTTATATCAGACGAATGTTTACAAAATCTATCATGGTGACACAGTCTAAAGCCCCAACCACCAATCTTCAATGTAGACTAAGGTAAGAATCGGGCTCAAGGCTGAACACTGAAACAATCCAATTCACTCCCATCCTGATGACCTACAAGGAGCTTTACAAGAGTTTGTATGATGCTCGGGTAATGTCCCCCTATTATTTAAAGCCAATACAGCCCCGTTCCCAAATTGGTATGACACAAACCCTCAATGTGACTACCACGCAAGAATAGCGGGCCACTCCATCGAGAATTGCACTGCTTTCAAGAAACTGGTTGAAAGATTTATTAAGATGGGGATAATCAGGTTTAATAACTCCGTAGGACCTAGTGGGCTGGGAATCCCTTGCCAAATCATCCCAATTAGGGGGTAAATGAAATAATGGAAGAAAGGAACAAGAGGATTAAGAATGATGTGGGGGAAGTCAAGTCTCCATTAAAGTGAGTTTGGCAACAGATGGTCAACAAGGGTCTGATCATGCAGAAGAGTGAGGACATGGTGGCAACAACTGAAAATTACTGCGAGTTCCACGTTATGGAAGGGCATAAAATCCAAAGGTGTGTTGAATTTCGAACCTTGGTACAAAAATTGATGAATAATAAAGAGCTGAAATTCTTTGATGAGAAGAAAGATAAAGGAACGGATAATGTTTGTACTTTTGAGGAAGGGGCACTAGGAAAGACTTATAAGGCCAACTTACCAGTGGTAATCATATCCAAGCCAATGGGTGATGTTGGAAGTCAAATGACATCACGGGTCATCATTCAGAAACCTATGGCATTTCCTTATAAGTATAATAAAAGGGTACCATGGAGCTATGACTGTAGCGTAATGATATTGAATGAAGGAAGATCAAATGAGGGTCTAAATTTTACGGATGTAGAGAAGGAGGTTAATAACAAAGCCTTGATGGATGGGCTTGAGAAGAGAGAAAACAACAAACTCGAGATACGAGTAAATGAGCCAGTAACTGAAGAGAAGGCCAAAGGAAATTTTGAAATTCCTAAAGCATAGCGAGTATAATGTGGTAGAATAGTTACATAAACAGTTTGATCGAGTATCAGTTTTAGCCCTACTATCAGGTTCAGAGGCTCACCGTAACACGTTACTGAAAGTGCTGAATGAAACGTACGTGGTGGAGGATATCTCGGTAGACAAGTTAGACCGGTTGGTAAGTAACCTAAGTGCAGATAATTTCATTTTTTTCAATGATGATGAAATACCTCTAGGGGGCATGAGCTCAACAAAAGCTATTCACATTACGGCTCGGTGCAAAGGGTACACTTGATAATGGCTAAGCCGTGAATTTGCTACCGTTGACAACACTAAATAGGTTACCGATAGACAACTCTCACATGAAAGTATGTCATAATATAGTGAAGACTTTTGATGGAACAGAGAGACGAGTGATAGGTAGAATTGAGATTCCACTCCTGATTGGTCCAAACACGTATGAGATAGACTTTTTAGTGATGGACATTAGGCCCACCTATAATTGCTTGTTGGGAAGACCGTGGATTCATTCAGTAGGGGCAGTGCCGTCATCCCTACATCAAAAGTTAAAATTGATGATAGAAGGTTGATTAATCACCATTAATGCTGAGGAGGAAATTATTGCTTCAGTGACTAGCGATGCACCTTACATACGTACAAATGATGAGGCCATGGAGTGCTCCTTTAGGTCATTGGAGTTTCTGAATGCTACCTTCGTGGCTGAAAGAGATAAGATCCTCACACCGAGGATATCAACGACCACCAAGATATGGCTAAAAACGACAGTTGGAAAAGGTGCATTACCTGGAAGAGGATTGGAGTGGTATCTCCAAGGAAGGATTACAGTGCCAGTATTGGCAGAGAAGCGTGATCAGTTTGGTTAGGATTTAAGCCAAACATGAAACAGAGAAAAGAAGAGCTAAAGAAAAAACAAGACAAGAGAAGGGCAAGAATAAGTGGGGAAGAGATCAAAAGCGAGCCAATGGTCTTTCCTCATATATCAAGATCATTCGTGTCGGGAGGTATTATTAACCCCGAGCAAAGGTCGACAGAAAATAGGTTGGTAGGAATAATGAAAAATATGTACATTAATGCTGTTTCTGAAGGAACGAGTAAGCAAAAAAATTTGGCAAGAATTCGCCCTTACGCCCCCGGAAGTGTTCTAGACAACTGGACTGCGGAAGAGCTCCATGTAATTTTTAAGTCTTTTCTAGAGTAATGTTTAGAACACCTTTTTTTTAAGCCCGAGAGCACTTTCTTTTGTATAGGGCATATGTTCATTGGCTTTTTATTTTCAATAAAAAAGATGCACTTTCTTTCACCAAATTGGCAAAATTCTCATTATTCTTTTCACTCATCCCATATCATATCACATATTCTCAAATTTCTTTATCTTTCGGATCTTTTGGTCCATATGACAGGTCCTTAAATGTCAATGATATGAATAACGTCGTTGCCGACTTAGAGCCTCATTTTGAGCAAAATGTGTGTTTAAAAGAATCTTATGATTTTGAAGAAATCCAAGATTGTAGTTTATCTCCTGATTTATTACGAATGGTTGAGCAAGATGGGAAACAAATCCTACCTCACAAAGAATCAGTAGAAGTTGTGAGTTTAGGGGATGAAGTTGATAAAAGGGAGGTGAAGATTGGAACCTGTCTCTCTGTAAAAACAAGACAAGATCTCATTGATCTGCTCAAGAAATGTGATCCTATCTTCCGTCTTCTCAAGAAGCACAACCTGAGAGTTTGGGATGATGAATGCCAAAAGACTTTTGACAAAGTCAAACAATATTTATCCAATTCTCCAATTTTGATGCCTCCGAGTCCAGACAAACCTTTGATCCTATACTTGGTCATATTCAAGAACTTTATGGGATGCGTATTAGGCCAACATGATGAGTCGGGAAAGAAAGAAAGAGCAATCTATTATCTCAGCAAGAAATTCATAGAATGTGAGATAAGATATTCTCCAATTGAGAAATTATGTTGTGCTCTAGTTTGGACTACCCAGAGGTTGAGGCAATACATGTTATATCATACAACTTGGTTGATTTCAAAATTGGATCCTCTCAAGTTTATGATGGGGTCAGCTGCATTGAATGGAAGGATGGCTAGATGGAAAATGCTACTTTCTGAGTTTAACATAATCTATGTGAACCAGAAGGCGATAAAAGGGAGTGCAATAGTAGATTTTCTGGCCAGCAGAGCTCTCGAGGACTATTAGCCATTAGATTTTGATTTCCCAAACGAAGATCTAATGTATGTTGCAACCACAGCAAAAGAAGTTTCAGAGGAGCAACCATGGAAAATGCATTTTGACGGTGCTTCAAACCTATTGGCAAAAGGATTGGGGCAGTTCTAGTATCCCCGGAAGGAGATCATTATCCCCTCACAAGCAAGCTTGACTTCAATTGCACAAACATGGCAGACTATGAAGCATGCGTCATGGGTATTCAAGCAGCTATTGAATGCAAGATCAAGATTTTAGAGATGTACGGGGATTCTGCGTTGGTAATTTATCAACTCAAGGGAGAATGATAAACGAGAGATTCCAAATTGATGGGTTATTGAAAATTAGTTATCGAGCTAATTAAAGAGTTCGAGGACATCACCTTTTATTACCTCCCACAAAAGGAAAATCAGATGGCCAATGCTTTGACTACTCTTGCTTCCATGATCATGGTAAATAAGCAAGAAGATATGAAGCCCATTCAAGTAAGTATTTACAAGGTTCCAAATCATTGCTTCAACGTTGAAGGAGAAAAAAAGGATGATCACCCGTGGTACCAAAAAATTTTGCAATATGTAAAAGACCGTAAGTACCCTGAGCAAGCCACCGAAAATGAAAAAAAAAGAACATTGAGAAGGCTTGCCATTGACTATGTCCTTGACGGGGATATACTGTATAAAAATAGAAAATATTAAGTCCTGTTGAGGTGTGTTGATTTTATTGAGGCCAAGAAAATCTTAAAAGAGGTTCATGAAGGGGTTTGTGGAACACATGCTAATGGTTTCACGATGGGTAGACAAATTATGAGATTTAGGTATTACTGGTCAACCATGGAAGGAGATTGCATTAAATATGCTAAAAAATGTCACAAGTGTCAAATTTATGGAGACAAAATTCATGTACCTCATTCACCTCTCCATGTTATGACTTCCCCATGACCCTTTTTTATGTGGGGCATGGACGTCATCAGATGAATCTTGCCAAAAGCTTCTAATGGGCATAGGTTCTTTTTTGTGGTCATCGATTACTTTACTAAGTGGGTGGAAGCTGCTTCCTACGCCAGTGTCACGAGATCAATGGTCAATAAATTCTTGAGGAAAGAAATTATATGTCGGTATGGAATGCTAGAGAAAATCATATCTGATAATGCTTTGAACCTGAATAATAGCACAATAGCAGAAGTCTACAGTCAGTTCAACATCAAGCACCATAATTCAGCACCGTATCGCCCAAAAATGAACGGAGCAGTAGAGATAGATAATAAAAACATCAAGAAAATCATTAGGAAAATGACAAAGACTTACAAAGATTGGCATGAGAAGTTACCATTTGCTCTCTACGCTTATCAAACGTCTGTCAGAACTTCTATCGGGGCAACACCTTTCTCATTAGTATATGAAATGGAGGCAGTCCTACCCATTGAGGTCGAAATTCCTTCCCTTCGAGTCTTATCAGAAATGAAGTTAGATGAGGTAGAATGGATTCAGTCAAGATATGACCAAATAAACCTAATCGACGAGAAGAGGTTGAAAGCTATCCAACATGGCTAGATGTACCAGAAACGGATGATTCGAGCTTATGATAAAAAAGTTCACCCTAGAGAATTCCATTAGGGAGATCTAGTGTTGAAAAAGATCCTTCCTATGCAAAAAGATTTTCGAGGCAAATGGATGCCAAATTGGGAAGGCCCATATGTGGTAAAGAAAGCTTTCTCTGGAGGAGCTTTGATTCTAGTTGAGATGAATGGCAAGGATTTGCCAAACCCCGTAAACTCAGATTTAGTAAAGAAGTACTTCGCCTAAAAAAAAAGGAGGTTGAGTTGAAAACCCAAAGGACAGCTAAAAAAAACAGGTGGGGCTAAGATGAAAACCCGTAAAGGGCGTCTCGAAGCCTAAGGAGATTTGAATTGAAAACTTGAAAGGGCGGTTCAGATTTGGATCAAGGATCGAGCATGAAATGAGCTTCTTTCTCAGAAGTAACAAGATAGAGAGACGTTACATCTTGGGCATCGACAGAGTGCAATAGTTTTCATGAGTACACATAAAGCTCAAAGTGGTCCTCATCAAATTTACTCGAGGAAGTTCATACGTTGATATATAGGGCATCTGGTTTTATTTTCTTGTTGCTGACTTAGCAATTCTTGATCAATGTTTGCTAGTTTTTTATCAACATTTGTTATCTTGGTTGATGTTTTGATTAATGTTTGATGTTTTCTCATTTATCTCCATTCAAACGCTATCGCCAATAAATTCAATCTTATCCATTTTTGTAACCTTGCTCAGAGCATTCTTTGCATTGAAATAATGGTTAATGGACTTGATGATATAAGGTATAAAAAGATTTTTGCATATTACTTTGGGAAATTTTAAATAGTACAGGGACATGAAATAGGATCGTTAGTCGAAAATAACCGAATCTGAGGGTTGAAGGGATCCTAAAACGAATAAGTTTAGCTTACGATTATCTCTTCGAATTTCGTATCAAGAGCAGAATACTTGAAGGAAAGGCATGGTGACACATCGATGTTAGAACTTCAGCAAATGACAATCAGTGACGACCTAAGGACTAAAACAATAAAAAACCATTTTTAAAATGACATCTTTGCATGCATATCAGCATCATTCATGCACATTTAGATAGGAGCATCTTATTCATTCAAATCATGGCATCCTAGTTACATGGCCTAGATAGAGGCCCATAAAACAAGTTTTACAGGTCCTATCCTCAGAGGATGGTGATAGAATGACAAGTCTTTTACCCCTAAAGCTATGGAGGTGCAGATTGAAATCACAATGGCAAATCTCATACACCTAAAGCTGTAAAGGGGCAAAATGAAGTCGCAAGGGCAAATCTCATTCACCTAAAGCTGTAGAGGGATAGATTGAAGTCACAAGGATGAATCTTATACTCTTGAAGTTGAAATGAAGTGAAGTTACAACCTCCAATCTCTTATCGTAATTAGAGGGTAGATTGAAGACCATCCGATTTCTTACCCCACTCATGGGGCATATTGAAAACTATCCAATCTTTTACCATAATCAGAGGGTAGATTGAAGGCCATCCAATATTTTACCCTAATCAGAGGGCAGATTGAAAACAATCCAATCTATTACCCCAACCATGGGGCAAATTGAAACAATCCAATCTTTTACCCTAACCAGAGGGCAGATTAAAGCAATCTAGTCTTTTACCCTAACTAGAGGGCAGATTGAAGACCATCAGATCTCTTACCCCGACCATGAGGCAAATTGAAACAATTTAATCTTTTACCCCTGAAGTTATAAAGGGGAAGATTGAAGCTACAAAAGCAAATCTTATACCTTTAAAATAATAGAGGGGCAAATTAAAACTCACTCTAGTAGACCTCAATCTTCATTGAAGGTATAAAGAAGTAGACCGAAAGATGCAATTACGAGCACCAAATCCCTAAAGTGTTAGTGGATTGAATCAAAGACTACGATGGTGAACCTCAACCTCCTTGAATTTGCAAGTGGAATCGAGTGAAGCTATAGCAGAAAATTTTGTCTCTTTGGAATCGACTTAGGGCAAGGTGAAATCGTGACACTAAATCCTACCTTCCCAAAGTTGTAGAGAAGTGGATGCAGTGAGTTTGAACGTCCAATGAAGTGAAAGGTGTGCTACTTAAAGAAGAAGGGCTAAAGAGACAAAATCTAGTGGGACCGAACAAAGTTGGTCATCTTTTTTAGTCCTTGCTCTATTCCTGTTACATAGCAACGAGCAAAGAGAGGAAGTTGTAGAAGCCCAATTTGTCTGAGCCTTTACAATCCAAATTTTATTATTTTATTTATTAAATAAATAAACAAATAAAGAAATAATATAATTAAAAAAATATACAAACCTAAAGTCAAAGTCCTTAAACCCTTGAAAATCAGTCCTCAAAGTCCTCTCAAATCCCATTCAAACCCCTCCACTTTTGGTGCCTTTATTGATTTGCCCCAAGCTAGTTTCAAGCAAACTTTGAACTTCAAAGTGCTCAAAGGGTGGCCGGCCATGTGAAATTTATTTTCTAAAAATAGCCTCCAACTCCCCTTATAAATACACCCCTAAACTACCCATTCTAATCACGAATTCACGAACACATTCTCTTCTTTAACTCATTTTCTCTCTAGCTTTTCCCTTCCATTCCTTTGTCGATTTTCCCCTCTTAGGAAAGAGTGGTCTTCAGCCTTAGAAATAGCTTCATTGGGTGTTCATCAGAGACCTCGATCTGGGAAGAATTGAGCAAGAAAGATGAAGAATGTGACAACAGTTCTTGAGAAATTGTACTATTAATTATATTTATTACATTTTTATTCTTTTATTTATATTTGTAAGTTATGTGCATATTTATGTTTGCATAACATGGTAATTCATTTTTTTTTTAAAAATACATAAATTATTTTTAAAAATCAAGGCAATGTCCTTTGTCTCGAGAATTTGACAAATCATGTCCTAACTCACTAGGTGTGGTTTTTTCTTTGAACCGGGACAATTGAATATCCTTTTAAATTTTAAATACGAGTTTCTTTGAAAAGCTCGTCATTTTCAAATATTCGAATTGTTATATCCTAACTTACTGGATGTAACTTTTTCTCGATTAATTCGAAATAATGAGCTTTCTTCGGAAACAAAATTTGTTTTCAAATAAAATAAATTTGACATTCATGCATTTAATGATCGCGATTTAATTTTTTTTTCTAAATTTTTAATTTTCAACAAATAAGATTTTGAATAATCAATTTAGGTACCAATTTTGGGCGTGTAAGGGTGCTAATCCTTCCTTATGCATAACCGACTACCGAACTCGTTTTATGGCTTCAAAGACCAAAATTATTTTAATGATTTTTTTAAATCTCGAAAAGTGACCCAATTACACTTGTTTCAAAAAAATTATTGGTGGCGTCTCCATTTTCTTTTTCTAAAATCGAGACCTTTTTATTTTTTTTTCAAAAAAATGGTTTCGACAGTGATAATAAGGGTTTTAATTAGAAAGAAATTTCAATTAATCAACCTATAGTCAGTTGTTTTTATACGTGAATAGAGGTATTAGCATAATTTAGGGATTTCTACAGATCAAAATACTAAGTGAACAAATTGTTTGATTCATATTGATAATGATAGATGAAATCTAGGTGGATTTTTTCTTGTGTACTGCCTCGCTTCTTGGTTGTTAATCGCTTGGTTTCTTGCTTTGTTCTTTATTGTATTCTTTAGTTTATTAAGTTAATTTTAGTTGTAATCAATTACTCCAATTTATCGATTAAATAATAGGAAGACAATAATTACTAGTACTTTTAGTCCTCGTGGGAACAATATCTGTAATTACCGTAATTGTACTATTAATTGATAAGTGCACTTACTTTAGTCATATTTCTAGTTAATTTCAACTGCATCAGGAGAAAAAAATGAGTAGAAATACATAATGTATCAAATTGAAAAAGAAAGAAGAATAAAGGAGATACGGTTACAACCAAAATAAAAGATAAGGGAGGAGAAAATAAGAAAAACGGTGGTGGCGTCATGGCAAATATTAGAATCATTCTAATATTGCTATTAATGTTACAAGAACCTACAGGGTCACACCCTATGGTTGAAATAAACGGAATCCAAACACAATTGGTGTTATGTTTAGCTATCACATGATTTAAATTAATTATTGAATTAATTTAATTTGACAATTAAATATTATATACTTTATGTATACAAACTTGTTGTATACGAATAGAGAACATAGTTAATATTAATATATAAATTTGATTAAAATAAAAGTTTAATATTTACTAAATATTATTTAACGTAATTATAATGATTTTGTTAAATATTAAAACATGAAACATAATATCCTTTTGGAAAATATATAATATTTTAATACTTCCATATATTTCTTTAAAGGAATATTTTCATTTTAATATTAGATATTATATAAAAGAAAATTGAATATTAAAACGTTAAAGATAATATCATTTTGGAAAGGATATAATGTTTTAATAAACCTTCCATATATTTTTCTAAAGATATATATTTCCATTTTAATATGAGATATTAAAATAAAAGGAAAGATAGTAGAATTGTGTAGTTGATTTTTTTAAATCAAAAAGTAAGAAAAATAAAAGAGGGTCTAGTAGTCCTCAAAATATTCTCTGAAAACTTTGGAGGGCTTTTCCTATTCGTTCTACACTGAGTGGACTACGTAAAGGTCAGGACGATTTTGTTGTGGCTTGGGATCGACAACGTGCAAAGGAAGATTTCACAGCACCGTTTCCATGGATTTTCTAGATTTAAAAGGTATAATTTCGAACCTTTCCTTCTAGATTTGTTCCTCATACATGGATCCAAGATTAGGGATCGCAGGAATAATTTTTCCGCTGCACCATGAGGCGTACCGGCGACCTAATAGTGGTATCAAAGTCGCTTGTATGATACAAATTTGGGATTAAGTTCAATGGTTGACGTTATTGTATTTTAAGCATGTTTTATTTTCCAATATACTTGATCTTTTATATGTTTGTTTGAATGCATGTAATCTATTTGATTAAAAAAATTTAAAAAAAAACAATTTGTTAAGAGTTAACGAATGTGTTTAGCAACAATGGTTGTTCATGTAAGAAAAATCATTGGAATACGATATCATAATTGATTTAATAATAGTAATATGATATGTTAAAAATACAAGTATGTTGTATGTTTTGCTTGATATGCTCTGTGTTTGAAAATGCATAGTTATAACTCGATAGCCCATTTAGTTTGTAAATTTCAAAGGTTGTAATTTTATAAATATGGCTTGCATGTTGTGCCTTTCTATAGTTCTATTGTACTTCTCTTCTCATCTTACTCCGTCGTATGTAAAACGAGTTTGTATAATTTGTACAATTGTTCGAGCTACTGCGGACTCAAGGAGATGAAGGTGAAGTTATTTAATGTGGAAAAGAAGCTTGAGAAGAGACTTGTACCCTTAGGATCTCTTTTGGTACTCTCATTGGCTTGGGAGGAACCACATTAGTTTTAATGGGCTATAACCATTACATTTCATTTAATGATTTATATTTTCTTGTATGAGATGCAATGAATGATATATTAGCATGTATGTTAATAAAATCGATTAGATCAATTAAAATACTAATAAGCCAAATTGTCTATTAATAGTGATATTATTATTACTTAAAAGCCCTCAATAAAATATTAGGTTAAGATAGCCTTCCAATATTTATGCTCGTTAAAGCCTTGATCGATACAATGTGGGTTCTGCTAAAGCGAAGTACTTGTATCTATCTTGGTCGAACGTGAAGAATAAGAAAGTTATATTCATCGATTATAATATTGGTTAATAACTTAACTAGGTTACTCTAATAGGATTATAAACCTAGAGGCAAAAGATTTGGATAATCATTAGTGATTAGAACAAGAGTTGTTCACCAAATAGTAAGGAGCTACATATGATGTAATTAGCAAGTGTTACTTACCTAAATAACCATAATATTGAGAGTAAACCTGAAGCTGACTTAAAAGGAGGTGAAATACGGATCTTTAACCACTAGAAAAACTTTAGAGAAAGAATTTTCTAAAATTAATACATGAGGGTTCTTAATTTTGAGTAAAATAGTGGGAGCATCATTTAATAAAGTTCTTTTAAATGATTATAACAAACTTGGTAAATTTACTTATGCAATATTTATTATGGCAAATATCACAAATTCATTATCACTATGATCCGTCCTTGAGAAGTATATGGCTAGAACTTCCTTGACTGGTTCTGTAACTTGAGGATTGTCCTTAGGTAAGAGTGGAAATTATATGTCATTGAAGAACCCGTTCCTAATGATCCAGTAGCTAATGCCTCTAGAGCTAAAAAGGATGCTTATAAGAAGCACCTTGATGACATGGTTGACATAGGATGTTTAATGCCTACTACCATGACTCTTAAGCTTAAGAAGCAACATGAGGATATGGTTGCTTATGATATGATCCATAACCTTAAGGAATTATATGAAGGGCAAGTACGTTAAGAAAGGTACGAGACCTCCAAAGCTTTGTTTCGATGAAAAATGGTGGAGGGAACTCTAGTGGGAACTCACGTTCTCAAAATGATAGGCTATATTGAAACGCTTGAAAAACTTGGATTCCTTCTAGGTGAGGAATTAGCCACTGATGTTATCTCACAATCATTTCCAAATAGTTTTAGCCAAATTGTCCTTAATTTCAATATGAATAAAATTAATAAGACTTTGCCACAATTACTCAGCATGTTGTGAACTGTTGAAAGTAACATGAAAAAGGCTAAGCCTAAGCCCATTTTGATGGTTCGTAAGAACAAGGGCAAAGGTAAGCTTGAGGCTAAGGTAAAGCTTAAGAAAAATGGCAAGGCCTAACCAAACAAAGGAAAGGCTACATTGAAACCTAAAGGAGGAGTTGCTAAGGAAGGAAAATGTTTCTATTGCGGTAAGATCGGACATTGGAAGATGAACTACCTTATCTACCTTGAAGTGGTGAAAAAGGTATGGTAAGTGAAGCGTCCACTTCAAGTATTTATGTTATTGACATTAATTTATCAACATCTACTTCTTAGGTATTAGATATCGGTTATGGTTCTCATATTTATACCTCTATACAGGGACTGCAAAGGAGTAGGAATTTGGCTTAAGGAGAAGTGGACTTGCGAGTTGGAAATAAAGCAAGAGTTGTTGCATTAGCTGTAGGAACACATAATTTATCCTTGCCTAGTGGACTTGATTTTTGTTTGGAGGATTGTTATTTTGTGCCCAGTTTAACTAGAAACATTATTTTAATTTCTTATTTAGACAAAATTGGTTTTGAGATAATTATTAAGAATAATTGTTGTTCATTTTATCTCAATAATGTTTTCTATGGTTTGGCACAATTAGTTAATGGCGTTTACATTTTGGACCAAGATATGCCCATTTGTAACGTAAATACCAAAAGAAAAAAATAAATGACTCTAATCAAACTTATCTTTGACATTATCATTTGGGCCATATAAGCAAGAAGCGCATATCAAAGCTCCATAAAGATGGGTTTTTGGATTCTTTTGTTTTTGAACAAATTGATATATGTAAGTCTTGCTTGTTGGGTAAAATGACCAAAACTCTTTTTAATAGTAAAAGTGAGCGAGCTAGTGATGTATGTTGGCCAATTAATACACAAGTCAGAGGGGGTTTTCAATACTTCATTACTTTCACTGATGACATTAGTAGATACGGGTATATTTATCTTATGCGTCATAAAACTGAAGCCCTTGAAAGTTCAAGGAATTTAAGAATGAAGTACAAAACCAACTAGGAAAAAGTATTAAGGAACTTCGATCAAATCAAGGAGGAGAATACTTAAGCTTAGAGTTTGATGAGTTTTTAAAGGAGTGTGAGATTGTCTCACAACTTACACCTCTCGGTACTCCACCAATGGAATAGAGTTTTTGAGAGGAGTAATCGAACATTGTTAGATATGGTTCAATCAATGATAAGTAATGTTGATCTTCCTACTTCATTTTGGGGACATGAACTTGAGGTAATTGCCTTCACACTAAATCGTGTTCCATCTAAATCGATTCAGAAGACACCATATAAGATGTGGACAGGGAAGCATCCTAGTATGAATTTTATGAAGATTTGAGATTGTGAAGCTTATGTTAAACGTCAGATGTCTACAAAGCTCGAACATAAATATGAAAAATGCATCTTTGTGGGATATCCTAAAGTAACTAAAGGATTTTATTTCTTCAACTCTACCAAGAACAAAATGTTTGTTGCTCAAACAGGAGTCTTTCTTGAAAGAGAATTTGTCTCTAGAAAAGGAAGTGGTAGAAATATTGAACTCGGAGAAACTCAAGAAGAACAATAGATCACTGTGAAACAACAACAACCACCTGAAGTGGTAAAAATATTGAACTCAGAGAATTTGTCTCTAGAAAAGGAAGTGGTAGAGATTGAACAACAACAGGTTCCACAAGTTGTTATGGAACAATCAATTTTTATGGAAACACAACCACCATGAAGATCCTTAAGAGAACGTCATGTACTTGAGAGATATGGATTTCTCATTACAACACATGGTGATGTTCTTCTTATTGATCAAGATGAGCCTAGGACTTATCAAAAAGTGGTGGCGAGCCCAGACTCTAAGAAATGGCTAAAGGCCATGAGATTTGAGATGGAATCCATGTCAGAGAACCAAGTATGGACCTTGGTTGACCCACCTGAAGGGGTTAAACCCATAGGGTGTAAGTGGGTTTTCAAAAAGAAAACTAACATGGATGGTAATGTACAAACATACAAAGGGAGATTAGTCGCTAAAGGTTTTTCCCAAGTTCATGGTGTCAACTATGAGAAAACCTTTTCTCTTATTGCTATGTTTGAATCCATCCAGATCTTCCTTGCAATAGCTACATTTCAGGATCATGAAATCTGGCAGATGGACATGAAAATAGCTTTGCTTAGTAGGAAACTAGAAGAGGATGTGTACATGACACAACCTGAAGGTTTTGTCGATCCAAAGGATGTTGGAATGATATGAAAGCTACAAAGATACATTTATGGATTGAAGCAAGCTTCTTGAAGTTGGAATCTTCATTTTAATAATGCAATCAAAGAGTTTGGTTTTATCAAAAATGAAGATGAGCTTTGTGTTTGCAAGAAAGTTAGTGAGAGCACTATTGTATTCTTGATACCGTATGTAGATGACATACTTATCATAGGAAATGACATACCTACCCTATAGTCTATTAAAATGTGGTTAGGACGTTGTTTTTCTATGAGGGACTTGGGTGAGGCCACGTAAATTTTAGGAGTCAAAATCTATAGAGATAGATCAAGGCGACTCATAGGTTTAAGCCAAAGTACACACATAGATGAAGTACTGAAGAGGTTCAATATGGATGAATCTAAGAGAGGATTCTTACCTATGAGACATGGTATTCCATATGCTTTGACTATTGGGTCTATCATGTATGCCATGCCATGTACTCATCCAGATGTATCGTATGCTTTAAGCATGACGAGTCGGTATCAAGTTGATCTCAATGAAGGTCATTGGGTGGTAGTTAAGAATATCCTTAAGTACTTGTGAAGGACTAAGGATACATTCCTTATATATAGAGGTGAGGAAGAGCTAAGTGTAAAAGGTTACATTGATGCTAGCTTCCAAACCGACAAGCTTGATTCACGATCGTAACAGGGTTTTGTGTTTTGCATTAATGGTGACGCTATGAGCTAGAAAAGTTCAAAGTAAGGTATAGTTGTTGATTCTACAACAGAGGCCGAGTATATTGTAGGTAGTAAAGCTACAAAAGAGGCTTTTTGGATCAAGAAGTTCATAACTGAACTAAGGGTTGTGCCTAACATATTAAATGATATAAAACTTCGTTGTGACAACAATGGAGCCATTGCACAGGCAAAGGAATCCAGATCTCACCAGCGATCCAAGCATATACTTACGCGTTTTTATCTTATTCAAGAAATTATTGATCTTGGAGATGTGGAAATATGTAGTGTACCAACAGATGATAACATCGCGGATCTGCTGATGAAGCCTCTGACACAGCAGAAGCATGATCGTCACACTAAGTCAGATGGTATTAGATATATGAATGATTGGTCTTAGTGCTAGTGGGAGATTATCAGAGTACACCCAAAGACCAATCATGAGATGATTGTAATCACATACTCATTTTTGCCTTGCTTATTAATAAAAGACATTGCCATTGTTTCTTTTTCTGTGTAGTTAAATAAACTGATTTATAATAATGTCCTGAGGATAATATGATTATTCTTAAAAGGTCCTTAGTCAAGTATTATTGTGGGCTTGGACAATAATAATGCATTGAGAATAATATGTAGTTGATTGATGACAACGTGTTGTCATTGACATAGGGATGTCAAAATCAATACATGAGTATGTGTTAGAGTACGACATATTAGACTGACCCGCTATGAGTACGTTTCTTGGATTATTATGTAATAGTCACAACATTACTCACAGTGATAACTATGTATACAATACTTAGACTTGAGATAATCATTTTCCCAACATAGTGAATTGTATATTTTGATACAGTCAAATGCCTACTGTAACAAGTTTGACTATAAATACTGATGTTGGGTATGCCACAGTCTATGCAGTGGGATATGATTGATCAAGATAGGATTTGTCTCTCCTACATAATGGGAGCAAAATCTTTGGCCACTTGATGAAGTGAGACTAGAAATGCATGGCCGTGCTCAAATAAGTTAATATGAGATATTACACTTATTTGTTTATTTTAGTCTACTTCGGATATCAAGAAACATGAGATTGGACTATGCAAGTGTGACTACTACATGAATTGTGTCTCATCAAGATATAAAAGACAAAAAGATATAATACATGCAAATTTATTAGAAAAAGGTTATGTCGAACCATGACTTCTTGTAACTTGGGTAGCAATGATGCATTGCTAGATGCCACTCATTGTTTGTAATATTAGAATCGTTCTAATATTACTGCTAACGTTACAGGAACCTACAGGGTCACATCCTATAGTTGAAACGAATGGAATCCGAACACAATTGGTGTTATGTTTAGCTAGCACATGATTTAAATTAATTATTGAAATAATTTAATTTGACAGTTAAATATTATACACATTATGTGTACAAACTTGTTGTATACGAATAGATGACATAGTTAATATTAACAGATGAATTTGATTCATATAAAAGTTTAAGACTTACTAAATATAATTTAATGGAATTATAATTATTAATTTTAATGATTTCGTTAAATATTAAAACATTTAAATATGGAAGTTAATATCCTTTCGGAAATGATATAATCTTCTAATAAACCTTCCATAATTTAACGTAATTATAATTATTAATTATAATAATTTTGTTAAATATTAAAACATGAAAGATAATATCCTTTTGGAAAGGATATAATGTTTTAATAAACCTTCCATATATTTCTTTAAAGGAATATTTTCATTTTAATATTAGATATTATATAAAAGGAAATTGAATATTAAAAACATGGAAGTTAATATCCTTTTGGAAAGGATATAATGTTTTAATAAACCTTCCATATACTTCTTTAAAGGAATATTTCCATTTTAATATGAGATATTATATAAAAGAAAATTGAATATTAAAACATGGAAGATGATATCCTTTTGAAAAAGATATAATGTTTTAATAAACCTTCAATATATTTCTCTAAAGATATATATTTTCATTTTAATATGAGATATTAAAATGAAAGGAGAGACAGCAGAATTGTGTTATTGATTTTTTTAAATAAAATATTAAGGAAAATAAAAGAGGGTCTAGCTATCGTCAAAATATTATTTGAATAGTTTAGACGATTTTTTCCTATTCATTCTTGACCGGGTGGACTACGTAGATTTTGTTGCGGCTTAGGATCGACAGCATGCAGAGGAAGATTTCACAACACCGTTTCCATGGATTTTCCAGATTTAAAAGGTATAATTCCAAACTTTTCCTTCTTGATTTGTTTCTTGTACATAGATCCAAGGTTAGGGATCGCCGAAATAATTTTTTCGCTACGCCACGAGGCGTGCCAACCACCCAACAATGCCTACCTGCACCAATCTTCTTTCAATATTAGTGAATTTGGAGTGTAGCGTCCATGGTCTCATCCGATCATTTAGTAACTAGTTAAGAACTACATCATACCCTCCTTCAATAATAATACGTCCTTTGCCTTTCCACCACATGGATAATTACACATCCAATGCAAAAATAATAGCTTTTGTTTCAACTTCATTTGTATCTTTAGCTCTAATTGGACTCGAAAATGTAGCTCTAGCTACACCATCAGCATAGCTTAATACCCCCCACATCTTGTAGCGTCCTCAATTGCAGCTCCGTATATATTAAATTTCACCCATCCAAACTGTGGAGGACACCAAAACAGACCCTCAATCCTTGTTTTGTTTGAGTCGTAAAAACTTTTAAATGAAAAATTCCATCAAGAGAACTCCTATACTTTTAACTCATCATGTGCAGCCCTTACCCACATCAACACTCTCGTCTTGGCATGAGACAACAGCGTATACATAGACAACCACTTTCTTTCAAACACGATCTCATTTCTAGACAGTCAGACTGACCAACATGCTGCCAAGACCGATATCATCAATAAGCTTTTAATAACACCAGCCAATTTCACATTGCTACATAAAGAATAAAACTCTGCGAATTATGGTAATTGCACTCCTCTATTGAATAGAAATTTTTTAGTAGGGACTCGATCAATAGTAATCATCCATAAAAAATTCCTAACTCTAGGTGGCACCTTTATCTTTCAAATTTTTTCAAATGCGAACCTACTATCTTCATCTCCACCATCAATCAATAATCTTGTTAATTTCTTAACCAAAAACTCCCTATTATTTTCGTGATCCCATACAATTCTATAATTCTTATCTGGCACAAGGACCCTGCTTCTCACTAATTCTATGAGACTATTGAGAGTATTAATCTCTCTATCCAACAAAGGTTGAACAAAAAAATCCCTCCAAATTGCTTTGTTAAAGCTTTTTCTAGACAAATAAAGTTAATAAAATATGTAAAAAGTGCAAAATCGAGTCTTTTATTGGCCTCAGCGTCGAATGAGGCCAAAAGGTGAGCTAATGTACCTCGTGAGTGTGCCAGAGACCATTAGAAGGTGCACCATATCAAAACTGATTACTATGTCATGACACGGGACAATGAATGTTGTAACATATGGACCAAAATGAAGAAATCATGAATCTACCTTCTATGTCGTGACATAGAATGTGGGTGTCGCGACATAACCCTCTCACGACACGTAATATACGTGTCATAACAAACCCCTAAAGATATCCATAAAAGAGTACAATCACTACAATGTCGTGACACAAGACCTGGTGTGTCATGACATCGACCTTTAGACGTGGAATTCCACCGAGGAAAGGGCATTTTGGTCTTCACAATGCAACTCTAGGCTTGGGAACGTCAAACTGACCTAAGGTTAAGGACAACTACCATAAAAAATCTATAAATAGGCTCCTTAGGGTCTAATTTTACACACCATTTCTTCAGATTAAATTTTCTCTTTTCAGTTTAGTTTAGGTTTTCATTTCTTTCTTAGGTTTAGTTATTTTATTTCAGAGATGTGATTTGTAGACACACATAGATGTTCGGGAATTATTTCCAATACTCAATAAAAATCAGGGATTTTCTTATTCTCAACATTTTCAATACATTTATTATGTTTTATCTTTTTATTAAGTCTGTTTTGTTTATGAAACCCATGAGGAACTAATCCCTTTAGGGGACTAATGAGTGGAGGCATGATGATTTAATTGTTAACTAGGGTTTTTCAATGGACCGACTGTTTAGAAAAGGAAGAACGTGAAACAAACCCTAAGTCTGATAACCCTTGGAAGACATCAAGGTGGGAATTAACCTAAATTTGGTATTGCCCATTCATGAACACGTTTACCCCAAACCAGTTTGAACTATGAGGTCGAAAGATAAGTAGTTCTTGCTGACTTGTTATGTTAGTGGAAGATCAGAAGATCCTAGTAGGTTAGCGACTAGTTGATTGATGAAGAACCTAAAACAACGGTTGATGAAAACATGCTAAAGCGAGCTAACTCCCCATGATCAGATTTATGAACTCTCTAATCTTGTTTTCGCTTCCTTTATTTATTTATCTTTTCTTAGTATTTTTATTATCACTAAAAACTCAAAAACCTTTTCATTATATCTCTTACTATAGACCTAATTAAAGTATTAATTAGATCTTCTGTGCAGGAATTAGAATTGTTGGTGTTTCACCACCCTTTGGTATAATCCTCGGAATAAACTGATAGCATTAAAAAGACCATTGATTTCTCCTTACTTATGGTATAATTTGTTCCCATTTGATCATCTTTAGCATGCATTTTTAGTCTTTATAACTTAGTTATTGCATTTTCTAACTTAGTGAAGCTTGGCCTAATTTCCTTTAAATTTATCATGTTTTTACTACTAATGGCGTTCCATTAGTTGTTTAGTATTGCACCCAAAGATGTCACTGTAGGAACCTATGCTGAAGGATCAGTGCATGAAGGTGTCTAGAGTTGTCACTACAAAATAGGATCCAAACTACACCTGACAACTATCTGATGAACACACCAGATTTGTGTGAATTGTACAGCTGGTATAACCAACTTGTACAGCTAGAGGAAGTTAGATCTAAAAGGGAGGACACCTGTACTGTGTAGTGGATGTTAAATACTAAAGAGAAAAGATTTTCTGGAGGCCTCTGGCTGGACTTTTGAGTGGAAAAATTTTCTTCTTCAACAATTTTTTCAAGCTTGCATCCATGCCAGCTTAAATTCCTGAGGGCAACCTAACATTGATGAGAAGGTAGCCCTACTCTTGACGAGGAGCACCTTAAATGCGATCCAAGAAGAGTGTAAGGGATTGATTCAAGTAAACTAGGAATAGGATACTTTAATTTATTATGTTATTTCTCTTGATTAACTCTGATAAGTTTTGATAATTTGAGTTGTATGGAAGTACAATTTCAGTTTAGATCTAAATGATATTTATTTCAATCTTTCCTTTATTGCTTATCTTTGGATTTAATTGTTTAACCACGAAAGTGTGATTGCAGTCACTGTCACTGAAAAGTGCAGCGACAAATTAAATTAACAAGCAAGATAACGGAAGTTGCTTAAGGATTAAAGGAATTCATTCCACTTGTTCTTGAGTATATTGCATTTCCAACACTGGAAGGTGTGGTTAGTGTGATTATTTGAGTCTTTGATAAACAGGGAAGTTAAGGTTGCTAAGATTTCATTGTGCTTAATTACGGTGACAATTTATTTATTATTAACCTTGTGATCACATTTAGCTTTCTTCCAACTTTTCAAGTCAGGAAACCCCTATTTTATTATCATTACTTTACTTCTTAAATCTTTCAATATTGCTTCGACAAATTAATCTCATTCTTTTACTGCATTTCTTATTTTAATTGCTCCGACATCTATCATTACAATCTATCTTATTTTAACTTTCATTGCATCGACAATTGTAAACACAAACAACCATCCTTGTGGGATCGATATCCGATAGATTTACATCTATCTATTATACTTGCATCGACAATGTTCACTTGCACAAAGTGCTATGACGTTCATAGAGCGATCAAGTTTTGGCGTCGTTACCGGGGATTGATTTTGTTTGATGTTTATTCTTGTATTTGGAATTATTCTTTATCTTCTAATCTTTACTTGTTACTAACTTGTTTTTATTTTTGGTCAACTATTTTTCAAATTTCTTTCTATGTGTTTATGACCAAGAGTAATCTTGAATTTGTTATTGGCTTAGATCCTGAAATTGAGAGAACTATCAGAAGGAGAAGACAAGAACAAAGAAACATGGCTCTGCCAGGAAACGATGCAACCATACCACCATTGCCGCCACAAAATCCTATTATACCTCCTAGACAACCACAAATCATTAATAATTTGTCGCTACCATAAGATGATCAGATAAAAAATAGAACTATTCGAGACTTTTTTGTCCTTGTGTTGGATGACTTGCAGTCAGGGGTTATTCGACCAGCTATTCAAGCTATCAATTTTAAATTAAAACTGGTCATGTTTCAGATGATGAACTCGAATGGGTAATATGCTAGATTACCTCATGAGGATGCAAGAGAGCACCTTAAATTTTTTCTACTATTTTGTGCTTATTTTAGTCAGCATGGTGTTCCTAATGACGCCTTGAAGATGCAACTATTTCCTTACTCATTGCAAGGACGAGCTTGTACTTGGTTTTTTGGATTGATTACTGGATTGATTACATCATGGAATACACTTGCAACTCAGTTCGTTTTGCGATTTAATCCACCAATGATGAATGCTCAACCTAGGAATGATATTACTGCGTACCATCAACTAGATTACGAAAATTTGCAAACTACATGAGAGCGTTACAAAACTTTGCTTCGACGCTACCCCATGCATGGAATTCAACAGGAGACGCAGATTGAAATTTTTTACAACAGGTTAAATGCACAGACAAGAAATCTTGTCGATGCATCTGCAAATGGTCCTTTGTTGGATTGCACTTATGATAAAGCTATAAGAATTTTAAAGAGGATCGCTTAGAATGACTACCAATATCCGATCTCTCATGTTGCACAAGTCAAAGCAAATCCCTGAGTTATCAAATTAGATGCTATATCTGCCCTGGATGCACAACTATTTTCGTTAACAAATATGATAAAGAACATGAAAGAAACCAATGAAGTTGCGCCCATTCAAGTCGCCCAACAAATGGATGTCCTTACTTTTTGTTACAAAATTTACGGCGATAATCATAGCTACGAGGATTGTCCTTAACATGCAAAGAATGCGTTCTATGTTAATAATATCTAAGGAAATTCTTATGGTAATTCCTACAACAGCTTTGCTCGACATCAACATACTTGAGGAAGTCAAAATGCGATGACATTTAGATATGAAAATTCCTCTAGTCAAGGCAATTTTTGAAAAGGGAATTACAATCAACAGAAGCAAAAATTCAATCAAAGTCCTCAGATGCATGAGCATCAAGATCAGTTGCAGTCACACACTCGTGTGCAGCCACAACAATCTTCAATGCCACTTCAGAATATGCAAGGACAACAATAGCAACAACAGTATTCACAACCACAAGCTAATCCATTAGCAGCCCTTGAAGCCTTGATTAATGAGAATATAATGCGAACAAAGGCTATTGTGCAAGGAAATTCCTCTTCCATCCGAGCTTTGGAAGCACAGTTAGGGTAACTAGCTTCAAATTTTAGCATAAGACCACCAGGTGCTTTTCCTAGTGACACCGACAATCCAAATCAAAAAGGGAAGGAGCATTGCAAGGCTATTGCTCTTTGGAGTAGAAAACAAACTGCCGAGCCAGCCCCTAATGCAATACCTATAGACACAAATGAAGCAGATCAAGGGGAAAGAGTTGTATCTAAAGAAGTTATAGAAGAACCAATGAAAGAGGTTCTACCAATTGTTACTCCTATGCCTAATGTCAGACCGATAAAATTATTGACGTAACTGCCGATGTCGACGCAACTGATTTTGTCACGATAACCTGATGAATCAATACCTTTACCATTTCTATAACGATTCAAAGAGAAGGAGAATTATAGAGAATATCAAAAGTTTCTGACCACATTGAAACAATTGCATGTCAATATACCTCTTGTGGATGCTTTCATACAAATTCCTAGCTATGGGAAATTCATGAAGGAGCTCCTATCCAAGAAGAAGAAGTTGATTGATATTGAGACAATTATGCTCACAAAAGCATGCAGTACCGTCCTAATAAATAAATTGCCACCAAAGATAAAGGATCCTAACAGTTTTACAATTCTATGTTCCATTGGAAATCATTACTTGGGAAAAGCTCTATGTGATTTAGGAGCAAGTATCAACCTCATGCCATTATCAATGTTTAGAAAATTGGGGATTGGTCACATGAAGCCTATTGCAGTGACGTTGCAGTTGGCAGATAGATCATTAGTGCAACTTGAGGGACAAATTAAAGACGTCCTCGTTAGCGTAGATAAGTTTATACTCCCAGCGGACTTCATTATCCTTGATTATGAAGTAGATAAAGAGGTGCCCATAATCTTAGAACACCCATTCCTTGCCACTGGAAGCACTCTTATCGATGTATTCAAAGGTGAACTAATAATGTGACGTAACAATGAACATGTCACATTTAGTGTTTTCAAAGCAAGTCCTTGTAAAAAAGAAGAAGAATGTCACCATATTGATGAGCTGGACGAATTAATTGAAGAGGAATTTAATGAGAACAACACAACAATCTCAGAAGAATTTACAGTGACAACAGATAAAGATTTTCTAGTTGATTGTGACCGTAAGGTTGAGGCAAACAATGTTGAGCTTAAGCATGGATGGTAAATGGAATCTTTAGATTTGACAAATAGAACGGCTCCAGTATTTAAGTCATCTATTGAGGATGCTCCAAGTTTGGAGTTGAAACCTTTGCCTACCTATTTGAAGTATGTTTTCCTTGGTGAGAACGATACACTGCCAGTAATTTGTCTCTTCAACTCTCAACGCAAATAAGGAGGAAAAACTAATCCATATACTGAAGCAACACAAGTGTGTGATTACCTAGAGTATTGCGGATATTAGAGGCATTAGCCCCTCTTTTTGCATACACAAAATCTGATTAGAAGATGAAGGAAAGCATTATTTTGAACAGTAGAGATGATTAAATGAAAAAATGAATGAGGTTGTTAAAAAGGAAATAATTAAGTGGTTGGATGCGGACATTATCTACCTAATTTCTGATAGCAAGTGGGTAAACCCAGTCCAATGTGTTCCTAAAAAGAGTGGTATCACGGTGGTATGTAATGACAAGGATGAAGTAATCCTTACTTGCATTCCTACGAGCTGGCGAGTGTGCATGGACTATCGTCGTTTGAATGCAACCACAAAGAAGGATCAGTTCCCATTTCCCTTCATTATTTAAATGTTGGACAGGCTTGTTGGAAAAACTTATTATTTCTTTCTTGATGGCTATTTTGGCTACAATCACATAACGATTGCGTCGGAGGATGAACCAAAAACGACCTTTACTTGTCCTTTTGGCACTTTTGCATTCTGTCGAATGCCATTTGGTCTCTACAATGCACTTGTCACATTTCAAAGTTGCATGATTGCAATATTCTTAGACATGATTGAAGACTCGTTGAAGGTATTTATGGATGATTTTTCTTTCTTTGGCAATACTTCTGATAAAAGCACTGACAATTTGGCCAGAGTTCTAAAGCGATTTAAGGACACAAATCTAGTGTTGAATTAGGAGAAATGCCACTTCATGGAAACAGAAGGCATTTTTCTCGATCATCGAATTTCATGTCAGGTCATTAAAGTGGATAAAGCAAAAGTTGAAATCATTGAGAAGTTACCCTAGCCAACCATTGTGAAAGGTATTCGGAGTTTTCTCGGTCATGCAGGCTTTTATCAAAGATTTATCCGTGATTTCTCCAAGATTGCAAAACCTCTCTGCTCCTTGTTAGAGCAAAATAAAAAATTTCTATTTGATGATGCATGTCTGGATGCATTTATGCAAATAAAGCAGTAGCTTGTGAAGGCACCTATTGTCCTCGCACCAGACTGGTCGCAACCATTTGAAGTGATATGTGATACGAGTGATTATGCAGTGGGTGCCGTATTAGGACAATGCAAAGAAAGAGTGTTTCACATGATATACTTTGCGAGCAAAACTCTCACTAAAGTGCAGATTAATTATACAACCACAAAGAAGGAGCTGTTGGAAGTAGTCTTTGCCTTCGACAAATTTCACTCATATCTTGTTGGCACAAAGGCTATAGTGTTCACTGATCATTCTGCATTGATATACCTCTTTGTAGAGAAGGATGCTAAACCAAGATTGATACAATAGATCCAGTTATTACAAGAATTTAACATAGAGATAAAGGATAGCAAAGGATCAGAGAACCAAGTGGCAAATCACTTGTCTTGTTTAGAAGTAGAAAGTGAAGATGGAAATACATTCCAAATTGTCAATGCATTTCCTGACGAGAAATTATATGCTATCGATGCATCCTCATGGTATGCGAATATAGTCAATTACTTGATATGTGGAAGGTTACCCTTGAGTGCAACAGGCCATAAGAAGGAAAGGTTTCTTCGCGACATCGAGAAATATTATTAGAATGAGCCATATCTATTCAAGATATGCAATGATAATATTATTAGGCTTTGTGTTCCAGAAGAAGAAATGCTTTCAATCCTAAAGCATTGCCATAATGCCCATTATGGAGGTCATTTTGGTGGCGTAAGAACTGCTACTCAGGTGATTCAATTAGGATTTTATTGGCCTTCGTTGTTTAAAGATGCCAATAATTTTGTGCAATAATGTGACAAATGCCAACGCACTGGATCAATATCTCGACGCAATGAGATGCTGCAACAGCCAATTAGGGAGGTTGAGCTCATTGATGTCTGGGGTATGAACTTTATGGGACCATTTCCATGTTCGTTTGGAAATGTTTATATCCTAGTTGTTATTGACTATGTGTCAAAATGGGTAAAGGCCGTTGTTGTCCCAAAGGATGATGCTAGGACAATGCTAAAATTTTTTCACAAGCACATACTCGTTTCAGCACAACTAAGGCATTGATTAGTGATCAAGACACTCACTTTCACTGTAATCAAGTTGCAGCCGCACTAAAGCTGTATGGAGTTAACCATCGAATGACAACCACATACCATCCACAAACCAATGGCCAAGCTAAAGTCTCCAATCGGCATATCAAAAATATTCTTGAAAAGTTGGTGAATCCATCATGGAAGGATTGGTGTTCTAGGCTGGATGATGCGTTGTGGGTGTTATGCATAGAATATAAAACTCCACTTGGAATGTTGCCATATCAACTTGTGTTTGGTAAAGCATGTCACTTGCCTGTGAAATTAGAACATAAAGCCATGTGGGCAATCAAGCAATTAAAAATGGACTATGAAGCTACTAGAAAAAAAAGACTGTTGGACATTACTGAACTGGAGGAAATTCGACGCAATACTTATGAAAATGCTGCAATCTATAAGGAAAAGACTAAGCACTGGCATAACAAAATTATTTTGCAGCGACAATTTTCTACAGGTCAACTGATGCTATTATTTAATTCGTGACTAAAATTGCACCTGGGTAAATTGCACTCACGATGGTCTGGTCCGTTCAAGGTAATCGAAGAATTTCCTCATGGTGCGGTCACAATTAAAGACATAAATGATGGGCACCAATTTAAGGTGAATGGCCAACGGCTTAAGCATTACTTTAGTCAGGATGATCACAACCAGAAAGAGACTATTAACCTGGTCACATTTTTCTAACATTTCTTTACATTATTATCATTTATTTTTAGTTTATTTTGTTTATATTTCAGTTATTTTTCTTAGTCTTTTTGCAGGAATAAAGTTCTTCCTTTTTTCGGCGCATGAAAAACTCCTTGTCGATGCAACTTATCTACTGACTAATCATAAAATCGAAACAGATTAGGAAACAAATCGTAAGGTTTCAAGCACCTATTTCCAAACTGTTGGATCGGTTTGAAAAAGGACAATCCAAGTCGACTCATTTATTTGATGTAGACTAACTCTTCTCTCTCTGTACTGGAAAAGAGCACAACTCTCCATCTTCACGTTTCATTCCTTATAAAGTGATTCACTGTGCCGACGGTGTGCCGCAGGAAAACCTCCTTTGCTGCTTAAAGTTTTCTTCAAAGCTCTTACCTTTCTTGCTCTCTACTATCTTGGCTACCAAATAGATATGGTCAGAACTCGAGGCACAAAAACACTATCCAAATCTACTGCAGAATCCTCCTCCGCCGTAGTGGTGCAAGAAATAGAGGAGCACTCAAGCTTGCATCATGGCAACTTAAATTCCTGAGGGCAACCTGACGTTAACGAGAAGGCAGCTTTACTCTTGACGAGGAGCACCTTAAATATGATCCAAGAGGAGTGTAAGGGAATCATTCAAGTAAACTAGGAATATGATACTTCAATTTATTTTGTTATTTCTCTTGATTAACGCTGAGAAGTTTTAATAATTTGAGTTGTATGGAAGTACAATTTCATTTCAGATCTGAGTGATATCTATTTCAATCTTTCCTTTATTCTTTCTTTGGATTTAATTGTTCTACCATGGAAGTGTAATTGCAATCACTGTCACAGGAGAGTGTAGCGACAAATTAAATTAACAAGCAAGACCATAGAAGTTGCTTGAGGATTGAAGGAATTCATTCCATTTGTTCTTGAGTATATTGCATTGTCAACACTGGAAGATGTGATTAGTGTGATTATTTGAGTCTTTGATAAACAGGGAAGTTAAGGTTAGTAAGATTTCATTGTGCTTAATCGCGACAATTTATCTGTTATTAACCTTGTGATCACATTTAGCTTTCTGCCAACTTTTCAAGTCAAGAAACCCTTATTTTATTATCATTACTTTACTTCTTAAATCTTTCAATATTGCTTCAACAAATTAATCTCATTCTTTTATTGCATTCCTTATTTTAATTACTCTGACATCTGTCGTTACAATTTATCTTGTTATAACTTTCATTGCATCGACAATTGTAAACACAAAAAACCATCCCAGTGGGATTAATATCCGCTAGATTTACATCTATCTATTATACTTGCATCGACAGTGTTCGCTTGCACAAATTGCTGTGACGTTCATAGCGCGATCATACTAACATACCCCGTTGTAACTATATTATAACTTGACCCATACACTTGCGAAAAACCCTAAGAATACACTCTAAACAATAGTGCTTTGCTTTTTTAGGTAGTCAAGTTGTTGGCGCCATTGCCGGGGAGGCAACATTACAAGTTGATTCTAATTTTTGCTTTTTATTAAGAATAATTGGGAAATCTTTAGGTTATATTTACGAGTTTTTTAGTTATTTTTAACTTACATTTACTAATTATTTTCTTTTACAATTTCAATACATGCCTCAGGGGAGAGAAACAACCATCTAGTCAATCACTAATTCATAAAGACTAAGTTAGCGAAGATCTTTTAATTATGGATAAGTATGACTACATGTGATTTAACGACGAGATAACTCATGATATTGAAATATACGATGATGGAATGTATGAAGAATTGGAAATCATGGAAAATAGAAAATTATTCATGATAGAACTGAGCCAACGCGAAATCGAAGCCTCAACGCACCAGTGGAGTAATGATCAAAGTACCGGTATAGTTGACCATCCATATAAGTTCACTAGTAATTTATATAAGATTCTTGAAGAAGATCATGATATCCCCGAAAATTCAGACAAGCCTCCTTGTGATTCGTATGAGATGCCTTCACGTGAAACCACTAAGACGAATACATCTGAGGTGTCATCAAACTTGTCAAACATGATGGTGAAAATGTTGAAAATGATGCAAAAAATATCCGAAGTGCTACCTCTAAGGAAAGAGGACATGACTAACATTTAGAACTCGGATGATGACAACCCTTGTATTATTGATGAGAATTATGGTGAGATTCAACCTGAGCTTGTAACTAAAGATCATGAAGATGAGTTGAACGTAGTCGAAACGCTCTCTGATTCAATTGACATAGTAGAAGAACTAACCGTAAAGATTGAAGTGGAAGACGAACTAAAGACTAACATGGAGTTTAAACCAATATTTAATGAAAGTGTAGAAGATTCAATAGACTTTCTGGCCATAAAGAGAAAGTGCAAACCGAAGAGGTCAAGGAGTTTGATTCATTCTCATTCGACAATGGAAACATGACTCGAGCAACCAAAGTCTCAGATAATAAGAAAAAGAGGAAGCTCGAGGCAATAATACCTCAGAAAATAATTTGGGGTTGGTTTGGATTTGTTACCAAATGGCTTGTCATGTGGATGTCATGTCAATCAAAAATAAGGCAACATCGTTGGAATCGATCTAAAAGGCTTATTTATATATATCGACAAAGGAAAAAAAATTTAAATCAAAGTGTCGAGAACCAGTTGGAAGTTCTTCTATGGTGGCAACACGGATCGTCCCAATTTTTAAAGAACTTTTATTTCCTGCTTTAAATTTTGTTATTTTTTTGTTTTTATTATTCGATTATTTTTGTATTATTAGTTTTAATTGTGTTTAGTTTTTTTTTCCATAGCAAGTGTAGATATCATGGAGTGACAGAATTTAAAAAAATTGAAGAAATCAAAAACTGGGCTTGATGTCGTGACATCGCACCCTAATGTCGCAGCATCCTTGACAGAGCGCAACTTACAACATTAAGGGGCCAAGTTTATCCAAATATTTGAAGACATTCTATCATCCATTATGGACAATTTTTCTTTTCTTCTTATTTTTATTTTTATTTTCTTTATATTATATTTCATATTTGTTTTAATAGAATTTTTTTAGGTACTCTGCATTTGCTTGTAGCACACAAATCCGACATTATCATAACAACAAAGACACGACCTACTCAGGGAAGTTTTTCATGTTTGCACTTTAATTATTAAGGGCAAAGTATGTTCTAAAGTTTAAGGGAAGTAAATAGGATTTATTTGTGCTTTATTTGGTTATTTTGTTTTAGTAATTATTTATTTCCTTAAAAAATTTAATTATAATTATTGTTGCATGGTGCTTGGATTATATTAATACTATGAATACTGGTTGAAAATAATGAAGTGTGTAATGATTTTTATCAAGTACGAAATTTTTTATTGATATGAGATGATTTGATTATTTTTTTAGGAAAATTGATTAGGTTACCAAGTTAAATTGCATAATAGATTAGAAGTACCTAAGTAAAGATGATGTCATATGAGATATAAGTCCTATAGATAGTCGTAAAAACACGAATGCTTGAATTAATTTTTATTCATTTGGTTTAATTTGATGCATGAATGAAATTGTGTATGGTGGGATGCTTAGGAATGACATAAGGCATTGTTTGATAGTCAATTCTCAAATTACTATACATTAATGAATCCCTAGTCTCCTTATTTAAGCTCGATAACTTCTTTTTGATAAACCTACAAAAAAATTAAAACCCAAAGACCACATATAAATTGAAAACTTGAACTCTTCCCTATCCTTGGTCCTTTAATACATTACGAAATAGATGTCAGACCATAAATATTGAGGGTTTAGGTAGATACATTACGATGGTTAAAAAAAGAGAGAAACAGGAAGAAACAATGTGATATATTGACTGTAAGTGGGGAAAAAATGTGCAAAAAAGATCTAGAAAAAAAGTCAAAAGAAAAAGCGAATGTAAAAAGTATCAAGCAGAGACAAAAGCATTGTGACTGAAAAAAAAGTATAAAGTCAAAATACTAAACAAAAAGTCACAAAAGTTAGAAAACTCAGTCATCAGTGTACCAAAACTCGTTAAGCCAACCATAGTTGCTAATATTATATTGTATCTTCCTACGTGGAGAGATAAGGTAGGTGAGAGAGGGAGCCAAAAGGCGATGAGCTTGAATGGGAAATTAAAAGGGAAGAGAGGGAACAATGTCATGTGCCTAATTATTTCTAGTGTTTGAATTGTTTTGAACCATATCTTTCTTTGAACTCATACCATCCTAAACCTCAGAACATTACAAGCCTTGAAGGCCAATGTGACATAAGCGTTCTTTGTGCATACTCTTTCGAAATTACTGACGATTGTACTTGATGAATATTTTTTATTCATATGAATGTGTCTGCAACACATTTGTTTGATTTATGTTAATGATAATATTGTTAATATTTGGCTATGAGAATTACTTCTATTTTTTTAATGATGTAACTTTTAAGCTAATCCAAATTTACTTTAAAAAAATTTCAAGGCATCAAACTATCAAGATTAAGTTACATGTGCGATAAAAATTGCTATACCTTTAATATTTGACAATCATGTTCTTAACAGAAATAAAATCCAAGGGACGTCTTCTTCTTTCATGATTATGTGTCTAAACTTGGTTTTCTTTTGGACAAGCAAAAGGTTAAGTGTAAGGGAGTTTAGGTGTGAAGGTCATTTTTACATCCATCTTCACTAACTCTAGCTTGCTTAAAGAAAGAACCCAAGTCAATTTTTTTTTATTTTTTCCTTTTAGCTTATTTATTTATTTCATGTTTTGTCATTCGGTTTACTTTTATTTATAACTAAACATTTTATTTTTTTTCATACATTCATTTTTGTTTATTTGAATTATATGATTATATTGCTTGAGGACAAACAATGATTTAAGTGTGGGGGAGTTTGATCTGTCGTAATTTGACCTAGCAAATTAAACTAGTTTTCACACTTTTTGAGCTTGAAATTAAGTATTATGGTTAAAGTTTACTTAAGTTTTAGTACTTTTCAATAAAGTCGATAAAATATGTAAAAAGTACAAAATCGAGTCTTTTATTGATCTCGAGGTCGAATGAGGCCTAAATGTGGGCTAACATACCTCGTTAGTGTACAAGAGACCACTAAAATGTGCACCATATCAAAATTGATCACTATGTCATGACATGGAACAATGGATGTTGCAACATAGGGACAAAAATAAAGAAGTCCTGAATTTGCCTTCTTTGTCGCGACACAGAATGTAGGTGTCGCGACATACCCCTATCGTGACACAGAATATGGGTGTCGAGACAAACCCCTAAAGATGTCCGTAAAAAAGTACACTGACTGCTATGTCGCGACACAGGACATGGTGTGTCGCGAATCGACCTCTAGATGCGAAATTACACTTAGTAAAGGGCGTTTTGGTCTTTACAATGCAACTCTAAGCTTGAGAATTTCAACTGGCCAAGGTTTAAGGACAACGACCACCAAAAATCTATAAATAGGCTCTTTAGGCTCTCATTTTACACACCACTTCTTTAGATTAAATTTTCTCTTTTCAGTTTAGTTTAGGTTTTCTCTTCTTTCTTAGGTTTAGTTATTTCATTTTGTTCTTTTATTTCAGAGATGTGTTTGTAAATGCGCATATTGAATCTATATTTGTAGACATCAGGAAATTATTTTCATTACTCAACACAAATCAAGGATTTTCTTATTCTTAGTATTCTCAATACATTCATTATGTTTTATCTTTTTATTGAATCTATTTTGTTTATGAAACCCATGAGAAAATAATCCCATTATGGGGATTAGTGAGTGGAGGCATGATGATTTAATTGTTGTTTAGGGTTTTTCAATGGATTGACTATTTGAAAAAGGAAGAACATGAAACAAACCCTAGGCCTAACAATCCAAGAAAGTCATTAAGGTGAGAATTAACCTAAAATTGGAATTGCCCATTTGTGAACACCATTACCCCAAACTAGTCTGAACTGTGAGCTCGGAAGATAAGTAGTTCTTGTTGACTCATAATGTTAGTCGAATATCGGAAGATCCTGCTAGGGTAGTGACTAGTTGATTGACGAAAAACCCAAAACAACGGTTGATGAAAACATGCCAAAGCGAGCTAACTCCCCATGATCAGATTTGTCAATTATTTAATCTCGTTTTCGTTTCATTTATTTATTTATTTATCATTTCTTAGTATTTTTATTATCATCAAAAACTCAAAAACCTTGTATTATATCTCGTACTATAAATCTAATTAAAGTACTGATTAGATCTTCTTTGTGCAGGAATTAGAATTGTTAGTGCTTCGCCTCCCTTGGATACGACCCTCGGAGTACTCACATACCCCGTTGTAACTATATTACAACTTGACCCATACACTTGCAAAAAACCCCAAAAATACACTCTAAACAATAATGTGTTCGGATGCGGTCACTATACTTGGTTGAATCCAATTAGTGTCGAATATCGTTCATCCCAAAAGAGTTGTAATCATTCAGCCCAACGAGTAATCAAATCCTAAAATCAGTGAATTTAACTTGAAATTACAAACTGAATCTACACAAATTAAAATAATTTGTATCTATAATTCTAAATTTTCCTATTTATCTTATTAAATTGTAGAAATTAAAATTTTAATTTAATGCTGAAACCTCCCCGATAATGATGCTGACAACTTGACTATTGCCAAACATATGAACGTCTAGACTAGAAATACTAAAAAAAAAAGATAAATAATAAAAATAGCAGTATTTGTAAGTATACAGGTCAAATTGTAATATAGTAATATTACAACGAAACACTACGGGAAGTATTTCGAGGATCGTATCAAAGGGAGGTTGAATTACATTAAAACTCATTTTCTACACTAACAAGGCTAAACAGTAATAACCTAAAACTATAATACAAAAAACAAAATTAAAATTAATTAATCAAAATAACATAAATTAACTAAAAATAAAGAAAGCAAATTAACAATTGAAATTAATCCAATTAACTAAGTAGATGACTAACTCACTTTAGTGTTCCTAATTAACTTAAGAACTTGTGTTTTATCTAGTTAGTTATTAATTAACTAATTAACTAATCAACCAATAAATGCTTATCTTTCGACTGCACTTTTTTGACCGTGATAAATTAAGATTTACTCGACAAATTTATATTTTGACCTTGTTTATCCTAAATTACTTCCCAAGGACGTCAATCATAGGGTTTAATCACACATAATTTAAGTCAACTAACTCCAACTCAAACTCTAATTCCACCATTATTTATTCCCACATCTAATTGTTAATATCCTAAAAAAATTATCTACTCATGGATATAGGTGCAATTATCCCTAATTTTGTACTCAACATGCAAAGTAGAAAATAAAATAGAAAAAGGGAATAAAGAAATTGATCCATTTTAATATCGACTTGCACATGAAAGTCTGATTTTCTTTGAAGACAATCTTGATTTCAATTGAAAACTGAAAAAATAAATAAAAACTACTTAAATAAAATCTTGGATCAAAATCGAATCCAATTCAAACAAAGAAGGAAAATTGTTTTGTAACATAAAAGGTCTAAATTGAAATAAAAGAAAAACTAATCTAAGTGGTTCACTCGGTCGAGCCTTCCTAAAGTTAGGTTAAACACATCTATTTATAGCTAAATTTTTTTGACCTAATTAGATTAATTACAACCCTAAAAATTTATAAATATTCATTTTGCAGACAAAAGCACCCCTAGCTTAATAATTCATGTTCGTCGTTTGGTGTCGCAACACCACTGAACCGGTGTCGTGACATTACCTTTTGAGTGAATTCTTTGGCTTTGAAATCCGGTGTTGTGACACCACATCCTAGTGTCGCAATGTTGCCATAATATTTCACGTTCCCAGCCTAAAAAAATGTCCTGCACATTCAAGTAGCTTCATCCCTAGGCCCGTATTGGCCCATTAGGTCATCACATTGATAAAAATTGCATAAAAATATTTATTTTTCTAAAATTAAACATAAACTATTAAAAACGAAAAATGAAATAAAAACATGTAAAAGATCTAGAAAGCAAGCTCGTTAAGTGCCGAAATGACTCTAATATGCCACAATGAATTGTGGAAAATCACGCTCCGCTGGCTCGTTGAAACTAAAAATGAATTGGAAGTTGAATAAAATGAATAGAAATAGAGAAAATGTAGAAATGAGAAACATTTAGAAATGATTATGTTTTTCTCCAAAATAAAAATGAAAACGGAGAAATTGAATCATTTGAAAATGAATGTGATTTTCTCCAAAATGAAAACCAAAATAAAAAATTAAAATGAATTGGAAAAAAATTATGTTTTCTAAAATAAATGAAGTTTGAAAATGGAAATAAGTCATTTGGTCATAGTGAACCGTTGAATATAGAAATATTATATATATTTTCTTATAAATTATTTTACGGTAAAGTCGTCATAATTTTAATGGAATTAGAATTGGGTTGAGATGATTATTTAATTAGAAAAATATTGAGATATTTATTTTTGAAATAGAAAAACAAATATCGGGTTGGATCGAATTAAAAAGTATCCGGGTTAAAAGTTCGGGAAGTACTTGTGATTGTACCCGTTATGGGAGAGACCCAAAAGCTTCTCATGTTAATGAGGAGGATGACAAACCCTTGTATTATTAACTAGGATTGTTGCCCCTTATACTCCTAGATAAATTAGGAGTTTGTTTTTCTAGTTGAAATAAACTTCTACAATTCAATAATGGTTCTACCTCCTCTCCTTATAAATAGATGGCATTGGTAGAGCTGTTTACACAACTTTAAGACATTATTACTCTACCCGAAAATAGATAGGGTTTTTTTCTCTAAATATTAAATCTAGTTTTCAAAATAACAAATCTACTGGTTTCTATTTAAGTAGAGAATTTCTTTGAGTGCGTGGTACGAGAATAGATGAAAAATTCTTTAGTTTGAAAATAAAAAATGACAATGATCCATCTAACCGAAACATAAGTACGATTTCGATAAAAAATCTAACAAAGCAACTAAACTAAAGTGAGATATAATATTTTCAAATAAAATAATTTAACCATTTAAAAAAAAACTAAAGACTTACATGAAAATGAAGTTTTAGTTGATATACTTTTTTTTTCTAGAAAACACCTGTCAAAGAAGTTATATTTTAAGAAAAAACTTTTAATGTAAACAAGGAAAAGAGCTGGATATGGTGTTCTTCCTTCTAGAGATTTAATTTCCTCTCATGTATTTTAGAAAGATTCGTCTTCGCTCAGGGCAGATTTAATTTTTTCCAACGTTTTGGAAAGTAAAGGTGAGGTTAGAAAAATAGGTAATATTTTGGTCCCTGATTTATGCGTAATAATCATACACCTGTAATGCATTGTATGTCTCATAATAGGTCTCATTCTTCTACTCTTTTCGAGGAGTTGATGACTATTCATAGCTATTATCTTGACATCAGAGAAAAGTTTGACCCAATGCTTTATTTCTATCTTAGTTTATTCTGAATCAACTTTAGAAGTATATTGATTTTTCACCAATAACCGAATACTTTTATCTATAACTACTACATATTTGATTCTATCTATAAATCTATTTCCTTCCCTATGAGTTCGAGTCTCAATGTTCAAAAGCTATGAAAAAAAATAGAAAAAATTAAAGAAGATGACAAGATGAAATGAAACTCGAATCTTATTACCAAGATCCTCAGAGCTACACATCACAAAATTTTATGTATACATTTGCATATTAAGCTGAACGTGGTTGACCTTTAGCTAAAAACTATTATTACTAGGCCAAGGAATTTCGTAGTCCCATTTGTGATCAACCTCATCGTATGCATACAAGCCGTATGTCCCAACGGACCAGTTACACCATTTATAGCACTCACGGGTCCTAACATCATGGCTAGAATCATACAACAAGAAATGCCCTCTCCTTGTCATGTCTCCATCTTTGAACTCCATGTCGCATTCAATGTTCACATGCTGGAAAGTGAATAGGTCGATAAAAGTCGACTGAAATTCTTCATCGTACTTCAAGTATCGTTTTCCCATATCATCATTTTTTTGCCAACAATGGGTCATCAATATCTCATGGTTTTCGAGCTTGTTTACTATGTTTACATGTCTTTGACCTAGGTAGAGCCCCAAGGTTGGTTTGAATCTAGCCAAAGATGCGACGACGAAGATTACAAGAATTTTAACGTTGAACTTTGAAGAACTCATAACCTGGTGTTTTTCTAATCAAATCTCAATATAAAACTTGCCAAAAAGAATTGAAATTAACCTGGAAGCTCTGATAAATGTTCGAATGATAAGAAATTTCGAACCAATATGTTGTAATAAATTATACAAATGGAAATTTTCTAAAAGCAATTCAACCTTTCTGCTACATGCATTCATAGGTGTATAGAGAGATTTAGAAAGAGCAATTTTGATTAGAAAAGAAAGAAAATATAACATTATACCATGGAAATAACCCCTTCATGTGTACCATAAGCTGATAATATCAAGGAGCACTTGAGAATTTAGTTCATCATAGGTTTCATTTAATTTGATGTCATTCCCAATATACTGAAACCTTAAAATGCAAACCCTTTATTTGTGGAGGATCATCCATTTTTCTTTCCTTGACCTTTTCTATATTTTTTCCTCCTTTCTCCCCCAAATTTAGTGATATATATCTATCATCCACATATTCTTCTATCTATATGTAAATATTGTAGGGACTTCACCCACACATTCAACATTACTAATCGTAGAATATTGAAAAAGCTTAAACAACATCATTGGTCGGTGTTTTTATGACACGATGATTGTGCAAGTGTACACACATCGATGCATGTATAGTTGATAGACAAATCTATCGGATATCAATCCCTCGAGGAATGGGTTCTTGATGTCTAAATGTCGAAGCAATCAATATTCAAATTAAGTGTAATGTGAGTATTAATGTCAGTGCAATATGTCAAATCTGCACACTAAAATTAGATATCAATGTCAACGCAATCAGAGTCAAATGTCAGGTGTTAAATGTCAATGTACCGAAAGTAAATCAAATGTGTTGAGTGTTGAGTGCTGAATATTTAAATTGCATAAAATGTAAAAGTGATGAAGTGTAAAGGGTAGAAATGGTTCACTAATTTTGCTAAGTTGCAACGCTAGATGCGTCGACAAGGTAGAGTATAGATGAATTGTCGCTACAATGAAGTCCCTTTGAGTTCTTACCAACAACAACTCCCTACTTAATCCCAACTTAAATACCCACAATTACTCCACCTCTCAGTGCGAGCAACAATGTGTATCCAAGAACAAGTAACTGGTTCTTATCCCAGTCGTGAGCAACTCTCACATAACCCACTTGTTAACCTAATCTGTCACCGCATCTCTCGATGTCGGCGCACGACAATTTCAATCTCGTGCAAAAAACCTGAATATTGCCCATTTGAGTTAAGCATCTGAAACATCACCGATTTTAATTCAAAATTACCAGCTTGAATAACCGATCTTACAACCCCTGGTTGTAAATCATCCAGTATAAGCATAATAAAATCTCTTATTGTCCTATTTTGCACTTGTTCTTCTTGTGGACGTGGTGGTGGTATATCGTTAACAATTTGTGAAAGGACTAGAGGAATTTCATCTTGTGGCAGTAATGGTGGCAAATTATTATTGTTGTTGTTACCAACCATTTTTCGTTGTTCTTGCCTTCTCCTCTTCAGTATCCTCTCAAGATTCGGATCAAAGCTTACAATATCCTTAGGATTTCTCCTTGTAGACATGCAAAAATTAAAAATTTGAAAAAGAAAACAATTAGAGAAGTAATAATAGATAAGTAAAGATTAAAAGTTAAGTAAGTAGAATTAATTGCAACTACAAAAGTAAACATCAAACAAACGCTAGTCCCCGGCAACGGCACCAATACTTGATTGGTGTTTTTACGTCACAGCAATGTGCAAGCGGACACGTGTCGATGCAAGTATAGTTGATAGAACAATTCTATCAAATATCGATCCCATGAGGAATGGGTTCTTGATGTTTAAATGTCGAAACAACTAATACTAAAATTAAGTATAATGTGAGTACTGATGTCAGTGCATTTATGTCAAATCTACACACTAAAATAATCAGGAATGTCAATGCAATTAGAGTTAAACTTCCGAGGTTAAATGTCAGTGTATTGAAAATAAATCTAATTGTGTTGAGTGTTGAGTGTTGAGTGTTGAGTGTTGAATATTTAAATGCATAAAATGTAAATATGATCAAGTGTAGCAGGGCAGAAATGGTTCACTGATTTTGCTAAATCGCAATGCTGGATGCATCAACAAGGTAAAATATAGATGGAATGTCGCTACAATGAAGTCCCTTTGAGTTCTTACCAACAACAACTCTCTGCTTAATCCCGACTTAAATATCCATAATCACTCCACCTCTCAGTATGAGCAAAGATGTGTATTCAAGAACAAGTAACTAGAGTTTGTCCCAATCCCAAGTAGCTCTTGCATAACTTACTTGTTAACCCAACCTGTCACTGCATCTCTCAATATCGGCACACTGCAATTTCACTCTCGTGCTTAAAGCAATTAGATCCAAGAATAAATAGATAAGCAGTGTAAAATAAGAATCAAAATGATTTAACATTAAAAGACACTCTCGTGTTCATTTAATATCATCACAATTCATCATCATTTAAGAATAATTAAAGAGTACAACAAAGCTTACTATCTCTAGAGTATTGGGCCTACTCCCTAATTGTTCATCTTGCCTTGCATCAAACACCTTCTTGTCAGAAGTAACTGCAGACTTGCTTCATCAGCTTCCCAATTCCCAACTCAAATCTCTGAAATACATAGAAATTATAGAATTTAATCCCTTAGCTCTTGATGATTTATTCATTCTTTGTTTGTCTATTTATAACCTCCAAAATGTTGCAAGTTTCAGCCTTCATTCCCAGATCCAAATCTTGATTTTTGTAGCTATCAAAATTAGTTAGAGTACAGCTGTGCACTCACGCAGTTCTAGGTTCTTCAGAGATCTACAAATTCTTGTTATATCACTAGGCGCATTCTAAAATCATAATTGCAGCGACATTTGTGAAATTCCTGTGTTTCCAGCTGTGGATTTAGCTTGATTCTACTCATTCAAGGTTTAGTTGCAATGTGACGACATCTCTTGGTCGCAATTAATAGCTAATCTTGTGGTTGCATTCATCCAATATTAAGCTTTTAGATTGAGTTCTTGCGTTGACAATATTAAGACCCAATATATCGGCTACTTGTGTCGACATTAGTACAAAAATGGATAAAAATAACAAGAATTTAAACTAACTAACAATGAGTTGGAAAATATGAAAATTAAATATAAAATGCTAATGACGCATGCTAAATGAAATACAAAAAGACAATTAAGACACTAAATTAGGAAGAAAATTTATGTCATTTGTAATACCATCAATCATGCTAATAATAATAGAGTTATAAGTTCTATTAATGATAGATGTCGTAATTTCCTAAAATTCTCATAATTTTATCACAAAAAAAGTTTCATAAATTCTATAGCTAGTGGATGTGTATTCCATAAGGAGAAGGGATTGTATGAAACTATGATTCCATACCATCCTGTCTCTTTCCAATAGGTGAATGATAAATTTTTTTTTGCTCACTCAAAAAGTATTGAAAGAGTTACAAGATTGAGGCGTTGGAATATCCAAACCTTTCTAGGTTCATCAAACAACATACAACATATTGCAACAGACACCTTAACAAAGCATACTTCAAACTATGACTAGAATATCGTCAAAGATCAACAATAATAGCAAACACCAGTAGAATTTGAAAAATTGCAACAACACACTAAAACCTTCTACAACAATCACAAAACACTCCAAAAACGTTGTTATTTGACCACCATCTTTGAACATTTCCAGTTAAACCGTCTACACTGGAAATCACCACAAAGCCTTTAACATGCCCTTACTTTTGATTCCTGCTGCTGCCAAAGTAGTTGCCATTTCGCTTCCTTTTTTATATTTTTTAGCTCAATCATGAAATTACAAGGATCATCGTTAATATGACAAGCCCCAACAATGACAAATTACCGACTAGAGTAGCATTCCAACCTACTTAGAGGAACTAACTCCTATGTATGGAACATGCCATAAGAAACATGTTAAAAAGCATAATCAAAACTGCAACTTGATTTCCCCAACACTTCAACTCAACTCATCACCAAACGAGACCAAAACCCTCCAAAATTTTTTATAAGTTTCAGCACCCCAACCACTGCCAACGCAAATGCCAATGCATTCCCTCTCTGTTCAACCTTACCAAAGGATATTATGCATCCCTTCTTTCTTCTGCTATTAATGTCTGGCATAATTGATTGTAGAAATCTTGATCTTAACTCTTCATTCGATAACCAATGGAGCACTAATATAGAACCAACTTCAACCAAAATTGGACAACTTGATGCCCACCCCATGCTTTCGATAGAAAAAGGCCATGGAGAAACTAAGCCCTTCCAGTCGTAAAAACTTGCAGAAAACAAAAAATTCTACCTCAACAAAGAATAAGCTAAATCTTCAAAATCCCCTTAACAGAATACAAAGCAGTAGAAATAAAACAAACTCGTCTAACATAAACCAATACTCCCATTCTCTTCAACACTCTCACCACTATGCTTTAAAGGTATCCAAACGCTTAACCCCAGCTATTGCCAATGCATAAGCCATTTTATTCACCATGTGATCTGCTTTCCAAATTGACAGATATGATATTTTTTATCAATTTAAGCAAAAAAGAATGTAACTTTCACGATCTTGACTATGTATCTAAAAGTCATTTATACACCACATTGGAAAACAACTTCAATCAATAATGGATAAAATGTTTCCCTTCCCATACCTTCATATACCTCGAGTGCGATTCCAATTGACTTCAATTGTGCCAGTTCAGCATCTTTTGCCTCACTTAGACCCAAAAAAATGCTCGTGTCACTCCATCTTCATCCTCAACACTAGAGGTGAGTATTTGATCTAGTCGAGTCAAAATATTTCAAGTTAGTCGAGTTGATGAATCTTATTTTAGCAATCGAACTCAATTTGATTTTTTTCGAATTGAATCGAATCGAGTTAAAAAATTCGAGTCATATCGAGTTGAGTTAGTGAATCCTATTATTTATACCCAATGTTGAGTTTACGTGGACTGGTTGTTTAATTAGTAAACGAAGTACAAGATTATTTAACTACATAAATAATATAATCGTTTTGACTTTTAACTTTAGAAAAGGTAAATATTTATCAAAACGACGTAGTCTTACCTTTTCTTATTCAGATTTTCGGATAACTCAAATTATGTAATTCATATTCAAGTTAAATCGAAAAACTTAATTTTTTTATTCGAGTTAATCCAAGTTACTCGATTAACTCAAATAACTTGAACTATTTAATTCAAAATTTGAATTATTGTTCGAGTTTTTTGAATCAAATTGGATTTTACTCACCCCTACTCAATACCCCTCCACCTATAACTTTGTCCTCGAACAATACCCCGCATACATTAAATTTCAGCCGATCCCTTGAAGGAGACCACCAACTCATCTCCAAGCCCTTATAAGATCTGTTATAAGATCAAATTCTGGTCGATGTTTCTTCTACTCTTGATATTTTCCTCTAATTACCAATATGCTCTCTCGCAATGACTTCAAATATTTGTTACTGAATCTCCGCTCTTACAAAGTCTTCGATTACGTCTTCTTCATCACCTCGAACACTCAACCCAACTTCTTCCCGAATGAGATTTTTTCAACACGTATATTATACTTAACAGAGATTTACCTTAGTCTTTATCCCGATATTATTATTTCCAGCTAAAAAAGATAATTCTTTGAATTCTTTCTCTATGACAGAAACGTTGTCTTCCCTCAAAGCTCATTAGATATTTTATTTCTTTTTGGTTTAAACTTCCTAGGATAATTTATTTTTGGGGTTTCATTGATTGAGTTAACTCACAATTCAGAGAGGTGCAAACCATCTTCTTCCATCTATGTTTTCCTTAGTTTTTTAATCTCTTTTGATTATTTTTTAATCAAGAATAATTCTTATCCAAAAGATTAATGAAGTTGAAGAAGGCAATACTAATATTTTCTTCATCATCATTGTCCCCTTCAATTCTTTTATAATCAAGCAAGTTTCACTTTTTTTCATCGCTAAATAGTTGAAATATTAAATGGGACTTTTATATTTATGCTTGAATCTTGTTTGCAGCATTGATTTTGTTGCGAGTTGCCCAACCATGTGCTAGCCGCCCAAAGTATGAGTTTGCTAGTTGACCAAGTGTGAGCTTGCGAGTTTACCAAAGTACATGCTAACTCTATGAATTTACTTGTAATAGCCCGATTTTTAATGGTATCAGAAATAGTAATTTCGGGATCACAACTCCAATGAGTCGGGTCATAAATTTTATTTATTTAGATATTTATGATGTCATTAGCATCGAATTAAATTTTGGCTGGGAAATCTAGTCAAATAGATAGTTATTAAGTGAAGAGGACTAAACTGTATAGGTTGTGAAAGTTAAAATGCTTAAATAGGGGCTAGACAAACAAATTAACCATGGAAGTTAAGTTAGTGGCTCTATATGACATTTGATGCTTTAATGAAAGGGATTAATTAAGTTTAAGAAAGATTAGTTAAGCCTAATTATAAAAGACAAAACAATTACAAAAAAACCAAGGTATATAAATTAAAAATAAAAGAAATTAGATGATAATTTCATCTTCTTCTTCTTCTTTCTTCTCTTCTCATAGCTAACCTAAGGGAAACTTAGGGTTTTTTCATTCTTGCTTTGAGCTTCGATTTGAGTAAGTAAACTTCGTCCGTTTTTAGTTATTTTTATGTTTTTGAGTTTGTATTAGCTTAATCTAGCTAACTCAAGGACTAATATGTGATTCTGTCAAATGTTATAAATTTTTCTATTGATGAATGAGCTTGGTTGTTAGATTTAATGATTTTGTGAAGTGATTTTTGATGAATTTAAGGTTTGAGGACTAGATTGTGAAAAAGATAAAATACATGCCCTTAATGTGAAATTACTGATTGTAGGAACTTGAATGAAAGCTTTAAATATTTGACTAGTTTGGGATCAGAAGAAAATATGGTTATTTTGCATACTTTGTGTTTAGGGACTTTAATGTATTAAATGATTAAATTACATAATTTAACGAGAGAATTGATTGATTTATTGTGATTAGATCAAGGTCGAGCCATTGATCGTGAAAAAGGAAAAATTGCATAATAATCCCTAGAGTTTCACTTAAACTACAATTTCATCTGGTAAGTTCGTATTTTTAGTTTTATATTGAATTGATTCTTTGGTATATTCATTATTGTTGTAGCAACTCAAGCAATGCTTAACATTCAAGAAGTTTGGGAAATGAATGAGGAAACGAGATGTCAGGCCTTAGGCTCGACGCGATGGCTGAGATCCTGCATATGTTGTAGTTTCCTGACAGTTTGTGTGAGTAGCATCGTGAGTCAATAGATTTTGAATGAATACTGGATACTGATTATATGAACCCCTGAGGTCCTGCATACATTGCGGATTCTCATAATCTTGTGTGAGTAGCATCGTGAGAGCGTAATCTCGACCATATTGATGGTCGAGGTCCTGCATATGTTACGGATTCTGACCAGCTTGTGTGAGCAACATCATTTACTGGTTAAATTTTTTCTAGGATCATATGAGCTAAATTTTTGGAAGACCTAAAGTGATCAATCTGATACTATTACCACGGGATTACGAAGACACTTTTACTATTTTCTTTATAATCGAATTGATTATTTTGTAAGTTAATGTTATTGCGCACTTACTAAGCTTTGTAAGCTTACCTGTGTATCTGTTGTTGTTTTGTAGATTTCATTTTGCTTTCTGAAGATCGGATCATCTTAGAGATTCACACTATCCTGGGAGCTTGTCCGGTAGTTTTTCATATCACTTGGCTTATATGGCATGTAATAGGAATTGTGTACTTAAGATATTCTAGCTTTTAATGTGCAATTGAATGGTGACACTTTTGATGTTGTTTTCAAATGTATTTTGTGGTTAAGTGACAAATCAAGTATCAACATGTATAAATTATGCAAGTAATGTTCTTAAGTAGTTACATTATGATGGGGAATGTTTTGTAAACTTAGAAACTTATGTGTAAATATGAAATCTGTACACTTGTTTCGGTAGAACTCTTGGATGTATCAGTAGAAGTACAGGGTATTTGAACTTTGGTTACTGACTTACATTGTACCAGTATAAGTTTTAGAAGTATCGGTAGTTCTGTTCATATTAGTATCGGTAGTCTAAACACTTGTATCGGTAGAAGTTGCAAGGTAATTCTAGTTAGCTCTCTGGAATTTGTTGTATCGGTAGTATCCACCATTGTTTCAGTAGAACCTTCTCATCTACCGGTAATAAACTACAGCTAATTTCCAAAAGGTTACTGACTTGACTTCTACTGATACTTGTCCTACAGGTATCGGTAGAAGTCCCTCAGATTTTATAATATGGTGTTTTTTACCCTCATTGATGTAATATGTTATTAAAGCTCAAATATAATGTTATATGTATTTTTATGATATTAAAATGTTAAATTATAATGATTTTAAATAATTGTAAATGATCTAAAGGACCTCGAAACCCTAATCGATGACGGTGTCGGGTTTTAGGTGTTACATGACTAGTGAACAAGCAGGGTGTGATATGCAATTGATTCCTTGGTGCATGCAAGCAGTACATAAATACATGGAAAACATGCTAGTTCACTTGTAACTTAGTTTTGTTAAGTTTTTTAGCCTTATTAATTGATGAACTAATGTTTAGGTGCTAAACGACATGTTTATTTGATTTATTATGTACAAGAAATGTTTTTAAAGTTTCAAGATAGCTTAGTGGGATTAGTTAAGTTTTTGTTGAAGCAAATAACATATATTGTAATTATTTTTTCGAATGAAATATAGCAGATCAGTTTTGCTGCTTCTCTTGCACATTTTTTTCTTTGTTTTGCTTTCTTTATTTGTTCATAACACCAATAATTGGTATCAAGAGCTTTGCTATTTGAGGGTCATTATTCTCTGCTTTGAATTCAAAATGTCTTTAGTTAGTTTCTCACCACCTCCACCTCTTGTATTCTCCGATGAAAATTACCTCATTTGGGTGGTTAAAATGAAGACTTATATTCAAGCTTTTGACTTGTGAGAGATTGTAAATGCTAACATGAAGCCATAACCATTGAGGGCCAATCTAACAATAGCACAGATCAAGTAACATAGTGATGATTGTGTCAAAACGTATAAGGCAATGTCTTGCCAACAGAATGGTATTTTTAATGTGATCTTCACAAGAATCATGATTTGTGAGACTCCTAAATAAGCTTGAGATAAGCTAAATGAGTTGTTTCAAGGCTCAAACAAGACCAGACAGTAGCAACTTATAAATCTCAAGAGAGATTTTGAGAACTTGAAGATGAGGGAGACTGAAACAGTAAATTAATATGCAGATAGGATCATGGTAGTGGTCAATAGCATCAGACTTCTTGAAGACCAGTTTAGTGATATTAGTGTAGTTGAGAAAGCCATAACCACACTTCTAGAGAGGTATGAATAAAATTTTCCTCTCTTGAAGACTTGAGAGACCTATCAACAATCTCTCTACCAAAGATGACTAATGTTTTGTATGCTTAAGAGTAGAGGAGACATCAAGACAAGAGGAGCACGCTGAGGGAGCCTTTTAAGCAAGAAGCAAAGAAGGCTCGGGCTCCTTAAACTACAAAGGAAAAAATGGTTAGATTGAGAAGAAAGAAAAATCAAAGAGAGATGGTAGGAAGAAGAAATATCTACCATGCTCTCATTGTAAAAACGCGACACACCTCGAGAGGTATTATTGGTTTAGGTCTGATATTCAATGTAGAGCCTACAAGCAATTTGGCCATATGGATAAGGTGTGCAAGAACAAGCGGCAAGCATAATAGCAAAATGCTCAAGCACAGACAGTTGATGGGAACCAATCTCAGAAGGATTTGACGTTCACAACCTCTTTCTTCCCCACCAATAACAACATTGGAAACCACTGGCTCATTGACGGTGGTTGTACAAATCATATAACTTCAAAGGCAAGCATATTTAAGAGTACTGATAGAAGCTTCAGTTCCAATATCGAAGTTAGAAATTGCCATTACAATAAAGCAGAGGGAAAAAGACATGTTTTAATCAAGAGAGAAAAAGACATGTTTTAATCAACACTTCTTTAGGTACCAAACTCCTCTCAAATGTTCTTTTGGTACCTGATATAGGCAAAAATATGCTAAGTGTTGGTCAATTGCTTGAAAAATGTTACCCTATTGTGTTTAAGAATGAAGAATGTTTGATTGTTGATCCATGTGGATGTAAACTTATATTAATTGCCATATCTAATAAAAGCTTTGTTGTGGATTGGAACTCAGCAATATCTAAAGCCTATACAACTTTAGTAGATGAATCTATGTTGTGGCATAAGAGAATGAGCCATGTTAATTATAAACCACTATCTCAATTTTTTGAGGATGATTTGGTTGAGAACCTGTCAAAAATGGCTGAACATGAGGAAGTTTGTGAAGTATGTAAGATCAGAAAACATTATAAGTTGCCATTTCCTGTTAACAAGGCTTGGAAAGCCACTAAAAAGCTTTACTTAGTTCACATCGATGTGTATGGACCTATGAGAACTCAATCATTGAGTGGTAGAAGGTATTTCATCCTATTTATTTATGATTACTCAATGTTTTGTCAGGTTCATTTCCTGAGATTAAAGTTTGAAGTTGCACATGTGTTTTGAAAGTTCAAGTCAGCAATAAAAACTCAATCCTATTACAAGCTCAAGGTCGTCAGGTTTGATAATGGGACTGAATACACCTCATATAAGTTTTATAAGTTTTGTGAAAATCCAGGGATTGAACACCAGCTCACTAACATTTATTCACCTCAGCGAAATGGTGTGAGTGAGAGAAAACACAGAACTGTTATGACCATGTGCTTCATGTTTGAGAAAGGCTTACCTAAAAGTTTTTGGGTTGAAGTTCTAAATACAACTGTTTATCTTCAAAATAGTCTGTCAAAGGAAAAAACACCTTTTGAAGGCTATTTTGGCTTTAAACCTTCAATAGCTCACTTGAAGATTTTTTGTTGCAATTGTTATGCACGTGTTTTAGCTGTCAAAAGGGATAAATTGGAGAAAAAGGTACAACCTGGTATTTTTATGGGTTATACCAGCAATAAAAAAGGGCTATAGAGTCTTTGATCCATCTTTCACAAAAGTGTTTCTAAGTAGAGATGTTGTGTTTGATGAAAATGCCGCTTGAAATTGGGACAGGCCAGAACTAGAGCAAGTCAGTGAAACTAATATTTTTATGCCTGATGGAACTAAAACACTTGAGCAAGAAGAGTTTGATGATTCTGACTTTCAATTGAGAAGGACTCGACCTATCAATGAAATTTATGAAAGAGTTGATATAGTAGTCCCTGAACAAGTCAATTATTGATTTGTCATAATTCGTTGTAGTATATTAAACTAGTTTTCGCACTTAAGAAGCTTGACTACGAGCAATTCCATTATGTTTTAGTTAGTTTTTTCATTTTAGTTTTAATTCAATAAAAATGTAAATTGGGTCATTTTATGACCTTAGGGGCTGAAAGAGGCCTAAAGGTGGGCTAACATACTTTGTGAGTGTGCAGAACACCATTCAAAAGCATAGAAGTTCAAGGTTGGTTGTCATGTTACAACAAGGGAGTCCAATGTTGCAACATAAAGGATAGAGTGTCAATATTTAAAGAATGCCTTCGTTGTCATGACATGACCAAAGGATGTTACGACACACCCCTAAAGTTGAACCTGAGCCAAGGCAAACTACTTTTAGTGTCACAGCACAGGCACTAGATGTCACGACACTAGCCTTACTGGAAAAATAATTATGAGCTAAGGGTGTTTTAGTCCATACAATGTATTTTTTACGTAAAAACGTCAACCAACCTGAGCCTAAGGATGAAAACCAATCCTAACTCTATAAATAAGCTCATTAGACACTATATGAATGGAAAGGTTATGCATACATACAGATGTGCAATTATATGAATGTTTACAAGTATGGTCTCTGAATGTATGACATGGTTGTGTATCAATGAACTGTTATATGGTGTACTCCATGTTATGTTAATGAACGTGATGTTGTGTGTGAAATGTATGTTTTTAAAATGTGGAGTACGGAAGAAGTTATTTGGCGGGTTAGTTGAAGATAGGAAAATTAGCGTAATGAGGTAAGGACAAATTGAAAGGGAATTCGAGACACTTAAAAATGTGAAATGGCTCAAAATTTCGGGTGCATAGTTAGTTGTTTGGTTGGATAAATGGTCTATTGGCTCTACGAAGCGGCATCACGAAAATGGTCTACAAGTTCTACAAAATGGCATCATAGAGATGATATATTGGCCTTACAAAGCGATACCATGAAAATGGTCTATTGACTCTCTAGAGTCGAATGTCCACGACTAGCCATGGCATGATCTAGTGGAGGACAGGTTCGCCGTTATGACAAAATGAAGTCTTTTAGAACAATAAACAAGGAAGCACATCAGGCCATATATGTGGAAACCACTATATGAATCGCGTGGCAAAAAGTCTGTCATAACAATCTTATAACATATGGGAACGCTTCCAATTGTGCTGATAAGAGGTCCAGCCAAGAAGCAAAGGCAAGAGGAATATGTGAAAACGTCTTATATGTGGATATACGTGGAAAAACAGGGTTTTCCTTTAGAATATTTGCAAATATGTATCCGCTATTAAGATTCCATCAGAGGTAACAGACAAGCCAACATAGGTTATGACAAAGCAAGACGGTTCTCTAAAATCTATTTCTAAGTTTTTCTTGGCAAAGAGGTTGTCGAAAAAGGGAAGTCCGTCAAGAACTATCTTATGTGGAAAGTCTGCCAAGGATTGTCTTGTGCAAAAAATTCACCAAGGACTATCTTTAAAATGGGAATGTTCGCAAGGACTAATTGTTCTGTAAAGTCCGCCAAGGACTAATAAATGAATAGGATGCCCTTTAGGGCTATCTAGTGTTGGGAAGTCCGTTAAGGTCTATCTTACAAGTAAATTTCGCAAGAAAAGAGTGATGCTTAAACTATCTATCAAATCTTATATTTGATGGCCACATAAAGGATGCAAGCAAACAAATTTTCCTTTAGAAGGGTATATGCACAAGCTAAGTTATAAGAAGTAAATATTGGGATAATATAGTAAGTCGATATTGAGTTCAATGCGAAATAAAGGAATCAGGGTAAGAATCCATCTTTTTGGCGAATTCTCGCAACTCTGCCAAAGTTAGTAGATAATTTGTATATCTGCTGGCATGGTTGTCTTTTGATGAGTCAAATCGACAAGGTAGAATAAAAGTCTGAAACGAAGCTTGACAAAGTCAAGTCTTAAAAAAAGGGGTTTTTGGAAAGAGTATGATTACGTTCAATTCTGCCCTCGCTATGGATGGTAGTTATTCGTTCAAGAAGAATGTATAGGCGTCAACCATGCTTGCCAAATTGCGAGAGCTTATATAAAACTCAGGAGGTTATTTACGTGCATAAATTCTTATACTCATAATATCAAGATGTTAGAATATAATAACTGATGCATGAAATCTCACAAATTTCATCCGAACTTATGAGTGGTTTGCCTTGAGTGTTGGATCAAAGGCTGTTATGGAAAATTTGAGAAGGGACCAAGCCAGACCTTGCTGAATCCAATTTGCCAGAGTACGTATATGATTACATTCAGTAGATGGGTATGTTTGTAAAGACATTAATCTACTTAGTTAATCATAAAATAAGAGGTTTCATATTATGTTCATTTATAGAAATGTTACGGTTAGTCAATTAATTAGATTAAAGTTGTATTATGACATAGTTTTAAATACGATGCAAAATTAAATAATTTGGAAATAAGTTGTTAAGTAATACGGTTTAATTGTGACATTTGGTACCAAGACCCGATGATCGCGTAGAGTATAGGGTGTTACAAAAAATCATGCATTTTTCTTGAGTTTTTCCTTAAAACCATAGCCAAAATTCAGATTTTAGAGTTCTATGAAAATATTTTCTACCATGAGAACTACTTAGTTGAAGAAGGAAGTGAAGGAAAAGCTTGGGAAAGTCAAGATATGGTAAAGAATAAAAGTAATATTTTATGATTTTTCTTAAGGTTTTCATATTATTTTGATACGAAAACATGAAAAGATTATGTTGGGTACAAGGTAATGGTTATGTTTTATATCTGTATGCATGGAAAGAAAAATGAAAAGATGAAGAAATGGTGATCAAAGTAAAGGAAAGCTTTGAATTGAAAAGAGAAATGTTAAGTTCAAGTGAAAAGAATACATAAGTACTTAATTGAATTCAAGTTTTTTATTTTAATTAAGATGTTTAAGTATGCATTTAATATGAAGTTTATTAAAGTGGAGTGAAGATACTAATTAAATTTTAATTGCAAAGAGAATAGATGTAGTGTAGCGAAATTTTTGTAGAGAGGACTAAATTGAATCATGTGTAAAAATTCAATATGTGAATAAATATTTTAATAAAAGAGTTCAAATGAAGTGTTAAGTAATAGTAAATAAAGTGTGAAGAGATATAATAGTGATTATTGATTTCATGAATCTAGGGATAAAATTGTAAAATATTCAAAAGTTACTGTGTATGCTTAAATAGTGAAATAAAATATTGGCATACTGACAAAAATAACCCCAAATGTTTGGGTGTTGGATCACTTTGGTCATTTTTTTGGAGAACTTTCATACTTAACCTTTCTTTTTTTGGTCAAATTGGTTAGCTTTTAACAATGATGTTGACGTGACCGTTAGTTGACTAACGGTTAACATAAACCATTGATGTGGTGGTCCAAATGTATTTAAATGCAGACGTGACACTATTTTATCTTATATGCCACGTCAGCAAAGATTTAAAATTATTTAAAATCATCATCATCCCTATTTCTTCTCCTCCATTGTTTCTCTCCATCATTCATCATCATCACCTCCATTATTTCTCTCCATCATTCACCATTATCACCCTCTCCATTGTGAAGCTTCCAAAATACTTGTTCCCCAAATTCAAAAATCCAATAGAATACTTGTAATAAAAATAAGTTACAACCCCAAAATTCAAATATCCAAAACATATATTTTCACCAAATCTGATGGCTTAAAATCAAATGTTTCATTGCAACGATCGCACAAAACGAACTCAACTTCAATTTGGTTGTTTTTGTTTTTAAAAGGCTCCATTATCTTCGTCTCTATTGAAGCTCACTTGCAAAAAAGAAAAAAACTAAAAAAACTTGGACTTGTCGTTATCAAGCAAATGAGTTTTTGATATTGATTCAAACCCAGATGAGAAAATTTGTTTTTATCTCTCCTTTTCCCACTCCCTTTCTTGGAATCCTTCTTGAACCACAGCAAGCAAAATGGGTTTTGATTTTATTTTGATTCAAACTCAGATGAGAAAATTTGTTTTATCAAGCAAATGAATTTTTTATTTTGACAACAAGAACATGTGAAGATGAAGCGAAGATTTCATATACATTTTAGAGTCAAAATTGGCTCGTACTGTCTCTTGTTTTTCTTGATCGGAGTCTATTCATGATAAGGGAGACCGGAGGGGCTATGGTGAATAAACAATGGAAAGAAATTGTGAAAGGAAGAAATAATGGGGAAGAAGAACAAAGAGGAAAACGATGGAAATTAAAATTATTTAATAATTTTAATAATTTTAATAATTTTATATTTCAAAATAATAATTTCATAATTTTAATAATTTTATATTTCAAAAAAAATAATTTTAAAATAATTTGTTGATGTGGCATATAAGACACAATATTGCCACGTCGGCATTTAAATATACTTAAACAGTCATGTCAACGGTTAATATTGACCGTTAGTCAACTAACGATCACATCAGCATTGCCGTTAAAAACATATCAATTTGACCCAAAAAAAAAGTTAGGTGTGAAAGTGGTCCAAAAAAAATTAAGGGTCAAAGTGACCCAACACCCAAACGTTAGGGGTTATTTTTATCATTATACCTAAAATATTTAAGTAAAGTGTTTTATGAAGTGAATTGTTACATGAAAGTGAAATGAAATTTAAAGTGTTAAGTGTTGTGAATATATGCTATGTTTGTATTTTTATGAATTGTAAACAAAATTAATATGTGAAACGAAAATATAGTGTATGATTATGAATAAAGAGATTTTTTTTATATGCGAAGTGATTATTGAGTTACGAGGGGTTGGGGGTTCGGATGTGAATTAGGCTAGTGTTGGAGGGGGTTTAGAAGGGATTAGGAGAGGAGTATTGGGATATATGATGTGTTTAATGAAGTTCTCGTATATTTCTTAAAGTTCTCGTTATCAAAGTTCTATTATAGGTCTAGAGTTCGTGTTTTCCCTAGATCTCTAAAAATGTATCAAAATATCATTGATTTTAAGTGTTATAGTAATGAAAGTGTTATAATGATATATGTGTTTCAATAATATATGTGAATTAAGTGTTAAGTAATTTTTGTTAAATTTGTGAATTGGGAAAGAAATTTTAATAAGTTAAAGTGAAAACTATAAATTACAAATTTAATTTAAATTATTTTTTGTTTCGAAAATCAATTAAAAGTTTAAGTATATTAGTGAAAGAAATTGTGCGAATAAATATTATTAAGATTGAATTTAGTTGAGTGTTTACTAAGTTATTCACATAGTTTAACATGTTTGTTTAAAAACATAGGTGAAAGTAGATTGAAGGTACGTGAATTGCTTTTTATGAGGATCGTTACTTTGACTTGGATTACATCACTAATCCAAGCTATAAGACCAAGTTCTTTTTGGTATATATATAAATTTTGGACTTTAGAGATGACATGTACTTAGGTGTGCTAGTGTAAATATGAAGTATAAATGTATATTAGTAATGTTATAAATCAAGTGTATGAATGTGATTTCAAAAGAGAATTATGTGCTTAAATGTAATATATTTTGCTTGGATTTATTATAGGATCGGGTAAGAGGTATTACAATTCTGTTGACTAAAAAGGAAACCCTTGAATAACATGGATAGGATTTGTGTGCTCATTGAAAAAAATATATTCATTGAATATTTTTCATAGTTCAATTTAGGCTTAAGAGTGTAAAAAGACCTCAAACATTTTCAAAAAAGAGCAATTGAGGTCTTATTTTTTTTGCACTCACTTAAATACTTAAACTTTCAAAATGCATCAAAATGGCTCTCAAACTATTTAAAAAAAACAATTAAACCCTTGCTTTTATTCTGCACTCAATTCGGTACTTATATTTTCAAAATGTATACAAAAGGTCCTCAAACTTTTCAGAAGAGGAATTAAGCCTCCGATTTTTTTTTTTGCACTAATTGAATACTTGAATTGTCAAATACATCAAAAAAATCCTTTGACTGTTAACTTTAACAGTTGATTGTTAAAGTTAACTACCCTTAATTTTTTTTGGTTAAAACCACCCCATGTCACAAACACGACGTGACATGGGATAAAAAAATTATAAAAAAATAAAAATCAATAAAAATATAAAAAAATGCATTTTATTAAAATTAGAAAAAATTATAAAATGCATCAAAAAGGTATTTTAATCGTTTTTGCCACATGTCACATTGTTGTTGTGACACGTGGTGGCTTTAACTGAAAAATTAAAGGTGGTTCAATTACCCAATCGAGTGCAAAAAAAAAAAAGCAGGGGCTTAATTGTTTTTTTTGAAAAAATTTAAGGACCTTTTTGATTCATTTTAAATGTTCAGGTACTCAATTGAGTGAAAAAAAAACACTTAATTGCTTTTAAAAAAATTGATTATGTATTAAATGTGTTTTAAATGTGTTTTATATCAATTAATAGAACCATTTAATCCAGCTGTTTTAAAGTAATAAAGCTTTGAAAAAGATAAATAGATTAGGGGTTACTTATTAATTAATAGAAAATGCTTTCAGTTTATCGCCGATTTTTTAAATCATAATAATTTATATTAAATAATTTTATAATAAGTTAGGATGTGGTTATAAATGTTTTATTGTTATGAATATTATTTTATATATTTTTTAGATATTTAATATTTTTATAAAATTAGTTATATTTATCAAATAATTTATTTATATTTAACACATAATTATTTTGTAAATACAAAACCATGTTTATATTAAAAATTACAATTTATTTTTTCGGAACCTAATTTTTTTAATTTATATAACAAGAACTTAGACTTATTTGAAATAGGTTTAAATATTGCCCCATTCCATATACGAAGATGGTAGCTTCCATACGCCAAACATACATATAGTTTTTAAATTTGATAATTTTTTTCAATTAAGTTTTTATTTTTATTTTTGTTTATATTAGTCCTTGAATTTTATTTCATTAAATAATTTAGTTTTTTTTAATGATGTGAAAGGATGATGATATGACATTTTGAGTCCATTCACATCAATTAATTTCTATTTTTTTTAAAAAATAAAATTTGGTGATGATGTAATACTCTCTTAAAAGATCATGTCATCACCTTTTAACAGTGTTGAAAATAATTAAAATGTTTAACGAAATCTAAGTTTAGAGGATTAGGTGAACACAAAAATATAAGGATCAAATTAAAAAAAAATTGTTAAGCTAAGATATTAGTTAAATTCAGGCCCTTTTTTCACATTTTTGAGACTCTAGGTAAAATAATAAATTGAAGTTTTGAATTCCTTAAAAGTTAGAAAAAATATTTTTAAGTCTCTTAAAAATTGATAATTTTTTTGAACCCCATAAAAGCTAAAAAAAAAAATTAGCCCTCTTTCAACTTTGAATATTAGGCAACTGCACTTTCAGGCGATATCGGGCTTGGTTAAATTCATGATAATATTAAGTGAATAGAAATGTTTAGTTGTATAGATATGCGAAGGAGAGGAGCAAATTAAGCACAATTATGTGAAAGGGCTCTGAATCAGCCATGGCATGGCCTTGGCACCGCGTGTTACAAAGACATGGCCGTTGGCTGTCACTTGTGTGACATGCGCTTTCCTTGAATCTAGACTGCCACTCTTTCTTGCCACCTCGCTACCTTTTTCACTCCCACCACGCCAAAATGGCACATGAACCTTACTGCCTTCTTGTCCTTTTGTAAATTTGTTTTTCTTCCCTCTCTCTTATACTTGGCAAATGGCCTCTCTGTTTTTTTCATTGCTATGCCTGTATATAAAGAGGATAACTCCAAGTCTGTGCATGCATCCACTTTAATTCTACTTGCCTCGAAACTCTCAGTCTCAGATTCATTTCTGGCAAATAAATAAGGCTCATTCTTTCACTCATCTTTTCTAATGAAGTTGATTGAATTTCTTGTGGTTCTTCCTTGGGTGGCTGTGTTTGCTAGAAACTTTTCTCAAGATTTTGACCTCACGTGGGGAAGTGACCGAGTTAGGGTACTGAACAACGGAGAGCTGCTCACTCTATCACTCGACAAAGACTCTGGCTCAGCTATCCAGTCCAAGAATGAATATCTATTTGGCAAGATTTCAGTGCAACTTAAACTTGTCCCTGGCTATTCAGCAGGCACTGTCACATCCTACTACGTAAGCACTACTGATGCATGTTTTTGCATTTCCTGCTAAAATTTTGACTCATGACAAGGGCTTTTTTTGGTTGCAGTTAGCCTCACGAGGATCAACATGGGATGAAATAGACTTTGAGTTCTTAGGGAATTTGAGTGGTGAGCCTTACACTGTTCACACCAATGTAATTTCTGAAGGTAAAGGAGACAGAGAGCAACAATTCCGCCTCTGGTTTGACCCAACAGCAGACTTCCACACCTATTCCATCCTCTGGAATCTCCATGTCATCATGTAAGAACCTACCCCTCCCAAACGTATACCTTCTAATATGCAAAAACAACTTGAATTAACATTAAATTTTCAATCCTTTCAGCTTCTATGTCGATAAGACCCCTATTAGAGAATTCAAGAACTTGGATTCAACTAAAGTTCCGTTCCCCCAGAGCCGGGCAATGAGAATTCATTCAAGCATTTGGAATGCAGATGACTGGGCGACAAAAGGCGGTCTTATCAAAACAGACTGGAGCAAAGCACCTTTTACAGCTTCCTTTAGGAACATCAGTGCACAAGCATGTATTTGGGCCTCTGTGTCTGGGGCTTATCCATGCAGCTCCAACTCGTGGCTGGCAAAACAGCTGGATGCGCCAAGCCTGGAAAGATTGATGTGGGTGCAGAAGCATTACATGATTTACAACTACTGCATTGACCTAAAGCGATTCCCTCAAGGACTACCTCTCGAATGTGCTGCTACAACATAGACTGAAATGCTACATTCTATTTCTTCCCATTTCCAAGAGACTTAACAAAATCCGTACATAAATCACAAATATTTTACCAAAACTATGCTAGTAGATCATCTTAAGTTGCCACAGCTAATTCTCTCTTTGTCTAATTAATTACTAGTTTTTCTTGAATTAGCTAATGGCTTTTAATAAGAAAATCACAACCAAAGTTTTTCTTTCAACGAGACGATATAAACTTCTCTATTCATAACGACTATTGAAATAATCGTGGAACTTAACAAAGAAATCAATTTCTTATACGGTTACTTGTATGTACTCTACAAAATCAGCTCTTTTATAACAATAACCTTAATTTTTTTTAAAATAAATTAAGAAAATGATTCATTCTTCTAATTATAAATGTAAATTATTTGAAATAAACGGTAAAAATTAAAAAAATTAAAAAAATTAAGGTCATCAAAATATCACGTCAACTATCATAATAAAATTTATTTTTTTGTGAAATCATATAAAATAAATTCACATATATAAATATTAAAAAAATATTGTTATTTCACAAAAATCGATGGGCCAAAAAATAAATAAGGTGGTGAAGCTTTTAATGATGGTGTCATCTCTTTTTATGTGTCGGGAGTTATTTTTTAGTTTTTTTAATTTAAAAAATATTATTTTATTGGGTAAAACCATTTAAAATGATGCAATCATTTTATTTTGTGTCAGGAGGTTTTTGTTTTTTTGTTTTTTTTTTAATTTTAATTTAAGAATGAAGAAACAAATCTTTTTTTTTTGGAGGAGCATATAGAAAGGGATCACAAGTGTACTGTTTTTTTTTTTTTTTTTTTTAACATTTAAAAATAAAAAATAATATTTTATTTAATAGAGTCATATAGAATAGCGTCATCAGTGTACTGTCTTTTTTTTTATTTTTAAATATATTTTTTATTTAAAATTATAAAAAATATTATTTTATTTGATGAAGTCATATAGAATGGTGTCACCAATGTATTGTATCTAGATTTTTTAAATGTGTTTTTTAATTTAAATTTTTTTAAAATGATAGTTTATTTTGGTGGAACCATTCTCTTTTGCATGATCACCTTGGTTGTGCTACATATATAGATATTGTTGAGTCTTTTCTGTAATAGTTGAACTAAAAGAGAAGAAAAGAGATAAATTGTTATGTTTAGTTGGAGAGTTCAAAAATTTCGAAGAAAATGAATAACTCGATGTTTTTGGTGTACGTTCTTTTTTATGGTGAAATTGTAGAAGGTGATGTTGGTTGTGTATTACAAGGTCGGTAGAGAGTAGAGTTACAATTCAATAAAACTGTGAAGCTGGAAGAAATGAAATGGAAGATTGGTGCGAAAATAGCTATCCGTTGTGGAAGGGTGATATCCAAATTATTTTACAAGTTTCCAATCACTGTTGGATGATTGATAAGTGTCAAAAGTGACAAGTTTTAGCCTCATTCTTAATGTATTTTTAGAGGATTATTCGATTTAAAATGGTGAATTTTATGATCTTAATCCTTTAAATTCATGTTTCTATACTTAGAAGAGTATTTGGGAGAGAAAAACGAGCAAAAACCAGACAAAAAAGCAGATTTTAGGAGCCACACGGGTTGGGCACACGGTCATGTGCCAAACCGTGTGAAAATCACAAACTGCACTCCAAACACGTGGAAAAACGCAATTTTTAGGTTTTTTTGGCATTCTAAGACTTATATATATATCATATATAAGAAGAGAAGAGTAAGCTGTCATAGAATATTGAAGAAAACAACTTAGAAAACGCCATTGAAGCCGTCTTTGAAGCACTGTTTATTTTAATTTTAATTTTATTATGCACTATTTTTATTCCTATTTTATGGATGTTTTATTTTTTTGGTTGTTATCTCCCTCTCTTACTTATGTTTGTCTATTTTCTTACTAGTTTGCTTAGAAAATTGCACTTCCTTTAGACTCGCTATATTCTCGATTTTTTCCAATTCCGATGAAATCATCCTAATTCAGGGAAGTTTCAGTTCTCTTCCTTTCTTATGATGTTGTGATTATTCTATGATTATATATATTTGTACATTGAGGACAGTGTACATCTTAAGTGTTGGGAGGTTGATTGTTTATTTGTGATAAAATCCCTAAATTATTGTTTGTGTTTAAGTAATTTTCTATTACCCCATTAGAGTGAATTTTTTATTTTGAATTTTTATTGATAATGTTTTGGATTAATTTGTGAATTTGCATGCATTGGTTGATTTAATCTCTAAGACACAAGAGAGTCAAGCATGATAAACTGTTTTCAGAATTAAATATTTTAAGTTGTATCCCTGAATTGAATTATTATCTTGAAATTTTGAGTTTGCAGGTTTGAAATCAAAATCATAATTTTTTGTGAGCTTTTGATCCTATAGAGCATACATTTTTTCGTGCTCATTTTATTTTTGATTTTGTGCATGTTAACTTGATTTGTTATTTTAGAACTTACTTTGATTATGCATGTTAAGACCACATTGATTTGATATACTGAGATAATAGAGGCACTTAGGATTAACTCATTTAACCTATAAAAAGCTTACCTATTAAATTAACTCTTAGTTAACCCCTTTGATCTTAACACATTTTTTTTTGTTTTAACCAGTAATATTAACTCATGACCCGTATGTATGTTGCATATTTATCCTTTTTATTTACTCCTTTTTTTCAAGATTTGATTTGGTTAGTTGCCTAAATATGCTCCCTTATTTGAATTGCTCAATGTTATTTTTTTTTTTAAAAAGAAAGAAAATAGATCGAAAAAAAAGAAAAAGAAATTCTTCGAGGTTGAATAGTAAATTTAATATTCTATTGAAAGGCACGTTTTTATTCTTGTTTATTCTTGCTGATGTAAATTATGTTGATTCAACAATTGATTGTTTTTCAAGTTTGGTAACTTATCAACTCGATCTCGATTTTAACCAACTTTTTCGACATTTTCCTTACCCTTAACCTAAGCCCCATTACATTTTTTAAAGACCTTTTGATTGGTATGTCATTTCATTCTATAATGGTGGATATTTGATTTTTAAGCAAGCCTATGGTAATGACATTTCTTGTTCGACTATTGAGTGCTTATTACTTGAACCATAAACACTTTGAGTACTTTGAGTGAATCTTTAGTGAGGATGTCAATTCCTGTTGAATTTTGAATTTAAGGTAATTATTTAGATAAGGGGAGACAAATATGTTTTTGTACTTTAAAACTTTCAGCTTGGACTGCTTTAATCTAAAGTGTTCTTTCAGTTGAATTTTCGATTCATGATTGCTTGTAAATTATCTTGAAACATTATTGATGGAAATGAAAAATTGAGAAAAGTTAACTTGAATGTGGGTTGAGGATTTTGCTTGAAGACTAGCAAACGCTTAAGTGTGGGGATATTCGATAAGTGCCAAAAGTAATATGTTTTAGCCTCGTTCTTAATACATTTTTGGATGATTATTCGATTTAAAATGGTGAGTTTTATGCTCTTAGTCCTTTAAATTCATGTTTCTATACTTAGGAGAGTATTTGAGAGTGAAAGGAGCGAAAAATAAGTGAAAATCGAACAAAAAGAGTAGATTTTAGGAGCCACACGGGTTGGATACACAGTCATGTGAGCCACACGGGCTGGACACATGGCTATGTGCCAAACCGTGTGGAAATTGTAAACTGCACTTCAAATACGTAGAAATTTTTTAGATTTTTTGGGCATTTTAAGACCTATATATACCATATATAAGAAGAGGAGAGTAAGTTGTCATAAAATATTGAAGAAAACAACTTGGAAAACACTATTGAAGTAGTCTCTGAAGCAGATTTCCATCAAGATTGAAGATCTCCTTTTAATTTCTGCAGAATTTATTGTGAATTTCTTTATTTCTTGTTGTTATACTATCTTTAAGATGTTTTTATTTACAATTATGAACTAATTTTCTAAATACTAAGGGAGATGAACCCTATGATGGATTATGTCATTTAATTTCTATTTTACGCAATAAATACTTAGATATTGTTCTTAATTATGTGTGCTTACTTCTTGATTTAGTATTTTTGGTATATTAATTAATGTTTGATGTGCTTAAATAGAGGACGAAAAATCCCTGTTTAAGAGTAGATATTGAGAGGAGTTGCATGCAATCCTAAAAATATGACGACATAAATTTACTAGATTAAAATCAAATCTAATAGGGGATCCATAAATCCAGTTAATGCGATAATAGGGGTTTTAATTAGAAATAAATTTCAATTAATCAACCTAGAGTCAGTTGCTCCTATTCTTGAAAGAGATATTATCATAATTTAGGGATTTCTACGGATCAGTATACTAAGTGAATAAATTGTTTGACTCAGATTGATAATGATAGATGAAATCTAGGTGGATTCTTTACTGGGTATTGTTTTGCTTCTTGATTTTTAATCGTTTATTATTTCTTGATTTGTTCTTTGTCATGTTCTTTAGTTATTAATTTAGTTAATTTTAGTTTTAAGTAATCATTCCAATTTATCTGTTAAATAATAGGAAGATAGTAATTACTAGTACTTTTATTCCTCGTGGGAACGATATATATGCTCACCATAACTATATTATTAATTGATAGGTGTAGTTGCCTTAGTAATATTTTTAGTCAGTTTTGACTGCATCGATTGGGAGTGAGAACCCCAACTAGTTGAGTTATTTGTTGAGTTAGCCGATTTAGAGCCCGTTGAAAATGTCAATCCAATAAGTCAACATCATTGGTTTGACTTTCATCTTAATGTTGGATGGATAAATCAATTAGACTACAGAGGGACATCACAGATGCCTAAAAATCTAAATTATGGTGGGAGTTGTCCTCATCTACAAATACATCCGGAGGTGATAGGCATCGATGTAGACGTCGGAGAAGGGACTAATAATGGTGAAGATTTTGATCAGGATGTTGAAGGTTTTAGAGACCTCGATATTGATGAGGTTCCGGACGATATCGAAAATGAAGGCCTGAAGGACGTTGAAGATGCTCACGCCCCTTCTTTTAGTAACCCGAGTGGTGGAATTTTTTTATAGAATGACCTTGAGGGTAACATGTTGAGCATAGATCCAAATGCAGTTCATGCATCTGAATTCACCGAGTACATCGATATAGTCCTTACTCACAGATTGGCATGAAATTTGTAGTTGGAAGAGTTGTTCGTTAGGCAACGGTTCGAGAACAAGGTGGATTGTGTTTGCCATCAAATAGTGCAGCATGAAGGTGTCGATTTATTACAAGGTTGCAAAGTTTACAACGACATTATATGTTGGGGAAAGTTGGAGAGCTGACAGTGGGTATGGTTGGCGAGTTTGGGTTGCATTTATATAGAGGAATTAATAGTGGCAAATACGAAAATTTGAAGGGTGCCATATATGCATTGTTGCACATATGCATCAAGACCACCGAAAATTGGATGCCAAACGTGTCTGTAACTGCATCATGCCACTAGTGAAAGATAGCCCAACCATTCTTGAGTCGACATTAATTGCAAACATGCAAGCCCGATTCAAGTATAGAGTATTGTATAGGAAAGCATGATGGGCGAAATAAATGGCCATACAACAATTGTACGGTGACTAGTATGAGTCATTTAATGAACTTCAAGGGTGGTTTTCAGTGATGATAGAGTATGTGCCTGGAACTATCTTAGGCTTGCAAACGTTGCCTTATAGAGGCCCGAATAGACAACTTTAACTGAGGAGAAGAATTTTTTCTGATTGTTCTGGATGTTCGATCCGTGTGTTAGGGCCTTCACCCATTGCAAACCTCTTGTGCAGGTTGATGGAACGCGGCTTTATGGAAAATACATGCAGATACTGCTGATAACGGTTGCACAAGACAGTAGCTAAAACGTACTATCGATCACCTTCACCATCATGGAGTCAAACAACTCCAAATCGTTTGAATTTTTCATTAGGAACTTTGTGGAGGCTTGTTTTTAGGAAAGAAAAAATTTGTGTTGTCTCCAATAGATCTAAGGGCCTTGTTGTTGCGATTTGGCAATCCGAGGTTTCGTAGAGGTCCATCTATTACATTCACGACATCGTTGTCAACTTTCACAAAGAGTACTAGAATAAAGACTAGAGTAAACAAATTGTGAACATCGGTAAAAATATAGTATTTAAATTTTTATTTGTAAATATTTCGAGTTCATTTACTAAAAGAGGTGGTAACGTGTTTTATCGGAATACATACATAAGGTATGAGATGGAACCACACTGATTCAAACATAAGCTGGCGAGGTTGGAGGCGGGGTTTGATCCTTCTTTCAGACAGTGGTTGGGTAACATGGAGTTATGGCAATGGGTTCAATGTTTTGATTATGGGTATCGATATGGTCATATGACGACTAACCTCATGGAGGTCATTAACTTCATTTTGAGGCATATGCATCACTTGCCAATTTCATCAATTTTCTCAGCCACATTTTATAGGCTAACAACCTTTATGCCAAAAATGGGTTTGAGACAAGCAAAACATATGGAGGCCAAACACGTGCAATCGAAGGTGTAAGGAATGCCATGGAAGAGAACGCTCGGAGGGCGAGGTCGATGAATGAAGAACTTTGTACCCGAAACTTGGAAATCGAGTAATAGAGTGCATCGACCATCGATCGGGGATCCTGTAAAGGTCTTATGAAGTTGATCTCCAGAACAGGTGGTTTGAGTGCGAGAGGTTCCAAACACTACGATATCCGTGTGCGCATGCGATTGCAGCGTGTGCAACCTTCATTTTGAATGTCGAACAATATATCGACGATGTGTGCATCCTTGAACGTACATTGCATATTTGGGGTAACGAGTTCCCCGAATTGAAGGATGTATCGACATGGAAAGTGCAACCGCCTGCGTTCAAGATGTTGCCAAATAGGTTACTACGTAGGAAACTCAAATGTTGGCTGAAAACGACGAAGATTTGAAATGACATGGATATCAGAGAAAAGCACAATCCAAAGCATTGCACCATATGTAGAACAGTCAGCCACAACCAATGCTTGTGTAAATTAAATGATGTACCCAATGCTTGCATTTATGGTCTTCTGGAAATGAAATTTGTTTTGTTTTTATTCAATAACATTACTGTTTAATTTTAGCTAAAGTCTTTAGTATTAAGTTTTTATTTAATTGATTGTAATTGAACCAATACATTGAATGAATGAGAACAATTTAGAGAAATTGATCGCATGTATCATTATTCACAGTGAATGTGTGTTCTCGCTATGAGTTAGAGATGATTTAGAGATTAAATTAATATTTTCGAATTATTATTTAATTGATCGTAATTAAATAATTGAAGTTCAATGTAAAAATTATATTAATTAGTTATCACAATTTTATTGAACAAGATAATTAAATTTATTTACTCATAGATTGTATTATAGTGAAGTCATCATGACTTTAATGGAATTGTAATTAAGTAGAAAAAATAATTTAATTAAATAAAATAAATTAATTAATAGTTTGAGAATAAAAATATTATTGTTGGGTTAAATAATTTTATGAGCTAGCTAAAAGTTCAAATAACAGTATAAAATATATGAAACATGTCCACTAGGCCCATTTGACATATGATGGCGGTAACCTAGGTTCCAAGGGGGGGACTGTCGCATACCTCCTTATAATCCTAGTGAGATTATGTATTTTCAGTTAAAATATTATTATTTTATTATCACTTGTTTTAATTTTTTTGTTTTTTTCTCTATAATTTGAGATTACGAGTTATGTCAAAATAACACTATTTGAGCGCAGTTACTCTGTCAGAATTTAGTAAGACCTTCTTTTCAAGTAAATTCTATTTTTGAAGAGAACTTCTATTAGATTTTTAGCTGATAGAAAGAATTAATTTTCTTTGCAAGAAAATTAATAAGTTTTCATTGAATTATTAGTTCGTGAATTTAGATCTCATTCTTTAAGTAATTTGACGTTCGAAAATAACGAAAAAGATCGTGTTGATAAAAAGTCGATAAGCGACTAAATTCGCTCAACCAAAAATACACACTAATTTAATAAAAGTTGATTACTATAATTAACATAAAAACTTGATTTTTAGAAAAAAAAATATTAATTCCCCACTGCCCAACAGATATGGTCTTTAAATCGAATTTTTCCAACAACATTAAATTATCATCCTATTTGAAGAGCTGCTATGGCACTACCATCCTATTCGAAGAACTCTGCAAACTAAGAAAACACAACTTCGTTAATATCTCGAATAAAATTGACTATGTTACCGCAAAGGGGCTAATGGTCTCAAATAAAGAGGCATCTATGGCATTACAATCCTATTTGAAGAGTTCTGTAAAGTGAGAAAGCACAACGTTACTAATATCTCGAATAGAATTGACCATGTTACCATAACCATCTTTAATGCCCTTGATTCAATTCTTTTTCCTTCAAGAATTAGCTCATTAATATCACGGTTGAGCCTTCTTTCTTGGGTACTTTTATTTTGTGGTGGAATTTCGATGAACTTATTCATTTGTATAGCCACGTGTGAAGGAACTTACCGAGGTTGATGACCCATATGTGTTTAAGCTTTTGCTAGTGGGAAAAAGTACGGCTCATATTGGTAGGAGTTTGGGTGGCAATGATATTATTTTAAGTTTTGAAAATTTAAACGGCTTTTTTGTACAGATAGTGTATTTATTTGTGTTTAGTGTAAAAACAGTGATAATAGTGAGATTAAGTATCGTAACGATATTGTAACGTGAGACAAAAAAAAAAGTTAAACATACCTCACTGTAAATAATATCCATTCAATGGGACCCTTAACATTATTGGGTTCAAATGAAGTTTTGAAACTAGCCACCGTTTGGGAGCTTTAACAAGATATTTGTGGAGCTTTTAATACTTCTATTGAGGTTGATAATGTTGATTCTTCTATTGCAACACTACCTCGGAGAGAAGATGTCCGTAATGGCTCCGAGCTTTCAAAAGGAGACTATTATTTGATGGTTATGGACATGTTTAGGGCCAGCCGATGGGATGTTTTGAAGTTTTCAGGGCAAACTAGACAGCTGAATTGGTAGTTTGGGTTCTTGGTTAACTATTTAGGGTTAGTTTGAATTGTATAGGCCTATCATAGAAACGTCAGTTTTTATTTATATCTTTGGATTAACAATAATTTGAGAAACATAAATTTCTAAATAAAAGATAAAAGAAACAAATCATAAAATATATTAAAGAAAATCAGTTGAACAAAGAAACTAAATAGATATATCAGAAGAGTTGAAAGCTTCTTTGTTTCTGTGTATCATCGTTTCTTTGCAGCTTCTTCACCATATTCATATCCGAGAGTTCAGAAATGAAGCTGAGTAAGATATTAAAATTGGGAGAAAAAACTTGAACTTTTGGTGGGAGCTCCTTTGAGAGGGAGGCAACAACAAATAACTAGGCTTCTTTTTTCATCCCTATTTTCAAAGATTTCAAAAGAAAGAAAGAACCCTTATAACCATTCAAATCCATAAAAGAAAAACCACCTCTGGCTTTACTCTCTTCATCACCCTCTGAATTTATAAGGATGAGTACGTAGGAGGGAAGAAATATGAAGTGATGATAGTGAATATTGACCACCCCCACCAGATTTTGTTCGCTGTAAGCCACGTAGTTGCAAGCTGTATGTCTTTACTTGCCCTTTCTCTTGGTTTTTGCCTTTTTGACCATTAGGCCATGCATAGCATTAATGAATAAGGTGCCTGCTGCCCTTATTGGTATATGTGTTTTTTACTTTTCACGTACATTTTATAATATATATTCGAGATTTATAGTTGTTTTTTTTTTCAATAATGCTATTTTTAAGTTTTGAATTTTCGGTTTTTTTTCTAAAGAGTGCAATAAATGGTGAAGCTAAGTAAAGGTCAGGGGTGATGACCTTCTCAAAGTTTAAAATTTTTACAATTTAAATATTTGTAGTTATACTATGTTTTTTATAAAAATATAAGTAGGTTTCTCAAAACTTAAGATTTTTGTAATTTTTTAAAAATATTATTTTTTTGAATCGATTGTTATGGTAAAATAATGATTCTTTTTTCTTCTTTTGAATCGATTGTTAATATGTTTAAATGAATGTTATGTTGGAATATTACTTTTTTTGAATTGACTATTTATACGTTTAAATCGATTGTTATGTAACACATCTAATTTTAGTTTGATCCCTTCAAAATTAACATCCTAGCTCCACCATTAAATGCAATATGTCTTACCACTGCACCTAATACTTGTTGATATTTTATTTTTATTTATATGTAATTTGTCAAATACACATAATATATTTTTGATTTTGAGATAATTTAACTTTTAGGAAGTTACAAATATATTATAAATACATTTACAATTTCAATTAAAAATAATACATTTATAATTATATTTTGATAACTACTACAAAAATATATGTTTATATGATTACTGATATAAACAATAATTTGTTTTTTAGGTTTTTTATTCTATAGTGAACCAAGTGGGAGAAGATGAGGAATTTTAAAAACGCATTTTTTTGTAATAAGATATAAAATGCATCAATTACGAGTTAACAGGCATTAGGGTTGGATGGCAGAAAACGTCTATTTATTCGTATTAGATCATCAACTAATGTAAGAATAACACGAAACATTCTCGCGCCAATGAAAAAAACCTTTCATCAAATCAATTAAAGTATCAGTAACCGAATTCAAAATTAAATTTGAAGTGTTAGAAATTTGGTTTTGAAATTATTCTTAAAATTAAAATTTTGTTTAATTTACTTTTGAATATTTAAAATTCTTCATTAAATGAAATCATTTAACTATTTAGAAATCCAAATAGATAATAGAATACCTAACTCTTGATCTCATGAGAACTAATAATTGGATTGTAAAGTTATAGTGGTGAGTAATTAAGATTGAACACTGAATCTGAGAGGCTACTCCAACTAATATTTGATCAAACTTCAGTCTCAAATAATTAAGACTGGAAATTTACTCCACGCTGAAAAAGTTTAAAAAGGACATGAGCAAAAGAGGGGAGGGGAAGGCTGCAGGGCTAAGGACTGCATATTTTGCAATGATATGAATGGAAGGATCAGCTTTTATGTTCTAAAAGGAAAATGCACCCAGTTTTAGTTCTCATTGACTGAAAGTTTGATAATGATGCACTAACAGTTAATAATGGGACCCTATCTTTCCTTTCCTCAGAGAAGTTAAAATTAAATTATAATTTTTATGATAATAAAAATATAATTTTTAAAAGATTAAATTAAAATTTTATTATTTTTAGGGTCAAAATGTAATTTTATTTTTATTAATTTAAAATTTTAAAAATTTTAAAAGATCTAAATGAAATTTTTTTTATTTTAGGGGGTTCGGGGTCCCGCCAACCCCCTTAGATTCGTTTGTGGTGGCTTGTTAGGACTTTGAGATGTAAAGGAACCTTATACCATTAAAATTGTGAGGTAAGAAATTAAAAATATATATATAGTCGTTAAACTATTTAGGGGTGAGCAAAATTCGATTCGATTCGAAAAATTTGATAAAAAAATTAAATTTTTAATTAAATAGCTCGAGTTATTTAGATCAACTCAAAAAAAAAAAATTTTTGGTTTAACTCGAATATGAATTACACAATTTGAGTTATTTGAAAATCCGAATAAAAAAGGCAAAACTACATCGTTTTGATAAATGTTTACCTATTAAGTTAAAAGGCAAAATTATTATATTGTTTATATTGTTAAATAATCTTGTATTTCGTTTACTAGTTAAATAATTGGTTCATATAAACACAATATTGAGTATAAATAATAAGACTCGTTAACTCGACTCGACTTGAATCGAAATTTTTTGACTCGACTCGATTCCATTCAATTCAAAAAGGGATAATGCCAGTTTTCATCCCCAGTACTTTGACACTTGTCTTAATGTGGTATCTAAAGTTTCAAAATGTTCAATGTGGTACATGAAGTTTAATTCTGTTACACAATCTGGTACCTGTCGGCAACGCTATTAACTTCTAACTGATTTTGCCACATGGACCAATTATGTGTCTATACGTGGTACTGGGCAAGCTGAAGGGGTAGCTGCATGGGCAGATTAGGGAAGGGTTGTTTTGCAATTTTCCCTTCCCCCACTTTTTCATCTGGATTTGAAATAAATAAAAAATTAATTTTAAAAATACAAACCGTCTCTCTGCCTCAACTGTTTATGTTCTCTCAACCCAAAACCAAACAACCTTTTCATTTTATTCTTTGTCTGCTTCGTTTGTTCATTGTTTTACCTTGGAAAAGTTTTCTTATTCTCTTCCCAATCTGCTTCTTTCATCTGGGTCTTTCGTTCGTAGTGGTTTCATTTGTCATTGATCGTATCATATTGTCTTCTGCTTACAGTCGATAACCATACTCACTTTCAGATTTTTGAATGATTAAGGTTTATTTTATATTTGTCTTGTGGATTTTTTTAACGATGAAAGAATGTTTTTAATTATGGTTTTAGCAATAAATGGATTTGTGTTTGTTTCGAATGACTATGGTTTTAAAAAGATAAGGATTTCTGTTAGTTTCGAAATTTTTGGAGTTTTTTGATTAAGGAATCGTTTTTGAAAAATAAATTTTCATAGTTGTGGTCTAAAACCCAGTGGATAGGGGTACAATGTGAGTATATTTGATTATTTCTAACCGTATGATTATTTTTGTTTGCAGGTTCGGTTGACGGTTCGTTTTCTAGACTAATCTATTGTTGAATAATCAAAGGTAAGTCATTAGTTCGTTTGTCTTTCCTGAATATGTTGATATTATATGGTTGATGACAGTTGGGATGGACATGAAGTTGACTGTTGGAGTTATATTTATTATTGTTCATATCTATTTTTGTTTAAGTGATCAGTTCGTTTGCTATGATATGATTCATGACTGTTTGGATGGACATGGAGTTGAGTGTTGTAGTTATATTTGTTATTGTTCATGAATGTTTTTATTTTGTTATGGTTTTCAATTTTGAAAGTATGACTTCTGTAAATGCCGTATGTTGTTGACTTCTGTAAAAAAGAAACAGAAATAGACTTGTTGAGTTCTTTAGTACTTGAAAACAATATACAACATGTGACTTGAAGATCTTGAAATCTTTAAAATTTAAAAATAAAGTAGCTACTATTTAGGGTTTCAAAAAAAAAGAAGAAATAAGAGAAAGTTTAAAAAATTTTGAAATAAGAAAAGGTTTAAAAAAAATTGAGATTTTAAAAATTTCAATTTAAAATTTGAAAAGAAAATGTAAACTGTGGTAGAAGAAAAGTAAAATTTCAAAATTCAACACTGTGAGTAAGCTGTAAACATTAAAAATTTAAAAATCATAAATCTCTTAACATTTTGGACCACCTATAAAAAAATAATATGTAAAAAAATGTAAACTGTGTGAAAAGAGAAAATATGTTGAAAAGTGAGAAAATTACAGTGTAAAATGAAAATTTGCTGATAAGAATGAAAATTTTGAGAATTTGCTGAAACTGTTAAAGAATTCCACATATTGAAACATGTGTCAAAAATTCAAAATATGAAAAAATTTGTAAATAATCTTAAAAGATATTAAAAATTTGAGAAATTAAAAATTACAGTTTAAAATATGTAAAAAAATATAAAAGGGAAATGAAAAGTAAAATTTACTGATTTCAATAGGGTTGATAAGTATGAAAAATTAGAGGGTTTAACAATGTAAAGTTTATATGAAGAAAAGTAAAAATTGCATATTTAACAAAATTCAATAAGGTTGAAGGCATTAAAAATTTGAAAATCTAACAATGTTAAAATGTATACTGTGTTAAAATATTTTAAAATATTAAAAAATAACAGTAAAAAAATGGAAAAATTGTAAACTGTGTTAAAATAAAAGATTTGTTAAATTTATATATTAAAAAATACAGTTTAAAAAATTGCTCTTAAAAATTGTTAAAGAAATTAACAAATTCAAAAATCTGTGAAATTTAAATATTTTTTAATGTGGTTGAATGAATTGTAGATTATCTTCTAACTTTTCTGACTAATGTACGTACAGTTAACAATGTCCTTCACTAAACTCCCCATTCATGTGCTTTTAGGTGGCATCCTCGTAGAAAATCCAAAATTAAAGTATATAAGGGGTGAAGTTATGATTTGGGATATAGACTCTAACTTTGTTTCTCTTGGTGTTATAAATGAAATGGTAGTTGAAGCAAGGCACAACAATGTCAATAAGGGTTACTACTTGAGACCAGGGTGTAGTTTTGAGGAGGGTTTAGTTAGCTGTTGGGATAACATGTCATTTAATGAGATGATTTATGACTTGTTAGAAACTGGTTTAGTACATGGTTATGTTGAACACAATGTTGATTTGCCTGGTTTTAATGAGGACCCACTAAGGTTGCCACCTATTCTTGAGTCAAAATCCAGGGGGATAATATTAACTTAGATGAGGGTTTAGATAAGGGCAATCCTATCAATAGCATGCCAGATATAGGAGAGGGTTTAGATAATAATAACTTAGGTGGGACCATTAAGTTTGTTGGTGTGAATATAAACTTGGTAGATGAGGAATTAGGACATCAGTGTGGTGGTGAAGCTTTTCGACAGGGAGGGGAGGAAGTTGTTCCAGAGGGAGATAGAGAGGAAGCTATTCCAGAGGGAGATAAAGAGGGAGCTATTCTAGAGGGAGATAAGGAGGAAGCTGTTCTAGAGGGAGATAGTGATAGTGATCCTCTAAGAAATTTCGATTGGGTAAGTGACAAAGAAGATGGTGAGATACAACAAATTAATAAAGATTTTAGATATTTTAAACAACAAAAAATAGGGAGGAATCTGAAGAAGGGAGAGATACCTGTTGAGGTAGATTTTGAGGATTTGCTTCGAGTGGTAAAAAAAGAAGAGTCGCTAGGAAAGGAAGATCAGTAAATGAGAGTAGTGGGGGTGGGGCTAGTAGTGAAATTGAGTATGTTAAGTCCTCTGCCTTAGGGTCTTATGAGTCAAGTGAGGAAGGAGACTTAGTATACAAGAAGCCTATGAAGGTTTACTTTGACACCAGTGATTCAATTCCCCATTTTCAGGTAGGTTTAATTTTTGAGGGTCATAAACAGTTCAAAGAAGACCTTGATAAGTATACATTAGCCAATAGGTTTCATTTTAGTTTTGTTTGAAATGAAAATACTAGAACTAGGGCTAAATGTAGGGGAGAGGGCTGCCCTTGGGTAATTTATGTTAGGGTAGATAATAAGGATGACCTATATAAGGTTAAAACCTTTAAAAATAATCATACTTGCTCTGTAACCTTCAAGAACTCTAGGGCCACCTACAAATCCATAGCTAAACATTTTTGCCTAAACTTCGAATTATCCCTGACTTGAAATTGATTGAGATGATGAGATTAGCTAAGGAGGAACTTAGACTAGATATCTCTCACGGGGTTTGTAGAAGGGCAAGGGAATTAGCAAAATTTGAGATTTTTGGGAGGTATGAGTATGGGTTTAAGAAGCTCTTTGATTATGCCAATGCATTAAGGTTGGCTGAAAAAGAAGACACTTTTGAAATGGTTGAGAGACCTACCCCTAACCATATCCTTATGTTTAAGAGGTTCTATATCTGTTTTAGTGCAATGCAAAAAGAGTTTAGGGAGTGCTGTAAGCCATTTGTATGCTTGGATGGGTGTTATTTGAAGGGTATGTTGAAGGGTGAGTTACTTGTTGCTGTTGGGAGAGATGGCAACAGTCAAATGTATCCCATAGCTTGGGCTCTCGTTGAGAGTGAAACCAAGCATAGCTGGGGATGGTTTCTAGAGAATCTAAGGAGGGATCTCCATATGTTCGATGGGCTGAAGTTCACTGTAATGAGTGATATGCAAAAGGAAGTGTTCTTTACCTACTGTTGTTTTGCAAATACTTCCATTATTGATTCATTCACTATTGTTTTGCAAAAGGGTTTAGTTGAATCTGTAGTAGCTATACTGAGTATATATTTTGTGCGAGGCATTGGTTTGCCATATGGAAAAGAGAACACAAAACTTTTGAGCTCCACAAACTATTCTAAAGATGCAGCAAGTCAGCCACTGAGCTGACTTTAGACTTAATGTTACTGCAATTGGTGATGTTAAAGCTAGAGCAGTGCTGGATATTCTTAAAAAAGTCCTATCCACTGGTCTAAGGCCTTTTTTCTCAACTAGGTCATTGTGTTACTTAGTTGACAACAATTTAGCTTAAGCATTTAATGCTAGGTTGATTTAAGTTAGACACATGTTTGTTATTTCTAAGTTTGAGCATATTTAGGCATTAAATAATGCAATGGATTGTAAATAACCTTACTGCATGCATTAAATGGTCTAAACCTGTCTGTCAAAAAATTTGTGAAAAAATTGAGTATTTTTTAGACCTTAATGGTTACTGTGAAGTCTTGTGGAATGGATCTGAGGTGTTTCAGGTCAAATGTCATGGTAATACTTTTGTGGTTGACCTAGAAGGACATAAGTGTACATGTAAAGTTTGGGATCTAACTCGTGTACCATGTATTTCGATGGAAAAAACACAATGTTGATGGTTATATTGCTGATGTTTATAAGAAACAGTATATGAGAAACTATACCAGTTTCGAGTCCCACCACTTGAGGGTGAAAAGTTTTGGCCCCAAACAAATTTGGGGAATATCGATCCACCATTGTCAAGGAAGCTTCCAAGAAGGCCAAAAAAGAAGAGGATCAGAGAAGAAGGGGAAGGAGATGGGACACACCTATCTAGGAAGGGTACGAGAATGAAATGTAAACTGTGTTCAAGTTGGGACATAACTCAAGGATCATTCCGACAAAAAAATCTGCAAATGTAAGTTAACTTACCTATTTTTTTTCTCTTTACATTGTAGCAAGTGTAATAACTGAATCTGACTCCTTAAATTGTTTCACAGGTTGAATGCAACTCCAATACAACTCAGTCAACTCTCAAGGTCTTGAACATTTACAATTCGAGGTAATTTAACAATTAAATGCTATACCATTTCTTAATGTTTATAATAAATTTTTAACACTTATTTCTTTAAGGACATGATTGGTGATGTTCCACTTCATCAAGGGCTACATAGCCTGTTTGGGGTCAACAATAAAGCACCTATACCCACTCCTGCTACACCAACTTCACCTGTAACAACACAAACCACATCTCCTTCATGTGTAACATATCTTGCTACAACATCCACAACTGCTGCCACTCCAATTGAAGACCCTCTAGCCCCTTGATGGTATTTCAAATGACATAGATTTTCTCCCCAATTTAATGTTTTAATTGTCTCTTTTGTATTTCATTTAGCATGCATCATTAGCATTTTATACTTAGTTTCCATATATTCCAACTCATCGTTAGTTAGTTTAAATTATTGTTATTTTTATCTATTTTTATACTAATGTCGACGCAAGCAATCAATATATTGCGGCTTAATATTGTCAGCATAGGAACTCAATCTAGAAGCTTAATGCTGGATTAATACAGCCACAAGATTAGCTTGAAATTATGACCAAGAGATGTCATTGCATCGAAACTGAACTTTGAATGAGTAGAATTAAGCTGAATTCACAATTAGAAGCACCAATGCAGAAATTTCATAAATGTCGCTGCAATTATGATTTCAGAATGTGCCCAGTGATACAATGACAATCTGCAGATATTTGAAGAACACACTAGAACTACGTGAGTGCACAACTGTAATCTAACTAATTTTGACAACTACAAGATCTAGATCTGGATCTAAAAATAAAGGTTGCAACTTGCAACATTTTTGGAGTTTTTAAATAGATGACAAAGGATGAATAAATCATCAAGAGCGAAGGGATTTAATTCTAAAAATTCTGTGTGAATTGGAGATTTGAGCTGGAAATCGGGGAGATGATGAAGCAAGTCTGCAACCACTTCTGACGAGAGGTGCTTGATGTAGAGCAAGAGGAATAATTAGGAAGTAGGCCTAGTAGTCTAGAGATAGGAAGCTTCATTGTACTCTTTAATTCTTCTTAAATGATGATGGATTTTGATGATATTAAATGAACACGAGAGTGCCTTTTAATGTTAAATCATTTTGATTCTTATTTTACACTGCTTATCTGTTTATTCTTGGATCTAACCGCTTTAAGCACGAGAGTGAAATTGTAGTGCGTTGACATCGAGAGATGCGGTGATAGGTTGGGCTAACAAGTAAGTTAGGCGAGAGCTGCTTGGGATTGGGACAAACTCTAGTTACTTGTTCTTGAATACACATCGTTGCTCGTAATGAGAGGTGGAGTGATTGTGGATATTTAAGTCGGGATTAAGTAGATAGTTGTTGTTGGTAAGAACTCAAAGGGACTTCATTGTAGCGACATTCCATCTATATTTTACCTTGTCGACGCATCCAGCTTTGCGATTTAGCAAAATCAGTGAACCATTTCTGCCCTTCTACACTTGATCATATTTACATTTTTTTCATTTAAATATTCAGCACTCAATACTCAACACAATTAGATTTATTTTCAGTACACTAACATTTAACCTTTGAAGTTTAACTCTAGTTACATTAACATTCCTTATTATTTTAGTGTGTAGATCTGACGTAAATGCACTGACATCAGTACTCACATTACACTTAATTGCAGTATTAGTTACTTTGACATTTAAACATCAAGAACCCATTCCTCGTGGGATCGATATCCGAAAGAATTGTTCTATCAACTATACTTGCATCAACATGTGTCTGGTTGCACATTGCTGTGACGTAAAAACACCGATCAAGTTTTGGCGTCGTTGCCGGGGACTGGCGTTTGTTTGATGTTTACTTTTGTAGTTGCAGTTAATTCTACTTACTTAACTTTTAATCTTTACTAATATGTTATTACTTCTTTAATTGTTTTCTTTTTCAAATTTTTAGTTGTTGCATGTCCACAAGGAGAAATCCTAAGGACATTGTAAGCTTTGATTCGAAGCTTGAGAGGACACTTAAGAGGAGAAGGCAAGAACAATGAAAAATGGTCGGTAACAACAACAATAATAATTTGCCACCATTGCTGCCACAAAATGGAATTCCTCTAGTCCTTCCACAAATTGTTAACGATATACCACCACCACGTCCACAAGAAGAACAAGTGCAAAATAGGACAATAAGAGATTTTGTTATGCCTATACTCGATGATTTACAACCTGGGGTTGTAAGACCGACTATTTAAGCTGGTAATTTTGAATTAAAATCGGTGATGTTTCAGATACTCAACTAAAATGGGCAATATTTAGGTTTTCCGCATGAAGACATCTGGGAACATTTGAAATCATTTTTGCTTATTTGTGCATCCTTCAGTCAACATGCTGTCCCTAATGATGCCTTAAAAATGCAATTATTTTCTTATTCGTTGTAGGGCAAAGTAAGAACATGGTTCTTGGGATTGCCGGTAGGATCAATTACATCTTGTAATTCGTTAGCAACACAGTTCGTTTTGCATTTCAATCCGTTGACAATGAACGCAAGGTTGAGAAATGAAATTACTGCATATCATCAGTTGGATGATGAGAATTTACATACAACTTGGGAGTGTTATAAAACATTGTTTCGACGCTGCCCAATGCAAGGAATTCAGCAAGAGACCTAGATTGAAATATTTTACAACGGTTTGAATGCTCAGACAAGGAACCTTGTCGACGCACCAGCTAATGGTCCCTTGTTAGATTGTACATGCAATGAAGCTGTAAGAATTCTAGAGAGGATTGCTCAGAACGACTACCAATATCTTATTTCTTGTTCTGCACAAGTAAAAACTAACCTTGGAGTTTTTGAGTTAGATGCTATTTCTGCTTTGTCAGCGCAGGTATCCTCATTGGCCAATATTATAAAGAATATGAAAGGAACAAATGACGTTGCTCCTATTCATGTGGCCTAGAAATTGGATGCACTGATATTTTCTTGTGAAATCTGTAGAGACAATCATAGTTATGATGACTTCCTACAACATGCAGAAAATACTTTCTACGTAAATAACATCAGGGGAGGTTCATTTGGTAACTCATACAACAACTGATCTCAACAACCTTGGGGGAATCAAGATGCTTCTACATTCAGATATGAAAATTCCTCAAATCAAGAGAGTTACAATAACAATTCAGCAGTAGAATTATCATAACTTGCAAGTAAATTCTCAATCTGAACAAATGCAGTCACATAATCAGATGCAACCACAATGTCAATTATAGTCACAACAGTCTGTGCTTCCACATATGCAAGGACAACATCATCAACATCAATAGCAGAAATTTTCTCAACCTAAGTCAGACCCTATGGCTGCTCATGAGGTAATGATGCATGAGCATATCACACAAATTGAAGCAATAGTGCAAGGCAACACTTCCTCCATTAAAGCATTGGAAGCCCAACTAGGGCAGTTGACTTCTAATTTAAGTACAAGGTTACCAGACACTCTGCTTAGTGATATTGAGAATCCTACGCAGAGGGGGAAGAAGCATTGCAAAGCAATCACGCTGAGGAGTGGCAAGCAAATGATGAGACCAAGTAGTTCTGGCTAAGACCATGTCGATGCATTTGAACCACAACAACAAGAAGAAGATGCAACTAAAGAAAGTCAAGCAAAAGAAAATGAAGAGGAACCAACTGTAGTGCCATCTATGCCTACAGTTTGCCTAACTAAGTTGTTAACACAACTGCCAATATCGATACCACCGGGTTTTCCACAACAACCCAATGTTACAATACCTTTACCATTTTCGTAAAGATTTAAAGAGAAAGTCAATGACAAAGAATATCAAAAGTTTGGTTCTACTTTGAAACAATTGCACATTAATATACCTCTAATAGATGGTCTTGTGCAGATACCCAGTTATGGGAAATACATGAAAGAGCTGTTGTCAAAGAAAAAGAAATTGTCTGACATTGAGACGATTGCGCTCACACAGGGGTGCAGCGTTGTGCTTACAAATCAGTTGCCAACCAAAATGAAAGATCCTGGCAGCTTCACAATCCCATGCTCCATTGGGAATCATTATTTAGGTAAGCTTTATGTGATTTTGGAGCAAGTATTAATCTTATGCCTCAGTTTACTTTCAAGAAATTAGGAATAGGTTCGATGAAGCCCACTACGGTGACATTGCAACTTGTAGATAGATCCTTAGCATAACCAGAAGGCCAAATCAAAGACATCCTTATCAGGTTGATAAACTTATGTTCCCTGCTGATTTTATAATCCTATATTGCAAAGCAGATAAGGAAGTGCCCATTATCTTGAGGCGACAATTTCTAGCAACGGGACGCACATTGATCAACGTATTCAAGGGAGAACTTATCATGCATCATAATGATGAGCATGTGACCTTTAGTGTGTTTGAGGCATCTCCACTAGGAGTAAAGATCAATGTCACCACATCGATGTGCTAGATGAAATCATTTTGGACGAATTTAATGCAAGGAGTTCAGCAATGTTGGATGAAGATGTGGTGACATTCACTAAGGAAATCCTAACTGATTATAGCGATAAAGAAGAGGTTAACAATTGTGAGCTGAGATAGAATTGGCAATTGGAATCTTTGGATTTGTTTAACAAGACAATTCCAATGTTTAAACCATCTATTGAGCAAGCTCTTACCTTGGAGTTGAAGCAATTTCCAACACATTTCAAGTATGTTTTTCTTGGTGACAACGAGACACTACCTGTTATTGTCAACGCATCCCTCGACCCAACGCAAGAAGATAAGCTCATCGCAATTATGAAAGAACACAAAAGAGCCATAGCCTAGTGCATCGCAGATATCAAAGGCATCAGTCCCTCTTTTTGCATGCATAAGATTAGGCTAGAAGATGAAAAGAAGCAATCAATTGAGCAGCAACGAAGACTCAATGAAAAAATGAAAGAAGTAGTGAAGAAGGAAATTATTAAATGGTTAGATGCGGACATTATATACCCTATTTTCGATAGTGATTGGGTGAGCTCGTTCAATGTGTGCCTAAAAAGAGTGGTTTCATAGTTGTGACCAATGACAAGAACGAGTTAATCCCTACTCGCATTGCAACTGGATGGCGAGTATGCATGGATTATCGACGACTGAATGCGGCCACAAAGAAGGACCATATTCCACTACCTTTCATCGATCAAATACTAGATAGGCTAATTGGTAAAGCTTATTATTGTTTCTTAGATGGTTACTGTAGATACGACCAAATTGCTATCACATCGGAGGATCAAGCAAAGACAAGGTTCACATGCCCTTTTGGAACATTTGCTTTCCGACGTTTGCCTTTTGGGTTGTGTAATATGCCAACAACATTTCAGAAGTATATTATGGCAATATTTTTGGACATGATCGAGGATTCCTTAGAGGTATTCTTGGATGATTTTTCTGTCTATGGACAGAATTTCGACCAAAGCACTGACAATCTGGCGAGAGTCTTGAAGAGATGTGAGGACACAAATCTAGTTCTGAATTGGGAGAAATTCCACTTCATGACAACTGAAGGCATTGTTCTAGGGCATCGGATATCTTGTCAGGGCATTGAGGTTGATAAAGCAAAGGTAGAAATCATCAAAAATTTACCACCGCCCACCAACGTTAAAGCAATAAGAAGCTTTCTTGGACACGCTGGCTTTTATAGAAGATTCATTCGAGATTTCTCCAAGATAGCTAAACCATTATGCTCATTACTGGAGCAAAATAAATAGTTTGTGATTGATGACATCTATCTAGAAGCATTCATGACAATAAAGAAGCAGCTATTACAAGCCCCAATTATCGTTGCACCGGATTAGACACAATCGTTTGAACTAATGTGCGATGCAAGCAACTTTACTGTAGGAGCTGTCCTAGGCCAAAGAAAAGAAAAGGTATTTCATTCTATTTACTATGCTAGTAAAACCCTAACTGAAACGCAGGTTAATTACACCACGATTGAGAAGGAGTTGCTAGCAGTAGTCTTCGCATTTGACAAGTTTCGTTCTTATCTTGTCGACACAAAGACTACAGTTTTCACGGACCACTCAACGTTGAGATACCTTTTCAACAAAAAAGACACCAAATCTAGACTCATCAGATGGATAAAAAATTTGACGTTGAAATCAGAGATAGGAAAGGGTCTGAGAATCAGGTAACTAACCACTTGTCCCGACTTGAGGTAGGAAGTGAAGATGGGCAAATGTCCCAGATTGTCGAAGCATTTCTTGACGAGCAATTATTCTTTGTTGACGCATCACCATGGTATGCCGATATCGTCAATTATCTTATATGTGGGAAGCTACCCATGAGTGTTACTAGTCACAAGAAAATTAGGGTTATACGCGATGCTGCCAAATACCACTGGAATGAGCCATACCTATTCAAGGTATGCACTGACAATATCATTCGTCATTATGTACCTGAAGAAGAAATGATGTCAATCCTGCGACACTACCATGATGCCCTTTATGGAGGACATTTTGGTGGACCAAAGACTACTACTAAAGTCTTACAGTTAGGATTTTATTGGCCCACATTATTTCGAGATGCCCACAATTTTGCACAACAATGTGATCTTTGTTAACGTACTGGTCTATTTCTCGATGCAACGGGATGCTCCAACAACCCATCATAGAGGTAGAGCTCTTCGACGTCTGGGGTATAGAATTTATAGGACCATTTGCGAACTCTTTTGGAAATGTGTATATATTAGTGGCTGTTGATTACATCTTAAAGTGGATTGAAACTACTGTTGTGCCAAAAGACGATGCTCGGACGGTGTTGAAGTTCTTTCACACATACATCCTCACGAGATTTGGAACACTGAGAGTGTTGATAAGTGACCAAGGCACTCATTTCTATAATAATCAAGTGGCGACTGCATTAAAACAATATGGTGTGAAGCATCGTATGGCTACCACATATCACCCACAAACCAAAGGTCAAGTCGAAGTATCCAATTTTCAAATTAAAAGCATACTTGAGAAGGTGGTTAATCCATCTAGGAATGATTGGTCTGCACGACTACATGACACATTGTGGGCACTTCGCACTACCTACAAAACCCCGTTGAGAATGTCGTCATATCAACTAGTGTTTAGGAAGTCTTGTCACCTGCCTGTTGAACTTGAACATAAGGCCATGTGGGCAATCAAGCAGGTGAATTTGGACTATGATTTTGCTGGAAAGAAAAGACTGTTGGACATCACGAAATTAGAAGAAATCTGACACCATGCTTATAAGAATGCTAAGATATACAAGGAAAAGACAAAGAGATGGCATGACAACATTATCTTGCATCGACAATTTCATTTTGGTCAGTTGATACTTTTATTTAACTCACATTTAAAATTACATCTAGGAAAATTGCGATCAAGGTGGTCAGGTCCATTCAAAGTAGTCAAAACATTCCAAAGCGGTGCGGTGACAATCGAAAACCTAAAGGATGGAAAACAATTTAAAGTAAATGGCCAACGTCTTAAACATTATGTGAGCCCAAATTTTCGAGAACCAGACGGAGCTGTCAACCTGGTGACATTTTAAATAATGTCGATGCATTTCTTTATTTCCTATTATTTGTTTCACTTTTTGTTGTGTTGTTTCAGATTCTTAGCAGAAATAAAAATTCTCTTTTTGTCGACGCATTGAAGCACAAATTGTTGGTGCATTCTGCGATAGTCTAGAGAGAGTAAGCTTCGTTGTACTCTTTAATTCTTCTTAAATGATGATGGATTTTGATGATATTAAATGAACACGAGAGTGTCTTTTAATGTTAAATAATTTTGATTCTTATTTTACACTGCTTATCTATTTATTATTGGATCTAATCGCTTTAAGCATGAGAGTGAAATTGCAATGCGCCGACATCGAGCGATGCGATGACAGGTTGGGTTAACAAGTAAGTTAGGCGAGAGCTGATTGGGACTGAGACAAACTCCAGTTACTTGTTCTTGAATATACATCGTTGCTTGCACCAAGAGGTGGAGTGATTATGGATATTTAAGTCGGGATTAAGTAGAGAGTTGTTGTTGGTAAGAACTCATAGGGACTTCATTGCAGCGACATTCCATCTATGTTTTACCTTGTCGACGCATCCATCGTTGCGATTTAGCAGAATCAGTGTACCATTTCCTCCCTTCCACACTTGATCATATTTACATTTGATGCATTTAAATATTCAGCACTCGACACTCAACACTCAACACAATTGAATTTATTTTCAGTACACTGACATTTAACCTTTGAAGTTTAACTCTAATTGCATTGACACTCCTGATTATTTTAGTGTGCAGATCTGACATAAATGCACTGACATCAGTACTCACATTACACTTAATTGCAATATTAGTTGCTTCAACATTTAAACATCAAGAACCTATTCCTCGTGGGATTGATATCAGATAGAATTGTTCTATCAATTATACTTGTATCGACGTGTGTCTGCTTTCACATTACTATGACGTAAAAACACCGATCAAGTTTTTGTGATGGTATTTCAAATAACATAGATTTTCTCCCCAATTTAAAGTTTTAGCTGTCTCTTTTGTATTTCATTCAGCATGCATCATTAGCATTTTATACTTAGTTTCCATATTTTCCAACTCATTGTTAGTTAATTTAAATTCTTGTTATTTTTATCTATTTTTGTACTAATATCGACGCAAGCAGCCGATATATTACGTCTTAACATTGTCAGCGCAGGAACTCAGTTTAGATGCTTAATGCTAGACGAATACAGCCACAAGATCAACTGAAAATTGCGACCAAGAGATGTCGCCGCATTGAAACTAAACTTCAAATAAGTAGAATCAAGCTGAATTCACAGCTGGAAGCACCAATGCAGGAATTTCATAGATGTCGCTGCAATTATGATTTCAGAATGTGCCCAACGATGCAATAATCTGTAAATCTCTAAAGAACACACTAGAACTGCATGAGTGCACAGCTGTAATCTAACTAATTTTGTCAGCTACAAGATCTAGATCTGGATCTAAAAATGAAGGCTGAAACCTGTAACATTTTGGAGGTTATAAATAGACAAACAAAGGATGAAGAAATCATCAAGAGCGAAATTGAAGAGCTGATGAAGCAAGTCTGCATCCACTTCTTACGAAAGGTGCTTGATGTAGAGCAAGAGGAATAATTAGAGAGTAGGCCTAGTAGTCTAGAGATAGTTAGCTTCGTTGTACTCTTTAATTCTTCTTAAACGATGATGGATTTTGATAATATTAAACGAACACGAGAGTGTCTTTTAATGTTAAATCATTTTGATTCTTATTTTACACTGCTTATCTGTTTATTCTTGGATCTAAGTGAAATTTCAGTGCACCGACATCGAGAGGTGCGGTGACATGTTGGGTTAACAAGTAAGTTAGGCGAGAGCTGCTTGGGACTGGGACAAACTCCAGTTACTTGTTCTTGAATACACATCGTTGCTTGCACCGAGAGGTGGAGTGATTGTGGATATTTAAGTCGGGATTAAGTAGAGAGTTGTTGTTGGTAAGAACTCAAAGGGACTTCATTGTAATGACATTCCATCTATATTTTACCTTGTTGATGCATCCAACGTTGCGATTTAGCAGAATCAATGAACCATTTTTGCCCTTCTACACTTTATCATATTTACATTTTATGAATTTAAATATTCAGCACTCAACACTCAACACAATTGGATTTATTTTCAGTACACTGACATTTAACCTCTAAAGTTTAACTCTAATTGCATTGACATTCCTGATTATTTTAGTGTGTAGATCTGACATAAATGCACTAAAATCAGTACTCACATTACACTTAATTACAATATTAGTTGCTTCAACATTAAAACATCAAGAACCCATTCCTCGTGAGATCGATATCCGATAGAATTGTTCTGTCAAATATACTTGCATCGACGTGTATCATCTTGCACATTGTTGTGACGTAAAAACATCGATCACCCTTCTTTAGAAGCCACCACCAACACTAAAAAGGAAAGGTAAAGAGAAGCAGTTTGATACTTCTGTTGCCCCTCGAACAAGGTCAAGATCAAGGATGGAGGGTATGGGGGTATACTTCAATGAGAAGATAGGTGCCACTATTTTAAATGTAAGTCCAATACAACCTTTCATAATGTTATTAATTTATATGTTTAATGTTATGATATAATGTAACACTATGTTCCATTTGTCCTGGTAGCCTGGTATGAAGAGCCAAGTTATACTCTCCAAGCCTACTGCCAGTAAGAATGCAACTAAAGAAGTTGCCTCTACACCGGTACAAGTAGGAGGATCAACAGAATATACTCAAGTAAATATTTAACAGAATTTCGAAACCCATTAAGGTTGTTACATTATTTTCTCAAACTGATTTGTTTAACTTTGTATTGCTTTCATTTCAACAACTAAGGGATTACTAGCTCAACTTGGGTAAACAAAAAACCAACTTAGATGATGATATTCTCCTTACCACTCAAGAAAGTACCAGTGGGAGAAAGAAGCATAAGAAAGCCAAGTCAGCCCTTAAACCGACATCAAAACACCAGAAAATATGGAGGCCATGATCTGTTACATTTTGTATTCAAAGAACATTTAGTTGGGAACTTTTACTAGTTCCATTTTGTAAAATTTTTTACTTAAACACCTTCAGTTGGGAACTTGTGATGGTTCCATTTTGTATTTGAACTTTCTTATTTAAACTGTTGGATTAGACTGTTGTACTTAAACACCTTCAATTGAGAACTTTCTTCTTATGTATAAAACTTTGCCACACTTCTTATAATGGTTCTTCTTTTCATTCAACTATATTCCATACTACTTTCTCAACAAACAAATAAATAACCATACTAAGATAAACAAAACAAAACAATTTTTAACAATTCTTGTACTTAAATAGATTACATTATGTACTGTACAAAAAAAAAAAGCAAAAACACTAGTAAACCAAAATTATACATTTTAATAACACTATTTTTTTGAAACCAGTTCCTTATACTTCTTCCTCTCATTTTCTAGCCTTCTAATCTCCCTTAACAATTCTTTCAAGACACCATTTTCAGATTCAAATTCCCTATTCTCACCCACTAACGTCTCTATATTCTTTACCATATTTTCATGCTTTCTTACAAATTAATTAATTGGGTTACCAATGGAATCAACTCATTCAAAAAAATTGCAACCGAATACCTATAAAAAACACTTTAACAAGTTAAATAACAAACTAAAATCGGTAAAGGATGAAATTTTAAATTCTCAAATAATCCTACCCATTACCTCTTCATATTTCATGTAGCCAAAGAACATCCTTCTTGGATTTTTAGGTGTTCTTGACATTCGTATCTCAACCCTTAAACCATAAAAACATTTAACTTTATTATAGTGATTATTTGAGCTTGACTGAATCTTTGACCTTGAATGTGAGCTCCATACTCGAGGTTTCAAAACTGAAGAAGACCACCCTTTGTCCTTTCTTCCATCCATTTCAAAACCCTAAAACTAATAAAAAGAGAAAAAAAGAAAAGATAATAGAAAAAAGACAAACCTCAAGGAGAAAGAAGGGTTTTTATAATGGGTGTTTAAAATGTTAAAATATAATATACTTTATGTCAACAAACAATTAAAAAATAATGAAAAAGTGGGGGGGGGGGAAGGGCAAATTGTAAAACAACCCTTCCCTAATCTGCCCTGCAGCCACCCCTTCAGCCTACCCATTGCCACGTGTCGACACATAATTGGTCCACATGGCAAAATAAGTCAAAAATTAACAGCGTTACCGACAGGTACCGGATTGTGTAACGAAATTAAACTTCAGGTACCACATTGGACATTTTGAAACTTCAGGTACCAAATTAAGACAAGTGTTAAAGTACAGGGGTGAAAAATGGCATTATCCCATTCAAAAAATTTCAAATTGAGCTTGGTTGCTAATATAGATTTCGTCAACTCTACTAACTCAAAATTTTTTACTTGATTCGATCGAGTGCTTACCCCTAAAACTATTAGTAAACTTACGTTTAGGTTATTTAACTTAAAAAATTTATAAAATGAACATTGAACCATTAGAAAGTTTTCATTTAAGTCACTGGATGTTAAAATTGCTATAATATTGCCTTAGTTGTTTGCACCGCCTATACTAACCGAAAGCTCTCCTTCCCTTTCTCTTCTATTGATACATGCATGAATGTGGTAAAATTTATTAAATACCATTCTTTGAATGTGACAATTTTCAAGTTCGAAAAATCAGTTGACTTGTGATGTCTCATAGCATTTGAAGATCTATTTCTTATATTTGAAAAGCACTTTGAATCACTCGAGTTTGTGTTCGGGAGCTCAAGTTATGACCATTTTAGGTAAGGCTATGCAAGCATAATTTTTGAATGGGATTATTACAAAAATTACAAGTTTTAGGTTTTTAATTTGAGTTTAAATCGTTTTGGGTTCGTTTTTTAGGCTTAGTTTTTTTATTATATATGATCCCAATATTATATTTATTAGGTATTATATTATATTATTTATTTATTCCAAATTTAGGGTATTTTAAAGTATTTTTTGTTATTTATGAGTTTTATATTTTTTAGTCAAACAAGTAAGTTTAGTTTAAAATTACTTATTGTTTATATTTATTAATGTTTCAATATAGTTGTGTAACACCCTTACCTAGTCCGAGCGCCGAACCTGAGTTATAGGATGCTACAAAAAAAATACCAAATAATCACATGCAAATTATAGTTCGAATTCTCAATTAGTTATCAACATATCATATATATAATTAAGTTTAACATGTAGTTCAATAAATTTCAGGTTAATATCAAGCTTACGAAAGCTTAAAACCAATCGAGTATCAAATAGTAATCATTTTGAAACAAAAACAAAAAGTTAGGAAAAATCAGAAAACAAGTATCACACGGTCGTGTCCCCTGACCGTGTGGAAATGCTAAGGTCTTGTGGGATGGAACACACGGTTGTGTAGGCAAGCCATGCAATAGATTGATGTCATGTGGGGTTGGAGTCACATGGTCGTGTGAACGATCGTGTACACTAACCAACATCGTTTGGGTCAAAAGTGTAAATATTCAAAAATATGTCACACAACCGTGTAACAGATTGTGGCGTATGCACCAAAAATCAACCAAAACCTATAGGCCACACAGCTGTGTCATATGTCGTGTAAGGCACACAACCGTGTACTAGGCCATATGTACTTGAAAAATACCTTCCAGAACAAGTTATTTAACGTTAACTCACTTATACCATAAGCAACACATTATACCAATTCTTTACCATTTTAAAAGCATCAACTTAATACCAAAAACATCATTTTAAACAATCAACCTAACTACCTAACCAATATGCTACAATTGACACCTCAATCAATAATTCAAAACTAACCAAAAGATCATATTCAACCATACCAATATTCCTTCAATGACACCTCAAAATAACAAGCCAAATATGCAGCCATACAACCATTCAAACCATCTCACAATTGTTTTCATATTAACCTTATAACTTAAGCACTAGAACTACCAAATCATTTCAAGCATACATAAGCTTATAAATCACTTTATACACCTAACCACATCTTCTAATCACCATCTAAGCAAGTAAATATTCAAATAAACTACTCATTAAGAATTATATTTTCGTGATCATTACCATCACACACATATATACATATACATAATTCTCAAAATGCCATAAGAATCTAAAAAACATTAATTCCCAAATGATACCTTAGGTACATTCCATGACCAAAATTTAAAACATCACCAACGATTGAGTTCGGGATTGCCACTGAAAGTTATGTCAATGATCGAATTATAAAGTACCTAACCTGTGTACGAAAAACAAAACCGTATGTTGAGTATAACTCAATGGTATTTCTATAATCCAGATCTTACTTGCAATAATTGCATTTCATAATTATGAAATCTGGCAGTTGGATTTTAAAAAAACTTTCCATAATGGGAAACTGGAAGATGATGTTTACATGACACAACTTGAAGGTTTTGTCGATCTGAAAGTTACTGGAAAGATATGCAAGCTACAAAGATCCATTTATGGATTGAAGCAAGCTTTTTGAAGTTCGAATATTCATTTTAATGATACGAACAAAGAGGTTGGTTTTATAAAAAATGAGTATGAGCCTTGTGTTTACAACAAAGTTAGTGGGAACACTATTGCATTCTTGGTACTAAATGTAGATGGCATACTTATCATAGAAGATGACTACATTCTATTAAGACTTGGTTAGGAAGTAGGTTTTCTACATACATATTAGGAATAAAAATCTATAGAGATATATCAGAAGGACTCCTAAGTTTAAGCCAAAGTACATAGATAAAGCATTGAAAAGGTTTAACATGGAAGAATCTAAGAGAGGATTCTTACCTATGAGACATGGTATTTCACTCTCGAAGGAAATGTGTCCATCAACTCCATAAGAGAGAGAACTTATGAGCAAGATTTCAAATGCTTTGACTATTAGGCCTATCATGTATGTAACCGCCTCCATGTTATAGCAGGCCCAAAGACCAATCATGAGATGATTGTAATTACATACATTTCTTACATTGCTTATTAATATAAGGCATTGCCATTATTATTTTAGTTTTTTTTTGTGTACATAAATAAACTGAATTGTAATAAAGTCTTGAGAAAATATGATATATTTTGCAACATTCATTCTATTCAATACAGAAACAGGAAATCTGCATATGCAAATGCAAGGCCAACGCCTCAAAAAGACTAAAACTACTAATGCAGTCCATGGCTACTACAACAATATTCTAAGCAACATAACAAACCAAATAAAACAGAATCACAAACTCAAGGATCACCACCATGCCTTGAACGTCGCCTTATGATTAACCCCTGTAGACGCCAAAGCCATTGCCATTTCATTTCCACTCTATTGTGTAGCAGAAAATGAAACCTTGCCCACACATGAACGTCTTTTTTCCATTTCTAAAAATGAATCCATCAAGGACCAAGGTCTCTTATCTTTATTCTCTATCCAACCCTTGACCTAACTTCAATGATTATTGATCTAGAAACCTTCCAGCCCATCTTAACAAGAATTTCTAATTCTCTATTTATCGATTCAATTTCCGCTAAATTAGCATCCTTAACAGCTTACCAGGACCAGAGAATACAGCTCGCACAATACCTTTCCAATCTTTGAGAACACTCCACACCCCGTAGCTTCCTCAAAAGCCATTCCGCTCACATTGAACTTCAGCCACCTACTTAGAGGAAAACACCAATTCACCATGCCAGACTTTTTCTTTACATCCTCAAACCTGCATTCGGGAGGACTACACCACCATAATCTCTCTTGGATTTTAAATTCATCAAGAGAGGCCTAAATCCATAGTAATCCTCTCATTTTTTATTGGAATAAGAATGAATCCATAATGGAACCTTTCCTTCAAACACCATCGCATTCCTTACTAACCAAACTGTCCAACATGCAACTGCAATCACTATTAACCATAAACATTTCTTACTTCCTAACAACTTCACCTTAAAACATAAAGCATAAAAATCCTCAAAACCCCCTACAGGAATCCAACGCACTCCCCACCAGTTAAATATCATGCTCCAAAAGCTCACCACAAAATTGCATTTGAAAAACAAATGGTCTGCTCTTTCCTTCTCCCTTTCACACCATGGAAAAATATTTTGAAGATTTTGGATCTTTACCCTATAACCAAAAAATATTTTGTAAGAACTCTATCGATAGCTAGCAACCACAGGAAACTACAGACCCTAGAGGGAATTTTAATCTCCATATTTTATCAAAAGAGAACTTGTTGAATTCCCCCACTCCCACGCTCAGTAGACTAGTAAGCTTCTTTACTAAAAACTCCCCTTTGTCATCATGCATCCATACAATTCTATCTTCCTGTTCAGTGCAACACACCACGCACTTCACCATGTCAAGAAGTTTGCTAAGAGACCTTAATTCTCTATCCAACAGTGGCCTAACAAAGAATACATTCCATTTGTCATTAACAAAGCCACTGTCAACTAAGTAATTGGTTACCCTCCCATTTTTCAAATTTGCCAAGCGATACAACCTTGGAGATACCTCTTTTAATGGTCTATTATCACACCATATGTCCACCGAAAACAAAGTAGACTTTCCATTTCCAATCCTCCATCTAAACTCTATATGCCCCATCCATTTATCAATTATGCTTTCTTTAGATTTCTCCACTATCCCTCTCCATATATTCAACATTTCCTTAACTTTGTTCACTCTAAACCGCCATTGATGATAACTAGAGCCGTACTTTGCTAAAATAACTTCCTCCATAATGCTTATTTTCCAACCACAAAACGCCAACTCCATTTAGCCAGCAATGCTTTATTTTTTATTTCGAGATTCATCACACCAACACTTCCTACTTCCTTTGGACTGCATATCTGCTTCCACCTCACCTTTTCCATCCTCCTTTTATCATCAAAACTGCCCCAAAGAAAATTTCTTCTAATTTTATCAATATTTTTTATCACCGTCAACGACAATTGAAATAAAGACGTGAAGTAAATCGGTAAAGATGATAAGATCGCATTAATCAGAACTACCCTTGCAACCCAGAATAAAGATCTACATTTCCAACCTGATAGTTTCTTCCTAAATCTCTCAACCACCGCATCCCAAGTAGCTACTGTCCTTGGGTCTACTCCCAAAGGTATTTCAAAATAATTAAAAGGAAGTTCCCCAATTTTGCATCTACATAAAACTGCATGCGGAATAGAAATTCCTCCTTCACCCTAAAGCCACAATATATGAATTTTTAAAGTTGATGCTTAATCCCAAAAACATCTCAAAACAACGCAAGATATATTTCATGTTTTTCACAACCCTCTCATTTTCCTTCAAAAACAAAATTGTGTCGTTCGTGAATTGTAAATGAGATATATCTTGTCCAGGAGTTACTTCACGGATTCCTTCTGTAATGTAAAACTTCTATCACTAAAATGAACAAGAATGGTGATAAAGGATCTCCTTGTCGAAGTCCTCTTCCAAACCTAAACTTGTTTGTAGATGACACGTTTATTAAAACTACCGCTCTTATTGTTGTCACACACTCCATCATCCACCCAATCCATATCTCTCCAAACCCTATCTTTCGTAAGACTAATTCCAAAAAATCCCCTCGAATATAAACATATATGCTTTGGAAAAATCTAGTTTGAATATCAAATTACCCTCCATACCTTTTAACTTTTTCATCGATTGAATCACTTCATTGCGATTAGTATTTCATCGAAAATTTGTCTCCCCCTAATAAACACACATTGTGTCTCACTCACCACTTCACCAATAATCTCCCTTAATCTTCGAGATAGTACCTTTGCAACTATCTTGTACAGTGAGATTACTAGAAAAATTAGTCTAAAGTTCGAGATCTCATAAGGACTTTTTGATCTGGGAATGAGTGCTATGAATAAGGAATTAATAGATTTCACAAGTTTACTCGTTCTATGAAATTTCGACATCATACTAAATAGCTTATCTTTTACGAAATTCCAATGCTTTCGATAAAAACACATGTTGAATCTGTCCGGGCTAGGAGCTTTCGATTCGTTGCAACTTCAAACTGCTTCTTTGATTTCCTCCCATGAGAACGGTTCCTCCAATTTTCTAACCTCTTTTTCTTTCAAAATTCTAAAATTAAGCTCCAAGTCTATCTTCCATTACCTCGACTGACCATAAAAATGGTTCCTAAAGAACTCAAGAACTTTCTTCTTTAACTCCTTTGGTTCGCTACACCATACACTCCTAAATTTCATTTAATAAACTGTTTTCCTTTTTGCTTTTATCTTCACTATTATATGGAAAAAGTAGAGTTAGCATCTCCTTCCTTCAACCACATCATTCTAGATTTTTGTCTCTATAGCACTTCTTTAAATTTGATTGCTTCCCACAAATTGAAATTCAAGCTTTTAAGCTCCTCAAATTCTTTTTCATTAAACTTCCTATGGCCACTGATTGCGTCCATCTCTTTTATCCTGTCTTCACAATAAATTATTCTATCCTCCATCTTATTCCCATTACTACCATTCCATCTTTTTAGAGCTCCCTTTAGCTTTCTTAGCTTTGCTGCCAAATTCTCATATGCAATACTCATCTCAGCCTATTCTCTCTCGATCAACTCTGCACACTCCTTATCTTTAAGCCATGCATTAATAAATTTGAATGGTCTAGGTCTCTAATCCACTGAATCATTTCCTAGAAATAATGGGGTATGGTCTAAGATCGATCTTTTTAACCCCATATGTTGTAAGTCATTGAATTGCACCAACCAGAACTCGTCCAATAAAAATCTTTCAAGCCTACTTCTCTTATTATCTGGCCCAAACCATGTAAATTTCATCCCTAACAGCGGCAGATCGAAAAGTTTACAATTATTGATAAAGCTATTAAACTCTTATGAACCCTTCTCTAAGCCCTTACAGTTACTTCTTTCACTTCTGTATCGGACGACATTAAAATCCCCTTCTAAAATCCAAGGATTTTTAAATTGATTTCTTAAGTCATATAGTACACCTCAAAGAGTTTTCTACTCCGACACCTCATTGGGTGCATATCCATTTATTAACACAACATTCAAATTCTCCTATATCTATTTGCCTTCAATCACTAAAACTCTATTATCACTCCATTCTTTAGTAAACTCAAACTCTTCTTTTTCCCACATAGTCAACAACCCACCCGATCTTCCTTTTGCACCCACAAAGCTAAGATCACAATTCACATTCCCTCATAATTTCTTTATAAGCTCCACAGTCACCATTTCTAACTTTGTTTCCTACAGGAAACAAACATTCGCTTTAGACAAATGGATTAGTCTATTTACAAACACAACTTTCACCTCCGATCCAGTCCTCTTAAGTTCCAAGAGACAATTCTCATAACTCTAATTACACAGTATAAACCTTAATTCCAGCATACAAATTTAAAAAAGTGTAAAAAGACAATAGAAAACTCACCTTTGCCCCTTATTTAGTCTGCACTTATTCCCATCTCCTTCCCCAATCTACTATCCTTCTAGTTTGCAGATTTCGTCAATTACTTCCTCTTCATCCCTCTTATGCTAAATCCCAGCATCTTCCCACGCCCTTGTAGCTTCCTTCAAAATGACTCTTTTTTTATTACTGGTATCCGAGTCTGAGAGCGAGAGATTAACCATTTGTTTTCCACCTTAACTTTCAAATTTCCTTTGTCTTTCCTCTCCTCATGGTCCTTTTTTATTTCTTTCGACGATAGCTCATCGTTCTGAAGATCGCGTATAGAACGAATCCTCTTATTCAATGCCTTCTTCTTTCTATTCTTGGTTCTCTATGAAAATTCCACCTGAATTTCTTCCCTTTCAATCGATTCTTGAACCCTCTCCTCCTCTATTCTTTTGGGTGATGTTTCTAAAAAATTTGGGTCGGTTTCCTCCTTTTGAGTTTGCCTCACCTCTTCATATTATCCTACATTCCTCTTCATGTTATTTGTCTGATCAAGCCCTTCCTCTAGATCCACATGGGATAACAAGCCCATGTTAATTAAGTCCTCCTTAGCCCTATCCACTATCTTGCACCCAGCCTCTTCCCCACCGATTCCAACCCATTGCTTTCATTAAAAATTCCTTCTTTATCTAATAATAAAACCGAAAAATCTTGACATTCCTTTTCTTTGGCACCATCCTCAACACTGATTGCATTTAATGTTTCCACCATGACATTTGGACTATCCTCCGGAGAATGGATCGATTTTGAGTTTGTCTCTCACCCATCTACTAGAGATTCCCCTTCCTCTTCCTCCGACTGTCCTTTGTTCTTCCTTATCTCATTTTTTCCCACTTCTATCAACCCTTTTTCTTTTATCCTGATAGGAAAGCACCCATCCCCAACCTCCATCAATACTAATTCCTCAATCGCATGTGGTTGAGATATTGATATTAGCATTTCAACCATCTCAAAGCTTACTGTGTTCTTCCTATCATCCTCCATAGAATCAAGTTTCCCTATAACTCTACTACCCTTTTGAAAGTCTTGTAGTTCCAGCAATGCAATGGAACTTTTGCTACCTCGATCCAAGCTACTCTCTCCATCATTAAGCTATTTTCCGACCATGGAACGATATTTGTGAAACATTCCTTCAAGTATGCCTAGTTCTTTTGTTTTAACAACTCCATCAACTCCTCATCCGACACCACTAATAAGAAAAACCTTCCTTGAATTCTCTTGATAGTGATCCCTGATCGCGCTATGAACGCCACAGTAATTTGTGCAAGGGAACACTGTTAATGCAAGTATAATAGATAGATGTAAATCTATCGGATATCGATCCCACAGGGATGGTTGTTTATGTTTATAATTGTCGAAGTAATGAAAGTTAAAACAAAAGAGATTGTGATGAATAATGTCGGAGCAATAAAATAAAAAAATGCAGTAGAGAAATGAGAATAATTTGTCGAAGCAATTTAAGGAAATTTAAGAAGTAAAATAGTAATAATGAGATGAGGTTCCTTGACTTGAAAAGTTGGTAAAAAGCTAAATGTGATCACAAGGTTAATAATAGATAAATTGTCGCCACAATTAAGCACAATGAAATCTTACCAACCTTGACTTCCCAGTTTATCAAAGACTCAAATGCTCACACTAACCACACCTTCCAGTGTTGGCAATTCTAAATATTCAAGAACAAGTGAACTGAATTCCTTCAATACTCAAGCAACTTCCTTGAGTTGCTTGTTAACTTAATTTGTCGCTACACTTTTCAGTGACAGTAACTGCAATCACACTTCCATGGTCAAACAATTAAATCCAAAGATAAATAATGAAGGAAAGATTTAAATAGATATCAAACTTGATTTGAAATTAAATTGTATTTCCATACAACTTCAAATTATCAAAACTTATTAGCGTTTAAGCTAGAGAATAACAGAATAAATTGAAGTATCCTATTCCTAGTCTACTTGAATCACTCCCTTATACTCCTCTTGCGTCGCATTTAGGATGCTCCTTGTTAGGAGCAAGGTTGCCTTCTCATCAATGTCAGGTTGCCCTCAAGAATTTAAGCCGCCATGGATGCAAGCTTGGAAAAATGTTCAAGAAGAAATTTTTATCCATCGAAAAGTCAAGTAGAATATGAAGAAAATCTTTTTTCTTCAGTATTTAACATCCACTGCACAGTACAGGTGTCCTCCCTCTCAGATCTAACTTCCTCTAGCTGTACAAGTTGGTTATGCCGGCTGTACACTCACGCAAATCTGGTGTGTTCATTAGACAGTTGTCAGTTGTGGCGACAGTTCTCGGTGCAAATTTGAATGTTATTTTGCACCAACAACTCTGTACACCTTCATGCATTGATCCTTCAGGACAGATTCCTTCAGTGACATCTTTAGGCACAATAATGAACAACTAATGCGGCGAAATTATTAGTAAAACATGATAAAATTAAATAAAATTAGGCCAAGCTTCACAAAGTTAGAAAATGCAATAACTAAGTTAAAAAGACTAAAAATGCATGCTAAAGATGATCAAATGAGAGCAAATTATACTATAAGTAAGGAGAAATCAATGGTCTTTTCTAATACTATCACACCCTCAAACTTGAATTTTTACTTGTCCTTAAGTAAACAAAAGCTAGCAAGGTTATAACAAATTTTTTTTTCAAGGCAATGGTCATTCTAGCAACTTGAAGCATCTGAAATCCTAATGCATGAATTACATTCAAATGACAGAATATTGTGCCGACAATTTATAGGTATGAATAACTAAAATTGCAACTTCATCAATGCTAGCATCGTGCTTTAAATCTTAAATTCTTTATACCAAACATCATTTATTGTATAATAACATATATATATAAATTTTTTCTTTGCCCTTTTTTCCTTTCCTTTCCTCTTTTTTTTTTATATGTGACTGAGGGATGTCGTTGCATTATTATACCCTTGTTCTTGGGAAGTAATGATGGGGTGCAACAAACCCCCAGGGAGTATGTAATTGCATTGACACACACTCTTGCAGTGACAGCCTTTGGCTAGATTACTTTTTCTAGCACTTGCATTGGAGTGGTCCCCCTTGATAGTTCACAATACACACACATTGGAGTGTTTTTTTATTTTTTTATTCATAACTATACTTATATACAAGCATTTGTAAATGAAAAATGTATTCAAGATTCAAATAACGATACTATTCATCCATTACTAATGCAATCTAAATCATTCATCCAAAAATTGAAGATACATCATTCAATCACATTCATCCAACTCATTTATTAGCATTTCACATGATTCAAGAATTAAGCATCAAATGAAAAAATTTCAAGCATATTTCCAATAACTTTGCATGCTTTCATTAAACTTAAGAGGACAAATTTTTAAAATGTGGGTGCATTTGCATTTCCATCCCATATACGTTCCCCCCAAACTTAAAGTCTACATTGGCCCCAATGCACTGACATTAATTTACAAATATATATGGAAATGCAATGATAATAAAAATGCAGTGACAAAAAAATATAGTGACAATAAAAATGCAGTAACAATAAAAATGTAAGGACAATTATACTACAGCTACATGATTTGCATGAAAACTAAACTAAGTGCTAAAAATAAAAACTAACTCAGTGTGTTGCAGTAGAGAATGTGGTTGCGTGGGTCTTCTTCTTCTTACGTTTACACTCCTCCTTGTATTGCTTTTTGTCCTTGACATACTTTCTCTTCCTTTCTTTTGGCTTGGCTGGATCCTCGGATTGCTCCTTCGTATTAGGCTGCACCCCAACATCATCGACCATGACATCAGATGGATGTATCTCAGCAAGCAGTGCAACATAAACCACCATGGCTAGAGGATTAGAATCCTCATTACTGATAGTCACGACCTTCGCCTGACTCACTTCAGGTGGTGCCAAGTCATCAAATGATGCACCCACAAGTTCAGGTGCGGTGACAAATTCCTCAGACGAATTTGTCGCGACATCAGGTTCTTCTCTTCTTACTTTTTTTCTTTCCTCTTTTGTCTCCACAAGTTCCAAGGGCTTGTTTCCTTCATCAACATTGGCCTCCTTCTAAGCCATATTAGCCTCTACTCTGGTTGAAAAATTATCCTAAAAAAAGGCTAGCAATGTTTCGGAGGCAATCTAGGACTTCCTTCGAATTCACCTTACGTTTATTATCAGAAATATGGACCATCTGTGGAGATGCTACTGATTGGTCCTTTCCTTCTGATACGGTAATCTCAGTTGAAGGCGTAGCTTCTCTGATGATTGGAGGGAACATAGGGAACTCGAGCAAAGGTGCTTTGCACGTACAGCGCAATGTGGTCACAGTGGCACTATTTCATGCCCTTGTGTAGGAATAGAATAGGTTCTGAGATCTTTCCATTTCCTCGATTGCGATGACAAGTTTTATCTGTCGAATGTTAATTTTGTCAACAATCTTCTCTACCACTTTAATCTTACGCCATAAGTTAGGATATGTGGCAACAAGAGTCTTCTTTTCTTCCATCTTCGCCTTGCGTTTCCCCTTCTTGGTTTCAACTTTCTTCACAACAGGAGTATCCTTTCCCCTAGTCATGTGCTCAATGGAGGCATCATTAATAGCACCTTTGTTGTCTAACATTTTTTCTCCCTCACAAGGCATCACTCCTCGTTGTTGGCATAGCTGCATGATCAATGAAGGGAATGCCAGAATACTAAATTTACCTTGTAGCACAGTCCACAATTTCCTGGTGAAAAATTACATCGACATCAATTTGTCTTCCTTTGATGATCGAATGGATTAAACACATTTGATCCAAAGTAACTGTTGTGCTATGAGTAGAAGGAATGAGACAATAATTTATGAAGTGAAACCAGACCTTACTCTGTATGGTGAGAAAGAGATGGTGTATGGTGTAGTTGTTTGGATTGTTGCCCGTCCACACCGCTCCGTCAATTCAAAGATCCTGCATCAGGATGTCAGCCCGCCCTCTCTTCTGTGAATTGTTCCAAGAAGGCCATGTGCTCGTCTTCTTCTACGATGATATTATAAAAAGCATTAATGTGGGAGGTACCCCAAGCCACCAATCCTTCATGAATTAAGATGAACTCTAGTTCTTTATCAGTGAGGTTTGCATAGAACTCTCTCACCAGGGATGGTGAATATCCCTCAGGATGGGTGCAGAAGGTTTCCCAACCCATTCTTGTAATAGTTTTGTTAAGTTACTTCCCTAGGTCTTAATGCTTCGACAGCTAAAAGCCTTGTTTAGGGTGACAATTACGCTTCAGCATGTTGTCTTGGAAGCGGTCCTTCGCAGCCTTGGTTAGAAACATCACTGGTTCTTTCGCTGGGTGCTACTTTGTTTCTCCCACCACTGCGACGGAGGAGGTTTTTACAGTAGATTTGGACGGTGTTTTTGCACCTTGTGTTTTGGCCATATATTTTTGGTAATAAAGGTATTAAAGAGCAAGAAAGGTGAGAGCTTTGAAGAAAATTTTAAGCAGCAATGGAGGTTTTTTTGAGGAACACCATCAGCACAGTGGATCGCTTTATAGGGAATGAAAAATAGAGATGGAGAGTCATGTTTTTTTCCACTGCAAAGAGAGGACAATCAGTCTGCATCCAATAAATGCATCCAATAAATGCATCCACTAGGATTATCCTTTTTCAAATCGATCCAACGGTTGGGGAATAAGTGCTTGAAGTGTCGTGATTTCTTTCATGAAATGTTTCGATTTTGTGATGAGTAAATAGATAAATTGCTTCGACAAGAAGTTTTTCATGCGTCGACAAAAGGAAGAACTTTATTCTTACAAAAAAATTAAGAAAGAAAACTGAAACATAAACAAAATAACTAAAAGTAAATGATACAAATGTAAAGAAATGTTAGAAAAATGTGACTAGGTTAATGGTCTCTTTCTGGTTGTGATCGTCCTAGCTAAAGTAGTGCTTCAGTCGTTGACCATTCACTTTAATTTGGTGCCCATCATTTATGTCTTTAATTGTGACTGCACCGTGAGGAAATGCTTCGACAACGTCGAATGGTCCAAATCATCTTGAGCGTAATTTACATGGGTGCAATTTTAGTCACGAATTAAATAAAAGCACCAGTTGACTTACAATAAATTGTTGCTGCAAAATAATATAGTCGTGCCATCTCTAGGTCTTTTCCTTATATATTGCAGCATTCTCATATGCATTGCGTCGAATTTCCCCTAATTTAGTGATGTCCAACAACCTTTTCTGTCCAACAACTTCATAGTCCATGTTTACTCGTTTGATTGCCCATATGGCTTTATGTTCTAATTTCATGGGCAAGTGACATGCTTTACCAAACACTAGTTGATACAACGATATTCCAAGTCCTGTTTTATATGCTAGGCGTAACACCCACAATGCATCATGAAGCCTTGAAGACCAATCTCTCCTCGATGGGTTCACCACCTTTTCAAGGATATTCTTAATTTGGCGATTGGAAACTTCAGCTTGGCCATTAGTTTGTGGATGATATGTGGTCGTCATTCTATGTTTAATGCCATACTGCTTCAGTGTGGCTGCAACTTGATTGTAATGGAAGTGAGTGCCTTGATCACTAATCAATGCCTTAGGTGTGCCGAAACAAGTGAGTATGTACTTGTGGAAAAATTTCAGCACTATCCTAGCATCATCCTTTGGAATAGCAATTGCTTCCACCTACTTGGACACATAATCAATAGTGACTAGGATGTAAACATTTACAAACGAACTTGAAAATGGTCCCATGAAGTTCATACCCCAGACATCAAAGAGCTTAACCTCCATAATTAGCTGTTGCAACATCTCATTACGTCGAGATATTGATCCAGTGTGCTGACATTTGTCACATTGTTGCACAAAATTGTGGGCATCTCTAAACAGTGAAGGCCAATAGAATCCTGACTGAAGGACCTTTGCAGTAGTCCTTACACCACTAAAATGACCTCTATAAGGGGCATCATGGCATTGATTCAGGATAGAAAGCATTTCTTCCTCTAGAATATAGTGTCAAATAATATTTTCATTGTATACCTTGAATAGGTATGGCTCATTCCAGTAGTATTTTGTGATGTCGCGAAGAAACCTTTCCTTCTCGTGGCATATTGCACTCAAGGGTAACCTTTCACACACCAAGTAGTTGGCGACATCTGCATACCATGGGGATGCGTCGATAGCAAATAGCTTCTCGTCAGGAAGGGCATCAACAATTTGGAATGTATTTCCATCTTTACTTTCTACTTTCAGATGAGACAAATGATCCACGACTTGGTTCTTCGATCCTTTGTGATCCTTATCTTAATGTCAAATTCTTGTAGTAACAGGATCCATCGAATCAATCTTGGTTTGGCATCTTTCTTAGTAAAGAGGTATCTCAACGCAGAAAGATAAGTGAATATTGTAACCTTTGCACCGACAAGATATGAACGAAATTTTTCGAAGGCAAAGACTATTGCCAACAACTCATTTTCTATGGTTGTATAATTAATCTGTGCTTCACTAAGAGTCTTGCTGGCATAATATATTGCATGAAATACTCTTTCTTTACATTTTCCTAACACGACACCCACTACATAGTCACTCGCATCACACATTACCTCAAATGGTTACGATCAATCTGGTGTAACGACAATAGGTGCCTTCACTAGTTGCTGCTTAATTTGCATAAATGCATCTAGACATGCATCATCAAACATAAATTTTTTATTTTGCTCCAACAAGGATCAGAGAGGTTTTGCAATCTTGGTGAAATCCTAGATAAATCTTTGATAAAAACCTGCATGACCGAGAAAACTCTGAATACCTTTTACATTGTTTGGCGGGGGTAACTTCTCAATAATCTCAACTTTTGCTTTGTCCACTTCAATGCCCTGACAAGAGATTCGATGACCGAGGACAATGCCTTCTGTTGCTATGAAGTGGCATTTCTCCTAATTCAGCACTAGGTTTGTGTCATCACATCGCTTTAGAACTCTGACCAAATTGTCAGCGCATTTATCAAAAGTATTGCCATAGATAGAAAAATCATCCATAAATACCTCCAATAAGTCTTCAATCATGTCTGAGAAGATTGCCATCATGCACCTTTAAAATGTGGCCGGTGCATTGCATAGACCAAATGAGATTCGTCAGAAGGCAAAGGCGCCAAAGGACAAGTAAAAGTCATCTTTGCTTGATCCTCCGACACAATTGCTATCTGATTGTAGCCAGAATAGCCATCGAGAAAGGAATAATATGTTTTGCCAGCAAGCCTACCTTACATTTGATTAATGAAGGGAAGTGGGAAGTGATCCTTCTTTATGGCTGCATTCAGACAGCGATAGTCCATGCATACTTGCCAGCCTGTAGGAATGCGATTAGGGATTAATTCATCGTTCTGTTTCCTTACCACCATGATACCACTCATCTTTAGAACAAGTTGGACTGGGCTCACCCAAATACTATCAGAAATTGAGTAGATAATGCTCACATCTAACCACTTAATGATCTCCTTCTTAACAACCTCCTTCATTTTTTTTATTTAATATTCTCTACTGTTCAATGGACTACTTTCCCTCATCTTCTAACTAGATTTTGTACGCGCAGAAAGAGGGACTAATGCCTCTAATATCCGTAATACTCCAGGAAATTGCACGCTTGTGTTGCTTCAGTATGTGGATTAATTTTTCCTCCTGACTTGCATCGAGAGTTACAGAAATAATTATTGGTAGTGTGTCATTCTCACCAAGGAAAAATACTTCAAATGGGAGGCAATGGCTTCAACTCCAAAGTAGGAGTTTCTTTAATAGATGACTTAAAGAGCCATTCTATTGGTTAAATCCAAAGATTTCATTTGTCATCCGTGCCTAAACTCCACATTATTTGCCTCAACCTTGCAGTCACAATCACTTAGAAAATTTCTTTAGTTGTCACCGTAAATTCTTCTAGGACTACAGTGCTACGCTCATTAAATTCCTCTTCAATTAATTCATCCAGCACATCGATGTGGTGACATACCACTTTATTTCTATAGGGAATTGCTTCGAAAACACTAAAGGTGACATGTTCATCGTTATGTTGCATTATCAGTTCACCTTTGAACACGTCGATAAGAGTGCGACCAACGAAAAGAAATGGGCATCCCAAGATTATGAGCGCCTCTTTATCAGCTTCACAATCAAGGATAATAAAATCCGCTGGGAACACAAACTTATCTACTTGAACTAGGATGTCTTTAATTTTCCCATCAGGTTGCGTTAATGATTTATCTGCCAACTGCAATGTCATTGCAGTAGGCTTCATGTGACCAATCTCCAATTTTTGAAACGTTGATAATGACATGAGGTTGATACTTTCTCCTAAAGCATAGAGGACTTTCCCAAGTAATGATTTCCAATTGAATATGGAATTATAAAACTGCCAAGATCCTTCATCTTTGATAGCAATTTATTTGTCAGGACTGCACTGCATCTCTCGGTGAGTGCAATTGTTTCAACATCAATTAACTTCTTTTTCTTGGATAGGAGCTCCTTCATGAATTTCCCATAGCTAGGGATCTATATGAGAGCATTCATAAGAGCTATGTTGATACATCAAAAACTTTTGATTCATAAGAGGTATAGTTGTTTCTTTGTGGCCAGAAAATTTTGATATTCTCTATTATTCTCCTTCTCCTTTAATCTTTTTGGAAATGAAAAAGGCATTGATACATCAGGTTGTCGTGACAAAATCAATTGCGTCGACATCGACAATTGCGTCGATAATTTTTTTGGTCTAATGGTAGGCATGGGAGTAACAACTGGTGGATCCTCTTTATTTGGTTCGTTTGCATCTTCTTCAAGTACAACTTTTTCTCCTTGATCTACTTCACTTGCATCAACAGGTGCTATATTAGAGCTACTAGTTGGCTTGACAGTTTGCTTCCCACTCCGAAGAGTAATAGCTTTGCAATGCTCCTTCCCCTTTTGATTTGGATTTTCAGTATTATTGGGTAAAGCACCTGGTGGTCTTGTGCTCAAATTTGAAGCTAGTTGCCGTAACTGTGCTTCTAGTGCTCGGATAGAAGATGAGTTTCTTTGTACATTAGCTTCTGTTCTCGTGATATGCTCTCACATCAAGGCTTCAAAGGCTACTAATGGATCAACTCATGGTTGGGAATACTGTTGTTATTGTTGTTGTCCTTGCATATGTAAATTTGGTATTGAAGATTGTTGTGGCTTCACATGATAGTGTGGTTGTAACTGATCTTGATGTATATGCATCTGAGGACTTTGATTGAAATTTTACTGTTGTTGATTGTAATTCCCTTGTTGAAAATTTCTTTGACAAGAGGAATTGTCATATCTAAATGTGGTCACATTTTGATTTCTCCAAGGCTGGTGATTTCAAGAAGAGCTGTTGTAGGAGTTACCACAGAAATTTCCTCGGATATTATTAACATAGAGTGCATTTTCTGCATGTTAAGGACAATCCTCGTACCTAAGATTGTAGCCGCAAATTTTGTAACAAAATGTCGGGACATCCATTTGTTGGGCAGCTTGAATGAGAGTAACTTCACTGATCCCCTTCATATTATTTATCATATTCGCTAACAAAGATACTTATTCACTTAGAGCTGATACAGCATCTAATTCGATAACTCTAGGGTTTGCTTTAACTTGTACAGCATGGGAGATCGAATATTTGTAGTCATTTTGCGTTATCCTCTCTAAAATTCTTACAGTTTCATCATAAGTGCAGTCCAACAAAGGACCATTCGTAGATGCATCAACCAGATTTCTTGTCTGTGCATTCAACCCATTGTAAAAGATCTCAATTTGTGTTTCCTATTGAATTTCATGCATGGGACAGCGTCAAAGTAAGGTTTTGTAATACTCCCATGTAGCATGCAAGTTCTCATCATCTAGCTGATGATATGTAGTAATGTCATTCCTCAATTGAGCATTCATTATTGGTGGATTAAATCATAAAATGAACTGATTTGCAAGCGCATTCCATGTTGTAATCAATCCAGCAGAAAATCCGAGGAACCAGGTACGAGCCCGTCCTTGCAATGAGTAAGGAAATAGTTACATCTTCAAGGCATCATCAGGAACATCATTCTGACTAAAAGAAGCAAAAATTAATAGAGAAGATTTAAGATGCTCTCTTGCATCCTCATGAGGCAATCCAGCATAGTGCCCATTCCAATTTAGCATCTAAAACATAATTGGCTTTAACTCAAAATTGCTAGCTTGAATAGCTGGTCGAACAACCCCTAGCTGTAAATCATCTAATATATGAACAACGAAGTCTTGAATTGTTCTATTCTGCATCTATTCTTCTTGTGACAGCGGTGGATTATTTATATTTTATGGCTGTATCAGAGGAACAGGATTTTGTGGCGGCAATTATGGTATGGCTGAATCATTTCCAAGCAAAGCCATATTCCTTTGCTCTTGTCTTCTCCTTCTAATTGTTCTCTCAATTTTAGAGTCTAAGCCAATAACAAATTTAGGATTGCTTCTAGTCATAAACACCTAAAAAGAAAATTGTAAAATAGTCAACAAGAAAGAAAACAAGTTAGTAACAAGTAAAGATTAGTAAATAGAAAGTAATTGCAAGAACAAGAATAAACATCAACAAACGTCATTCTTAGCAACAGCGCCAAAACTTGATCGCGCTATGAACGTCATAGTAATTTGTGCAAGCGAACACTGTCTATCGGATATCGATCCCACAGGGATGGTTGTTTATGTCTATAATTTTCGATGTAATGAAAATTAAAACAAAAGAGATTGTGATGAATAATGATGGAGCAATAAAATAAAAAAATGCAGTAGAAGTATAAGAATAATTTGTTGAAGCAATTTAAGGAGATTTAAGAAGTAAAACAGTGATAATGAGATGGGGTTCCCTGACTTGAAAAGTTGGCAAAAGCTAAATGTAATCACAAGGTTAATAACAGATAAATTGTCGCCACAATTAAGCAAAATGAAATCTTGCCAATCTCGACTTCCCTGTTTATCAAATACTCAAATACTCACACTAACCACACCTTCCAATGTTGGGAATGCTATATATTCAAGAACAAGTGAACTGAATTCCTTCAATCCTCAAGCAACTTCCATTGACTTGCTTGTTAACTTAATTTTTCGCTGCACTTTCCAGTGATAGTGACTGCAATCACACTTCAATGGTCAAACAATTAAATCCAAAGATAAACAATGAAGGAAAGATTGAAATAGATATCAAACTTGATCTAAAATTAAATTATATTTCCATATAACTTCAAATTATCAAAACTTATCAGCGTTTAAGCAAAAGAATAACAAAATAAATTGAAGTATCCTATTCCTAGTCTACTCTGAATCACTCCCTTATACTCCTCTTACATCGCATTTAGGATGCTTCTCGTTAGGAGTAAGGTTGCCTTCTCATCAATGTCAGGTTGCCCTCAAGAATTTAACCTGCCATGGATGCAAGCTTGGAAAAATGTTCAAGAAGAAATTTTTATCCACTAAAAAGTCAAGAAGAATATGAAGAAAAAATTTTCTCTTTAGTATTTAACATCCACTACACAATACAAGTGTCCTCCCTTTCAGATCTAACTTCCTCTAGCTGTACAAGTTGGTTATGCCAACTATACACTCACGTAAATTTGGTGTGTTCATTAGACATTTTTCAGTTGCGTCGATAGTTTTGGGTGGAAATTTGGATGTTATTTTGCAACGACAGCTCTGTACACCTTCATGTATTGATCCTTCAGGATAGATTCCTGCAGTGACATCTTTGGGCGCAATACTAAACAACTAATGCAACGACATTATTAGTGATAAAATTAAAGAAAATTAGGCCAAGCTTCACTAAGTTAGAAAATGCAATAACTAAGTTAAAAAAGACTTAAACTGCATGCAAAAGATGATCAAATGGGAACAAATTATCCCATAAGTAGGGAGAAATTAATGGTCTTTTCTAATGCTATCACACCCCCAAACTTGAAGCTAACAAGGTTATAACAAATTTTTTCAAGGCAATGATCATTTTAGCAACTTGAAGCATCTAAAATCCTAATGCATGAATTACATTCAAATGACAGAATAATGCGCCAACAATTTATAGGTATGAATAACTAAAATTGCAACTTCATCAATGCTAGCATCATGCTTTAAATATTAATTTCTTTCTACCAAAACAACATTTATTGTATAATAATATACATACACATATATAAATATTTCTTTCCTTTTCTCTCTTTTTCTTATATGTGACTAAGGGATGTTGTTGCATTACTATACCCTTGTCCTGGGAAGTAATGATGGGGTGCAACAAACCCTAGGGAATACGTAATTGCATCGACACACACTTATGTAGCGACAACCTTTGGTCAGATTACTCTTTCTAATGCTTGCATTGGAGTGTTCCCCCTTATTGTTCACAATACACCCATATTAGAGTATTTTTTATTTATAACTATACTTATATACAAGCAGCTGTAAATGGAAAATTGATTCAAGATTCAAATAATGATACTATTCATCCATTACTAATGTAATCTAAATCATTCATCCAAAAATTGAAGATATAACATTCAATCATATTCATCTAACTCTTTTATTAGCCGTTCACATTTTCAAGAATTAAGCATTAATTGAAAAAAAATTTCAGGCACATTTTCAATACCCTTGCATGCTTCATTAAACTCAAAAGGACTAATTTTAAAATGTGAGTGCATTTTTGCATTTCTAACCTATATACATTCCCACAAACTTAAAGTTTGCATTATCCCCAATGCACTGACATTAATTTACAAAGACATATGGAAATGCAATGACAATGTAGATGCAGTGACAATAAAAATGGAATGACAAAAGAAATATGGTGATAGCTACATGATATGCATGAAAAGTAAACTATGTGCTGAAAATAAAAAACTAACTCTTTTTGTCCTATGTGCTGAAAATAAAAAACTAACTCTTTTTGTCCTTGGAGCACTTTTGCTTTCGTTCTCTTGGCTTGACTGAATCGGAATACTCATCTGCATCAGGTTGTGCCTCGACATCATCGATCGTGACATTAGATAGGTGTATCTTAGCAAGTGGTGCAACATAAAGCACCATGGCTACTGATAGTCACAGCCTCCACCTGACTCGCTTCAGGTCACACCAAGTCATCAAATGATGCACCCACAAGTTCAGGTGCGGTGACAAATTCCTCAGATGAATTTGTCACGACATTAGGTTCTTCTCTTCTTACTTCATTTCCTTCATCTTCTTTTTCCTCTTCTGTCTCCACAAGTTCCAAGGGCGTGTTTGCATCATCAATATTGGCCTCCTTCTCAACCATAGTAGCCTCTAGGCTGGTTGAAAAATCATCCTCAAAAAGGCTGGCAATGTTTCGGAGGAAATTTTCAACTTCCTTTGAATTCACCTCGCGTTCATCATCAGTAACATGGACCATCTACGGAGATGCTACTTACTAATCTTTTCCTTTTGATGCGGCCCCCTCAGTTGAAGGCGTCGCTTCTCTATTGATTGGAGGGAACACAGGGAACTTGAGCAAAGGCGCTTTGCTTATATAGCGCAGTGTAGTCACAATGGCACTATTCTATGCCCTTGTGTAAGCATAGAATAGGTTTGAGATATTTCCATTTCCTCGATTGTGCTGACAAGTTTTATCTATTAAATGTTAATTGTGTCAGTTATCTTCTCTACCTCTTTAACCTTACGCCATAAGTTAGGATCTGTGGCGATAGGAGTATTCTTTTCTTTCATCTTCGCCTTACCTTTCCTCTTATTGGCTTCAACTTCCTTCACAACATGAGTATCCTTCCCCCTAGTCATTCGCTCAATGGAGGCATCATTAATAGGGCCTTTGTTGTCAAACATTTCTTCTCCCTCACGAGCCATCACTCATTGTTGTTGGAATAACTGGATGATCAGTGAAGGGAATGCCAGAATACCTGTCTGCCTTGCAGCACAGTCTGTAATTTCTTAGTGCAAAATTGCACCGACATCAATTTATCTTCCTTTGGTGATCGAATGGATTAAACACATCTGATTCAAAATAACTATTGTGCTTGAGTAGAAGGAATGAGACGATAATTTATGAAGTGAAACCAGACCTTACTCTGTATTGTAAGAAAGCGACGGTGCATGGTGTAGTTGTTCGGATTGTTGCCCGTCCACACCGCTTCGTGAATGCAAAAATTCTGCGTCAAGATGTCAGTCCCCTCTTCTGTGAGTTGTTCCAGGAAGGCCATGTACTCGTCTTCTTCGATGGTAATATTGTAAAGAGCATTAATGTGGGGGGTACCCTAAGGCACCAATCCTTCATGAACGTAGATACACTCTTATTCTTTATCAACTAGGTTTGCATAGAACTTTCTCTCAAGGGATGGTGAATATTCCCTAGGATGGGTGTAGAAGGTTTCCTTACCCAGTCTCACAATAGTTTTGTTGACTTGCTTCCCCAGGTCTTGATGCTTCGATAGTTGAAAGCCTTGTTCAGGGTGACAGTTGCGCTTCAGCATGTTATCTTGGAAGTGGTCCTTTGTAGCATTGGTCAGAAAAATCACTGGTTCTTCCACTGGGTGTTGCTCTGTTTCTCGCACCACTGCAGCGGAGGAGGATTCTGCAGTAGATTTGGACGGAGTTTTTGCTCCTTGAGTTCTGGCCATATTTTTTTGGTAATAAAGGTATTAAAGAGAAAGAAAGGTAAGAGCTTTGAAGAAAATTTTAAGCAGCAATGAAGGCTTTTTCGAGGATCGCTTTATAGGGAATGAAAAATGGTGATGGAGAGTCATGTTTTTTTTTTCACTACAGAGAGAGGATAGTTAGTCTGCATCCAATAAATGCATCCACTCGAGTTGTCCTTTTTCAAACCGATCCAACGGTTGGGAATAAGTGTTTGAAGCGTCGTGATTTCTTTCCTGAAATGTTTCGATTTTGTGATGAGTTAACAGATAAGTTATGTCCACAAAGAGTTTTTCATGCATCGAAAAAAGGAAGATCTTTATTCCTGCAAAAAAAAAAAACTAAGAAAGATAACTGAAACATAAACAAAATAACTAAAAGTAAATGATACAAATGTAAAGAAAGGTTAGAAAAATGTGATCAAGTTAATGGTCTCTTTCTGGTTATGATCATCTTGGCTGAAGTAGTGCTTTAACCATTGGCCATTCACCTTAAATTGGTGCCCATCATTTATGTCTTTAATTGTGACCGCACTGTGAGGAAATGCTTCGACAACATTGAATGGAGCAGCTATCTTGAGCGTAATTTAACTGGGTGCAATTTTAGTCGCAAATTAAATAAAAGCACCAATGGACTTACAGTAAATTGTTGCTACAAAATAATATTATCGTGCCATGTCTTGGTCTTTTCCTTATATATTGCAGTGTTCTCATATGCATTGCATAGAATTTCCACTAATTCAGTGATGTCAAACAACCTTTTCTGTCCAACAACTTCATAGTCCATGTTTACTTGCTTAATTGCCCACATGGCTTTATGTTCTAATCCACTGGTAAGTGACATGCTTTACCAAACACTAGTTGATATGACGACATTCCAAGTGGCATTTATATGCTATGACTAACACCCACCATGCATCATCGAGCCTTGAAGACCAATCTCTCCTTAATGGGTTCACCACCCTTTCAAGGATATTCTTAATTTGGTGATTGAAAACTTCAGCTTGGCCATTAGTTTGTGGATGATATGTGGTCGTCATTCTATGTTTAACGCCATATGGCTTCAGTACGATCGTAACTTGATTGCAATGAAAGTGAGTGCCTTGATCACTAATCAATCCTCCAAACACCGTTGGAATTTCCATAACAACTCCTCTTCCACAAACCCTTTCACCACTCTAACTTGTTCTCATTCCTTTTCAACAAAAACCTTATTCTTTCTTTTTTCATCGTTTAGCCTCTTATAGCATTAGAAAAGACCATTAATTTCTCGTTATTTAGAGTATAATTTGTTCCTATTAATTCATGTTTAGCATGCTTTTTTAGCATTTTATATTTAGTTATTGCATTTTCTAAGTTAATGATGTTTGGTTTAATTTTCTTTCATTTGATCTTACTTTTGCTACTAATGTTGCCACATTTAGTATTCAGTATTGCATCTTGAGATGTCAATGCAGGGTTCTATCTTTAAAAATTAAAGCAGGAGAGTGTTCAAGGTTATCAACGTAATTTAGAATCTAGAATTGCGCCTAAACCTGTCACCGTTTGAGCATTTCCAGATTGCACCCAGGGATATTGTTGAATGAACATATCCGGAAGTACCAGTGCGATGTCAAGGTTGTTGCAGCAAATTAAAATCTAAATTTACGTCAAGAAATGTCGCGATAACCTGTAACTACTTGTTGCATATATCAGATCTGTGTGAGTGTACAGTTGGATTAACTAACTTGTACAGTTGCAAGGAAGTTAGATCTGAAGGAAAGAGGACATCTGTATTGGGCATTAAAGATAAATACTGAGGAGAGAGAAAAAATGCGGGGATCAAAAAGCTGGTAACAAATTAATTGTACTCTCTAATTTTATCTAAGCTTGCTTCCATGGCAGCTTAATTTCTTGGAGGGTGAACTGATTGTGACGAGAAGGCAACATCTGCTCCTGACGAGGAGTGTTCCTGAGTACGACATAAGAGGAGCATTAGGGAAGAGTTCTAGTAGGCTAGGAATAGAATGCTTCAACTTGTTCTTTATTTCCTCTCGAACGCTAATAAATTCTGATTAACTTAATTGTGTATGGAAGTACCTTTTAATTTTAGATCTAAATTGATTTCTGCTCAATTCCTCTTATCTGTTTATCTTTGGATTTAATTTCTTGATCACGAATGTGCATGCACATCATGATCAAATGCAGTCACATGCTCGTATTCAACCACAACACACTACAATGACAAATATGAATATGCAAGGATAGCATCAACAATAGAAACAGTAGTACTCTCAACCACGAGCAGATCCATTGGCTGCCCTTGAAGCATTGATGCGTGAATAAATTACATGAATTGAAGCTATTGTGCAAAGAAATTCTTCTTCCATCTGAGCGTTGGAAGCATAAGTAGGACAACTAGATTCTAATATGAGCACGAGACCACTAGGTGCTTTACCCAGTTATACTAAAAATCCAACACAAAAGAGGAAGGAGTATTGCAAGGCTATTACTCTTCGAAGTGGAAAGAAAACTGTTCAACAAAGCAGCAATTCCAATATAGTACCTGTCGACGCAAATGAAACAGAGCAAAGAGAAAAAGTTGTATTCGAAGAATAAGTAGTAGAGTTAAATGAAGAGGAGCCACCGGTAATTACACCCATGTCAACCATTCAACCTATAAAATTGTCGACGCAACTGCTAATGTCGATGCAACCGATTGTATCACAATAGCCTAATGTTGCAACACCTTTGCCATTTCCATAAAGATTTAAGGAGAAAGAAAATGACAGAGAATATCAGAAGTTTTTAGCCACCTTAAAACAATTACATGTTAATATACCTCTTATTGATGCTCTTGTACAGATTCCTAGCTATGGGAAGTTTATGAAGGAGATCTTATCCAAGAAAAAGTAGTTGATTGACATCGAGACAATTGCACTCACAGAAGGCTACAGTACTGTATTGACAAATAAATTACCACCCAAGATGAAAGATCCTAGTAGTTTTACAATTTTGTGTTCCATTGGAAATCATTACTTAAGAAAAGCTCTTTGTGATCTAGGAGAAAGCATCAGCCTTATGCCCTTATCAGCATTTCAAAAATTGGGAATTGGTCACATGAAATCCACTACGGTGACATTACAACTGGCGGATAGATCTTTGGCGTAACCTGAAGGATAAATCAAAGATGTTCTCGTCCAAGTAGATAAGTTTGAGTTCCCAGTAGATTTCATTATTCTTGATTGCGAAGCTGATATGGAGGTACCCATAAATTTGGGAAGCCCATTTCTTGCTATGGGTCACCCTCTTATAGATGTATTCAAAGGCGAGTTAATTATGCGACACAATGATGAACACGTTACCTTCAGTGTCTTTGAAGCAATTCCCTGCAGGAGTAAAGAGCAATGCCACCATATTGATGTACTGGATGAATTAATTACGAAAGAATTTAGTGAGCGTAGTACAACAGCTTTAGAAGAACTTGCGGGGACAACTAAAGACAATTTCCTATCTAATTGCGACCACAAGGTTAAAGCAAATATTGTTGAGCTTCGACATGTTTAACAAATGGAATCCTTAGATCTGACCAATAGAAGGATCCCTGTATTTAAGTCGTCTGTTGATGAAGCGCCAACTTTGGAGTTGAAACCATTGCCAACACATTTAAAATATGTTTTTCTTGGTGACAACAATACCAAGATAGTAATTGTCTCTACAAATCTCAACGCAAGTCAAGAGAATAAATTGATCCGAATACTTAAGCAACATAAGCGTGCCATCGCCTGGAGCATTACGGATATTAGAGGAATTAACCCCTCTTTCTACATGCACAAGATTAGATTAGAGGATGAGGGAAAGTAGTCCATTGAGCAACAAAGGAGATTAAATGAAAATGAAGGAAGTTGTGAAAAAAGAGATCATCAAATGGTTGGATGCGAGCATTATTTACCCCATTTCTGATAGTACATGGGTGAGCCCAGTCCAATGTGTTCCAAAGAAGAGCGGTATTACGATGGTAAGTAATGACAAATATGAATTAATTTCTACTCGTATTGCTACAGGTTGGTAAGTTTGCATGGTCTACCGCCGTTTGAATGCTGCCACAAAAAAAGATCACTTCCCACTTCCTTTCATTAATCAGATGGTGGACAAGCTTGCTAGTAAGGCCTATTACTGCTTTCTTGATGGATATTCTAGCTACAAACAGATTGCAATTACACCGGATGACCAATAAAAAATGACTTTTACTTGTCAGTTTGGTACCTTCGCTTTTCGTTGAATACCATTTGGTCTATGCAACGCACCGGCTACATTTCAAAGGTGCATGATGGCAATAGATAAGGTATTTCATACGGTATATTATGCTAGCAAAACTCTTACTGAAGCGCAAGTCAATTATGTAACCACAGAAAAAGAGTTGTTGGCAGTAGTTTTTGCATTCGATAAGTTTCGTTCGTATCTTGTTAGCACAAAAGTCGTAGTATATATTGATCACTCTATATTGAGATACCTCTTTGCCAAAAATGATGCCAAACCAAGACTGATTCGATGAATCTTGTTGTTACAAGAATTCAGTGTTGAAATTAAGGATCTAAAAGGATCAAAAAATTAGGTAGCAGATCATTTATTTCGTCTGAAATTTGGGAGTGAAGATGGAAATACTTTACAAATTGTCGATGCATTTCTAGATGAGAAGCTCTTTCCTATCACGCATCCCCATGGTATGCGGATGTTGTCAACTATTTGGTCTGTGGAAGAGTGCAAATGGTAACCGAAAGGTAAGATTTCTTCGAGATGCTGTAAAGTACTATTGGAAAGAGTCATACTTGTTCAAAGTATGCACTGACAATATTATTCATCATTGTGTCTCTGAAGAAGAAATGCTTCCTATCCTGAAGCATTGCCATGATGCCTCTTATGTAGGTAATTTTGGTGGTGTTAGGACTACTGCAAAGGTCCTTCAGTCTAGATTTTATTGGCCATCATTGTTTCGAGATGCCCACAACTTTGTTCAACAATGCAATAAGTGTTAGCACACTTGATCGATATCTCAATGTAAAAAGATGCTACAACAGCCTATTATGGAAGTTGAGCTTTTTGATGTCTAGGGTATGGATTTCATGGTATCATTTCCTAACTCTTTTGAAAATATTTATATTTTGGTCACTGTTGATTATGTCTCCAAGTGGGTCGAAGCAATTGTTGTCCGTAAAGATGATGCTCAGACAGTGTTGAAATTCTTTCACACATACATCCTCACTCGTTTTGGCACACATAGAGCATTAATCAATGACCAAGGCACTCATTTTCATTGCAATAAAGTTGCGACCGCATTAAAGCGTTATGGTGTTAGTCATCGAATGACAACCACATATCATCCACAAAACAAATAGCCAAATTGAAGAATCCAATCGACAAATTAAAAATATTCTTGAAAAGGTGGTGAATCCATCCAGACGAGATTGGTCTTCAAGGCTCAATGATGCATTATGACCGTTTCACACAACATATAAAACACCATTAAGAATGTCATCGTATCAGCTAGTTTTTGGTAAATCCTATCACTTGCCTGTGGAACCTGAACATAAAGCCATGTGGTCAATTAAGCAAGTGAATATGGATTATGATGCTGCTGGACAAAAGAGATTGTTGGACATTTCTGAATTAGAGGGGATTCGACGAAATGCATACGAGAATGTTTCCATATACAAAGAAAAAACTAAGAGATGGCACGACAATATTATCTTGCGGTGACAATTTTCTGTAGGTTAGTTAGTACTTTTATTTAATTCACGTTAACAACTGCATCCTGGAAAATTGCGCTCCAGATGGTCAAGGCCATTCGAAGTTGTCCAAGCATTTCCTCATGGTGCAGTGACAATTAAAGACTTAAATGATGGGCACCAATTCAAGGTAAATGGCCAACGGTTGAAGCATTATCTCAGCCCAAATGACCACGAGAAGAACGAGACCATTAATCTAGTCACATTTTCTTAGCTTGTCATTACATTTATTCTATTTACTTTTCATATTTTATTTTATTTCAATTATCTTCTTTAGTTCTTTTGCAGGAGTAAAAGCTACCCTTTTCATCAATGCACAGAAACCCTTGCTTGTCGAAGCAAGTTATTTGCTGACTCATCACAGTGAAGCATTTCAGGAAAGAATCATAATGCACCCGAAGATGTTGGTGAAACTAATGACGATCTAGCACAATCCGCTACAAATTAGGTTGAGGTTGTGGCAGTCAGCAATGAGGATTTCAATCCTTTGGCTATAGTGCCTTATGTGGCACCCCTTGCTGAAATACATCCTTCTGATGTCACTGTCAATGAAGCCATCACACAACCACATGTGGAGGAGCAATCCGTCGACCTGGTTGAGCAAATAGAAAGAAAACGCAAGCGCAAAGATAAGATGAAGCCTAAAGAGAGAGCCGCAAGAAGAAGAAAAAGACCAATGCAGCCACATCTTCAACTATATATCATTGAGTTAGTCTTTAATTTTTTTCAGAACATAGTTTAGTTGCATATCATATAGCTGTAATTGCATTATCATCACATTTTAATTATCCCTGCATTTTATTTGTCGACGCATTTGCATTGTAGTTGCATTTCCATGTATATTTGTATATTAATGTCAATGCATTGGGGACAATGCAGACTTTAAGTTTTGGAGGAATGTATATGGAATGGAAATGCAATTGCACCCACATTTTTAAGAAATTATTTGTCCTTTTAGTCTAATAAAAGTATGCAAGGTTACGAAATATGTGACTATAATTTTTTTTTCATTTGATGCTTAATTCTTGAATTATTTAAGATGCTAATGTATGGATTGGATGAATGTGATTGAATGTTGTATCCTTCTATTTTTGGATGAATGGTTGAAATTGCACTATTAGTAAATGAGTAGTATCATTATTTGAATCTTAGAATAACTTGCCAATTACAACTATGTATATATAGATATAACTATGAATAAAAGACACTTCAATGTAGGTAATTGTGACTTGCCAAGGGGGAACACTCCAATGCAAGTGTTAGAAAAAAATATCTAGCCAAAGGTTGTCACTGCAAGAGTGTGTGTCGGCGCAATTACATACTCCCTGGGGGTTTGTTGCACCCCATCGCTATTGCCCAGGAACAAGGGTTTAGTAATGCAATACATCCCTCAATAGCATAAAAAAAAGAGAAAAGAAAGATAAAAATAAAAGAATATATATATATGATAATAATAAATGCTGTATTGGTAAAAAAAATTAAGATTTAAAGCATGATGCTAGCATTGGTGAAGTTGTAGTTTTGATTATTCATGCTTATAAATTGTCGGCGTAATTTTCTATCATGTGAATGTAATTTATACATTAGGGTCTCAAAAGATTCATGTTGCTAGAATTATTATTGCTTTGTCACGAATTTTGCTATAACCTTGCTCGTTTTTGTTTACTTGAGGACAAGTAAAAACTCAAGTTTGGGGGTGTGATAGCATTAGAAAAGACCATTAATTTCTCCTTATTTAGAGTACAATTTGTTCCCATTATATCATGTTTAGCACGCATTTTTAGCATTTTATATTTAGTAATTGAATTTTCTAAGTGATGTTTGGTTTAATTTTCTTTCATTTTATCTTACTTTTCTTACTAATGTCGCCACATTTAGTGTTTAGTATTGAGTCTAAGATGTCAATGCAGAGATCTGTCTTAAAAGATCAAAGCAGGAGAGTGTTCAAGGTTGTTGCCGCAATTTAGAATCCAGAATTGTGCCTAAACTTGTCACCGTATGAGCATTTCCAAATTGCAACCAAAGATGTTGCCGCATGACCATATCTAGAAGTACCAGTGCATGAGGATATCAAGGTAGCAAATTAAAATCTAAATTTGTGTCCAAAAATGTTGCGACAACCAGTAACTTCCTTGTATCTGTGTGAATGTACAGCTGGATTAACTAAATTTTACAATTACAAGGAAGTTAGATTTGAAGGAAAGAGGACACCTATACTAGGCATTAAAGATAAATACTGAGGAGAGAGAAAAAAAAGGGATTGAGAAGCTGTTAACAAATCAATTCTTCTCTGTAATTTTCTCTATGCTTGTTTCCGTGGAAGCTTAATTTCCTGGAGGGTGAATTGACTATGATGAGAAGGCAGCATCTGCTCCTAACAAGGAGTGTTCCTAAGTACGACACAAGAGGAGCATTAAGGAAGAGTTCTAGTAGGCTAGGAATAGAATGCTTCAACTTGTTCTTTATTTCCTCTTAAACGCTGATAAATTCTGATGAACTTAATTGTGTATGGAAGTACATTTCAATTTTAGATCTAAATTGATTTCTGCTCAATTCCTCTTATCAGTTTATCTTTGGATTTAATTGCTTGATCACAAAAATGTTATTGCAGTTGCTGACACTGGAAAGTGCAGTGACAAGTTAAATTAACAAGCAAGACAATGGAAGTTGCTTGAGGCATGAAGGAATTCTGGTCACTTGTTCTTGAATGTAAAGCATTGCCAACACCGGACGGTGTGGTAAATGTGAGTGTTTGAGTCTTTTATAAATAGGAAAGTCGATGTTAGTAAGATCTCATTAAGCTTAATTGTAGCGACAATTTATCTATTTACCTTGTAGTTACATTTAGTGATTGTCGACTTATCAAGTTAGGGTCTCTTCCATTGCATTATCATTGTTCTACTTCTTTAATTTTCTTAAATTGCATCTACAAATTATCTTCAAACTTTCATTACAGTTTCTTCTTAATTTTCTTTGAGAAAATGTATTACAGTCTCACAACATTTGCTCCGATAGTTTAAATTAATTTATTTCTGTAGTCTTTGATTTAATTACGCTGACAATATTCCTTACAACTTCTCTTATTCTAACTCTAATTGCTTCGACAATTATAGCATAAACAACCATCTTTGTGGGATCGATATCTAAAAGCTAAAACCTATCAACTATACGTGCATCAACAAGTGTTCGCTTGCACCATTGCTATGACATTCATAGCTCGATTAGCCTCGCAACCATTTCACTTTTTCCTCTATCGCTTTCCTCTTGTGTTGAGGTTCCAAGTAGCGTCGTGTTTATGGTTTGCTTGTTCTGTTTATTCATTTTTCTCCAGATCATCCTCTTTCCTTTAAACCTTGTCATTTTCACCCCAATCCAATAACCCAAAAGGATAAAACCATTAACCCTTTCAATTGCCCTTTGTGCATCTTTTCTATTTGAAAACCTCACAAAACCAAACCTAAACCATTTTTACTTCTCTTAATTGGGATAAATGTGTCAATCACGTCACAATGAAAACGGAATAATGCCAATAATCCTTTCTAGTGCATTCTTTCCGGAATCTTGTTAGCAAACACTGTTATCGCTGATGAGATATAATTTTTCGTCTATCCCAGCTCTATTCTCCCCTTATCAACCATGTCTTAAGACTTTGCCTAACGAAAAAAATATTTGGGTCTTAGGGAGATCACTATCAAGAGAATTCAAGGAAGGTTTTTCTTAATATAGGTGTCGTAACAGGTTGTACTATAAAGAATGATGTTGGTTATGCCACATTCTATGTAGTGGGATATGGCTGATCAATATAGGGTTTGTCCCTCCTCATAATTGAAGCAATTGACCAGTCCTAAATGTACTCTCGTTTGATGTAGACTTCGGATTCCGCAAGTATAGGAGTCAAGTTGTAAATATTGTGTGTTTACAATGGAACACTTGGAAATATTCCGAGGATCATATCCAAAGGAGGCTTAAGGTTACTCTTAAAAGATCCTTAGTCAAGTATTATTATGGGTTAAGTATTATTGTAGGCTTGGACAACAATAATGCAATGAGACTAATGCGTAGTTGATTGGTGATAAAGTGTTGCAATTGACATAGGGAAGTCAAAATCAATACATGAGTACGTGTTAGATAACAACATGTTGGATTAACCCGCTGTGAGTATGTTTCCAGGATTATTATGTAATAATCATAACAATACTCATATTGATAACTATATATACGATTCTCAAACTTGAGATCATCATTATCTCAACATCGTGAATCGCATATTTTGATATGGTCAAACATCTTCCGTAACAGGTTGTACTATAAAGATTGATGTTGGTTATGCCACAATATATGTAGTGGGATATGGCTGATCAATATAGGATTTGACCCTCCTCATAATTGAATCAGTTGATTGCTCCCGAATGTACTCTCATTCGATGTAGATTTCGGTTTCCACCAGTATATAGGTTAGGTTGTAAATATAGTGTGTTTACAATGGAACACTTGGAATTATTCTAAGGATGATACCCAAAGGAGGCTTAAGGAAATAGTAAATAAAATTGATGCAAAGAATAAAATTAATTAGTACTAATTTTTAGGTTTATAGTATGAGAGAAAATATAATAGGCTTTGTTGAAAGAATGAAAATAAAAAGATCAAAATAAAATAAAATAAAGATGAGTTGTAGAAATTCTTATAAATGTCTTTTAGGAGATTAGGTCGTTTCCGTATGATTTCCTCAATTGTTGGGTTTTGGGGATTTTCCTCCAATCAACTAGTCATTACCCTAGTTGAATCTCTCGATCTTCCAACGATATAGTGAGTCGACAGATATTACTTATCACTAGATGTCTCAATCTAAACCGGTTTGGGGAAAAGGTGTTCATGGATGAGCAATACCAATTTTGGGTTCATTCCCACCTAGATGACTTTCTCAGGTTGTTAGGCCTAGTATTTGTTTATTGCTCTTCCTTTCCCATATAGCTGATCCTAAAGGTAAAACCCCTTTAAAAGAATAATCAATTATTCATACGTCCACTCCTTAATTCCCCAAAATGGAATTAGTTCCTCATGATTTCTTTATTCATCAATAAGATAATATATGGAAACATGTAAATCAAGGATTGAATGAAAAAGAAACTAAATTGTATAAAGCAATCTTTCAGGAAAAAATTCATTGATTCTTTACGCGAGTTTCGACAATCTCATTTCAAAAGCTAAAAAAAATAAGCTAAAAACTGAAAATTAAAGGCTAAGTAATTGTATCCAAACCCTAGTGCTAAAGGTCCTATTTATAGATTTACATGGTCGATTTTTCCTAAACCCTAGGTCAGCTACTGATCGTGCTATGAACTCACAACAATAATGTGTAAGCATACACTGTCGATGCAAGTATAATAGATAGATGTAAGTCTATCGGATATCGATCCCACAGGGATGGCTGCTTATGTTTATAATTGTTAATGCAAATAAAGTTAAAACTAAAGAAATTGTGATGAATAATGTCGGAGCAATAAAATAAGAAAATACAGTAAAAGTATGAGAATAATTTGTCAAAGCAATTTAAGAAAATTTAAAAAGTAAAATGGTGATAATGAGATGAGGTTTCTTGACTTGAAAAGTTGACAAAGAGATAAATGTTATCACAAGGTTAATAACAGATAAATTGTCACCACAATTAAGCACAATGAAATCTGACCAACCTTGACTTCCCTATTTATCAAATACTCACACTAACAACACCTTCCAATGTTGGCAACGCTATATATTCAAGAACAAGTGGACTTAATTCCTTCAATCCTCAAGCAACTTCCGTTGACTTGCTTGTTAACTTAATTTGTTACTGCACTTTCTAGCGACAGTGACTACAATCAAACTTTCGTGGTCAAGCAAATAAATCCAAAGATAACAATGAAGGAAAGATAGAGTAGATATCATATTTGATTTGAATTAAATTGTATTTCCATACAACTCCAATTATCAAAAATTCATCAACGTTGAAGAAAGAAAAATAAAAGAACAGATGGAGTACTCTATTCCTAGTTTACTCGAATGCTCCCTTACTATCCCTCTTGTGTTGCACTTAGGCTGCTCTGGTCATGAGCAGTACACTGCCTTCCTCCTCTCGTCAGCTAACCCTTAGAAACTTTAGTTGCCATGGAAGCCAACTCAAGAAAATGTTGAAGGAATAATTTTAAAGCATTAAAGAAATCTGGAAGATGAAGCCCTTTTCCAAAGATCCTCTCTCATCAGTATTTATCAACCATTGCCTAGTACAGGTGTCCTTTCTTTCAGATCCAACTTCCTCTAGCTGCACAAGTTGGTTATACCAGTTGTACACTCACGCAGATCTGGTGTGTTCATTAGACAGTTGTCGGTTATGGCGACATTTCTAGGCGCAAATTTGGATTCTATTTTACGGTGACAACCCTGGATACCTTTATGCGTTGATATTTTCGGATAAACTCCTGCACTGACAACTTTGGATGCAATACTGAACACTAATTGTTGCAACATTAGTAGCAAAAACAGGATAAAATTAAAGAAAATTAAACCTAACATCACTGAATTAGAAAATGCAGTTACTAAGTTAAAAATGCTAAAAATGCATGCTAAAAATGAAAAAATGGGAACAAATTACACCCTAAGTAAGGAGAAATCAATGGTCTTTTCTAATGCTATCACACCCCCAAACTTGAATTTTTACTTGTCCTCAAGTAAACAAAAGCTAGTAAAGTGATAGCAAAAGGTTTTATCAAAGTAATAGTCATTCTAGCAACTTGAATCTTCTGAAATCCTAATTTATGGATTACATTCACATGACAGAATATTGCATCGACAATTTATAGGTATGAATAACTAAAATTACAATTTCATCAATGCAAGCATCATGTTTTAAATCTTAAATTGATTCTACCAAAATAGCATTTATTGTACACTAATATAAATATTTTTCTTTTTTTTCTTTTCTTCTTTTTTTTTTATAAATGTGACTGAGGGATGTCGTTGCCTTACTATACCCTTGTTCCTGGGAAGTAACAATAGGGTGCAACAAACCTCCAGGGAGTATGTAATTGCACCGACACACACACTTGTAATGACAGCTTTTGGCTAGATTACTTTTTCTAACACTTGCATTGGAGTGTTCCCCCTTGACAGTTCACAATACACTCACATTGGAGTGTCTTTTATTTGAAACTATACTTATATACTAGTAGCTGTAAATGGAAAATTTATTCAAGATTCAAATAATGATACTACTGATTTATTACTAATGCAATTTCAACCATTCATCCAAAAATAGAGACATAACATTCAATCACATTTATCTAACTCATTCATTAGCATTTCACGTGATTCAAGAATTAAGCATCGAATGAAAAAAATTCCAATCACATTTCCCATAATATTGCATTCTTTCATTGAATTCAAAAGGACAAACTTTTTTTTTTCAAATGTGAGTTGCAATTGCATTTCTAATCCATATACATTCCCCCCAAACTTAAAGTTTGCATTGTCCCCAATGCACTGACATCAATGTACAAATATATATTGAAATGCAAATACAAATGCAGATGCAGTGACAATAAAAATTCAAAAACAAAAGATGTAATAATAAATAAATGACAACTACATGATTTGCATGACAAATAAACTGAAAACTAAAAAACTCACTCAATTTACAGCTGCTGAAGATGTGGCTGCATTGGTTTTCTATTTCCTACGCTTCCTTTTGCTTTGTGACTTTTTTTTCTTTCATGTGCTTGCTTCACCTTGTCTCCGGATTGCTCTGTAACAGCAAACTGAACCACAGCTTCATCAGCTATGACATCGAAAGGATGGATCTCTGCCATTGGCTTAGTGTAGACTATTATGGCCAATGGATTTGGATCCTCAGTTGGTGTTGTCACAGCCTCTGCCTGACTCGTAGCAGATGGCATCAATTCTTCACTTATTGTACCTATAGTTGTTGGTGCAAGGAAAAATTCCTTTGATAAATTTTCTCTGACTTCTTCCTCTTCTTTTGTTCTTTCTTCTCCTCTTGTTTCATTTCTTCAACAAGTGTGTCTTCTCCCTTAGTAGGAGTTTCTTCTTCAGCAGCATCAGTAGCCTCCAAATTAGCAAGGAAATCCTCCTCGAATAAGCTAGCAATGTTCTTCAAACAATCCTCTACCTCATTTGATTCCACCTCTCTTTCTTCATCCGAAATATGCACTATTGGTGGAGAAGCTTGGAGTGTTCCTTCTCTCCAAAATCGACTTCATCAATTGAAGGTGATCGGAGGGAAGATCGAAAATTTTGGCAGAGGTGATGTGCTCATTCTTCTCATGGTGGTCAGCATGGCACTATTCCATGCCCTAGTGTAGGCATAGAATAGATTTTGTGAATGTTCCATTTCTTCAACTGTGGCGACAAGTTTTATTTGTCTGATGTTAATAACATCGACAATTTGCTCCAACTCCTTAACTTTGCACCATAATGCTGGGTTTACAGTCACATGCGTATTGCTGTTGCCACTCTTTTCCTTACTCTTCTTCATCTTCGCGTTATCTACTTCTTTTATTATAGGAGTCTCATTACCACAAACAATTCTCTCAATTGACGTGTCATTGCTCGGGCCCTTGTTTTCTAAGATTTCCTCTCCTTTGCAAGGCACTATACCCTACTGCTGACATAATCGTGTTCTCAAAGAGGGAAATACCAAGATACTTGTCTGCTTTGCTGCGCATTTTGCAATTTCCTGATGCAACGCTGCACCGACATCTATCTTTCTACCCTTTATGATCGAATGTATCAGACAAAATCAATCGATGGTGACTATCGTATTGTGTGTAGAAGGCATTAAATGACCGCTAATGAAATGAAACCACACCTTACTTCGCAGTGACAGAAATCTCCTATGCATGATGTAGTTACTCGGATTTGAACCCGTCCACATAGCACCTTCGACACATAGGTCTCTTATCAACATTTCATTCCCTTCTTCAGTTAATTCTTTAATAAACTCCGCATGCTCATCCTTATCAACGACATTATAATATATTGTGTTGATGGTTGTGGCGTCTTATGGTATTAATCCTTCACGAAAAAATATAAATTTAGACTTCTGGTCAGTAAGGTTAGCGTAGAATTCTCGCACCATAGATGGTGAATAAGCCCCAGGATGGTCGCAAAATGTCTCCTGCCCATTCTCGCGATAGTCCGAGTTACTTGCTTTCTAAGGTCCCTTTGCTTCGAAAAGTTGAAACCTTGCTCTAGATGACAATTTCTCTTCAGCATATTGTCTTAGAAGCGTTCCTTGGCTGCCTTAGTTATGAACATCACTGGTTCGTTAAAGGGTTGCTGCTTTGTTTCACGAGTCATCGCAGTAGAGGATGACTCATGAATGAACCTTGTTGATGTCTTTGCTCCTCTTGTTCGGACCATATCTGGTGGTCGCAAAAGTAGATTAAGAAGGGTGAGAAATTCAAGCAAATTTCTAAGTATAGCAATAGAGGTTTGTGAGTGAAACAGTTGAGGTAAAAAAATTGCTTTATAGTGAGAGAAGGCGTGTTTGTACGTACTGCAAAGAAGGGTTAGCAAGTTTGCTCTCAATAAATGCATCCAATCAGATTGCCCTTTTTTAAATCAATCTAACGGTTAGGTTTGAAAGGATAAGTCATCATGATTTATTTTTTGATACGTTTTGATCCTCTGGTGAGTCAGCAGATGAATGCAACAACAATAATATATTTATGCACCGACAAAAGAGTGAACTTGGACTTCACAGAAGTATGCGATGGTTGCAATTCCATGGTAAGAGCTTTTTTATAGATGATCTCAAAGCTAGGTTCCTTCTATTAGTCAACACATGACGTTGTATAGACCAGCCTGACTTAATTTTATTCTTATTCGCCCCAACCTTGTTGTCACAATTTAGTAAAATATCTTTATACGATGTCGCCACAAATTTTTCAATAAATCTTGTGCTATACTCCTTGATTCTCCTTTAAATGATTTATCCAACATGTCAATGTGGTGACATTGGGAGTGGCTTTGAAGACAATGAAAGTAGCATGTTTCCCATTATGACGCATTGTTAATTCCCTGTTGTACACATTGATGAGAGTGTGTCCCGTAACTAAGAATGGGTGTCCCAAGATTATGGGTACCTCTTTATTAACTTCATAATAAAGTATAATGAAATCAGCAGGGAACACAAACTTGTCTACACGAACAAGGATGTCCTTAATCTGTCCTTCAGGCTACGCTAATGACTTATCTACCATTTTCAATGTCACTATAGTGGGCTTCATGTGACCAATTCCCAATTTATTGAATGTAGACAGTGGCATCAGGTTAATACTCTCACCTAAGTCACATAAAGCTTTACCCAAATAATAATTACCAATCGAGCATGGGATTGTAAAGTTTCTAAGGTCCTTCATCTTAGGTGGCAACTTATTTGTCAGCACTGCACTGCATCCTTCTGTGAGCGCAATTGTTTCAATCGCAGTCAGCTTCTTCTTCTTAGATAATAGCTCATTCATGAATTTCCCATAAATGAGGATCTGCACCAATGCATCCACAAGAGGGATGTTGACATGCAATTGTTTCAATATGGCCAGATACTTTTGGTATTCTCTTTCGTCCTCCTTCTCCTTAAATCTTTGTGGAAATTGTAAAGGCATTGACACATCTGGTTATCATGACAAAACTGGTTGCGTTGACATCGGTGATTGTGTCGACAATTATTTTGGTCTAATGGTAGGCATGGGAGTAACAACTAGTTGCTCCTCTTTATTTAGTTCGTCTGTTTCCTCTTCAAATACAACTTTTTCTTCTTGATCTGCTTCACTTGCATCGACAGGTGCTGTACTAGAGCCGCTACTTGGCTCGATAGTTTACTTTCCACTCCTAAGAGTTATAGCTTTGTAATGCTCCTTCCTCTTTTGATTTAGATTCTAAGTGTCACTAGGTAAAGCACCTAGTGGCCTGGTGCTCATATTTGAAGCTAGTTGTCCTACTTGTGCTTCTAATGCTCGTATGGAGGATTAATTTCCTTGTACAATAGTTTCTATCCTCGTGATATGTTTATGAATCAAGGCTTCAAGAGCTGTTAATGGATCTAATTATGGTTAGGAATACTGCTGTTGCTGTTGTTGTCCTTGCATATGTAGATTTTGCATTGAAGATTGTTGTGGTTGTACACGAGTATGTGGCTGCAAATGATCTTGATGTACATGCATCTGAGGACTTTGATTGAAATTTTGCTACCGATTATAATCCCTTGTCGAAATTTTCCTTGGCTCGAAGAATTGTCATATCTAACTGTGGTTGCATTTTGATTTTCCCAAGGCTGTTGGTTTCGAGCTGAGTTGTTGTAGGAATTACCATAAGAATTTCCTCTGATATTATTAACATAAAACACATTCTCTGCATGCTATGGACAATCTTCATAGTTATGATTATCGTTACAAGTTTTGGAACAAAATGTCAGGACATCCATTTGTTAAGCAACTTGGATGGGAACAACTTCACTTGTCCCTTTCATGTTCTGTATCGTATTTGCTAATGAAGATACCTATGCACTCAATGTTGATATAGCGTCTAATTCGATAACTCCAGCATTTGTTTTAACTTGACCAGCTCGAAAGATCAGATATTGGTAGTCATTTTGAGCGATCCTCTCTAAAATTCTCACGACTTCACTATAGGTGCAATCCAACAAAGGACAATTCGCAGATGCATCGACAAGATTTCTTGTCTAAGCGTTCAACCCATTGTAAAAGCTCTCAATCTGCGTTTCCTATTGATTTCCATGCATGGGACACTGTCGAAGTAGGGTTTTGTAACTCTCCCATGTGGTGTGCAAATTCTCATCAACCAATTGATGATATGCAATGATATCATTCCTTAAACGAGCATTCATTGTCAGCGGATTAAATCGCAAAACAAACTAAGTCACAAGTGCATTCCAAGATTTAATCGATCTAGCAGGAAATCCAAGGAACCAGGTACGAGCCCGTCCTTGCAATGAGTAAGGAACCAGGTCGAACAACCCCTGGCTGCAAATCATCAAATATAGGAACAACAAAGTCTTGAATCGGTCTATTTTGCACTTGTTCTTCTTGTGGCAGCGGTGAATTATTTATATTTTGTGGCTATATCGAAGGGATAGGATTTTGTGGTGGCAATGGAGGTATGACTGCATCATTTCTAGGCAAAGCCATATTTCTATGTTCTTGTTTTCTTTTAATAGTTCTTTTGATTGCCGGATCTAAGCCAATAAAAATTTTAGAATTGCTCCTGGTCATAAAACACATAAAGAAAAAATTTGAGAAAGAGTAAACAAAAAGTAAAACAAGTTAGTAATAAGTAAAACAAACAAAATGAAAAATAATTGCAAGAACAAGAATAAACATTAAACAAATATCATCCCCAGTAACAGCGCCAAAACTTGATCGCACTATGAACGCCATAGCAATAATGTGCAAGCGTACACTGTCGATGAAAGTATAATAGATAGAAGTAAGTTTATTAGATATAGATCCCACAGTGATTGTTGTTTATTTTTATAATTATCGATGCAAAGAAAGTTAAAACTGAAGAGATTGTGATGAATAATGTCGGAGTAATAAAAAAAGAAAATGCAGTAAAAGTATGAGAATTATTTGTCAAGGCAATTTAAGAAAATTTAAGAAGTAAAACAGTGATAATGAGATGGGGTTTCCTGACTTGAAAAGTTGGCAAAAAGCTAAATGTGATCATAATGTTAATAATAGATAAATTGTAGCCACAATTAAGCACAATGAAATCTTACCAACCTTGACTTCCTTGTTTGTCAAAGACTCAAATACTCACACTAACCACACCTTCCAGTGTTGGTAATGTGATAGCATCACAAATGACATATATTTTCTCTCTAAATTTATGTTTTAATTGACTCTTTTGTATCTCATTTAGCATACATCATAGACACTTCATACTTAGTTTTTATAATTTCCAACTCATTGCTAGTTAGTTTAAATTCTTGTTATTTTTATATCTTTTTGTATTAATGTCGACGGAAGTTGCTGATGTATTGCGCTTTAGAATTGTCAGTGGAAGAACTCAGTCCAGAAGATTAATGTTGGAAGAAGAATGTAGCCACAAGATCAACTTGGAATTGTAACTAGCGATGTCGCCACACTAAACCTGAACCTCGAATGAGTAAAATCAAGCAAATTTACATATGGAAGCACCAACACAGGAACATCACAGGTGTCGCCACAATTTCGATCTCATATTGCGCCCATCAATGCAGCGACAACCTGTAGATCTCTGAAGAAAACATTAAATCTACGTGAGTGCACAGCTGTACTCTAACTAACTTTGACTGCTGCAAAATCTAGATCTAGATCTGAGAATGGGAGGTTGAAACCTACAACTTTTGAAGGCTATAAATTGAAGAATGAAGAATGAAGAAATTATCAAGAGGTAGAGGATTAAATTCTGTAATTTCTGTGTGATTTGGAGACTTTAGCTGGAACAGTGAACTGATAGAGCAAGGGAGCAACCACTTCTGACGAGAGGTGCTTGATGCAAAGCAAGAGGAACAATTAAGGAATAGTCCTAGTAGTCTAGAGATAGTAAGCTTCGATTGTATTCTTTAATCCTTCTTTTACGCTGATGGATTCTAAGGACAATTGAATGAATACGAGAGTATCTTTCATTGTTAGATCACTTTGACTCTTATTTAATGCTTTTTATCAGTTTATTCTTGGATCTAATCTCACCAAACATGAGAGTGGCTTTACAGTCTGCTGACATCAAGAGATGCAGTGACATGTTAGGTTAACAAGTAAGACAACGAGAGTTGCTTGGGACTAGAAGAGATTCTAGTTACTTGTTCTTGATTGTACAACGTTGCTCGCACCGAGAGGTGGAGTGATTGTGGGTAATTAAGTCTCGAGTAAATGGTAGATTGTTATTGGTAAGAGTTCATTGGTGCGTTATTACTATGACATTTCATCTATACAATACCTTGTCGTTGCATCCAGCATTGCGACTTAGCAAAATCAGTGATTCACTCCAATCCTTTTCACTTGATCATATTTACATTTCTTACATTTAAATATTCAGCACTCTACACTCAACACATTTGAGTTACTTTCAGTACATTGACATTTAACCTCTGACATTTAACTCTGATTGCGTTGACAATATTGACTATTTTAGTGTGCAGATTTGACCTAATTACACTGACATCATTACTCACATTTGACTTAATTTCAGTATTAGTTGCTTCGACATTTAAACATCAAGAACCAATTTCCTCGTGGGGTCGATATCCGATAGAATTATCTATCGACTATACATGCATAGACGTGTGTTCGCTTGCACAATCGCTATGACGTTTCAAACACGATCAAGTTTTGGCGTCATTGTCGAGGAACTAACGTTTGTTTGATGTTTACTTTTGTTGTTGCAATTAATTATACTTACTTAACTCCTAACCTTTACTAATTTGTTTACTTTCTATTGTTTTCTTTTTTAGTTTTGTAGGCGTTGCATGTCTACAAAGAGAAATCCTAACATCCTTGTTAGTTTTTATCCGGAGCTTGAAAGGACATTGAGGAGGAGAAGGCAAGAACAAAGAAGAATAGCTGGAAACAACAATGATTTACCACCATTGCTGCCACAAAATGATATTCCTCCAGTGTTACCACAAGTAGTTAATAATATATCACCACCGCCTCCACAAGAAGAATCAGTGCAAAATAGGACGATAAGAGACTTTGTTGTTCCTATACTTGATGATTTACAACTAGGGGTTATAAGAATGGCTATTCAAGCTGGTAATTTTAAGATGAAACCGGTGGTGTTTCAAATGTTAAATTCAAATGGGTAATATTCTGGTTTTCTTCACGAAGACACAAGAGAACACTTAAAATCATTTATGCTTATTTGTGCATCCTTTAGTCAACATGGTGTCCCTGATGATGCCTTGAAAATGCAATTATTTCCTTATTCATTGCAGCGTAAAGCGAGAACATGGTTCTTGTGATTGTCGGCTGGATCTATTACATCTTGAAATGCGTTAGCGACATAGTTTGTTTTGTGTTTCAATCCGCTGACAATGAATGCGAGGTTGCATAATGATATTACTACATATCATCAATTAGATGATGAGAACTTACATACAACATGGGAGTGTTACAAAACATTGCTTTGACACTGCCCAATGAATGGAATTCAACAAAAGACCCAAATAGAGATTTTTTACGATGGTTTGAATGCTCAAACAAGGAATCTTATTGACACATCGGCTAATGGTCCTTCGTTGGATTGTCAAATGGTTAGATGCGGGCATCATATACCTTATTTCTGATAGCAATTGGGTGAGCCTTGTCCAATGTGTGCTGAAGAAGAGTGGTTTCACAGTCGTGACCAACGATAAGAACGAGTTGATCCTTACTCGTATTATGACTGGATGGCAAGTATGCATGGATTATCGTCGACTGAATGTGGCCACAAAAAAGGACCATTTCCTACTAATTTCATTGATCAGATGCTGGATAGGCTAGCTGGTAAAGCCTATTATTTCTTCTTAGATGGCTATTCTGGCTACAACCAAATTTTCATTGCGTCGAAAGATTAACCAAAGACCACATTCACATGCCCTTATGGAACCTTTTCCTACCGAAGTATACCATTTGGATTGTGCAATGCGCCAGCAACATTTCAGAGGTGTATGATGGCAATCTTCTCGAACATGGTTGAGGATTTATTAGAGGTATTCATGGATGATTTCTCTGTCTATGGACAAAATTTTGACTAATGCGCTGACAATCTGACGAGAGTTTTGAAGAGATGCGAGGAAACAAATCTAGTTCTGAATTGGGAGAAATGCCACTTTATGGCAACTGAAGGCATTGTCCTTGGCCATCGCATATCTTGTCAGGGCATTGAAGTTGACAAAGAAAAGGTAGAAATCATCGAAAACTACCATCACCCACCAATGTCAAAGCAATAAGAAGCTTTCTTGGACACGCTAGTTTTTACAGGAGATTCATCTGAGATTTTTTCAAGATTGCTAAACCATTATGCTCATTATTAGAGCACAATAAAAAGTTTGTGTTTGATGACAACTGTCTAAACACATTCATGACAATAAAAAAGTAACTGGTACAAGCTCCAATTGCCGTTGCACCGGACTAGATGCAATCGTTTGAACTAATGTGCGAGGCAAGTGATTTTGCTGTGAGAGCTGTACTAGGCCAAAGAAAAGAGAAGGTATTTCATTCTATTTACTATGCTAGTAAAATTCTAACTGAAGTGCATATTAATTACACTACCATTGAGAAGGAGTTACTAGTACTAGTCTTTGCATTTGACAAGTTTCGTTCATATCTTATCGGTGCAAAGACTACAGTTTACACAAACCACTCTACATTGAGATTTTTTTAGAAAGAAAGATGCCAAGCTTAGACTGAAACGATAGATCCTACTCCTTCAAGAATTTGATGTTGAAATCAAGGATAGAAAAGGATATAAAAATCATGTAGTTGACCACTTGTCTCGATTGGAAATTAGAAATGAAGATGGGCAAACGTCCCAAATTATCGACGCATCGCCCTGGTATGCTCTCAATTACCTTGTCTAGGAAGCTACCCCTGATTGCTACTGATCACAAATAGATCAGGTTCATATGAGATGCTGCAAAATATCACTGGAACGAGTCATACCTATTCAAGGTATTCGCTGACAACATTATCCGTCGCTGTGTACCTAAAGAAGAAATGACTTCAATCCTGCGACATTGCCATGATGCCCCTTATGGAGGCTATTTTGGTGGTACAAAGACTACTGCTAAGGTCCTACAGTCAGGATTTTATTGGTCCACATTGTTTCGAGACGCCCACAACTTTGCACAACAATGTGATCGATGTCAATGCTTTGGCTCAACATCTAGATGCAATGAGAAGCTCCAACAACCTATCATGGAAGTAGAGATCTTTGATGTTTGGGGTATTGACTTTATGGGACTATTTCCAAATTATTTTGGGAATGTGTATATTTTAGTTATTGTTGACTATGTATCGAAGTGGATCAAGGCAATTATAGTGCCAAAGGATGATGCTCGGACGGTGTTGAAATTCTTTCACACATACATTCTTACAAGGTTTGGAACACCTAGAGCATTAATAAGTGATCAAGGAACTCATTATTATAGCAACCAAGTGGCAATAGCGTTAAAGAGATATACTGTGAAGCATCGGATGACTACTACGTATCACCCACAAACCAATGGTCAAGTCGAGGTATCCAATCGTCAAATCAAAAGCATCCTTGAGAAGGTAGTTAATCCATATAGGAAGCATTGGTCTTCGCGGCTACATGACGCATTGAGGGTGCTTCGTATTGCATATAAAACCCCATTGGGAATGTCGCCATATCAATTAATGTTTGGTAAGTCTTATCACCTGCCAGTTGAGCTTAAACATAAGGCTATATAGGCAATAAATTAAGTGAATATGGATTATGATGCTGTCAAAAGAAAAACATTGTTGGACATCACTGAGCTAGAAGAAATACGCCGACATGCTTATGAGAATGCCGCAATATACAAGGAAAAAACCAAGAGATGACACGACAATATCATCTTGTGTCAACAATTTAGCCTTGGTCAATTAGTACTTTTATTTAACTCAAGTTTAAAATTGCATCTTGGTAAATTTTGATCAAGATGGTCAGACCCTTTCAAAGTTGTTGAGGCATTTCAGAGCGGTGCAGTGACAATCGAAAATCTAAAGGATTGACAACATTTCAAAGTGAATGGTCAACGTCTAAATCATTATGTGAGTCCAAATGTTAAAGAACCAAACGAGGCCATCAATCTGGTCACATTTAAATAACGTCGATGCATTTTTTCTATTTACTTTTATTTGTTTCACTTTTACTTGTGTTGTTTCAAATTCCTTACAGAAATAAAAATTGTCTTTTTGTCGAAGCATCGAAGCACAAATTGTCAGTGCCTTCTGTGATGAGTCAACATATTTTTTCAAAAAGAATCGCACCGATTGATCTCTCTTCTCTCCCAACCGTTTGATCAAACAAAACAATATGATCTGCAGGTTGGCAATTAATGGATACAGACACAACGTTTCCCCCTAATCTTTTTAATCATCACGCCTAGGTTATAAAACCTCTCCCCTGTAGTTTTCTTTTCTCCTCACATCCTCCATTATTGTTACATCTCATCTTTTCCCATTGCTTCTATATTTCCTTCTTTGTTCATAAGTTACTTTTTTTTTTCTACAAACTATTCTAACTCTCTTCTTCAATAACAATGGCTAAAACCTGAGCATTGAAAAACCCTTCTAAGACTCCTTCCAAGAACATCCTAACAACTTCAACTACTATTGCTCGGACCACAACACCATCTCTGTTTACAGGTTCGGTCCTATTCCTGACGACTACGGTTAAGGACTATTACTAGAATATCATGCTGAAGCGTAACCATCACCTTGAACAAGGTCTGTAACTGTCCTCGCATCAGACCTTGGGGAAACTTATTGCCAGTATCATCAGTGACCTTGGATGGGAGTTCTTTTGCGAACATCCCTCTGGTTACTCCTATACACTGGTGAGGATGTTCTATGCCAACTTTGTGGATCTGGAGCAAGAGTTCATTTTTCTAAGGGAGGGGCTCATCCCATGGAGTGTTGCCCAAATAATATGCTATTGAGTATCCCTAAGAGGGTGGACGACCACTCACCGTTTATACACACCTGGATAATGAAAGCACTGGTCAGATGATGAAGGACCTCTATGTCGATGGAGCCACCTGAACTGGTAATGGGTTCCACAGCTACACCAGAAGGTATCTCACAACCTTCAGCAAGGTATGGTTTTACTTCATCAACAGCCGCATCATGCCCTCAACACATAGCACTACGACAACATTAGACCGTATGTGTCTCTTACATTTTATCCTACACTTCCGACAAATCAACATCGAGGAGATCATCCATGATCAAATCGCGGAAGCTGCTGGCAAGAAAACTGGTATACTCTCATTCCCCTCTCTAATCATGTTGCTTTGTAAATAGAACGACATTGTGCCCAAGGATGGTGAGGAGATTTTAGAGAATAAAGGCTCGATCAACGACATCTCCGTTGAACGAATGACTCGTGGCTAGGAGACACTAGTGGCCAAAGAAGCCTCGAAGAAGAAGGATAGAAACAAATGGAAAAAGAAGGCAGAACAATCCAATGCACCCAAAAATCCACAAGTGGCGAAGAAGCTGGCTCTAATAGAAGTACGTTTTGATCGTATTGACATGCGCTCAACACTGACGGTGTAGTCGATGACATGGATTACAGGCTGCATAAATTTTATGCCTACACAAAGGCCTGGAATGAGGCTATTGTCGCTGCACAACGCTAGATTATCCCCAATCCATTGCCAGACTTTCCAACCTTTCTGTTCATATTTCACTGGATGCAGTATTCTTCCTCTGATCAACCTACTCCTGATGGTAGGCCTGTCCCTGCACTAACACGAATTCACATTTCTGATGATGAAAAGAAAGAAGGGCACGCGAAGGTTGAGGAGGATTGCTATCGCACCTTTGCCCATCTGTTTGAGGACAAGTTCTCCAACAACTTTGGTGCAAATATAACTGAACATAAGGTTGTTGTGGATGAAGGTGTCGACGCAGTAGAATGAGCAAAGATTGGTCTAAACGAACCAGAGCAGCATGAATATGAAGATACGAACCAGGGAGCTGACCAGCTGAAGGAAAAGGAAGAATAAGAGAAGGAAGAAGAGAATAAAGAGAAGGACCCTACTGAGGTGTAGGAAGAGAAGGAAAAGGATGCCCCGATAACGATCGTTGAGGATGTTATCGGCACACCAGAGAGTGTGGGGGCATCCAGCTCTGATGAGGCTCGACTTGATTCGAGCCAGGCTGAGGTTACTATGAGAGAAATCGAGTAACTGAATCCTCTTGCTATCATGCCATATGTGGCAACGCTTGCCGAAATCCACCCATTCGAAGTGAACCGATGAGGCCACAACCCAACCTGTAGAGGAGGAGTAATCCGCTGAGCCAATTGGTACGACGGATAAAAAGAGGAAAAGGTACAAGGATAAAAAGAAAAAGAAGCACCAAGACGAGGGTAAGTGCCCAAAGAAAAAGAAGAAGAAAACAAAGACAGTCGCTGTATCGGCTGCTGATGAATAAGTTGGTGCATTTCTTTTAGATATTTTCATGCATTTTTTATTGTCCCTGCATTTATTTCTTTCAGTTCATTCCTTTTGTTAACTTAATTGAATTGTCGTTGCATTTCCATTATTTCTGTATAATATTGTCAGTGCATTGGGGACAATGCAGACATTAAGTTTGGAGGGAGATAATGTGAAATGGAAATGCAATTACACCCACATATTTGAATTCTACTTGTTTCTTTGGTTAATGAGAATTGACAAATTTTCAACAAAAATGTGCCTACAATTTTTATTTTTATGCGTAATTCTTGAATTGTTTGGATGCTGATGTGTAAATTGGATGATTATGAATGAATGATGAGTCTGCTATTTTTGAATGAATGATTGGAATTGCTTTAGTAATGAATGGATAGTGTTGATGTTTAAATCTTGAACTAATGACCAATTGCAACAACATTGTATTAATAAAAGATGCTCCAATGTGAGTGCATTGTGACTGTCCAAGGGAGAAGACTCCGCTGCAAGTTTAGAAAAATCGACTAGCCAAAGGCTGTCATTACAAGAGTGTGTGTCGACGCAATTATATACCTCCTGGGGGTTTGCTGCACCTCATCGTTACTACCTAGGAATAAAGGTAGAATAAGGCAATGACATCTCTCTATCACTTGAAAAAAAAGAGAAAAGAAAAAGAAGAAAAAAAATTATATTTACTATAATTGCTAAAATGGTTCAAGGAAGATTAAGATTTAATGCATAATACTAGTATTAATCAAGTTGCAATTTTAATTGCTCATACCTATAAATTGTCAGCACATTATTCTATCATACAAATACAATTTGTGCATTAGTATTCTAGAAAATTCAAGTTGTGAGAATATTGATTGCGGTGACATTTTTGCTTGTGACTTTGCTAATTTTTGTTTACTTGAGGACAAGTAAAAACTCAAGTTTGAGGGTTTGATAGCATAACAAATGACATATATTTTCTCTCTAAATTGGTGTTTTAATTATCTCTTTTGTATCTCATTTAGCATACATCATAAGCATTTCATAATTAGTTTTATAATTTCCAACTCATTGCTAGTTAGTTTAAATTCTTGTTATTTTTATATCTTTTTGTACTAATGTCGATGCAAGTAGCCGATGTATTACGCTTTAGAATTCTCAGAACAGGATCTCAGTCCAAAAGATTGCGCAGGAACATATGGAAGCACCATCAATTACGATCTCAGATTGCACCCAGCAATGCAGCGACAACCTGCAGATCTCTGAAGAAAAATTAAATCTGCGTGAGTGCATAGCTGTACTCTAACTAACTTTGACAGCTACAAAATCTAGATTTGAATCTGAGAATGAGAGGCTGAAACTTGCAACTTTTGAAGGCTATAAATAGAAGAATGAACAATGAAGAAATTAACAAGAGGTAAAGAATTAAATTCTGCAATTTTTGTGTGATTTGGAGACTTTAGCTAGAACAGTGAACTGATGGAGCAAGGGAGCAACCACTTCTGACGAGAGGTGCTTGATGCAAAGCAAGAGGTATGATTAAGGAATAGTCCTAGTAGTCTAGAGATAGTAAGCTTCAATTGTATTCTTTAATCCTTCTTTTATGCTGATGGATTCTAATGACAATTGAATTAATATGAGAGTGTCTTTAATTGTTAGATCACTTTAACTCTTATTTAATGTTTTTTATCTGTTTATTTTTGGATCTAATAGCATAAAAAAATGAGAGTGGCTTTGTAGTCTGTCGACATCAAGAGATGCAGTGATAGGTTAGGTTAACAAGTAAGACAACGAGAGTTGCTTGGGACTAGGAGAGATTCTAGTTACTTGTTCTTGATTGCACAATGTCGCTCGTACTGAGAGGTGGAGTGATTGTAGGTACTTAAATCTCGAGTAAATGGTAGATTGTTATTGGTAAGAGTTCATTAGTGCGTTATTACTGTGACATTTCATCTATATAATACCTTGTCGGCGCATCCAGATTTGTGACTTAGCGAAATCAGTGATCCACTCCAATCCTTTTCACTTGATCATATTTACATTTCGTGCATTTAAATATTCAGCTCTCAACACTCAACACATTTGATTTACTATCAGTACATTGACATTTAACCTCTGACATTTAATTCTGATTACGTTGACAATATTAACTATTTTAGTATGCAGATCTGACATAATTGCACCGACATCATTACTCACATTTTACTTAATTTTAGTATTATTTGCTTCGACATTTAAACAGTAAGAACCCATTTCCTCATGGGATCGATATCCGATAGAATTATCTATCAACTATACTTGCAACGATGTGTGTTCACTTGCACAATCACTGTGATGTTTCAAACGCGATCACAATGCTATATATTCAAGAACAAGTGGACTGAATTTCTTCAATCCTCAAGCAACTTCCGTTGAGCTACTTGTTAACTTAATTTTTCGTTGCACTTTCCAGTGATCGTGACTGCAATCACACTTCTGTGGTCAAGCAATTAAATTCAAAGATAACAATGAAGGAAAGATAGAGTAGATATCATATTTGATCTGAATTAAATTGTATTTCCATACAACTCCAATTATAAAAAATTCATCAACGTTTAAGAAAGAAAAATAAAAGAACAGATGGAGTACTCTATTCCTAGTTTACTCGAATGCTCCCTTACTATCCCTCTTATGATGCACTTAGGATGCTCATGTCACAAGCAGTACATTGCCTTCCCCCTCTCGTCAGGTAACCCTTAGAAACTTAAGCTTCCATGGAAGCCAACTCAAGAAAATGTTGAAGGAATAATTTTAAATTGTCAAAGAATTCTAGAAGATGAAGCCCTTTTCCAAAGATCCCCTCTCATTAGTATTTATCAACCACTGCCCAGTACAAGTGTCCTTTCTTTCAGGTCTAACTTCCTCTAGCTGTACAAGTTGGTTATACCAGCTGTACACTCATGCAGATCTAGTATGTTCATCAGACAATTATCGGTTGTGGCGACATTTCTGGGTGTAAATTTGGATTCTATTTTGCGGCGACAACCCTAAATACCTTCATGTGTTGATCTTCCTGAACAGACTCCTGCAGTGACAACTTTGGATGCAATACTGAACACTAAATGTGGCGACATTAATAGCAAAAATAGGATAAAATTAAAGAAAATTAAACATAACATCACTGAATTAGAAAATGAAGTTATTAAGATAAAAATGCTAAAAATGCGTGCTAAAATATGATAAAATGGGAACAAATTACACCCTAAGTAAGGAGAAATCAATGGTCTTTTCTAATGCTATCAGGTACCATCCTTCGTGTTTAATTTGCATTGTGAAGATGAAAACGCCCCTCGTAGGATGCAAAGTTGGAGTCTAAGGTCAATGTTGTCACATACTAGGCCCTGTGTCACGACGTAGCAGGCAGTCTTGAAATTTTTCACTGCTAATCCCTTTGTTGTGACATAGAGCTGTCTATGTCATGACGAAGTGGTCAGTATCAATCTGGCTTGTTGCTACTAGTCTCTTTTGCACTCACGAAGTATTTTAGCTAACCTTTAGGCTTCGTTTGGACTTAAAAGAAATAATACAACCTGTTTAGTACATTTTATTTAGAAAATGAAATGATACTAAAAATGCATAAAATATAAAGGAAATTACTTGATTTCAATCTCATCAAATGTGGAAATAAGTTCAATCTGCTAGGTATAAAATCGATAGATCAATAACTCCATCAACGCCTAACATGAGTACATTGATTATCCTAGTACAATACAAACAATTATAATGAGTTTATGAAATGTCTATATCCATCTATGCATAAAGTCGGTCAGGTCACATAGGGCTTTTCAGCTTGTAACGTGTTGAGGCCTAGGACAGGTATGATTTTCAAAAAATAGTTAAGCACACAAAAGGTTACATAGCACGAAAATAGTTTGGCACATTGTATTGTTCCCTATTCTCCCCCTTTACTTCCCACTCCATCTTACCTCATTATTTCTCCTTCTCCTACCTCCATCATATCTCCATTTTGGAAATCAATCTAAAGTTCTCCTTCTAGTTAGCCTATGAATATGCAATTTGCTTTTTTGAGTAAGCTTTCTCTTTTTCTATCAGTGACTTTGTTGATTTTGTCACTCTTCACATTTTTCTTACTCTTTTCTTTTATGTTTGTACTCATTTTCTTTTTGTTCTTTTCACTTGTTTTTTTCTCTTCTTTGGCTAAACCTAAATTTCATACTTTTTCATGATTTTCCTCTTTTATATTACAACCTCCACCATGATGTGTCTGCCTACCTTTAATACATTTGACAAGACATCTATTTTCATGCAAAATAGGACCAAAGAAAAGGATATACATAAATCATTATTTGAGTCTTAGGAGGCTTGTAGTGTGGCTCATTAAGAAGGTGTCATAAGGCTAAAAGATGGAATCTAATTGATAATTTAGAATAGGGTTTAGCTTTTTAGCTCTAATTGTGTCAAGCAATGCCATAGGTCATCCCTAAATAACTCAATATGCACAAATGTCAATTTAGTTACCTAATCTCAAGATTATTGTCTATCACATATACTAGCATGTTCGTTTCCTCATATTATGCATATCATTTAGTATCAATAAAACTTTTTCGTATCTATACATAGTGTAACCTATAGAACTTCAAAAATCTCATGCTATGAAATGTAAACTTTCTTCAACATCATACCAAGATTATCAAAAAAAGACAATCAACCTATTATACATGCTCCTAACTAATCACTTGTATTTCTACAAGCTCAAGCACAAATCAAAAACTCAAAATAGAAAAATTACATGCCAAAATTCCTTTTCTTCTTATGGTGGTTCTCCTTCTTCCTTTTCCATGAATGCTCAGAATTGTTGTATCTCCAAAATATGATGTTCCTACAAAAGATCTGAAGCATACAAATATAATTCCTAATCCTACTCCTACGAATTATATAAGTCACTAAAAATTAAAAAATTATCCAAAAACTACAAGTCTTAAAATCAACGTCTTAAAAAAATTAAAGTTCAATATTCATCCTCCTCATTGGGCTGAGGATCCATTGGAGCCTTGACCTTGCCAATGTATTGAGGTTCCTACAAAAGATCTAAAGCATAAAAATATAATTCCTAATCCTACTCCTACGAATTATATAAGTCCCTAAAAATTAAAAAATTATCCAAAAACTACAAGTCTTAAAATCAACGTCTTAAAAATATTAAAGTTCAATATTCATCCTCCTCATTGGGCTGAGGATCCATTGGAGCCTTGACCTTGCCAATGTATTTTTCTCAGGAGCTTCCACCTTGTTGTCGTGTTAGGCTCTGAATCATCAGTCCTTTGGGAGTTGAGTAATGAGGCTGAATCATTACCTCATACTCGTCATTAGTGTTAGGCTCACTTTGCTCCTCATTAGCTTCTCCCAAATCAAGTTCATCCTCCTCTTCTTCTTCTCCAAAAATGTTTGGAGGGTAGTTCAGAGTTGGTAGCCCATGTATCCTCGCAAACTCTGTCAACATCAGAGTTGTGTCTTTCATCCAAGCTATCATGCCATTGAGCTTGGCTTCGATGCATTCTTAGCTTTTTTTGGTCTTCTCACTTCTTTTTAATGAGGTCGATACATCGATCTTTTCTTTTTGTCTCTGATTTGTTTCCTTTATAGCTCGACATATTGCTTGTATAGGGAATCCCCAATGATACTTTGAGTTGGCTTTGGAAACTGTTCATCATCTTTCATTGGTACTCTCGCCTTCTTGCATAGAGCGATTACTAAGTGTGGGAAAAAGAGTCCACTCTTTTGCTCTGGGTGCATCACTTCATTTCCTCATATATCCAAGAGCCTACACAAACCTATTAAAGCTGCAAAATACCATACAATAGCAAAGCTCGCAAAGAATTAATGTTAGACACATTTAGCACAGGTATAAGTCGTGTAGCTAGGAATTGCATCCACATTTTAGCTATTGGGAACATGATAGCTTGGTTGAAATTAGATGGTGTGCCAGTATTGGGTTTAACATTCCACACACCTCACCCTTCCATTAAGAACTTAACTATTTCGCCCATATTAATATTTTCAAATGTGTTTAAATTTACTCCCTCTACACAATCTTTCTCATAGTAAGGGACACTGTAGTACTGGCATATATCCTTAAGTGACATGTGAACCTCATAATCTCGAACTATCACTATGCCTCAAGATTTTTTATTAACTATGTCATCCTTAAGGGATGCGTAAAATTCATGGACAACCGGTACTACAGCATTACCTATTGGGAGAACACAGAATTGCTCCCATCGATGATAGCGTACCAATGGCCATACCTCCTTGCATAGAATCATAGACAGTTCGAAGCCCCATTCTTGAATGAGAGCCTATCCTTGGGAAGCCAAAAGTACCTTTCTATTTGAGTATTTGCATATCATTCAAAGTCTGAATCGTTGTCGTTCTCTTGGAGAATTGCTCTCTTTCGTGGCGGCATCTTAATCTAACACAAGGAAGAGATGAAAAATAACCAATGGAACAGTAAACGAAGAAAGTACCTTTGATTTTAAGGAGGAGTCTTGTTAATGGAGTCCCTTTGCACCCTTGAATGGAGGATTACTCTTAGAAGAATAGGATTTTTAGGTTTTTGAATGGGAGGGGAATGATGTGAGTTTTGGAGGATTTGGGATTAGTTAGGGAATTTTACATGAGGGAAGAGGTTTAGTTTAGGTTAGTATATATAAGGTATTGAAAAATAAGTGTTTTAAGGGTTTAAATCTAGGTAAATAAGGTTTTAAGGTACCGGGTTGCTCAATCAGATCGGGTCAACCCTGCAAAATTTACAGACGATGTTGCAATGTAGCATAACTTTGTCTCAACCAACCCACCAGTGATTGTTTGTCACGACTTAGCTTGCCTTGTGTCGTGACAAACCCTTTAATTCCCCTATTCTAGTAGATTGCCTCCTATGTCACAACGTAGCTCACCTCATGTCGCGACATACTTATCAGTTTGTGTTTTTAAGTTTTTTGATTCTTTGGTTGCGACGTAGATGAGGGTATGTCGCATCATAGCCTGCTTGGATGTCTTTGGAGTAGTGTGGTTGTTTCCTCGTAATATGGCATATCTGTGTCATGACAAACCTATCAGATTTGAAGAATTACCCTGAAAATGGACGAAATGTTATTATGTTAGTAGGTTAGTGACTAAAATTTAAAATTAAGGGTTAGTTCTTGTCAGAATTGTCTAAAAAGAGTGTTAGGGTGCATTTCAATCGGTCTATTTTATCGTTGTTCATCCAACAGTCGTCGTGCAAAGCTATTCTCTAGCGTTTATCTCTTTCTCAAAATTTTCCTTTTCTTCCTGCTTAGATTACCACAATTTCCTTTCACCGATCATATCGATTGATAATGTATGTAAATTTGTACCACCATACTTTCGCATACTTACTTTTATCAGTGATCCCCTTGAGAAACTCATATACTTGTGTATGGTGGCATAATAGTCACTCGATTACGTTGTTTAGAAAAAGTGATGGATTTACTGCAAATCCATGTATTGATGTCACAGCAGTTATCTATTTTCCCTTGTAACTTCCATCACCGTGTTCTGGTTTCTTGGCTCGTGGTACCATTGTAGAGATTGATTCTTCCATGAATGCACACTTTTTTGTTCCACGGATGTAATTATTTCTTATTTGAGGGCTGGAACTCTAGGTCGTAAATGTTTCCTATTTTCTGCAAAAATTGAAAGATTTTCACATTAGTAATTCTTCTAAGGATTTGTTGTACTAGGAAAGTATTATATATAGTAGCTAATCTCCATTGGAAATTGAATCTTTGATCAATGTCATCTTCAACTAATATTTCTTTTTTATTGACTGTTTTGTAATAGTTTTTAGTTAAAGATCTAGATTTTGAATATTGGAATCATCTTCTTCCTCTATAAGGTTTGATTCGTCATTGGATTGGGCCTCCATCTCAATTTTTACACAACTATCTAATTCCTCTTCCAGAGGTGAGATCTCGTTTTATTCGGTGGCCCAACCATCTGGCTCAAAACATTCCCTTTTCGTTTCCTCTTTCAACCATCATTCTTGTTCTTGTTCCATCTGTTCAGATTCAAACCACATCTCCCTAAAAGACTAACCATCATGTGGATCGAGGATTTGGGTTTTTTCACGAAGTTGACTTAATTCTAACATTAATAACTTCTGATTTTCCTAAATCTCCCAATCGTTATAATATCCGTCTTTATAGATCTTTGTCATCATAATCATTATCAAACATAAGATTTGAGCAAAATAAGTCGTAGGCATCCATGGGTTTAAATACGATGGAAGTTAAAAGAAAATTATTAGATCTGAAAAAGAAATAATTGTTAGTGTGGTTAAATCGCATCTATAACCTAAAATTTTCCTAATTATTTTAGTACAATGAAAGAATAGAATTTACTAAAGCGTTTCCACCCTAGCAACGACGCCAACCACTTGGCCGCCCCCAAACGTACTCCCATTCGATGTAGATTTCAACTTTTCGCAAGTATACGGGTCAGGTTGTAAATATAGTGCGTTTACAACGATAATTCATTCATAGAAATAAAACAAGTTTTGAAATATTCATCCTTAACTAGTCAGAGTAAGGGTACAAATTGTTGCTTTAGCAAAATAACAAATAGATTCAAAGATTAAGAGTACTCCTTGTTGAGACCCAAAATGAACATCAGGCTCGCATTCTCGATTCTTCCTTTCTTCGCCACAGTAGCGTTTGTTTGCTTTGATGGTTTTTTGACAGCATTGTTGAGCTCTGCTCCCAACGACGGCTGATAACTTTGCCTTCTGTACCTCAGATTTACCATGTCACTCTCGATTTCCCTCCTTTCGAAATCTAATGCAACAACACTCTAGCCTTACTTGATTGAATTCTTTGATATCTTTTTCCTTCATCAGAATGTTGTTTATATAAGAGCTTGGCCACATAATAAACGTTGTTCAGATCTAGATTTCTAGGGGTTCTAGAGCCCTCCTAGAGCTTTCCAGTGCAAACCACAATAGATTTGGCTTGCTTTAGCAAAATCTTGCACACCTAGTACTGCTAGAGTGTTTAGCAACTGCAAAGTTTTCAACTTTCGCTCCCCAACAGTTCTACGTTATTGGGCCTTGTACTCTCATCTTCCTTCTCCTTTTCCCACATCAAGAAACATGTACCAACAAGCATAGTTTGCCACAACAAAAAGGGTAAAAATGTACAAATTTTGCCAATTAAGTGCACAGTAGTTAAACTACAAAAAACACATAAAAACACTACAATTGTTATAACAATTTTACAAAAGATCAAACAAAATGTTTTGGCAAAAGTATGCAATATAACTCTTTTTCAAGAGTTATCACACCTCCAAACCTAAACTTTTGCTTGTCCTCAAGTAAAATATGTTGATGCATGTATGCATGAAAACGCAGAGATTACAGCCTTGACATTTTTCATAAAAATTTTGCTTTCACATTCTAGTATGCATATATTTCAGTTCTCAGCAACCTTTATACTTGCTAGATTCTATAGCAGCGTTGTAGATCAATCCAGAAAATTCAGTGTATAAATTTCAAATTAAAGAATAAAGAAATTTTAAATTCACATGCAATTAGTTTTAAAGAAAATAATTTCCTAAAAACTTGTTTATTTCTTTAGCTAAGTTTTTCATTTACTACACTTAGGCATTTTATTTTTGCTCTTAAGGATATCATCTTGTCATGCAACGTTATACTTGACAACTACAGTGGAGCAAATACTTAATTGCCATGCCAACAATTACATCACAATCTGAATTTAAATTCATGCAGCTTAAAATTTTCAACTAAAAAGATGGATGGAGGAAACAACTACCTCTTTAGCCTACTCTTCTTTTTACTACAGCAGAGTGTTCCTAAAAAAATAATTTTCTTTATACAAATTTTTCTTTTAACTTTTTTTCTTTCTTTGTCTTTTATTTTTAAGCACTCCTACTCAAACATATTATTTTCTCATCAACAATACAATGGAGCAAATAAAACATTGTTAACGTACTTCGAATAGTTAAGCATTAGAGGGACAGTTTTTCTTTTCTACGTTTTATGCCTCAACATTCTCATTTAATACTTAGCTCAAGGAAAACCTAAATTTTATTAAGAAATGTTTACTTTAAAATAATCACAAAGATTTCAAAATCAAATTATCTTTAAAAATCAAATTTCAGCACTTTCCTAATTTGAATTTCCTACTTCATTCCTACAAAAATTTTAAGTTTTAAGGTATAATTTCCTCATCGAACATCAACAATATATTTATACTTTCCTGTCTTCACAAATTTATCACAAAAATATGTCATGGCAGTATCTCAATATGACAAATGATATGCAGTGACAACCTATAAAACAAAACTATGTACTAACAAATATATACCTATATGCAACTAAATGGAACAACACACCTCCAAACCTAAAGTGTGCATTGTCCTCAATGCATGAACACAATGAAATATAAACACAAAAATATGCAATAACAAACACATATACCACAAAACAAATTTGAGATGCAAAAATTAAAATTACCCTTTTTAGTTGAGGCGGAGGGATTTTCTGGCAGGCTTCTTGCCTTTAAGCTTCCATTTTCGTGGTGTAATAGCCTCCTCCTTATCATCATCATCTGTTTTCATCATTTCGTCAATCAAATGATCTACTTTTGCTTCTTGGTTTGGTCCTTTGGATGGTGTAGCAAAAATCTTTGGAGTAACAAGTTTCTTTGGTGTTACACTCTTTGCTGACGGTTTTACAGATTTTTCTTTCTTAACAGGACTATCTTCAATATCATCAATCTCAGGGTCTCTCATCTCTTCCTCATCCTCCTTAGCTGGATGGTACTCCTCACTAGAAGATTACTTTCCAGATGCCAACTGAATCTCAGTGTTGCCTGTATCTTACTTTGTCGCAACCATTTCATCATAAAGGATCCTTGGAAACTTTAGAAACCGTGGGACTTTGACTTGATTTTGTTGTAGCATTTGACGAATCACATCATCGCGAATGCACATATATCCCAACAAGGCCTTGGTTTTGCAATGAAAATCTGAGACGATTAATAGCATCATAACATTTTTCATCATTTCCTAAACAAGCTAAAGTAGATAATTCAAAAGGGTTACTAGAAAAAGCTTTCGCAAACAGTGGTGGCTCAAAACTGGATGGCTGCTTAAGTGGAGTTGATGCAAGTGCATCTTCCTTTTGCTATCGCATCACCAATAATTTGGTGAGGGCTCCTTTGTTCGGTAACATATCCTCGTTATCCTCCAAACCAACACTTGCTTGCAAACATAATGCACGAATCAAGTTAGGATAGACAAGATTACTTGAGTTTTTCTCGGCACATTCTTGAACCTCATCTCGAATAATCTGCCCCACATTAATCTTCTGCCCTGTCACGATAGAATGTAACATCAACAATTGTTCTCTCCCAATAGTGGTTGTATGAGTTGTAGGCATCAATCTGGACTTTAGAAAACTCATCCAGATTTGACACTCAGGCTTCAAATATTGCCTTTCAATCATAAATCGATCTGTCTTCAATTTATCCTAGGTTGTTCTCGAAATACATACGTCTCTCAACACCTTCTCCAAACTTTCTTCCTAAATTCCTCGCGCAAATCTTGTGTGCTTATCTTTCACGTCGTAGAGTCCATAATATTCATTCACTTTATCTGCATCAAATAAAACAAAAATTCCCCAAACGTATACAAATGGGCTATCAGTAGTTAAGTGAGAATAGAACTCTCTTACCATTTTTGGATACACTCATCCGAATGGCAACAAAACATCTCCTAACCATGAGTCTCAATAACTATCGCAATGTCTTCATTAAAACCCATATATTTTTCTTGTTTAAACAAGAAACCTTTCTCCATTAAGAGTTGATGCTTCAGATAGTTCTCTTGGAACTTTGCCTTCCATTCCGATCATAAAACTTTCTTGCGGTGATGGGCATTGGTTGCTATGGAATCTTTCCCTTGCGTCTCATTTTTTGGACTAGCAAATTGTTTAGAGGAAACATAAACTTTCAAAGAAAATTACATTTTCACTAACCTGTGGCACGTGGGTACGAAATTTGCGCCAATTACTTTTCCGTTTTAGCATTGTTATGACAGAGACACAATCGCGTCTGATTGGTCTAGCAAAACCCCATGCCGTACTCATTTATTACTAAAGCTACTATTGTTTCACTAACCTGCAAACTAATTCAAAAAGTCAAAATCAAAGTTAACACAAAATTAAAATAAAAATAAAACAAATTCAAACTCTTCTAACATCACACAATGTAATAGCAAAATTCCACTGAAGTATCGGATCATTGTAATAGTGCTTCAAACTTTGTCCATTGACTTTGAACACATTTCCTGTCGTGACATTTTTAATATCAATAGCACCATGTGGATAAGTAAAAACTACCTCAAATGGCCCTACCCACTTAGACTTTAATTTTCTTGGGGATAATTTGAGCTTCGAATCAAACAGAAAACTTGTTGTCCTGGTTCAAAATGCTTAGAAAAAATCCTGCTATCATGTCATCTTTTCGTTTTTTCTTTATAAATCCTGGCATTTTCATATGCCTGTAATCGAAAATCCACTATCTCAGTTAACTCCATCATCCTTTTCTCTTGAAACCAACCAATCAACATTTATCTTTTTAATTGCCCAAAAAGCTCTATGCTCCAACTCAGCAGGTAAATGACAAGGCTTTCCAAAGACAAGCATAAACGGTTACATCCCTAAAGGTGTTTTAAAGGCATTCCTATATGCCTACAAAGCTTTGTCTAACCTTGACGCCCATCCTTGCTTGTAGGATCAACAACCTTCTTTAAAATTGATTTAATCTCTCTATTCGATATCTCTGCTTGTCCATTCATCTGTGGATGGTATGTGGTCGCAATTTTATGATTTATCCTATACCTTGTTAAAGCATCCTCGATGTAACGAAAATCGAAGTGCGAACTTTCATCGCTGATAACCGCTCTTGGCGTTCCAAATCTTGTAAAAATATGCTTGTGCAAAAACTTTAACATTGACTTTGAATCCTTAGTAGGGAGTGCAACTGCCTCAACCCTCTTCGAGAAATAATCAACAGTGACTAAAATGTAGATATTTCCACATGATGGTGAAAATGGTCCCATAAAATTCATACCCCATACATCAAATAATTCGACTTCAATAATGTTTTGCAATGGCATCTCATTCCTTCGCAAAATATTACCTGTTCTTTAACACCTATCACAAGAACGACAAAAGTTATGTGCATCTTTAAATAAGTAAGCCAAACGAAACCTGATTGCAAAACTTTGGTAGTGGTTCTTTGTCCTCCAAAATGTCCTCCGTAAGGCATAACATGACAGTGCTGTAAAATGCTATGGCATTCATTATCTGGAACACATCGCCTTATGATTTGATCTGCACAATTCTTAAACAAAATTGGCTAATACCAATAATAGATTTTAACATCATGCAAAAACTTTTTCTTCCTTTGGCTAGTTATATCAGGGGGAAACAATCCACTGACTAAGAAATTGACAATACAAGCGTACCATGGTAATGCTATCACAGCAAATAATTGCTCGTCTGGAAATTCCTCTTTTATAAACCTAGCATCACCATCTCCAATATCCACTTCTAACCTTGATAAATGATCCACAACTTGATTCTCTTTTCTATCTTTTATCTCCAAGTTAAACTATTACAACAGCAAAATCCATCGAATCAAGCGTGGCTTAGCATTCTTTTTTTGCTATAAAGTATTTTATGGCAGCATGATCTGTATAAAATATTACTTTTGTGCCAATCAAATACGAACAAAATTTATCAAATGCAAAGACCACTACCAACAACTCCTCTGTTGTTGTGTAGTTGATCTGTGAATCATTAAGGGTCCTGCTCACATAATAAATGGCGTGAAACACCTTTTCTTTCCTTTGTCCTAGCACTGCTCCTACAACAAAATCACTAGCATCGCACATTAATTCAAATGACAAATTCAAGTTAGGAGCAATTACTATTGACGCAGCAATTAATTGCTTCTTCAAAAATTAAAAAGCTTTCAAACATTCATCATTAAAGACAAAAGCTTTAACATGTTGCAGCAATTCACATAAGAGCTTAGATATTTTCAAAAAATCTTTTATGAAACATCTATAAAAACTTGCATGCCTTAGAAAACTACGAATACCTTTCACCGAAGTAGGTGGCGGAAGCTTCTCAATTACCTTAATTTTTTCTCTGTTAATTGCTATCCCTTGCTTCGAAATTTTGTGACCAAGCACAATGCCTTCACAAACAATAAAATGGCATTTCTCCCAATTTGAAACCAAGTTTGTTTCTTCACAACGCTTTAAAACGACCTCCAAGTTCTTCAAACAATCTTCAAATGTATCTTAAAAAATCGAAAAATCATCCATAAAGGCTTATAAAATTTTCCACCATGTCTGAAAAAATTTCCATCATACAACGTTGAAAAGTTACTGGAGCATTGCATAGTCCAAATGACATTCTTCTAAAAGCAAAAGTTCCATACGGACACGTGAATGTAGTCTTTTCTTAATCTTCATGTGATATGGCAATTTGATTGTAACCTGAATAACCATCAAGGAAACAATAATATGCCTTACCTGTAAGTCTATCAAACCTTTGATCTATAAACGACAAAGGAAAATGTTCTTTTCTTATACCTTTGTTGAGTTTCCTACAGTCCATGCATACTCTCTATCCCGTGACAGTCCTAGTAGGAATCAACTCATTATTGTTATTACGTATGACTGTAATTCCTCCTTTTTTGGGGACACACTGAACTACACTAACCCAAGAACTATTAGATATTAGGTAGATTATTCCAGCATGTAGCCATTTTATCACCTCTTTCTTGACAACTTCTTTCATAATCGAATTCAACCTCCTTTGCTTCTCTATCCAGTTGCTATGACAATCTTCCAACAAAATTTTGTGCATGCAAAATGAGGATTGATTACTTTAACATCAGTTATCATCCAACCTATTGCCTTTTTGAATTTCCTCAAAACTCCAATAGTTGCTCTTCTTGCTCATTCTCCAAACCTGCAGAAATAACTACTGGCAAGGTTTTGTTATCACATAAGAATGCAAACTTTAAATGTACTGGCAAAGGTTTCAACTCAAGTGTCGCAGGTTCTATAATGGAAGGTTTCGATACTTTGAAAGCACGATCAGATAAATCTAAAGACTCAAACCTTCTTCCTGGCCTTTCTACAAAATGTTTGATATCACAAATTTCTAAAACTTCAGTTTCAATGTCTTCACAAATGGCTGTAACAAGATCAGTATTGCTACAGCAAAAATCTTCTAAATTTTCTTCCACAGCTACCTCTTCTACATTAATCATATGGCATTCTTCAGCATCATCTACGTATTTAACACAGTAAACACATTAAACATAACTTGTTGCTCATTAACTCGCATAGTTAACTCTCCTTTTTGTACATCTATTAAAGCTCTACCCGTAGCTAGAAATGGTTTTCCAAAAATTATGGGGACTTCTTTATCAGTCTCAAATTCTAAAATTATGAAATCCGCAAGGAAAATAAATTCATCCACTCTTACTAACACATCTTCAATCTTACCCTCCGGATGTACGAATGAGCGATCTGCTAATTGTAACGTCACCATCATAAGTCTCGCTCTTCCAATTTCGAGTTTCTTGAAAATTGACATTGACATCAAGTTAATACTAGCACCTAAATCACATAATGCTTTACCAACGTAGTTGTTACCAACAGCACAGGAAACAGTAAAACTCCCTGGATCTTTTAACTTTGGAGGCAACTTATTCACCAACATTGTCATCCACCCTTCAGTAAGCGCGATAGTCTCGAACTCACCCAATCTCTTCTTTTTGGACAAAATGTCTTTCATGAATTTCACATAATTAGACATCTGCTCCAATGATTCTACAAGTGGGATACTAATATGAAACTATTTCAGTACCTCTAAAAATTTCTTAAACTGAACATCTTGCCTCGACTGCTCAAATCTTTACGAAAATGGTGGTGAAATCTTTACTTTTGTCTGATGACAAGATTTTGTCATGACATTTTCCTTTACATCATCAATATCATGCTTTTCTTCTTTGCTTGACTCAACCTCTTTTCGAACACTTTTCTTTTCAGCTTTCAACATAACATCTTCCATGTTTCTTTTTGCTTCAACATTACTTCTTGCTTCAACATCTAACTCTAGACTTACTATATCATCTATTACAGCAAATTAATTATCATAAACATCATTAACAAATAATTGATTACCTGTAAGTGAAATGACTTTGCAATGCTCTTTTCCTTGTAATCTCGCACTCTCAGTATCATTTGGCAACGTTACTTGCGGACGTGAAGTCATTGCATTAGCAATTTGCCCAACTTGACTTTCCAATGCTCTTTATGACGCAGCTTAACTCTGAATAATTGCATCCTTTTTAGACATATATTCTTTCAGTAAATTTTCTATTGATGACAAACCTCCATTTTCTTGTTGATTTTGCTTTGACAAATTAAGCTCAAATCCTAGCGCTCTGTTAGTACTCTATTGAACAACATTGCCCGAACTAACTTCTTGATTATTGCTCCAACTAAAATGTGGGTGTTGTCTCCAACTTGCATTGTATGTTTTAGAATAAGCATTATGATTACCTCTATTAAAATTCCCCATGTAACAAATAGATATTGGATTGGATGGACATTCTTCAAAAATATGATCATCTCCATAATACACACATTTTGCTTCAGCAACTTTCACTTCTCTAGCCATGCTTGATTTCTGCATAGTTTTGATCATATTAGCCAACGAAGATACTTGTGCTGTAAGTCATGTAATTGCATCCAACTCCATTTTACCAGCATTTCTTCTACCATAATTCATTCTTGCTATTGGATATTGATAATCATTATTTACAATTCTCTCCAATATTTGACTCGCCTCATTGTACGTCTTATCCAGCAACATACCATTGCTAACACATCAACTACCATTCTTGTGTGCACATTCAACCCATTATAAAACATTTTCATTTGTGTCTAATGTGAAAAATCATGCACAGGACATTTCCTAAGCAAATCCTTATATCTCTCCCATGCCTCATAAAGTGTTTCATCATCTAATTGCTTAAATGATGTAATAACATTCCTCAACTTTGCAGTCATATTTAGCGAATATATCGCAGCAAAAATCTTTGGCATAACTCATTCCAACATGAAATCGTACCTGATGGTAAAGCATTTAATCATGCTTTTGCACGATCACGTAAAGTATAAGGAAACAATTTCAATCGCAAGGCATCTTCAAGAACACCTTGTTGTCTAAAAGAATCACATACCTCCAAAAAAAATCGCAATTGCATCCTTGGATCTTCCATACGCAATCCTCCAAACTGCTCAATAGTTTGTAGCATCTAGAACACAACTGGTTTAAGCTCAAAATGAGTAGCATCAATTTGTGGCCATAAAATACCTGGACCAGGATTATCAAAAACTGGCACTACATGCACTCAAATTGGTCTGTCTCTATCATCAATTACTTGTAGAACATTCACAAACTCTAGCTCATGAACTACTATAACAGGAACTTCAGGATTTTCCCTTCCTTCAATTCTCTCCATTTCTTGCACTCGCAACTCTCTTCTGTGTCTTCTCAATGTTCTTTCTATTTTTGGATCTAACAGCAAATTATCTCTACTTCTTCTCATAAAATTCTAACAAAAATCTGTAACAATAGAAATCAAAACAAAACTAAAAATGACCAAATCAAATGTTTGCTCAACAATATAATAAAAATTAAAAATCACTTCCTCTATTTAACAAAGACCCAAATGCTAGTAATTACCACACCTTCCAGTGTTGGTAATGCCTTGCACTTAAGAACAAGTGGCCAGAATTCCTTCTTAACCTCAAGCAACTTCCCTTGTCTTGCTTGTTGATTTAACCTGTCATCGTACCTTCCAGTGACTGTGACTGCAATCACACTTCTGTGATCAAAATAGTTAAATCCAAATATAAACAGTTAAGGAAAGTAGAGTAGAAATCAATTAAGATCTAACTTCAGATGGTACTTACATACTCAATTGATAATCAACAATATTCATTAACAATTTAGAGGTATCAAAGAAAAAAGTCTAAGCATCCTATTCCTAGATTACTATAACTATTTCGTGACAGTTCCTCTTGCACCGCAGATAGGTACTTCTTGTCAGAAGTCTTGCTCCTTTGCCCGTCAGATCACCTTCCTCCGGAACTCAAGCTTCCATGGCAGCTTGTTTAGAGATTTGAGAAATTTTATAGAGTTTAATTCTTCACCACTTGACATCCATCTTCTTCCTTTCCCTCTTATTTATAAGTTTTGGGAATTTTAGATCTCCTTCCTTCTCAAATTTAACCATTTTGGCAGTTGTACAAGTTGGTTAATTCAAGCTGTGCACTCACACAGATCTGATTTGTTTATCAAGCATCTGTAGGTTGTCACCGCATCTCTGGACACAATCTATAATCTTTACTTGCGATGACACCTTAGCATTCCCTTGCGTTGGTGCTTCTAGGTATGTTTGTAGCGTGAAATCGCTTGTACGAGGTTAAGGTATCTCTGTGACTGCAATTCCAGGTTAAATTTGTGGCTGCATCTTCGCATACTTTTCAGCACTGATCTTCAGAGGTGGATCTCTATGCGGACAAATTCAGATGCAAAACTTATGCTGCATTTGGCGACATTAGTTGGACAAACAAGGCTAAAATGAATAGAATTAAAGTCATACAACACCAAGTTAGAAAATGCAAACACTAAATATGAAATGTTAATCATGCATACTAAATATGATACAAAAGGAATAATTAATACACAAGTTTTAGGGAGGAAATAAGTTTCATTTCTAATGCTATCATAATACTGTTGACAAAAGAGTAGTGCATACAAAATTAAATGTGATAACAAGATAATCTGTTTTTGCAAAGTGCGTGTCATAACAAAATGCAAAGCAATAAAGTTGATTAAGAATTAACCAAGCAAAGCATCAAATCCACTGAGTAGTTATCAAGCTTAGAAAATCTTCAGTACAGGACAAGGTTGCAATCAATAAATTTGGAATATTGTAGATCCAAGTTCTCGATCTATGAATGTCTTAGCAAATATCCGCTTCTACAAAATATCTCAGAATGACTAAGTAATAACGTGTTAATTTAATGTACCAACATTTTACAGTGAACACACATTATATTTCTATAACATGCATTTTCCTAACAAAACTTATCTCACCGTTAATGAACGCAACTCAATAGAGTTACTATATATATCTTCCGATACATGTTCATTACATCGATTTATGCTCCAGCAAATCCTTCCTTCTTTTAGGTCTAGATTATGCACATGAAAAACAAGAGCTTATTCCTAAGATTGCCAGCACGTAGAATTAACAACAACTGAGTCACAAATCAATGAAGAGATTTAATAGAACGATATCGGTAATTCATGCATAGAAATAAAAAAGTTCAGAAATATTCAACCGTTAACTGGTCAGAGTAAGGGTGCAAATTGTTACTTAAACAAAATAACAAACATATTCAAATATTAAGAGTACTCCTTGTTGACACCCAAAAAGAACATCAAGCCCGCATTCCCCATTCTTTGCTTCACCATAGCAACGTCTCTTTGCTTTGATGGTTTTGCTACAGCATTTTCGAGCTCCGTTACAAATGACGGTTGATAACTCTACCTTCTGCACCTCAAATCTACCATGTGACTCTCCTGATTTCCTCTTTCCGGAATCAAATGCAGCAACACTCTAGCCTTACTTGATTGAATCCTTTGATATCTTTCTCCTTCATCAGAATGTTGTTTATATAGGAGCTTGGCCATACAATACACGTTGTTCAGATCCGAATTTCTAGGGGTTCTAGAGCACTCCTAGAGCTTTCTAGTGCAAACCACAATAGATCTGGCTTGCTTCAGCAGAATCTTGTGCACCTAGTACTGCCAGAGCGTTTAGCAGCTGCAAAGTTTTGCTACTTCCACTCCTAAATAGTGCTTCATTATTGGGCCTCATACTCTCATCTTCCTTCACCTTTTCTTAAATCAAGAAACACCTACTAACAAGCGTAGTTTGCTACAACAAAAAGGGTAAAAATGTACAGAATTTTTCAATTAAGTGCACAGCAACTCCAATGACAAAAAACACATAAAAACACTACAATTGTTATAACAATTTTACTAAAGATCAAACAAAATGTTCTGGAAAAAGTATGTATATAACTCTTTTTCAAGAGTTATCAACTATATACTTTGTGTATGTTTAATCTTCTAAGGGAGTTGAAGGTTAAATTTAGCGATGATATTAAACAATTCATTAACCTTGCATAACTTGTAGGATTTTTGTGATTAAATTGTGTCAATATAAAGATATGTTGTTACTTCACTTGATCCTTTATTTGATTATGAATATTAATTAGTCGGTTGAATTGACATAGATATATGTACAGGAGATTATTTAAATTTCCTGAGTATGTATGTGCATTAACACTACTTATTAAAATTGGTTTAGCGGTTAAATTGACATAGAGATATAGTCAAGAAATAAATGAATTTTGGTAAGTGATGTTGTTCATATGTTAGCAGAATACGGGTTGTTATGAATTTATTTGGTAACAATCATGAACATGATTATGATTTAATCAAGTTATTAAAGCAATTAACCTAACACATTTATGTCATATTGATTAAAGTTTAGAAATAGTGCAATGGAATTATTTTTATTTTTATTTTATTTTTAACTTAGATTAATTTAGTTTAGATTAATACTCTTCAAAATTATTATTTTTCCCTAACCAAATTGTTGATTAATTATTTCATATATATTTTTCCTAACATAATCCCTATGGGTACGATAACTCGACATTTACTTGTCACTTTTTTACATGATATGATTGTGTACACCTACACATTTCCATCATTCCAATCATTCAGCTTCTTATAATCTATGCACACTCTCCACCCAGTAACTATTCATGTATGGACCTGTAACAGCCCGATTTTCAATGGTGTCGAAAACAGTGATTTTGAGATCATAACTCCGATGAGTCGAGTCATAAATTTATTTATTTTAATATTTATGACGTCGATAGCATCGTATTAAATTCTGGTTTAAAGAATTAAATCGATTAGATAGTTAATTAATAGAAAGGGTTAAATTGAGAAAGGTGCAAAGGTAGAATTGTTTAATTAGAAGGACCAGTTAAACAAATTAGCCAAGAGAGATTTAGTTAGCGGACTGATATGATATTAAAGTGAAAATAGTGTATTAATTAAGTTAAAAAAACAAAGGGATTAACTAAATTTAATGATGAAAATCATGAAAATTACAAGTTTGACATTAATATATATAAAATTAAAAGAAGAAAGAAAACATATTTTCCTTCTTTCTTCTTCACATGGCCAAAGAGGGAGGAATTAAGGTTTACACATTCAATCTTTGAGCTTTGATTTGAGTAAGTAAACCTTGGTCGTTTTTAATAATTTTTATGTTTTTAAGTCCGTATTAGCTTAATCTAGCTTATACAATGACTAATTTGTGAATCTGTCAAATGTTATGAAACTTGCCATTGTTGAAAATGCTTGTTCTTTAAAGCTTTTGATATATTTGAATGGTTGATGTTTGAAATAGATTTTTTTTGTAAAGTGATTTTTGATGAAATTAGGGTTTAAGGACTAAAATGTTAAAATGGTAATATTATTGTACTTGTTATGAAATAAAGGGATTTTCTTGGATGTATAAGGAGACTATGAGTATTCGGCTGGTATGGGTTAAAGAGGAAATGGGTATTTTGCATGTTTTGTGTTAAAGGGACTAAGTTGACTAAAAAGAAAAGGTTAAGGGTAAAATCATAATTTTACCAAAAAGGGTTTGATTGTGTGATTTAATATGAGAAATTGAATGATTTGTGAATGTAGATTATGACCGTGCCACAGATCGTGGAAAGGGAAAATTAACAGAATAGTCCCTGGGATCCATTCACAACTGCAATCCAATTCGATAAGTTCGTATGGTTAAATTCCAACTTAAATTGCTTATTCTTGTAATATGACTATTGTAGTGAGATGAAATGATAATCGAAATTGTGGAAGAGAGTATAAGTGAAATACGGAGGATAAACGGGTTTGAGCTATAAACGAAAAGGTCCGAAGACTACGTATCATCGTGAGTAAATGAATCCTTTACGGATTAAAGGTCCAATGACTAAGTGTCATCGTGAGTAAATGAATCCTTTACGAATTAAAGGTCTGATGACTAAGTGTCATCGTGAGTAAATGGATCCATGATGGATTAAGGGTCCAATGACTTTGTGTCATCGTGAGTATATGAATTCCTATATGGAACAAGAGGTCTGATGACTATATGTCAACGTGAGTATTAAATGAAATGAGTTTCAATGCGAAAAAATGGTCCGATGACTTGGTGTCATCATGAGTAACAAATGCGAGTGAAACCTACCCCAAATGTACACAATGTTCCATTCGGTTAATTAGAGTTTTTGCAACTCTTGAAGTTCATTAAATCTATTTAACTTTATATGCTTACTAAGCCTTAAAGTGCTTACTTGTGGATTTGCATTTGTTTTGTAGATTCACTTTTTTTACTGCTCAAAGGTCGGATCATCTTGAAGCATCACACTATCCCGGAGTTGTTCGGTAGACTTTTACATCACTTGGTTAATATGGCATGTACTAGGATGATGTTACCTTTTCTTTATACAATGAGAGAAACTTTGTTTTCTTTTGATGAAATGTTGGATGTAGTTTTAAGTGTCTTGTATTGATATAAATCTTGTATTTGTGTTGTTTTGAATGCATAGTTAAAAGTTGTGCTGGTATGAAATCAATGAACTTGTGTTTGGTATAATTCTTGAGATTTAGCATACTTGTTTTGGTAGAACCCATGTATGTTTCAGTAGAAGTGCAGGATAGGAGAGAGGTTGTACACTGACTTGTATGTATAGAAGTATCGGTAGTTTACATGCTTGTATCGATAGAAGTTACAGGATGGAAATTTTAGCTCTCTGGAGTTTTTAGTATCGGTAGATGCATGACTTGTATCGGTAGAACTAGTATAGGTACCAGTAGAAAACTACACTGCTTAGAATTGTTTTATGGCAAGGCTACTATCGATACTTGACCATCAGGTATCGGTAGAAGTCTCCTATAATGTTTTTTTACCCTTAACAAAAATTGTGTTATGTTAGGTATTGTTTAAAATTGTGAGAAATGACTTTTGAATTCAATAAAGATATAAATAATCGAATATGTGTAAAAGATGAATAGTGTAAAATGAATAGAGGACATCGAAACCCTAACCGATGATGGTACTCGAATTTGGGTGTTACAGGACCAATTCATTTTTGTCAGCTTATACTACATTCAACCTGCCTTTTTTCAGTACACATTGAGTATGACTAACCCATTCACTACCAGAGATTGTATAGACAATACCTACATCTAACCATTTTAGCAATTCTTTTCACTACCTCTTTCATGGTTGGGTTAAGTCTCTTCTGTGCATCTGCTATGGGTTTCCTCCCTTCCTCTAGACGAATTTTGTGTTGACAAAATGTGGGACTTATGCCTTTTATATCTGCGATAGTCCACCCAATGGCTCTCTTATGACATTTCAACACAGCTAATAAACCTTCCTCTTAAAATATTTAAATAAGAAAATAAAGAGATCGTATCTATAACCTAACAATTTCCTAATTATTCAAATAACAACTCAAAAATAAGAAATCTCAAAACCCAACAATTGAAGAGATTATACTAAAACGACCTAATCTCCCCATAGTTGTTTATCGAATTTCTACATCTCAACTTTTATTTCTTTTACTTCTTTTTATACTTTCTACAAACCAACTCGTATTTTATTCTCATACTATAATCCCTAAATTGAGTACTAATTAATTCTATTCTTTGTATAGATTTAATTCACTATTATCTCATGCCTCCTTTAGGTATGATCCTCGAAATACTATTAAGTACATTCGGAGGCAGTCATCCATGTCTAAGGATCGCCTGTAATAATTTTTTCACTGCACAATGGGGCATACCAACAGTCTCAACTGTGGCATCAGAACCACTTGTACGATATATATTCAAGATTAAATTGATTTGTTGATATGATTGTATGAGATACATGTGATTTGATATGTTTAATCGATCTATTTTTATGAATATATGATATATGTTAACTATTGTTTAAAATGTGCATGTTTAATATGTTAAACTTATGTGAGTATTTGTTCCTCTCAATTGATGATTAATTATTAATCATTTATTCTTAAGCCCATTGTATATTATATATGATTTTTTAAGTGTTAACAAACTATCTTGAGGCAAGAGGATTTTTATGAATCGAAATTAATTTTTAACTTGTCAGTTACATTCTTAAAGAAACTAAAGGATTTCCAATAAGAAGTACCTTAGAACAAATTTAAAAAATATTTTTTTCTTTTTTAATAAAATTTGTCAAATGGTGAAGTTTCTCCACAAAGATCTAAGTGCAATTTTTAAATTTTACCATTCGTTTTAGTATTAGGTGGACTATGTAGATGTCAAGACGTTTTCATTGTGGCTTGAAATCAACATCAAATCACCAGCAATCTTTCAGCTTTTTTTAGTTAAAAAGGTATATCTTCAACCTCATTTCAACCTGTTTCGTTCCTCGTACATGGATTTATGGCTGAGGATCGTCGGAATAATTTTTTCACTGTGTCATGGGGCATACTAGTGGTCCCAACAGTGGTATAAACGCCACTTGTAGGATACAGATCGGAGATTTAATTGATTAGTTGATGCGATTGTATAAGATACATGTTAATTGATATGTTTAATCGATCTCTTTTTAAGAATATATGACATTTGTTAATTGTTGTTTAAAACGTGCATGTTTAATATGTTAAGCCTATGTGAGTATTTGTTCCTCTCAATCGATGATTAAGTGTTAATCATTTATTCTGAAGCCCATTAGATGTTGTATACGGTTTGTTAAGTGTTAACGATTCTGTCTTAGGGCAATGTGGTTTTTATCATTTGAAGTTAATTGTTAACTTGTCAGTTACATTTGAAAAAACAACCAAAGTGTTATTCTGTGTTAAACTAAGCCTTATTGGATAATATGTTTTGATATAAAAAATTAAAGTGTTTTTAAATAAAAGTAAAGTTGAGCAATTTGATAAAATCAAGTTTAAATCATTTCAATTGAGTCAAACATTTTCAAACATGTTTTAACTATTTTCAAACAAGTTAGAATTACTTTAGGACAAAAAGTATACTTTTTGTCTAGGTATCGATATTTTACAAGATAATGATACCCCTCTTTAATTTGATACCAATGTGATGTTCTATTTTTCAACTTCAGTTAGGTATCGATTTGGTATCAATCTAGTATCGATAATTTTCATAAATTATCAATTTAGTATCGATGCTTTTCGTAAAGTATCAAAAAATTACCTCAGGTATTGATTTTCCTACTCCAATGATCACTGAATTTGTATCAATTACAAAACATATCGATTCCCTTTTAGTAGGTATCGATACTCATTCCTGCAAGTGTATTTAATTACGTGGTATTTCATCCCAAACGGCTATATTCACTTTCCCAACAACCACAATGGTTGGAAATCACTTAGAGTGTATAAATACAATCTTCCAAAGGTCTAGCGAGAAGAAGAGCAATGTGCAAAGCTTAAAGATCAATCAAAATAACCTAGAGCTTAATTCTTTTACACATTTTCTTGTGAGCTTTCATTATATTCATTTAGCTCAAGTGTTCTTCTTTGTATTTGTCCTTAATGGGCAAACATTTTGATCTTGTAAGGATTGTTTCTTTGTTTGCTAATTTATTTCTCTTTGAGAGAGGATTTATATTTAAGGTTTGGGTAGAAGTCTTAAGGGAGTTGTATTTTAAGATTTTGGGGTTTAAGTTTTAAAAGTGATTGTAAGGTTAAACCTTATCCTCAAAGGTTGTCAAATTAGTGAATTTGGGAAAATCATTAGTTATGGAAAGCTAAGGTAGTGGAGTAGGCAATTGGGGCCGAACCACTATAAATCTTTGTGTTCTTTGTTGCACAATCTTTATTGCTTCCACCACAACATCTCAAAGGAATATTCAACTTCCCTATTTGCGATCCAAGTTGATACTTTCGAGCTAACAATTGGTATTAGAGTTGGAACTCTAAAGACGATTTTACCACCAAGAGAAAAGATCCTCAAGAAATCTAAGATGGAAGCCACAAGTCAAGAAGTTTGCTTCATGACATTAGAGCAAAATTCCATCATATTGGGAGAAGAACATTCCACTATGAAGTCTCCCTTATATAATGGACCAACTACTCATATTGGAGAAAAAGAATGAAGATATTCGTCCAAGCTAACGACTATGAAGTTTGGAGAATAATTACAAATGGGTCATCCATTCTAATAAAGAATGTTGAAGGTGTTATTGTCCTAAAGGAAAAAAGTGAATGGGATGATAATGATATCAAATAGGTGCAATTAATTGCCAAGGCAATGTACACTCTATTTTGTGCATTTGGTATGGATGAGTATAGTAGAGTTTTGTCTTGTTCAAACGCCAAGGAGATATGAGACAAGATTTAAGTAATGCATGAAGGCACTAACCAAGTAAGAAGTTTAAACTTGGAATCCTTACTATTGACTATGAAACTTTCAAGGAGATATCCGATCGGTTTACAACTATTATAAATTGATTGAAGTCTTATGGGAAGACTTATCCAAATGAAGAAGTGGTAAGGAAGGTGCTTCATAGCTTACCTACATCATGGGAAGCCAAGGTAACCGCTATTAAAAAAGTAAAGAATTTAGAAACTTTGACATTGGATGAGCTCATTTTTTGTTTGCTTACACATGAGATGAGGCTTAACAAAGAGAGTGAAGAAGAAAGAATTTTGAGGAAGAATGTTGGTAAAAATCTTAAATCCACCACCATTGACAAGAGTGAATCAAGTGAAAAGGTGGATGAAGACAAAGAGATGGAAATGCTTACTAAAAGATTCAAGAGATTTATGAGGTCCAACAAAGTAAGAGAATTTCAAATGAAGGAAGAACTTAAGCTTGAATCAACTAAGGAGAAAAATCACATTATTTGCTATGAGTGCAAGAAATCGAGACACATCAAGTATGATTGTCATAAACTTAAAAAGGAGTCTAGCAAACAAAAGGCTGGAGTGATGAATATGCATCTGATGATGAAGTATCTAACATATGCCTTATGGTTATCAATGATCCTAAGGTAACTTCTAACTTATCTACTTCAAATGATTATTCTTTTGATGAGTTGGGTTTGGAATTTGAAGTCATAATGTCAAAACAAAAGAAAAATGTTTCAAAAATGAAAAATGAAAATGACTTATTTTCCAAAATCAATCATGAACTTGAAGAGAAAGTAAACAAAATGCAAGAAATTATTAATGACTTTGGAAAGAAAAATTAGACTTGCGTAATTTACTCTTAAGTAACTTGAGTTGCTTAAGAGTGAAAAAGCTTACTCCAACAAAGTTTTGGTAAAATGAGAAAGCTCAAAACAAATCTTCGTTAAAAATAGCTTTAATAACTATAAATATAGAGGTCCCTCAAAATTTTACAAGGGAAAACTTGTTAAGAGTGTATGGGTCCCTAAAGGACTTACTGCTACTCAAGACAAGGAAACTCTTTCAAAATGGATACCTAAAGGGACTAGGATTTTGAAGACTAATGATTATGGACCCAAAAGACATTGGGTACCAAAAACTTAACTATATGTTTGTAAGTAAGGTACATTGCTTCAAGGTGAACAAATGAAAATTCTATGTGATTGCACCTTAATGTTATTTGGTATGGTAGTTCATTTTTTGTTTATTTTTAATATCTATCTTTGGAATAATCACATTCTTTTCCATTTAAGTTTTACTTGATTTTTTATATAACAAAAAGGGGGAGCAGAGAAAGGTAAATTTTAATGGTTCATTGATTTCTTATATCCCAATTTTAGTGACTATGTTTTTCAAATCAAATTGAATGTTAAATTTGAGCAAATTGAATGCCAAAATTTAATCTTTTTTCAAAATTTTGATGCTTCAAATATTTATGCATTAAATTGAAAATGATTTTTTATAGGGGGTTTAAATTGATAATGAATTTTATTCAGTGGGGAAATCTATTCAAAAACAAATTTACAAAAGGTTTTGTTATATCAAAAAGGGGGAGACTATTAAACTAAGTCTTATTGGATACTATGTTTTCATATAAAAAATTAAACTGTTTTTGAATAAAAGTAAACTTGAGCAATTTGATAAAATCAAGTTGAAATGGTTTCAATTGAGTCAAACATTTTCAAATATGTTTTAACCATTTTCAAACAAGTCAAAATTTCTCCAGGGCAAAACGTATTAATACCTTTTGTCTAAGTATTGATATTTTACAATATATTGATACCCCTATTTAAATCGACACCAAATTAACATTCTGCTTTTTCAACTTTAGCTAGGTATCGATTTGGTATCGGTCTGGTATCAATACTTTTCATAAAGTATTGATCTGGTATTAATACTTTTCATAAAGTATCAAAAAGTTCCTCAAGTATTGATTTTCCTACTTGACCGCTCCCGAACGTACTCTCGTTCGGTGTAGATTTCTACTTCTGCAAGTATAAGGGTTAGGTTGTAAAAATAGTGTGTTTACAACAAAACACTTGGAAGTTTTCTGAGGATCGTACCCAAAGGAGGTTTAAGATGATAGTAATTAAAATCCCTACAAAGAATAAAATTAATTAGTACTAATTTTAGGGTTTATTGTATGAGGGAAAATAATAGGGTTTGTTGAAAGCATAAAAATAAAAAGACCAAAATAAAATAAAATAAAGATGAGTTGTAGAAATTCTTATAAACATCTTTGGGGAGATTAGGTCATTTCCATATGATTTTCTCAATTGTTGGGTTTTGAGGATTTTCCTCCAACCAACTAGTCACTACCCCAGTTGGATCTCTCGATCTTCCGTCGATATAGTGAGTCGATAGAGATTATTTATCGCTAGATGTCACAATCTAAATCGGTTTGGGGAAAAAGTGTTCACGCATGGGCAATATCAATTTTGGGTTCATTCCCACCTAGATGACTTTCTAGGGTTGTCAGGCCTAGTGTTTGTTTGATGCTCTTCCATTCCCAAGCTGTTATCCGAAAGGTAAAACCTCTGTAAAACAACAATCAATAATTCATACGTCCACTCCATAATTCCCCAAAATGGAATTAGTTCCTCATGGTTTCTTCATTCATCAATAACATAATATATGGAAACATGTAAATCAATAATTGATGAAAAAGAAACTAAATTGTATTAAGCGATCTGTCGGGAAAAATTTTCTCTATCATTTACGCGAGTTTCAACAATCTCATTTCAAAAGCTAAAAACAAATAAACTAACATCTAAAAATTAAAGGCTAAGTAATTGTATCCAAACCCTATTGCTGAATGTCCTATTTATAACTTTACATGGTCATTTTTTCTAAACCCTAGGTCAACTGTTGTCCTTCATGTTTAAGTGGCATTGTAAAGACCAAAACGCCCTTCGTTTAATGTGAGATCTACGTCCAGAGGTCGATGTCGCGACACACCAGGTGGTGTGTCGCGACATAGGCATCAGTCTCCATTTGAAGCGTCATTCTATAAATGTTGTCACGACATAGCTCTTGTATTTCGCGGCAAAGAAGTCAAATTTCTAATTCCTTAAGTTTGGTCCCTTGCTTTCGACGTAACTCAGCCTATGTCGTGACGAAGTGATCAATTTCCTTTTTAATACTCTTCTTGTGGTCTCTTGCACACTTACCAAGTATGTCAGCTAACCTTTAGGCCTCATTTGGCCTTAAAGACAAATAAACATCATTTTAACACCTAAGTTACACAATTTATAAAATAATAAATCTAAACTAAATCTTGTAAAAACATAACGAAAATACTTGATTTCAAGCTCTTCAAGTGTGAAAAGTAGTTCAATCTACTACTTATGAACAGATCAAACTCCCCTGCACTTAAGTCTTTGCTGGTCCTTAAGTAAACAAAACAAAAATAAAGAAAAATGAAAAGCTTGAGTTCATAGTGGTAGAGAGAGTGGTTCGTAGCATGAAGTCAAGGCATCATATGTTCCTTAATAACTTTGACATGATAATTAAGCAACTTTACCATCTTTGATTAAAAACAATATAATTTTAGTAGGTTATAGGAAATACACATATCAAGATCTTATCAATAAATATCCATCAATGCCAACAATAAGTATTTTAATTATCCTAATACAATATAGACAACCATAATGACGTCATGCAATTTCCACATTTATTCATGCATAAAGTTTGTTTAGATCACATAGGACTTTTCGACTTGTAACGTGTTGAGGCTTAGGATAGGCATGAATTTCGAAGAATAGTAAAGAACAAAAGGTTAGAAACACGAAAAATAGTTTGGCACATTTTATTGTTCCTTTTTCTTCCCTTTTTATATCCCACTTTACCTCACCCCCTTATTTCTTCATCTCTTTCCAATTTAGGATTTTCAAAATAACATAATCCCTTTAGCTAGCCTATGAGTATTTTTTTTTGGTTCTTTGAGTAAGATTTCTTTCTTTTTCATCTTTTTGGCGACTATATAATTTCATCATTATTCACATTTTGTCTTACTCATACTTCTTTTGTTTTTACTCATTTTTTTTGGCCAAATTAAAGTTCATATATTATATTGAGTTTTCTAATTTATTTTGTAACTTCCACCTTAATGTATCTACTTACCCTCAATATCAATGGCCATACATCTATTTTTGTGCAAAACATGACCAAAGAAAAAGAGTATACACAATTTTTCATTTTAAGGCTAAGAGGTTTATAATGTAGTTCATCAAGAAGGGTCATAAGGCTCAAAAATGGGTACTAATTGAAAATTAAGAATAGGGTTTGGCTTTTTAGCTTTAGGTATGTTCAAACAATGCCTTAGGTCATCCCTAAACACCTTAATATGCACAAATATCAATTTCATCACATAATTTCAAAACTATCATCTTCCATATATACTAATATGCTTGTTTCCTTATATCTTACATATCACCTGGTATCAATAATACCTTTCTATCTGTATTTAATATAACCTATAGAACTTAAGAGTTTCATACTCAAAAATTAAAAATTCCTTATCATCATGCCAATTTTAACAATCAACACAATCAACCTATTATGCATGCTCCTAACTAATCACTTGTATCTCTACAAGCTCAAGCACACATAGAAATTTAAAAATAAAAATTATATGCCAAAAAATCCTATGTTACCCCCCACACTTTAGAAAACACATTGTTCCCAATGTGCAATCCTCTCAAATAATAAAGAAACGAAGTTACCCGATTTATATTGGAGGTCCTTTTCTTCTCATGGTGGTTGTCCTTCTCCTTTTGGCATTAATGTTTGATTTTGTTGTGTCTTCCATAATGTGGGGTTCCTTCAAAAAGAATTCAAGCATATATATCAAAAAAATTCTAGTCCTACTCCTAAAAATTATATAAGTCTAAGAATAAAACTAAAAATTATTTAAAATAAAAATTGTCTTAAATGGTAAATAAAATAAATAAATAAAATTAAAGAAAACCTAATCTTAATCATAAATCATATTATAGGTCCCTATTCTTCTTCGTCATTCAATCCTCTTTTCCTTTGTTCTTCACTTTGGCTTTTCTGTAGTAATGTGAATTGTGCGAACAAGTAATTGCCTAAGAGTTTGCTTGGCGAATTCATGGTACGATCAAATCTTCCAGTTGGTTCTCCCGCCTTTATGCACATAGTAGAAATTAGATGAGGGATAAATATACCTTTCCCTAAATTCTTCGCAAATTCCACCATACTTCGGTGAATCCACTTCCCTATACAAATCAGTTTCTTTTTGAGAATTTCATATGTTATTACGGCGTGAATTGGGTGTATCTCAGTCATATCGAAAGTGGGAAGTATTCTTGAACAAACAAATTCAATCCACATCTTGTTTTTTGGCGTCATCAGTTCTTGGTTGAAAGTTTCGATGATTGCTATACCCTTACAATAAGTCCATACCTCTTTTTCTGCTGTTAAGAACATTAAGATCTCCTCAGTGTCGATGTTCTTAAATTCCTTCAAGTCGAATCTATGAAGATAATCTTGGTAATAATATGAGATTTTGTATAATCTAAAAATTTGGACCTCATATTCAAGTATATTTCAACTCCTCGAATTTTCATTGGACCTTGAATCTGCCCACAAGCTCTCTTGGCTTCACCTTTTTTAGGGCTAAATAAAATTCTTGAACTATTGAAATATTTACTCGTTCTTCGCAGGGTAGACAAAATTGAACCAATTCATGATCAACTACTGTTTCCCAAATACCTCGACATATTCGCATTAAAGGATAATCCTTGTTCCTGAACAAAAGTATGTAGCTACAGTTTTTGAATATACCTGTCTAAATAATCTTTTGGGAATTCAAAAATAGGGGTAGCAGCACTTCCACTTGAATCAGCCTTTAGTTTTAAGAATGGAATCGTTCGATTATGGAATGGAAAAGTATGAGTGACATTTATTTATAGGGACTGCTTAGTAGGAATTTTAAACTTACAGTATCTAATTCTAATTAAAAATTTTAAGAGTTAGAGTCTTATCTGTACTGTTGTTGTTACGTTAGTGTGTCACAACATACACTAATTACTTTGTGACGTCAATTTCAGGATTGCTGTTCTGCGAAGCAGTGTTCGTTGCGACGTAATGGTGACATGTCACGACGTCGAGGCCAGTAATTATGTTGCTCGGATATTTGGATGTCGCGAGATTGGCTATGTTTGTCGCGACATCGAAACCAGTGTTTCTTTGATTCTGAATTAGAGCTATTTTCTTGGGTATTCCGGATGTTCGAGTCTAGTTCTTAGTTTTTGTCCCATATCATTTTGTAGTGTAAAGGTTGTTCCTCAACAAGTATGTCTGTAGTTCCCCCATAATACGGTTTTATCCTTTGCCCATTAACTAGGAAAGTTTCACCAATCTTTCCTATTAACTCGACTGCCCACTATGGTTTCACCTGATTAATGATATACGGCCTTGTCCATTGTGATTTAAGTTTCCCAAGAAATAGTCAGAGTCTGGAATTAAACAAGAGTACCTTCTGTCCCGGCTCAAAGTTTCATTTCCGAATCTTGGCATCATGGCACAACATACTTCTTTCTTTATAAAGTTTTGTATTCTTATAGGCCATAAATTAAAATTCCTCTAATTCTTATAACTGAAACAATCTCTCTTTCTTTGCTAATTCAGGATCTAAAATGGCCCAATATGCTTTTCTTTCTAATTCAATAGGCAAGTGACAATTTTCGCCATACACGAGTTTATACGGAGACATACTAATGGGTGTTTTATATGCTATTCGGTAGGCCTATAAAGCATCGTTCAATTTTTTCGCCCAATCTTTACGATTATGATTCACAGTTTTCTCTAAAATTTGTTTAATTTCTCTATTAGAGACTTCAGCTTGTCCATTCGCCTGAGGGTGATATGCAATTGCCATCTTGTGTCCGATACTATATTTTACGAGAGCTGTTTCAAATTGTTTACTGTAAAAATGAGATCCTTCATCATTTATCAATGCTCTAAGGGTTCCAAATCTTGAAAAAATGTTTTTTTCTTAAGAATTTTACCGCTGACTTGGTATGATTAGTAGGTAATGTCAGTCCTTCGACCCATTTAGAAACATAATCTACATCCAATAAGATGTATTGATTCCAAAATGAACTAGGAAAAGGGCCTATGAAATCAATTCCTCATACATAAAAAAATTCTACCTCAATAATTCCAATCTATCACATTTCATCCCTTTTTGAGATATTCCCCATTCTCTAGCACCAATCACAGTTTTGCACAAACATATGAGCATCATGATTCATAGTACGCCAATAGAATTCGGATTGCAGAATTTTTGGAGCCATACATTTTCCACTGAAATGGCCTCCACAAGGAGAATCATGAAATCCTCTAAGGATATCATTGATTTCTTCCTCAGCTACACATCTTCGTACTAATTGGTCTGCACATTGCTGAAATACATAAGAATCATCCCAAATGTAATTTTTTGCTTCATGCATGATCCGTTTTTTCTGTTGCCAAGAGGCTTTTGCTGGGAACACCCCTTTTACCAAATAATTCATGTAATCGACATACCATGTTGCTCCTGCATCTAGTAATCGAGTTTCTACTCTAAATAGTTGCTCATCCGCAAAACTTTCCCTTATTTCTTCCAAAGGTACAGGGATAGTAGAATTTTCCGAGCGTGATAAATGATCTGCTATTTGATTCTCTGTCCCTTTCCTGTCCATGATCCATAAATCAAATTCTTGCAATAATAATACTCATCTCATCAATCGTGCTTTGGATTTTTTCTTCATTACATATTTCAAAGTTGAATGATCTGTATAAATGTACACGCAATTAGCCATTAAATATGGGTGAAATTTATCGCAAGCAAAAGCTACAGCTAACATTTCTTTCTCAGTAGTAGTATAATTGCATTGAGCGGGGGTAAGAGTCCTGCTAGCATAATGAATCGCTCCAAACATATTAATTTTATTTTGTCCTAAAACAACACCTACAACATAATCACTAGCATCACACATAATGATAAAAGGTTCTTTCCAATTTGGTGTGACAATAATAGGGGCAGTTATTAGTTTCTCTTTTATCTTTTCAAAAGCTTCAATGCAACTATTATAAAAAACAAATGGAACATCTTTCTGCAATAATAGATTTAAGGGTTTAGAAATATGAGCAAAATCTTTTATGAACCTTCTATAAAACCTTACATGACCTTAAAAATTTCAAATACCTTTGATATTTGTGGGATATCGAAGGTTTTTTATTACCTCGATTTTTGCTTTATCTACTTCTAACCCTTTTTATGACATTTGATGCCCCAAAACTAACCCTTCTCCTACCATGAAATGACATTTTTCCCAATTGAGCACTTGATTAGTCTCCTCATATCTTTGCAAGACTTTTTCTAGATTTCACAAGCACTTTTCGAAAGAATCTTCATATATTGAGAAATCGTCCATGAAGACATCTAGCTCTTCTTCTAGCATACCTACAAAAATAGCTGCCATACATCTCATAAAAGTAGCTAGTGCGTTACAAAGTCCAAAAGGCATACGTTTAAAAGCATAAGTTTCAAAAGGGCATGTAAAAGTTATTTTAACTTGGTCATCGGGATGTATTGGGATTTGATGATATCTTGAATACCCATCTAGGAAACAATAGTACTCCTTACCTATCAACCGATCTAACATTTGATCAATGAAAGGTAGTGGAAAGTGATCTTCTATTGTTGCATCATTTAATTTTCTATAATCAATACAAAGTCTCCGCCTAGTAACCATTCTTGTAGGGATTAGCTCATTGCGATCATTCTCGACAACTTTCAACCCACCATTTTTTGGTACACATTGTGTTGCGCTTACACATTTACTATCAAAGATTGCATAAATTATTCCTGCGCCTAACCATTTTACTAGTTCCTTTTTCACCACCTCTTTCACGGTTGGATTGAGTCGTCTCTATGCATCAACAACATGTTTCTTACCTTCTTCCAATCGAATTTTGTGTTGACAAAATATTGTGCTTATCCCTTTTATATCAGCCACCATCCAGCCAATAGCCTTTTTATGGTGGTTGGGTATTTCTAATAAAGTTATTTCTTGTAAGTTACTTAATCCTCATCCAAGTATAATAGGTAAAGTATTTTTCTCAACCAAATATCCATAATTCAAATGTTTTGGCAATGGTTTTAGCTCCACTTCAGGTGGTCGTACAATTGATGGTATCATCTTAGTACTCATTAGCATCTATTGATCCACCATCCCTATGCTTTGCTACCACCACTCTAATTGAGCATTTAGATATTCCTCAGTTGTCTCTTCTTCTATAATTTCCTCATCTTCAGAATCTTCTTCTTTAGATTGATCGGTACAAGCTGGTTGCAGCCAAGGTTGGTAATCTCCCCTGAAGGTTCCACTTGTTCCTCCCAAAATATCTCATTTGCGCTTACAACCTCCAATATATCTGTAACATCTTGTCATGTCCTAGTCCAAATGCTTCATCTAGTCATTATATCTACTTTGCGTCTATTTTTTGTACTCAACCCATCATAGAAGTGTTGAAGTTGGATAGCAATATGAATTTCTCCTCCTAATATGGATCGAAGTATAGTTTTGAATCTAGCCTAAGCTTGTCCCAATGTCTCCATCATTATTTTCCTGAAATGAAACATTTGTATATATCCCTACATAATCTTGGGCATAGAAACCATTCGCTAAAAAAAACATATGTACAAATTTTTCCCAAGTAATAATAATATTTGGAGGTAAAGAATCCAACCATAACTTAGCTTTTTTGTTCAAAGCGAATGGGATCAACAACAGTCTAATCACACTTGACGTGACTCCATAATAAGAAACTGTGCTGCAAATGGCCTCGAATTTCCGTAAAAATACAACAAGATCCTCTATCGAAGGATCAAAAAATGTAACATTGTTAGTAATCCAAGATATTAAAGATGGATTTAGTTCAAAATGGTTTTCATAAATTGATAGTCTAGCAATACTAGACTGTAACCATTCCAAATCAAAAAGCATCCCCAATGTATTTTTCATCATTTAAAAAAAAAGGATTAAAAGAAATAAACTAGAAGCAAAGAAAAAGAAATAAAATTAAATCATATCTATATCCTTAAATTTTCCTAATTATTTAACGAGAAATGAAAGAATAAAATTTACTAATGCGTTGCCTCCTAGCAATGACCCGAACAACTTGACCGCTCCCGAATGTACTCTTGTTCGATGTAGATTTCGGCTACTACAAGTATACGGGTCAGGTTGTAAATATAGTGTATTTACAATGGAACACTTGGAAGTATTCCGATGATCGTACCCAAAGGAGACTTAAGGCGATAGTAAATAGAATCCCTTCAAAGAATAAAATTAATTAGTATTAATTTTAAGGTTTATATTATGAGAGAAAATAATAGGGTTTGTTGAAAGCATAAAAATAAAAAGACCAAAATAAAATAAAGATGATTTGTAGAAATTCTTATAATGGGGAGATTAGGTCGTTTTCGTATGATTTCAACAATTGTTGTGTTTTGGGGATTTTCCTCTAATCAACTAGTCACTACCCTAGTTGGATCTCTCGATCTTCTACCAATATAGCGAGTCGATAGAGATTACTTATCACTAGATGTTACAATCTAAACTGGCTTAGGGAAAAGGTGTTCACAAATGGGCAATACCAATTTTGGGTTCATTCCCACCTAAATGACTTTTTAGGGTTATCAGACCTAGTGTTTGTTTATTGCTCTTCCTTTCGTAAATAGTTGATCTGAAAGGTAAAACCCTTGTAAAACAACAATCAATTATTCATACGCCCTCCAATCATCTATCATCCTTCATGTTTAAGTGGCATTGTAGAGACCAAAACGTCATTCATTTAATATGAGATCTGCGTCCAGGGGTCGATGTCACGATACATCAGGTCCTGTGTCGCGACATAAGCATCAGTCTCTGTTTGAAGCGTCGTTCTATAAACGTTGTCACGACATAGCTCCTATATGTCGCAACAAAGAAGTCAAGTTTCTAATTCTTTAAGTTTGGTCCCTTGGTTGCGACGTAGCTCAGCCTATGCCGTGATGAAGTGATCAGTCACTTCTTGTGGTATCCTGCACACTTACAAAGTATGTTAGCTAACCTTTAGGCCTCATTTGGCCTTAACGACAAATAAACAACATTTTCACACTTACGTTACACAATTTATAAAATAAAAAATCTAAACTAAATCCTATAAAAACATAACGAAAATACTTGATTTCAGGCTCTTCAAATGTGAAAAGTTGTTCAATCTCCTAGGTATAAACCAGCAGATCACTACTTCAGCGATCACTGAATTTGCATTAATTACAAAAAATATCGATACCTTTTTAATAGGTATCGATAATCATTGTAGGTGTAGTTAGGGACTTGGTATTTCAACCCCAATTACTATATTCACTTTCCCAACAACCACAGTGGTTAGAAATCACTTGGAAGGTATAAATACCATCTTCCAAATGTCTAGCAAGAAGAAGAGTAATGTGTAAACCATAAAGATCAATCAAAATAACGTAGAGCTTAATTCTTTTATATCTTTTCATGTAAACATTGTTGAGCTTTCATTGCATTCATTTAGCTCAAGTCTTCTTCTTTGTATTTGTGTGTAATTGACAAACATCCTGATCTTGTAAGGATTTTTCTATATTTGCTTATTTTTTAAAGAGGGTTTATACTTAAGGTCTGGATAGAAACCTTAAGGGATTTGTATATTAAGATTTTAGGGTATAAGTCTTAAGAGAGATTCTAAGGTTAAACCTTATCCTCAAAGGCTGTCAAATTAGTGAATTTGGGAAAATCCTTATTTGTGGAAAGCTAAGGTAGTGGAGTAGGCATGTGAGGTCGAACCATTATAAATCATTGTGTTCATTATTGCACAATCTTTATTACTTCCACCATAACATCTCAAAGGCTGATTCAACTTCCCTATTGGCAATCTCGAGTTGATCCTTCTGAGCTAACATCTTGTTTTCATAAAAGTTTTCAAACAGTGACATTTTCCACAGAGATTTGAGTGTAGTTTTAAAATTTAGAAATTCATTTTAATATCAAATGGATTACGTATAGGTCAGGACTTTTTGGTTGTGGCTTGGAATCGACATCAAATCAATAGCATTCTTTCGGCATTTTTTAGTTAAGAAGGTATATCTTCAACCTTATTTCAACCAGTTTCGTTCCTCGTAATACATCCATGGCTGAGGATCATCGAAATAATTTTTTCGCTACGCCAAGTGGCGAATTGGCAATCCTAACAGTGGTATCAAAGGCACTTGTACGATACAGATTTAACATTAAAATGATTGGTTTATGCAATTATATGAGAGAAATGTTATTTATTATGCTTAATCGATATTTTTTATGAATATATATTATTTGTTAACTGTTGTTTAAAACGTGCATGTTTAATCTGTTAAATCTATGTGAGTATTTGTTCCTCTCAATCAATGATTAAGTGTGAATCATTGATTCTATATCCCATTGGATATTGTATATAGTTAGTTAAGTGTTGACAAATTTGTCTTAGGGCAATGGGTTTTTATCATTCGAAGTTAATTATTAACTTGTTAGTTACATTCGAAAAAAGAACAAAAGTTGTTACCAGTAAGAAGCATCTTACACCAAAATTTAAAAAAATATTATATTTTTCTAATAAAAGTTGTTAAATGGTGACCTTTTTCAATAAAGATTTGAGTGCACGTTTTAAAATATTGTCATTCATTTTAATATTGGGTGGACTGCAACACCGAATCAAAAGCATCCTTGCTTAATTTTTTAGTGCAGAAGGTATATCTTTAACCTTATTCCAACCCGTTTCATTCCCCATACATTGATCCCTGGTTGAGGATCATCGAAATAATTTTTTTGTTACATCCCGGGACGTATCGATAATCCCAACGATGGTATCAGAGCCACTTGTATGATATAGATTTGAGATTAAATTGATTGGTTGATGCGATTGTATGAGAGTGATAGTACTAGAAAGAACCATTGATTTCTCCCTACTTATTATTTAAGTTATTCCCATTTAGTTATCCTTAGCACATATTTTAGCATTTTTTAGTTTAGTTTATTGCATTTTCTAACTCAATGGACCTTAGCTTAATTACTTTTAATTTTGTCATATTTTACTACTAATATTGCTGCATGAGTCTATTCAGAATTGCAGTCAAAATTGTCACTGCATGACAATGTCTAGAATTGTGCCCATAATTGTCGCTGTAGAAACTTGTTCAAAATTATCGTTGCATGAATATGTTCAGAGTTGTCACTGCATGAGAATGTCCAGAATTGCGCCCAAAATTGTTGTCGCATCTGACAGTTGTCCGAATAAGAACAAAAATTACATGAGTTGTCCAGTCTGGTATAACTAATTGGTACAATCATAGACAGCTCAATTCTATAAAAAAGACACCTGTACAATTTGGAGGGATATAAATATTCATAAGGAAAGAGAAAAAGCTCTTTCTCTCTCTATCTCTTTTAGTCTCTTTTGGTGCATACTCTTCTTCAACCAAGCTTTTGAAGCTTTTCGACTAGGGGGCTTGAGGCTTCCATGCGTGAACCAACGTGAAGGGAAGCAGACCTGCTCCTGATGAGGATCCCTAAGTGCGACGCAAGAGGGAAGTAAGGGAGCAAGTCGAGTAGCCTAGGAATATTATTCTCTATTTGTCTCTTTTACATTTCTTTTCTTAAACGTTCGTGATTAGTATTCATTTCAAGTTTGTATGAAAGTACTCTTGATTGTTAGACTAAATGATATCTTATTCAAGCTTGCTTTTACTGTTAAATCTTTGGGTTTGATTGTTTTAATCACGGAAGTGTGATTTCAGTAACTGTCACTGGAAGGTACAGTAACAAATTAAATTAACAAGTAAGACAACAGAAGTTGCTTGGGGATTGAAGGAATACAATCCACTTGTTCTTTAATGTGTTGTGTTGCTAGCATTGAAAGGTGTGGTTAATGCGCATGTTTAATTCTTAGATCTAATAAAGAAGTCAAGTTTGGTAAGACATTCATTATGCTTATTTGCAGCAACAATCACCTAGTATTTTACACCTTGTGAGCCACACTTAGTATTCTACTGACTATCGACGTTGGGGACCCCATTTCATTATTATTGCATTTCTTCTTTAAGTTTACATTATTGCTCCGATAACTATTATCACAAATTATTGCATTTTAATTGCAATGACATTAATAGACAGAAGAAAGCCATCCTTATGGGATAGATATCTGACAGACTCATATCTGTCTACTATACTTGCATCGATAGTGTACGCTTGCACATATTAGCTGTGACGTTTATAGCGCGATCAAGTTTTGGCGCCATTGCCAAGGATGGCGTTTGTTTGATGTTTATTTTTGTTTTTGCACTTTATTTTTATTATTAAATAATTAGTTGCTACTAACTTTTTTTTCTTTTTGTCATTATTTTCATATTTTATTTCAAGTGTTTATTTTATTTTATTTTATTTTGTTCAAGTTTATTTTACGTCTTGTTTTTGCAGAATAATTAGGTACCATTGTCGTCGCACTTGGACTTCATTGTCAACGTAATTCATACGGCTGTCAGGTTCCATTTTGTAAACTGCAAACTGAAGCCCTCTACACACAGCATCATAGTCACCCTTGTTAGAATGTGTATGATACATTCTATTCTCAAGGGTAGGAAGATCGATGCCGACGCAATAATCCACCAAGAAATTGCTTAGACAACCTTACTGCATTGAATAAAAGATGTTGAGAAGTTGGCCAATTCCATCAATAATAGGCAGATCAGGCTGTCACTGCAATAGAGGATATGGACAGATAAAAAATTTTGTTCTATGCTTATACCAAGTTCTGGAATAACTCTATTGTAGCCACATCAACGTAGTTAAGCCTAGCCCCACTCCTAGAATTCTTAGTGTTTCCACCAATCATCCGAGATTATGAACTCTTATCAGAGGATACTGACTTAGGTGATCGAGATCGATTGACGGACTCCCCTCTCATTGTGCACATCTCAGATGATAAGAAAGAAGCGAACTCAAGGGATGTTAAGGAATGCGTGCGAAAGATTAATAGCCTGTTCGTGGATAACTTCATTGTTGGTCAAGAGGAAATACTACTGAGAAGGAAGTTCCTGTTGGAGAAGAGGAAACCCATGTTGATAATGTAAACGAGAAGGAAAAAGATGTCGAGGAAGAAAATGCCGAGAAAAAATATGCTGAGACAAATTTAGCTAAAGAATTTGTCCCTGCACCTGAAGTTGTGGGTGCAACAACTACGGGTTTGGCGCTAACTAGAGTGAGTCAAGTGCAGACTATGACTGCAATTAATGAGGATCACAATCCTTTGGCTATCGTGGTTTATATTAGACCACTCGAAGTGATCCATCCGATAAAAGTCACAACTGATGATGCTGTGGCAAAGTCAGATGTTGTGGAGTAATCCGAGGATCAGGCAAAGTCGAAAGAAAGAAAACAAAAGCGTTCCAAGGACAAGAAGCGCAGAAAGGAAGAAAAGAAGAGAAGGAAGAAAAAACACCATGTATCCATATTGACGGCTGCAAAAAATTAAGTTAGTTTTATTTCAATTTTTAGCTATAGTGTTCATTCATTGCATGTAGCTGTAGTTTTTATTGTGTTAGTAAGCATTGTCGTTGCATTTTCATTGTCGTTGCATTTTAGTGTTAGTGCATTGGGGACAATACAAACTTTAAGTTTGAGGGAATGCATATGGGGTTTGGAGATGCACCCACATTTCCAAACTTCTCTTTTTGAGTTTAATGAAGCATGCAAGGTTATGAATGGTTATTGCAAATGTGTTTAATTTTTTTTATTTTATTACATTCGATGCTTAATTCTTGAATCATGTGAACTGTCAATGAATGAGTTGGATAAACTTGATTGAATGTTGTATCTTCAATTCTTTGATGAATGATTTGGATTGAATTAGTAATGGATGACTAGTATCACTCATTAAATTTTGAATGAATCTTTCATTTACAGCTGCTTATATATATATATAGTTATAAATAAAAGACACCCCAATGTGGGTGTACTGTGAACTGCTCAAGGGGGAACACCCTATGCAAGTGTAGCTGCAAGAGTGTGTGTCGGTGCAATTACATACTCCCTGAGGGTTTGCTGCACTCCATTGTTACTTCTCGAGAACAAGGGTAGAATGCAATGACATCCCTCAATCACTTATAAAAAAATAATAATATATTATATATTATTGTACAATAAATGTTGTATTGGTAGATGGAATTTAGGATTTGAGGCATGATGTTGGCTTTGATGAAGTTGCAGTCTTAGTTATTCATGTTTATGAAGTGTCAATGCAAAAATTCTATCATTTGAATGTGATTCATTCATTGGGATTTTAGGTTATTCAAGTTACTAGAATGATCATTTCCCCTGGTGAATTTCTTGTGTAGCCTTGCTAGCTTCTGTTTTACTTGAGGACAAGTAAAAACTCAAGTTTAGGGGTATGATAGTACTAGAAAGAACCATTGATTTATCCCTACTTATTGTTTAAGTTATTCCCATTTAGTTATCCTTAGAACATATTTTATCATATTTTAGTTTAGTTTATTGCATTTTCTAACTCAATGGACCTTAGCTTAGTTGTTCTTAATTTTTTCATATTTTAATACTAATGTCGCTGCATGAGTCTATTCAGAATTGCGCCCAAAATTGTCACTATAGAAACTTGTCCATAATTATCGCTACATGAATCTGTTCAGATTTGTCATTGCATGAGAATATCTAGAATTGTCGCCACATTTGACAGCTATCCGGATAAAAATAGAAATTGCTTGAGCTGTCCAGTCTGGTATAACCAACTGGTACAACCATAGACAGTTCAATTCTGCAGAAGAGACACCTATACAATTTGGAGAGATATAAATACTCACAAGGAAAGAGAAAAACCTCTCTCTCTCTCTCTTTTAGTCTCCTTTGGTGCATATTCTTCTTCTACCAAGCTTTTGAAACTTTTCAGCTAGAGAGCTTAAGGCCCCCATGGGTGAACCAACGTAAGGGAAGCAGATCTGCTCTTAACGAAGAGCCCTAAGTGCGATGCAAGAGGGAAGTAAAGGAGCAAGTCAAGTAGCCTAGGAATAGTATTCTCCATATGTCTCTTTTACATTTCTTTTCTTAAACGCTAGTGATTAATATTCATTTCAAGTTTGTATGGAAGTACTCTTGATTGTTAGACTAAATGATATCTTATTCAAGCTTTCTTTTACTGTTAAATCTTTGGGTTTGATTGTTTTGACCATGAAAGTGTGATTACAGTCACAATCACTGAAAGGTGCAGCGACAAATTAAACTAACAAGCAAGACAACAGAAGTTGCTTGGGATTGAAGGAATTTAATCCACTTGTTCTTGAATGTGTTGCATTGTCAGCACTGGAAGGTGTAGTTAATGAGCATGTTTAAGTCTTAGATCTAATAGAAAAGTCAAGTTTGGTAAGACATTCATTGTGCTTATTTGTAGTCACAATCACTTAGTATTTTACACCTTGTGAGACACATTTAATATTCTGCTGACTATCCATATTAGGGATCCCATTTCATTATTACTGCATTTCTTCTTTAATTTTACATTATTGCTCCGACAACTATTATCACAAATTATCGCATTTTAATTGCACTTACATTAATAGACAGAAGATAACCACCCTCGTGGGATCGATATCCGACAGACTCACATCTGTCTACTATACTTGCATAGGCAGTGTAGCTTGCACATATTGCTGTGACGTTCATAGCGCGATCAGAGAGACATGTTAATGTATATGTTTAATCAATTTGATTTTATGAATATAAGATATTTGTTAACTGCTGTTTAAAAGGTGTATGTTTAATATGTTAAACCTATGTGAGTATTTGTTCCTCTCAATCGATGATTAAGTGTTAATCATTGATTATGAAGCCCATTGGATGTTGTATATGGTCTATTAAGTGTTAACAAAATTTTCTTGGGGCAATGGGGTTTTATCATTCGAATTCAATTGTTACCTTTTCAGTTACATTAAAAAAAACAGCAAAAGTTGTTCCAGTAAGAGGCATCTTAAATCAAAATTTTAAAAAAATATTATCTTGTTTTAATAAATTTCGTCAAATAGCGACGTTTTTCAACAAAGATTTGGGTGCAATTTTTAAATTTTACAATTTGTTTTAATATCGGGTAGACTACGTCGAGGTCAGGATATTTTTGTTGTGACTTGGAATCGACATCGAATAAACAATATTCTTTAAGCATTTTTTAGTTGAGAAGGTATATCTTTAACCTTATTTTAACCCATTTCATTCCTCATACATGGATCCATGGTGGAGGATCGTCGGAAAACTTTTTCTACTGCACCACAGGGCATATCGGCTATCCCAACAGTGGTATCAGAGTCCCTTATACGATACAGATTCTAGATTAAATTTATTTGTTGATGTGATTGTATGAGATACATGTTATTTCATATGTTTAATTGAACTATTTTTATGAATATATGAAATTTTTTAACTACTGTTTAAAATGTGTATGTTTAATCTGTTAAACCTATGTGAGTATTTGTTCCTCTCAATCGAAGATTAAGTGTGAATATTTAATTCTAAAGCCCATTGAATGTTGTATATGGCTTGTTAAGTGTTAATGAATCTTTCTTGGGGCAATGGGGTTTTTATTATTCGAAGTTAATTGTTAACTTTTAAGTTACATTTGAAAAATGAACAAAATTTGTTTCAGTAGGAAGCATCTTAGATCAAAATTTTAAAAAAATATTACTCTATTTTAATAAAAGTTGTCAAACAGTAGTGACGCTTTTCCCCAAATATCAGAGTGTAATTTTTTAAATTTTACCATTCGTTTTAATATCAAGTGGACTATATAGAGCTCGGGATGTTATCGTTGTGGCTTGGAGTCGATATCAAATCACTTACATTCTTTTAGTTTTTTTTAGTTAAGAAGGTATTTCTTCAACCTTATTTCAACTCGTGTTGTTCCTCCTACATGGATCCATGGCTGAGGATTATTGGAATAAATTTTTCACTATGCCACGGGGTCATATTGGTGGTCCAAAAAATGGTATAAAAGACACGTGTAGGATAGGGATTCGAGATTAAATTGATTGGTTGATGTGATCATATGAGATATATTTTAATTGATATGTTTAATCGATCTATTTTTATGAATATAAAATATCTATTAACTGGATTTTAAAACATGCATGTTTAATCTGTTAAACCTATGTGAGTATTTATTCCTCTCAATCAATGATTAAGTGTTAATCATTGATTTTGAAGCCCATTGGATGTTGTATATGGTCTGTTAAGCGTTAAGGAATATGTCTAGGGCAATAATGTTTTTATCATTCGAAGTTAATTTTTAACTTGTCAGTTACAATAAAAAAAAGAACAAAATTTGTTCTAGTAAGAATCATCTTAGATCGAAATTTTAAAAAAATATTATCATGTTTTAATAAAAGTTGTCAAAGGGTGACATTTTTCCACAGAGATTTGGGTGCAATTTTTTAAAATTTACCATTCATTTTAATATCTGGTAGACTACATAGAGGTCAGGATGTTTTCATTGTGGCTTGGAATTGACAACGAATCAGAAACATCATTTTAGCATTTTTTGTTAAGAAGGTATATCTTCAACCTTATTTCAACATGTTTCGTTCCTCATACATGGATCGATAGCTAAGGATCACTAGAATAATTTTTTCACTATGTCACGGGGCATATTGGTAATCCCAACAATGGTATTAGAGCCCCATATACAATACGGATTCGAGATTAAATTTATTGGTTGATGCGATTGTATGAGATACATGTTATTTGATATGTTTTATCGAACTATTTTTGTGAATATATGAAATTTTTTAACTGTTGTTTAAAACGTGTATGCTTAATCTATTAAACCTATGTTAGTATTTGTTCCTCTCAATCGATGATTTAGTGTCAATCATTGATTCTGAAGCCCATTGGATGTTGTATATGGTCTTTTGAGTGTTAACGAATCTATCTTGGGGCAGTGGGGTTTTTATCATTCGAAGTTAATTGTTAACTTGTCCGTTACATTCGAAAAAAAAACAATAGTTGTTCTAGTAAGAAGCATCTTAGATCGAAATTTTTAAAAAAATATTATCTTGTTTTAATAAATGTCCTCAAAGGGTGACATTTTTCCACAGAGATCTGGGTGCAATTTTTTAAAATTTTCCATTCATTTTAATATCTAGTGGACTACATAGAGGTCGGGATGTTTTCGTTGTGGCTTGGAATCGACATCGAATCAGCAAAATCCTTTCAGCATTTTTTAGTTAATAAGCTATATCTTTAATCTTATTTCAACCTATTTCATTCCTCATACATAGATCGATGGCTGAGGATCGCGTGAATAATTTTTTCACTGCGCCACAAAGCATATCGACAATCCCAAAAATGGTATCAAAGCCCCATATACAATACTGATTCAAGATCAAATTTAGTGGGGTTTATGCGATTGTATGAGATACATGTTTTTTGATATGTTTAATCGAACTACTTTTATGAATATATGAAATTCATTAATTGTTGTTTAAAACGTGTATGTTTAATCTGTTAAACCTATGTGAGTATTTTTTCCTCTCAATTGATGATCAAGTGAATATTTAATTCTAAATCCCGTATAATGGTGTATACAATTTGTTAAGTGTTAACGAATCTTTCTTGAGGTAATGGGGTCTTTATCATTTGAAGTTAATTCTTAACTTGTAAGCTACAATCGAAAAATGAACAAAAGTTGTTCCAGTAAGAAGCATATGAAATCGAAATTTAAAAAATATTATTCTTTTTTAATAAAAGTTGTCAAACAATAACGCTTTACCACACAGATTTAAGTGCAGTTTTTAAAATTTTACCATTCGTTTTAATATCAAGTGGACTATTTAGAGCTCGGGACGCTATTATTGTGGCTTGGAATTGATATCAAATCACTAGCATTCTTTCAGTGTTTTTCAGTTAAGAAGGTATTTCTTCAACCTTATTTCATCCCGTTTCATTCCTCGTAACTAGATCCATGGTTAAGGATTGCTGGAATAATTTTTCCACTATGCCACGGGGCATACTAGTTGTCCAAACAATGGTATAAGAGCCACTTGTAGGATACATATTCGAGATTAAATTGATTGGTTGATGCGATTGTATGAGATGCATGTTACTTGATATGTTTAATTGATTTGTTTTTATGAATATAAGATATCTATTAATTGTTTTTTAAAACATGCATGTTTAATATGTTAAACCTATGTGAGTATTTGTTCTTATCAATCGATGATTAAGTGTCAATCATTGATTCTAAAGCCCATTGGATGTTGTATATGATTTGTTAAGTGTTAACAAATCTGTCTATGGGGTTTTTATTATTCAAAGTTAATTGTTAACTTGCTAGTTACATTAAAAAAAAGAACAAAATTTTTACTAGTAAGAAGCATCTTAGATCTAAATTTTAAAAAAATATTAACCTATTTTAATAAAAGTTGTCAAACTGTGACATTTTTACACATATATCTAAGTGCAGTTTTTAAAATTTTTTCATTCGTTTTAATATCGAGTGAACTACATAGAGGTCGAGACATTTTTTTTGTGGCTTGGAATCGACATCGAATCAGCAGCATCCTTTAAGTGTTTTTCAGTTAAAAAAGGTATATCCTCATTCTTATTTCAACCCGTTTCATTCCACGTACATCGATCCATGGCTGAGGATTGCCTGAATAATTTTCCACTACGTCGCAGGGCATACTGATGGTCCCAGCAATGGTATAAAAGCCACTTGTTGGATACAGATTCGAGATTAAATTGATTGGTTGATGCGATTGTATGAGATACATGTTATTTGATATGTTTAATCAATCTGTTTTTATGAATATATGATATCTATTAATTGTTGTTTAAAACGTGCATGTTTAATCTGTTAAACCTATGCGAGTATTTGTTCCTATCAATTGATGATTAAGTGTTAATCATTGATTCTGAAGCCCATTGAATGTTGTATATGGTTTGTTAAGTGTTAACAAATTTGTTTATGCAGTTTTTGTCATTAAAAGTTAATTGTTCACTTGTTAGTTACATTCAAAAAAAGACAAAAGTTGTTCCAGTAAGAAGCATCTTAGATCAAAAATTTTTAAAAAAGTATTATCTTGTTTTAATAAAAGTTGTCAAAGGGTGACGTTTTTACACAGATATCTGAGTGTAGTTTTATAAATTTTTCCATTCATTTTAATATCGAGTGGACTATGTAAAGTTCTACACATTTTCGTTGTGACTTGGAATCGACATCGAATCAATAGCATCCTTTCATCTTTTTTTAGTTAATAAGATATATCTTCAACCTTATTACAAACAGTTTCATTTCTCATACAATGATCCATGGTTGAGTATTCTTGGAATAATCTTTCCACTGTGCCACGGGACGTATTGATGGTCCCAACAATGGTATAATATTGGTTGGTTGATGCGATTATATGAGATAAATGTTATTGATATGTTTAATCAATTTGTTTATATATATATATATATATAATATGTTAACTGTTGTTTAAAATTTGGATATTTAATATGGTTAATCTGTTAAAACTATGTGACTATTTGTTCATATCAATCGATGAATAAGTGATAATCATTGATTCTGAAGCCCATTGGATGTTGTATATGGTTTGTTAAGTGTTAACAAATCTCTTTTGGGGCAATGGGGTTTTTATCATTCTAAGTTCATTGTTAACTTGTCAATTACATTCGAAAAAAGAGCAAAAGTTGTTCCAGTAATAAGTATCTTATATCGAAATTTTAAAAAAAATATTATCTTGTTTTAATAAAAGTTTTGACAAACGATGACATTTTTACACAAAGATTTGAGTGCAATTTTTCAAATTTTGCCATTCGTTTTAATATCGGGTAGATTACGTAGAGGTAGGGATGTAGCAGCATCCTTTAAGCATTTTCTTATTAAGAAGGTATATTTTAAACCTTATTTCAACCCGTTTTGTTCCTCGTACATGGATCCATGATTGGGTGTCGCCAAAATGATTTTTCTGTTGTTCCACGGGGCTTTTTGACAGTCTCAGCAATGATATCAGAGATACTTGTACTATATGAATTTGAGATTAATTTTATTGGTTGATGTGATTGTATGAGTTACATGTGATTTGATATGTTTAATCGATCTGTTTTCATGAATATATGATATTTGTTAACAACTGTTTAAAATGTGCATGTTTAAGTTTTTAAACCAATGTCATTATTTGTGTAACGAACCGACTATAGCAATGACGAAAATAGTGGTTTCGTGGCTACGAATCCGACGAGTAAATTAATATTTAATATTAATATTAATGGTTTGCGCAATTAGTAAAGTAGTAAAAAAATTTAAAAGAAAATTTATGGTGTAATTAGTAATTAATAAAAACGGATTAAATTAGAGTAAATGCAAAAATTAGTGTTTCTTGTCAAAAGAACCAAAGAGTTTAAAAGGATGAAATGTTGGACTTGCATGTCAAAATTCCCATGTTTATAACAGTGGAGGCTGGAGAAGTTAAAGTAATACTAAATTATATGTTTGGTTGACTAAATAGTAATTTATTAATTAAAATCAAAGGTAAGAAATAAAATAAAAAAAAGATTTCTCTATTCACTTCTTCCTCAACAAATTTTAGAAGCAAAAACTTCATTTTAGAGAGCTTTGAATTTCGATTAGAGCAAGACTTGCGCGTAAGTATTTTTCAAGTTTGTTTTTGATGATTCTTGTGTTTCTAAGCTTGAAATGGTCTAATCTACTTATACGGAGGGTTAGATTATGAAATGGTTGGAGTTTGTGGGAATTGTCATGAATGAAATTTTTATATTTTTAAGAGCTTATGGGTTAGATAGTGAACTCATGTGATTGTTAAGTATCAATTCAAAATTAAATTGTAGTAAATTTAAGATAAGTGTTAAATTATCTAAATTAGTAGAATTTATGTAGATTTTGTAAAATAAGTAAAAATGTGGGTTGTGAGGTTGAGGAAGAAATTCAGTATTTTTTTATCGTCTAAAGAAGTCTGCACACTTCATTCTTATTCGTATAGGCCATTCACTTGAGAGGTTGGTTAAGTTATACATTGTGAAAATTGTTTGGCTACATGGTGCTCTTGCAAGTATAATATCTGACTGGGATACGCGTTTCACTTCCAGATTTTAGGGTAAGTTGCAAGAAGCCTTGGGAACACAATTACTTTTTCGCACAGCCTTTCACCCACAAACAGATGGTCAATCCGAGTGAGTGATTCAGGTACTTGAAGACATGCTCCGTTGTTCTATTCTTTAGTTTGAAGACAGTTGGGAAAATTTTCTTTCGTTGGTGATTCGAAAATAGAGGAAAAAGTTAAGGTGATTCGAGAGTGTTTAAAGGTTGCATCGGATCGTCAGAAATCTTATGCCGATTTGAAGAGGAAGGACACTGAATTTCAAGTCAGAGATAAAGTATTTCTTAAGGTATCACCTTGGAGGAAAGTTCTTTGATTTGGTAGGAAAGGTAAACTTAGTCCACAATTCATTGGGCCGTATGAGATCATGGAAAGAATCGAACCAGTGGCTTATTGTTTAGCTTTACCGTCTAAATTGGAGAAAATGCACGATGTGTTTCATGTGTCAATGTTATGGAGATATATATTTGAACCTTCACATGTGATTTCACCAGTGGATGTAGAAAGTCAACCTAACATGTCGTATAGCAAAGAACCAATCAAAATTTTTCCTTCGGAATAAAAGAATAGCGTTGGTCAAAGTTTTGTGGCATCATTATTGGCTTGAAGAGGCAACTTGGGAACTGGAAGAGGCTACGAAAGTACAATACCAAACCTATTTTTTGGTATGATTTTCGGGGACGAAAATTCTTAAGGGGGAGACTTGTAACGACCAAATTATAGCGATGACAAAAATAATGGTTTCGTGACTATGAATCCTACAAGTAAATTAATATTTACGATTAATAATAATGGTTGGAGTAATTAGTAAAGTAGTAATAAAATTTTTAATAGAAAAATTGATGGTATAATTAGTAATTAAGAAAAAGGGATCAAATTAGAGTAAATGTAAAAGTTGGTTTTTCTTGTTAAAAGAACAAAATAGTTTAAAAGGGTGAAATGTTGGACTTACATGTCAAAATTCCCATATTTATATTAGTGGAGGTTGGTGCAGTTAAAGTAATATTAAATTAAATGTTTGGTTGGCTAAATAGTAATTTGTTAATTAAAATCAAAGGTAAGAAATAAGAAAAAAAAAGAAAAAGAATTCTTTATTCTCTTCTTCCCCAATGAATTTTAGAAGCAAAAACACCATTTTAGAGTGCTTTCAATTTCAACTAGAGCAAGACTTGCACGTAAGTATTTTTCAAGTTTGTTTTTGATGATTCTTATGTTTCTAAGCTTGACATGGTCTAATCTACTTATATGGACGGTTAGATTATGAAATGGTTAGAGTTTGGGGGAATTGTCATGAATGAAATTTTTATATTTTTAAGAGCTTATGAGTTAGATAATGAACTCATGTGATTGTTAAGTATGAATTCTTAATTAAATTGTAGTAAATTTAAGATAAGTGTTAAATTATTTAAATTAGTAGAATTTATGTAGATTTTGAAAAATAAGTAAAAATGTGGGTTGTGAGGATGAGGAAGAAATTCGGTAATTTTTTATCGTCTAAAGAAGCCAGCACACTTCATTCCTATTCATATAGACTATTCGCTTGAGAGGTTGACTGAGTTATACGTTGTGAAAATTGTTAGGCTACATGGTGTTCCTGCAAGTATAATATATGATCGGGATCTGCGTTTCACTTCCAGATTTTAGGGTACGTTGCAAGAAGCCTTGGGAACTCAATTACTTTTTAGCGCAGCCTTTCATCCACAAACAGATGATCAATCCGAGTGAGTGATTCAGGTACTCGAAGACATGCTCCGTTGTTCTATTCTTTAGTTTGAAGTCAGTTTGGAAAATTTTCTTCCGTTTGTGAAATTGACTTATGATAATAGCTATCAGTCGAGTATTAGAATAGCGTTGTATGAAGCTTTGCATGGACAAAAATGTCGAACACCATTATATTGCACTGAATTGGGAGAGATAAGCTTTTTGGTATCGATTTGGTCTGAATATTGAGGGAAATGATAAGGTGATTCGGGAGTGTTTAAAGGTTGCATCGGATCGTCGGAAATCTTATGCCGATTTGAAGAACAAGGACACTGAATTTCAAGTCAGAGATAAAGTATTTCTCAAGGTATCGCCTCGGAGGAAAGTTCTTGGATTTGGTAGGAAAGGTAAACTTAGTCCACAATTAATTGGGCTGTATGAGATCATCGAAAGAATCGAACCAGTGGCTTATTGTTTAGCTTTAGCATCTAAATTGGAGAAAATGCACGATGTGTTTCATGTGACAATGTTATGGAGATATAGATCTAAACCTTCACATGTGATTTGACCGGTGGATGTAGAAATTCAACCTAATATGTCGTATAGCAAAGAACCAATCAAAATTTTGGCTTCGGAATAAAAGAATAGCGTTGGTCAAAGTTATGTGGCTTCGTCATAGGGTGAAGAGTCAACTTGGGAACTGGAAGAGGCTACGAATGTACAATATCCATACCTATTTTCTGGTATGATTTTCGGGGATGAAAATTCTTAAGGGGGAGACTTGTAACGACCAAATTATAGCGATGATAGAAATAATGGTTTCGTGACTATGAATCCTACAAGTAAATTAATATTTACGGTTAATATTAATGGTTGGAGTAATTAGTAAAGTAGTAAGAAAATTTTTAATAGAAAAATTGATGGTATAATTAGTAATTAAGAAAAAGGGATCAAATTAGAGTAAATGTAAAAGTTGGTGTTTCTTCTTAAAAAAGAACCAAATAGTTTAAAAGGGTAAAATGTTGGACTTGCACGTCAAAATTCCCATATTTATATTAGTGGAGGTTGGCGGAGTTAAAGTAATATTAAATTAAATGTTTGGTTGGCTTAATAGTAATTTGTTCATTAAAATCAAAGGTAAGAAATAAGAAAAAAAAAAGCAAAAAAATTCTTTATTCTCTTCTTCCCTAATGAATTTTAGAAGGAAAAACACCATTTTAGAGTGCTTTGAATTTCGACTAGAGCAAGACTTGCACGTAAATATTTTTCAAGTTTGTTTTCGATGATTCTTGTGTTTCTAAGCGAGGGTTAGATTATGAAATGGTTAGAGTTTGTGGGAATTGTTATGAATGAAATTTTTATATTTTTAAGAGCTTATGAGTTAGATAGTGAACTCATGTGATTGTTAAGTATGAATTCTTAATTAAATTGTAGTAAATTTAAGATAAGTGTTAAATTATTTAAATTAGTTGAATTTATGTAGATTTTGTAAAATAGGTAAAAATGTGGGTTGTGCGGTTGAGGAAGAAATTCGGTAATTTTTTATCATCTAAAGAAGTCTGCACACTTCATTCCTATTCGTATAGACTATTTGCTTGAGTGGTTGGCTGAGTTATACGTTGTGAAAATTGTTAGGCTAGATGGTGTTCCTGTAAGTATAATATCTGATCGGGATCCGCATTTCACTTCCAAATTTTAGGGTAAGTTGCAAGAAGCCTTGGGAACTCAATTACTTTTTAGCACAACATTTCATTCACAAACAGATGGTCAATCCGAGTGAGTGATTCAGGTACTTGAAGACATGCTCTGTTGTTCTATTCTTTAGTTTGAAGACAGTTGGGAAAATTTTATTCCGTTGGTGAAATTCACTTATAACAATAGCAATCAGTCGAGTATCAGAATAGCATCGTATGAAGCTTTGTATGGACAAAAATGTCAAACACCATTATATTGTACTGAATTGGGAGAGAAAAGCTTTTAGATATCGATTTTGTCTGGTAATAGAGGAAAAAGTTAAGGTGATTCGGGAGTGTTTAAAGGTTGCATCGGATCGTCAGAAATCTTATGCCGATTTGAAGAGGAAGAACACTGGATTTTAAGTCAGAGATAAAATATTTCTTAAGGTATCGCCTTGGAGGAAAGTTCTTTTATTTGGTAAGAAAGGTAAACTTAGTCCATAATTCATTGGGCCGTATGAGATCATCGAAAGAATCGAACCAGTGGCTTATTGTTTAGCTTTACAATCTAAATTGGAGAAAATGCACGATGTGTTTCATATGTCAATGTTATGGAGATATAGATCTGAACCTTCACGTGTGATTTCACCAATGGATGTAGAAATTCAACCTGGCATGTCGTATAGCAAAGAACCAATCAAAATTTTGGCTTCGGAATAACAGAATAGCATTAGTCAAAGTTTTGTGGCTTCGTCATAGGGTCGAAGAGGCAACTTGGGAACTGGAAGAGGCTACGAAAGTACAATGCCCAAACCTATTTTCTAGTATGATTTTCGGGGACGAAAATTCTTAAGGGCGAGACTTGTAACGACCAAATTATAGCGATGATAGAAATAATGGTTTCGTGACTACGAATCCTACAAGTAAATTAATATTTACGATTAATATTAACGGTTGGAGTAATTAGTAAAGTAGTAATAAAATTTTTAATAGAAAAATTGAAGGTGTAATTAGTAATTAAGAAAAAAGGGTCAAATTAGAGTAAATGTAAAAGTTGGTGTTTCTTGTTAAAAGATTCAAATAGTTTAAAAGGGTGAAATGTTGGATTGCATGTCGAAATTCCCATATTTATATTAGTGGAGGTTGGTAGAGTTAAAGTAATTTTAAATTAAATGTTTGCTTGGCTAAATAGTAATTTGTTAATTAAAATCAAAGGTATGAAATAAGAAAAGAAAAGAGAAATATTTCTTTATTCTCTTCTTCCCCAATGAATTTTAGAAGCAAAAACACCATTTTAGAGTGCTTTGAATTTCGACTAGAGCAAGACTTGCACGTAAGTATTTTTCAAGTTTGTTTTTGTTGATTCTTGTGTTTCTAAGCTTGACATGGTCTAATCTACTTATATGGAGGCTTAGATTATGAAATGGTTAGAGTTTGTGGGATTTGTCATGAATGAAATTTTTATATTTTTAAGAGCTTATGAGTTAGATAGTGAACTCATGTGATTGTTAAGTATGAATTCTTAATTAAATTGTAGTAAATTTAAGATAAGTGTTAAATTATTTAAATTAGTAGAATTTATGTAGATTTTGTAAAATAAGTAAAAATGTGGGTTGTGAGGTTGAGGAAGAAATTCGGTAATTTTTTATCGTCTAAAGAAGTCTGCACACTTCATTCCTATTCGTATAGACTATTGGCTTGAGAGGTTGGCTGAGTTATACGTTGTGAAAATTGTTAGGCTACATGGTGTTCCTGCAAGTATAATATCTGATCGGGATCCGCGTTTCACTTCCAGATTTTAAGGTAAGTTGCAAGAAGCCTTGGGAACACAATTACTTTTTAGCATAGCCTTTCATCCACAAACAGATGGTAATCCGAGTGAGTGATTCAGGTACTTGAATACATGCTCTGTTGTTCTATTCTTTAGTTTGAAGACAGTGGGAAAATTTTCTTCCGTTGGTGAAATTTACTTATAACAGTAGCTATCAGTCGAGTATCAAAATAGCATCGTATGAAGCTTTGTATGGACAAAAATGTCGGACACCATTATATTGTACTAAATTGGGAGAGAAAAGCTTTCTGGTATCTTTTTGGTTGGGAAATAGAGGAAAAGGTTAAGGTGATTCGGGAGTGTTTAAAGGTTGCATCGGATCGTCGGAAATCTTATGCCGATTTGAAGAGGAAGGACACTGAATTTCAAGTCAGAGATAAAGTATTTCTTAAGGTATCAACTGGGAGGCAAGTTCTTCGATTTGGTAGGAAAGATAAACTTAGTCCACAATTCATTTGGCCGTATGAGATCATCAAAAGAATCGAACCAGTGGCTTAATTTTTAGCTTTACCATCTAAATTGGAGAAAATGCACAATGTGTTTCATGTGTCAATGTTATGGAGATATAAATCTGAACCTTCACATGTGATTTCACCGGTGGATGTAGAAATTCAACCTAACATGTCGTATAGCAAAGAACCAATCAAAATTTTGCCTTCGGAATAAAAGAATAGCGTTGGTCAAAGTTCTGTGGCATCGTTATTGGCTCGAAGAGGCAACTTGGGAATTGGAAGAGGCTACGAAAGTACAATACCCAAACCTATTTTCTGGTATGATTTTCAGGGACGAAAATTCTTAAGGGGGAGACTTGTAACGACCAAATTGTAGCGATGACAGAAATAATGGTTTCGTGACTACAAATCCTACAAGTAAATTAATATTTACGATTAATATTAATGGTTGGAGTAATTAGTAAAGTAGTAATAAAATTTTTAATAAAAATTTGATGGTATAATTAGTAATTAAGAAAAAGGGATCAAATTAGAGTAAATGTAAAAGTTGGTGTTTTCTGTTAAAAGAACCAAATAGTTGAAAAGGGTGAAATGTTGGACTTGCATGTTAAAATTCCCATATTTATATTAGTGGAGGTTGGTGGAGTTAAAGTAATATTAAATTAAATGTTTGGTTGGCTGAATAGTAATTTGTTAATTAAAATCAAATGTAAGAAATAAGAAAAAAAAAGAAAATGATTTCTTTATTCTCTTCTTCCCCAATGAATTTTAGAAGCAAAAACAACATTTTAGAGTGCTTTGAATTTCGACTAGAGCAAGACTTGCACGTAAGTATTTTTCCAGTTTGTTTTTGATGATTCTTGTGTTTCTAAGCTTGACATGGTCTAATCTACTTATATGGAGGGCTAGATTATGAAATGATTAGAGTTTGTGGGAATTGTCATGAATGAAATTTTTATATTTTTAAGAGCTTATGAGTTAGATAGTGAACTCGTGTGATTGTTAAGTTTGAATTCTTAATTAAATTGTAGTAAATTTAAGATAAGTGTTAAATTATTTAAATTAGTAGAATTTATGTAGATTTTGTAAAATAAGTAAAAATGTGGGTTGTGAGGTTGAGGAAGAAATTCGATTATGTCAAAATAGTGAAGAAATTATTAAATTCAAGTTAAAGTATTAGGTATTAATTTGTTAAAAGTTTAAAATATTACGGAAAATCCGTAATTTTTTAAAATTGTGAATTAAGAATGAAATGGGTTAATTGAATTATATTTTGGTTGTTAATTAAGTTAAATCATATTTTAGATCATGAAAAGGATTAACCAAACCTAAACTGAGGAAAAGCTAAGGTTGTGGAATAATCGTCAACTTCGTTTTCCAACTTTAGTAATTGAGGTAAGTTCGTATAAGTTATAAATTTTTGGATTTGTATTATGTATATTATAGATGTTGGTGTTTGACAAGTTGTTGATTATAAATCGAATCATGATGCTAAGGGATATGTATAACCGAAGGTATGAATTCCCGTTTGAACCTAGAGAATACTTAGGATACAAATGACATGTCTTTAGGAAGTATATGTATTAGGTGATGGTCTTGGAGGTCCTACCGATGGCTGAGATCCAGCATGTGTTGCGGATTCTCCACAGCTCGTGTGAGCAGCTTCGAGTAGCTACCATCCAGACCCACAGCTTGTGTGAGCAGGCCCATTTCACAGCTCATGTGAGCACTATTGAAAAGGAAAGGTTATGTTACATGGAAAGGTATTCTAAGTATCCGATGTTATTCGATAAGGTTCAACGGGTATGAATTGTATCATGGAAAGGGATTATATTGATGCTATGACTAGCTAATTCAAGGTAAAGAAAAGGGTAAATGATTTACTTATCTTATGAAAAAGGGTATTATCTTGATATATTATGGCATCTCTTGTTTCTAATGAAAGTGAGTTGTGATGGTTAGGAATATGAATTGACTATATAAATTGGCAAGCATGATTGCATATTTAATTGTGGTAAGTAAATTTACTTAAATACGAACTTACTAAGCATGAAATGCTTATGTTGTTGTGTTTTCCCTGAATTTGTAGATCATCGAAAGCTCATCGATTTTGGACATCGTCGGATATATATCACACTATCTAACAACCATTTTGGTAGCTTTTGTAATCCTTTGATCTTGGTTATAAATGACATGTACAGGTGATTGTTTTGTTATGTAAAGAAGAATGGATTAAAACTTGTGAATGTTGGTCTATCCATGCTTTTGTGTACATATTTGGTTAGACTTGTATTGTTCTAGTATATAAATAAGTAGTTATTCAAGATAGAATGTGTGTTTGAAAGTTTTTGATATAAAATGTGGTGCCTATGAATGGCATATTGGATGAATGATTAGATGAGTAAATTGTATGTGTGAAGGTGTTTCAAATGATGCTTAGAGAAATGATGTAAGTTTTTGAAATTAAATTCTTACGCAAATATAGATATTTTGAAATTTGGGTACTTGTTTCGGTAGAACTTTTGTGACTATAGAAAGAAGTACAAGGAATGTAGAACTTTGGCTACTGACTTGAATTGTTTCGATAGAAGTTTCCAAAGCATCGGTAGTCTGGTCTCGTGTATCTGTAGAAGTTGCAGGGCAAATTGATAACATTGGAAATGACACCTATTTTCTCCCTAAATTTGTGAATTATTTGTCTCTTTTGTACCATATTTAGCATGCGTGTTAGGCATTTCATACTTAGCATTTATGTTTTCTAACTCATTTATGCTTGGTTTAAATTCTTGTTATTTTATCTCTTTTTTATGCACTAATGTCGTCACATGCAGCATATATATAGCGTCTTAAAATTGTCAGCACAAGGATCCATCTTGGAAAACCAAAGCTAAAAAGAATCCAAAAATGCAGCCACAAATTCAACTTGAAATTACGACTACCGATGTCGCCACAAAGGAATCTTTACTTTGAATAAAGTCAATTCGAGCTGAAATCACAACTGGAAGCACCAACATAGGGGAAGAGCATGTTGTCGTCGCAATTAAAGGTTTTAGATTGCGCCTAGCAATGTCACGACAACCTGCAGATCCATGAAGTTCACACCAGATCTGCGTGAGTACACAGCTGGACTATAAAAAAACTTTTAGAGATGAAATTGGATTTGGATCTGAGAAGAGAGAAGGTTTACCATTCTTGAAGCCTATAAATAGAGGAGAAAAAATGAAGAAATATATCAAGTGGGAAGGAATTAAATTTGCAATTACTTTGTGTTTTTGAAGTTTTATTGGAGATCAGTGAGCTGACTGAGTAGACAAAAAACAACTCTTGACGAGGAGTGCTTGGTGCAGACACAAAAGGAGGGCTAAGGAATAGTTTAATGGTCTAGAGATAGTAAGCTTTGATGTATTTGTTAACCCCTCTTTTATGCTGATGGATTATTATTAACAATTGAATGAATATGCGAATATCTTTCAGTGTTAAATTACTTTGATTCTTATTTGATTCTTCTCATCTATTTATTCTTGGACTTAACTGCATTAAACACGAGAGTGAAATTGCAATCTACCAACATCGAGAGATGCGGTGACAAGTTAGGTTAACAAGCAAGACAACGAGAGTTGCTTGGGATTGGAAGAGATTCTGTCACTTGTTCTTGAGTGCACAATGTTGCCTACATCGAGAGATGGGGTAATTGTGAATACTTGATTCTCAATTAAACAGAGAGTTGTAGCTGGTAAGATTTCATTGGAACCTCATTGTTACGACAATTCATCTATACAATACCTTGTTGATGTATCCAGCATTGCGAATTAGTGAAGTTAGTGATCAACTCCAATTCTTCACACTTGATCATCATTTTACTTTTCTGCATTTAAATTTTCAAAACTTCAACAACAATTTGATTTATTTTCAGTTGCTCTGACATTTAACTTTTATAATTACATTGACAATTTTAACTATCATAGTGTGCAGATCGATTTAATTACGCTGACATCTTACTCACATTATCTCTAATCTTATTTTTAATTGCCTCAACATGTAGATATCAAGAACCCATTCCCTATGGGATCGATATCCAATAGAATTAATCTATCAACTATACTTGCTTGGACGTGTGTCCGCTTGCACAACTATTTTGACGTTATAGGCCAATCAAGTTTTGGCGCCATTGCTGGGGAATTGGCGTTTGCTTGATGTTTATATTTGTAGATGCAACTAATTCTTCTTACTTAACTTCTAATTTTTACTAATTTGTTTACTTTATTTTTGTTAATTTCTTTCAGAATTCTTTGGAGTTGCATGTCCACAAGGAGAAATCCTAAGGAGATTGTGAATTTGATCCAGAACTTGAGAGGACATTAAGGAGGAGGAGACAAGAACAAAAGAAAATGGCAAGAAACAACAATAATCTACCACTATTGCTGCCACAAAATGATGTTTCTCCAGTGCATTCACAAGTTGTTAATAATTTACCACCACCGTCTCCACAAGTTGAACAAGTGCAAAATAGGAAAATCCAAGATTTTGTTGTTCCTATCCTTGATGATTTACAACCAGAGGTTGTGAGACCAGCTATACAATCTGGAAATTTGAGCTGAAACCGGTGATGTTTTAGATGCTTAATTTAAATGGGCAATATTTTGGTTTGCCTCATAAAGATGCAAGAGAACATTTAAAATCATTTTTGCTTATTTGTGCATCTTTTAGTCAACATGCTGTCCCTGATGATGCCTTGAAAATGCAATTGTTTCCTTATTCGTTGCAGGGTAAAGTAAGAACATGGTTCTTAGGATTGTCGGCTAGATCCATTACATCTTGGAATACGCTGGCAACATAGTTTGTTTTGCGTTTTACTCCACCAACAATGAATGCAAGGTTACAAAATGATATTACAGCATATCATCAGTTGGATGATGAGAA